>CM055125.1:28315035-28915035 GCA_029206835.1 Rana muscosa
CTGCATGGTCCAGTCTTTCTTGACCTTTTACCCCAGAGGAACCCTCAATTTTTAGGTTTTTGAAGAAAGAACCCCTGCTAAATCAAAAAATTGAGTCGGTAGGAAAATATATGCTGCTTACTTTGGTAACGGGGAATCATGCAGCTGGTTCTGCCAAGTGGCATTGGTCCCAGAACTTTGTAGGCACCATCAAATTAGAGGGTGAATCAGCCACAGTTAAAGAGTAGGTAAACCCTGATGGGTTTTACTTCCTCTTTTGTTCCCAGCAAAATGGGCTAGTGTGCATCGCTTACTAGCCAATTATATGCCACTTATCTGCAAACTAAGTCCACGATGTCCCCGCTGGTGGCCGCAGCCATCTTCACCCCTCTTCCTTCCGGGAACGTGGACTCCGGTTCTGTGACTGGCCGGAGTCGCGTGACGTCAATCCCACAAATGCGCGCGGGAGACGCCGGTCACGGCACGGGCCCTTTGAAAACGGCACGCTCTCGCCCTTTATTTAGTGCGTGTGCGCCAATGATGTCGGCACAAGCGTATATGGTAGATATCTCCTAAACCGTGCAGGTTTAGGAGATATTTCCTGTACCTACAGGTAAGTCTTATTATATATAAAAGATGTTAGGGTAGCACCTAATTTAAAATTATATATTTTTAATTTAGCGCGATTCTAATATCTTTTTTTTTATATGTGCTATACTGTAGTTTGTCATACAGGTGAATCGCCGCTCATATTTGCTTGTTTGATTTTTTTATTTTTTAACCACGTATAGTGCAGTTTGTTCTCCCCTTTGCTAAGCCTTATAGGCTATCCTGTAGGTAAAAGTGGTGTAGCTAGGTTTACAACCACTTTCAAGTAGCCCCTAGCAACCTCTGGAGGGACCCTAGGGTTTACGGAACCCTGATTGAGAATGGCTGGCATGGACATTTGGCCCTTATGCAACACTAGTGCATAATTTCCTTCTCTGCTAGAGTTTTTGATGGGCAGCACTACAAAATGTGGGCACAGAAATCAATTACCCTAATTCTTCATGACCTATGACATGCTTTTCTTTCAGTCGTTTTTCATTTTGCTGATGGGGAAATTACTTCAATAGCTAACTTTTTTTTAATTTTATTTTTTTGGATGCCTCGCAGGTGTATAAAATGTGAAATATAAGTGACCTCATGAGCAATAGCTCTCAGTAATTTTAAGACGGCCATATTCAACTGTTCAAAGTTTACCCGTTTACCTCTGTCATGGGTAGCCATTGGTGGGGGATAGATCAGTGTTTATGAGAATTCAGCTCTGGTGTTCGGTAGAAAACTTGATTCAGACTTGGTGCTGTAGGCATGAATTCTTCATAAAGTGATGGGCTGAATCCCCATAAATATTCAGATCCAAAATGGCTGCCTTTAAGGGTATGCAAGTTACAAGACCACTGGAAAGGGCTTTGGGTTTAGGCTGGAGTTTTTGTAAGCCACAAATAAAGATGAGGACCCCATCAACATTTCAATTAAAATCCATTCTGGACTAAAGTGCAGCAAGCAATGGCAACCACTTAGCCAAGAACAAATGCCTGATATGATGGCAGTAAATTGTCACTATGGGTTATTGCCCATTGACTCTGCTCTTTTGCACAGCTTTGGTTCCAAGAAATGGATTCCTCCTCTGCATGTGAAAGGTATGTTGTGCTTAGAAAAACTCCATACCTGGGTAACACAAATGTCTTCTCGGTCACAGCTTTTGTTATGGATTAAAAAGGAGCCATTTCATTTTGCACGTTTTTTGTTTCAAAGAAAACAGTTATTTAATGTATGTCTTGTGTAACAGAAATCTATGCAATATGTACAGGCAAGAAAACAATTGCCATATATTTTTCTTTTTTTCTTATTTAAGAAAAATAAATGATTTTGAAGTAAAACAAATCTGGTTACTTTGCATTTTTTGTTCACTGGGGATAGTGCATTACCAGCTACCATGGAAGCATAAGTATAACCCGTCGGCTTCCTAAATAATCAATTACAATCCTTGGTAAGTGGGGCATAACGGGAACTGGGTGAAAAGAAACCAGATGGCATACGCAATGTTTTTTATATATATTTTGAAGAAGATTGGATAATTAGAGGTTGCACACTTTGATCTGTTTACTAAAAGTAGGCAAAAAACTTTTATTGGGAAAACTAGAAATCAAAAACTTAATACTATTAAAACTATACACTAAAGCCCCATACACACGGTTGGACTTCCATCAGACTTTTCCGTGGTTTTTTGTCCGAACGGAGTTGGTCGGGAACACCCATAGCATACACACGCTCAGACCTTTTTTTGCAACATCACGTGGTTTTCTGCTCTTTACCGCCACCCTTTGGTCAACTTCTGCTATTGTTGGTTGATTTTAACATTAGTTGTTTTGTCCATCGGACAAAAGTCTGATGGTTTTCTGTACACACGGTCGGACTTTGCTCCATCGGACTTTTGTTGGGCAAAAGTTTGTCCATTTGCAGACCCAACTTTTGTCTGCTGAAAACAAAAAAAAGTTTGTCCGATGGAGCGTACACACGGTCGGATTGTTGGTCCAACTTGCTCAAAATTAAGTTTGTTGGCCAAAAGTCTGACCGTGTGTACGGGGCTTAAGATTAATCAGAGCAATTCCTCTTTCTGCAGTATCATTGACAACCTTAAGAGTGTTCACATGGCTTCTTAGAGAATCACTGCAGTATTCTGTCACGTCGTGGATCCCAAACAATTCAAAGAATGTCTTTGTTTTATTAGTAACGAAATGGCTCGGGTCTTTTCCTTCAAAAACCATGTTTTTACCCTCTAATCGTTTCACTTCTTTTTTCTGGATGTCAGGACCACTTGATGCCACAACAATCCTCAAACATTCGTTTCAATATTAGTTCATGGATGTGATGACGACAAGCCAACCACAACAATGTTCGTCTGATTTCCCTTTCAATTCTGGTACATGCCCCTTGAATCAGTCCTGTATTAGATGCTGTAGTATCAAATAGGGGTGCAACGGATCAAAAAACTCACGGTTCGGATCGTTCCTTTGGATCAGTGTCATGGATCTGATAATTTTTCAGATCACCAAAAAAAATTGTAGCCTCATTGTGCCCCAAATTGCAGCCGTGAGAGGGCGGCCAGCAGGGCTGGATTTGCTCTCCCTGCTGCCCCAAGGCCAGGTTCCGCAATGCCCCCACCAACCGAAACTCCTCCCAATCAACGGAGCTTGGCAACAGGATGGCATGGCTAGTTCAAATTTTATATATATATAAAAAAAAATCCCACTTTAACTTTATTGCTATCACACAGGAGAAAACAATTCCCTGTGTAATAGCAATTGGAGGTGACAGGTTCTCTTTATTGACCCTGTCACTTCCCAAACAGGAGTTATAGCACTGTGCTAGAACTCCTTTTCACAGCTGAGATGGGAAGAGCACAGCTCACCCCTCCTTACTGTGTACATCGGCGGCCGGGGGGAGGACGGAGTCCCGAAGACAGAGCCAGCAGAGAGGTATGTGGGGGGGGAGAGGGGAGGATGGACAGCAGCACACATTTTACAAGTGAAGTCCTGCTAGAAAGCAACTTACCGCGCTTAACTATGTTCCGGCCATTGAAACTGGCTCCGCTCACACTCACACAGCCCCACCTCCTCCTAAACCCGCGCTGTGATAGACAGAACACATCCCAGCATTGGACCCGCATTCTTTCTATCACAGCGCAGGGTTATGAGGAGGCGGGGCTGTGAGTGCGAGCAGAGCGGAGACCATTTTAATGTCAGCTGTTACAGCGTGTTTTACTGCTCTGCTCGCCGTCGCGGATCACGTGTGCCGATCCGAAGTCGTTCATCGGTACGGATCAATTGCACCACTAGTATCAAAAGATATACCAATTATATTGTCATGTAGCCCAAATCGGTCCACTTCCTGAATAACTACTTCAGCCATCTGCTCACCAGTGTCTTTCAGGGCAACCGGTACGCCAACAAATGCTCAAAATCTTTGCCAGTCACTAGAACTGCAACTCTATCTTCCAAAGTTTTGACATTCCCATGGGCAACTGAGGGCAACAGTTTACTATCCCAATGCAAGTCCAAATGAGGAGGCTTTTCAAAGAGTGACTCTTCGATTTTCTTTGCCATTTTACTTCTATTGATGGCCCGAGCTCGGTAAACGGTAGCTGGAGATATGGAAATTTTTGAAACATCGTGGCCAAGGCTGTTTGCAGTTGCTATAAATGAAGTACTTGTCGAATAGATAGCTGTTCTCGATCCCAAGTATACGTGAGTATCTGATCAAGGGGGTTTAATCTAGGACTTGAGCGTAATTTTTTCGTTGCTGGAGGTGAAAACTCAGCCTCTTCGTCACCAAGTGCTTGTGATGATGGAGATGAGTCTTCCAGTATAACTGTCTTATTGATTTCAGCGATAGCTTTGTAATGTTTATTCTTGTATATATCTTTTTTTTTTTTTTTTCTTTTGTACACTTAGTTCAATGTTAGAAATTTCCCTAGTTTGTGATAAAAGTGATCAATGTGTGCAACCCCTAAATATTATCCAATCTTGAAATTTGGCATATATATCTTTTACATCACTGAGACTCGGGGCGTAAGCAAAGTCCTATGAAAAATCACATCTTTGGAAAAATGAAATATATATTTTTTTTTTATTATTTTATTTATTTATATTATAATTATTTCTCTAGCAGCAAAATGTTGATAACCCTATCTTTGACCGATTTATATATCGGTGCATCCCTAGTTAACATGCTTTGGAGAACTTTTAAAATGACTGTATGTACTGGAGTATAAGCCGAGGCCTAATTTTACCACAAAAAACTGGGAAAATGTATTGACTAATAAGCCTAGGGCAGTGATGGTGAACCTTGGCACCCCAGATGTTTTGAAACTACATTTCCCATGATGCTCGACTACACTGCAGAGTGCATGAGCATCATGGGAAATGTAGTTCCAAAACATCTGGGGTGCCAAGGTGTGCCATCGCTGGCCTAGGGTGTTCATCTGCATGCCTCACTGTACCCAATCTCCCTACCTGATCTCCGGTGCTGTGACTAGACTGACGTTTAACATGGGAGTCTATAGAAGGTGCCCGGCTTTGAAAAATCGGTGCTCCCTGGCCAACAAACGTTGCACACTTATAGATGAAGAGTGGGGCTACATGTGTGCCACGTTTGGGGTCCAGGGGACCTAGGGCCGGCCGGTACCGGGTCCCTAAAATCACCAGAGAAATTACCGTTTAACATGGGAGTCTATGGAAGGTGTGCCAGGCTTTGAAAAATCGGTGCTCCCTGGCCGTACAACAAACTCTTCACACTTGTAGATGAAGAGTGGGGCTACATGTGTGCCAAGTTTGGGGTGAAGGGGACCTACGGCTGGCCGGGATCAGGCACACAAATTTGAAGATGGACACAGACTCGAGTATAAGCCGAGGGGGGCATTTTCAGCACAAAAAAATGTGCTGAAAAACTTGGCTTATACTCGAGTATATACAGTAATTGATAAGTGCTGGTGAACGTATATGCATGAAAAATTAAGGCATTGCAGTGACTTTATGCACATTTAAAAAGTGAAGCCTGCATGCCCCTCCCCCTTTTTTATATTATGTTAAACCTACTGGGATAAAATGCAAATGTATATGTATGCAACTCGGTAAAGGAGGGGGGGGGGGAGAACAGCTGATTCGAAAGTATTTCTGGACAGGCTTACAGGGTCAGTTCACACACTCCACACTATAACTAATTAACATACAATACAGGAGTGTGGTTTCTACAATTTAAGGCCATTGTTAGGGCAGACAATGTTCAAATCTAATTTACAACTGATAATGCAATACTACAAACATAGTACAGAGTTAATTATGTTAAACATTAGAGCAGGGAGGGCATGTAAGAATTTTAAAGCAAGTAAAAACACTTAAAGGTAACGAGTAACTTATTATTTTTCTTAAGTTCTGCCATGTTAATTGAAACATGTAACCAATATAAAGTTGCCAAAGTGAAAATAAACTTTCAGGTTTTAATCCGCTTAAATGGAAGGGGGTGACATTCATTAAAACTGCTGAAAAACAAATGCAGAGTAGTTGTTGCTAATGGCAAACTGTTAGGTTTTTAGAATTCTGGTTCCAACTGGCAATCACTCCATTTCTGTTCTAATTGTATCCCAATTAGGCTTATATCACATAGTTAGTCAGGTTGAAAAAAGACACAAGTCCATCCAGTTCAACCATAAAAAAAAAAATCGTACAATCCCATATACCCAATTCTATCCCCACAGTTGATCCAGAGGAAGGCAAAAAACCCCAGCAGAGCATGATCCAATTTGCTACAGCAGGGGAAAAAATTCCTTCCTGATCCCCCGAGAGGCAATCGGATATTCCCTGGATCAACTTTACCTATAAATGTCAGTACCCAGTTATATTATGTACATTTAAGAAAGAATCCAGGCCCTGAGCTGGCCAGAACCACCTCTGCAGGGAGTCTATTCCACATTTTCACAGCTCTTACTGTGAAGAAACCTTTCCGTATTTGGAGGTGAAATCTCTTTTCCTCTAGATGCAAATAGTGCCCCCTTGTCCTTTGTGTTGACCGTAAAGTGAATAATTCAACACCAAGTTCACTATATGGACCCCTTATATATTTGTACATGTTGATCATATCCCCCCTTAATCTCCTCTTCTCAAGAGTGAATAAATTCTGTTCCTCTAATCTTTCCTCATAGCTGAGCTCCTCCATCCCTCTTATCAGTTTGGTTGCCCTTCTCTGCACTTTCTCCAGTTCCCCAATATCCTTTTTGAGAACTGGTGCCCAAAACTGAACTGCATATTCCAGATGAGGTCTTACTAATGATTTGAACAGGGGCAAAATGATATCTCTCTCTGGAGACCATACCTCTCTTAATACAAAAAAGGACTTTGCTCGCTTTGGAAACCGCAGCTTGGCATTGCATACCATTATTGATCTTATGATCTACCAAAACCCCCAGATCCTTCTCCACTATGGATCCCCCCAGTTTTACTCCCCCTAGTATGTATGATGCATTCATATTCTTAGCCCCCAAGTGCATAACTTTACATTTATCAACATTAAACCTCATCTGCCACATAGTCGCCCAATTAGACAGAGCATTGAGATCGGTTTGTAAATTGGCGACATCCTGTAAGGATAGCTTGGTGTCATCTGCAAAGACAGAAATGTTACTTTTGATCTCAGACCCAATATCATTTATAAAGACATTAAAAAGTAAGGGTCCCAGCACTGAACCTTGGGGTACACCACTGAGAACCTTAGACCATTCAGAGTAAGAATCATTAACCACTACTCTCTGAATTCTGTCTTTTAGCCAGTTTTCTATCCATTTACAAACTGATATTTCCAATCCTGTAGACTTTACCTTACACATGAGCCGTGTGTGGGGATCTGTATCGAACGCTTTCGCAAAATCCAAGTATACCACGTCCACAGCCACCCCTCTGTCCAAGGTTTTACTTACCTCTTCATAAAAAGAAATCAGGTTTGTTTGACAACTTCTGTCTTTCATGAATCCATGCTGTCTGTTGCTTAGATGAGTTCTTGCTGGAAAAAAACTATTTATGTGGTCTTTTATTAATCTCTCCAGTATTTTCCCAACTATAGAAGTTTAACGAACAGGTCTATAGTTACTTGGTAAAGACTTAATTCCCTTTTTAAATATAGGCACCACATTGGCCCTGCGCCAATCCAGTGGTACTATTCCTGTCATTAATGAGTCCCTAAAAATTAAATACAATGGCTTTGAAATTACAGAGCTCAATTCTTTTAGGATCCGTGGGTGTATGCCATCTGGTCCAGGTGCTTTATCCACCTTTATTCTGTCTAAATATTTCTGGACCATATGACTTTTGAGCCATTGTGGATTTGGGCTGTGTCACTACCACCCCCATTTTGGACATGAGCTCCCCCATGCTCCTTTGTATACACAGAACTGAAGAAAGTATTTAATAAATTAGCCTTCTCTTTGTCCCCAGTCACCCACTCTAGATTATTTTGTAAAGGGCCTACATGCTCAGACTTGACCTTTTTACTATTAATATATTTGAAGAATTTTTGGGGGTTTGTCCTACTATCTTTTGCAATCTGTCGTTCATTTTGAATTTTTGCATCCTTGATTTCCTTTTTACATATTCTGTTATATTCTTTGTAACATTTAAATGACACTAGTGTTCCCTCATTTTTATATTTTTTAAAAGCTCTTTTCTTATAGTTTATAGCTTTTTTAACTTTGGCCGTGAGCCACATAGGTTTTATTTTTAGCCTTTTAAACTTATTGCCCATGGGAATATACTTTGCAGTGAGTTCACAAACAGTCTTTTTGAAGAATTCCCATTTCTGTTCTGTGCCCATTGATGCCAATATTCCCTCCCAGTCTCTAATTCCTGGAGAGTAGCGCTCATCCGTGGAAAATTTGCTCTCTTGAAATTAAGTGTTTTTATCTTTCCCGTATGTCAATATAATATTGGGGAAGGTCCATTCTCCTGGATCCTCAGGCTGGTTAAGGTTGCATTGACCAGCTTCTAAGGAAACGTAACCGCTCCAGGTGCTGCTGGACCCAGCACTGTGCAAAAGTAATACAGTGCAGGTCTACACAAAATACAACATACCTGCAGGTGCATTACAGAAAAGCTGACACTTTTTTTTTATTATATTAAAAGTGACCCCTAGTTCCTCCACTCCAAGATATTAGAACATTCGATGTAAGAAGATACTCAGATGCCAATCGGATAAATAAAACTACCTTGAATCTGATTAGACTGTATGAGGAAAGAATTCCATAAAATGCCATTTTGACAATGCACATCTTAAGCCATGCTATCTCTCTCTCTCTCTCGTGCTGCCTGTTTAATGAGAAGTAAGGGCTTTGTGCCCTTTTTGAACATGGCGCTGTAAACAGCCGAGATCGCGTCATTTCCGGCTTTAAAATCCCGCTATTTTTCGGCACAGAAGAGCGCACAGTCTCCTGGGAAATGATGACACTCGTTTCCCAGGAGTCTGTGCGGCTTAGTTAGGAAAGGAGAAGTACCGCGGTCCAGGAAGAAGGCAGATTAGAAATTCTGCCTAGCAACAGGCTATTCCAGGCAGGTAAAAATTGTATTTCACCCATAACATTTTTAAACTGGTTAAAAGGAAGAGATTGAAGCAAAGTGTGATTTTAGGGTGGAGCTCTGCTTTAATGAAGATACAACATTTAGAAACTCACATGGTTGATGATTAAAAGAGGCACATCTAAGTATGCAGGCATCCGGGGTAAAGCTGTCCACATAGGCCGTCCTCTGCACCGCCATCGACATCTTCCTTTTTTACTCTGCACTCAATGAGCGCTTCAAGCCTCGTTTTCATATCGCTCCACTGCAGGGTAGTCTTCCCGGTCACGATTGCAGACTGACAGCGGTGAGAGCCGGCGGTGCGGAGGATGGTCTATGTGGACAGCTTTAATCATCAACCATGTGAGTTGCTAAATGTTGTACCTTCATTTAATGTAACCATATTGCTACACTAATGCCCCGTACACACGACCAGATTTCCCGATGAGAAAACTGCCATTTTTTAGATTGGTCGGGAAAACCGGTCGTGTATATGCTCCATAGCAGTTTTCCCGACAAGAAAATTGCCCGCAAAAAATTTAGAACCTGCTCTATTTTTTCCCGTCAGTCTTTTTCTCGTCACGAAAACTGGTCGTGTGTATGCTTTTCCGAGGGGGAAAAAAAATGCGCATGCTCAGAATCGAGTATGAGATGGGAGCGCTCGTTCTGGTAAAACTAGCGTTCGTAATGGAGATAGCACATTCGTCACGCTGCAACAGACTGAAAAGCACAAGGCTGAAAAGCGCAAATCGTCTCTCACCAAACTTTTAATAACACAAGATCAGCAAAAGCAGCCCAAAGGGTGGCGCCATTTGAATGGAACGTCCCCTTTATAGTGCCGTCGTACACGTTGTACGTCGCCACGCTTTGGTCGAGCGTTTTTTTTAATGAACGTGTGTATGCAAGGCAGGCTTGAGAGGAATCATGTTGGGAAAAACGTCAGGTTTTTGCATGTCAGGAAAACCGGTCGTGTGTACGAGGCATTAGAGGAGCTTCTCTTCTCTTTTATACTCTGTAGCTCTTGCTGGATTTTGCTTCTTAATCCCCTTGTGGAGGCTTCCATTTGTAGATGGAAATTTTATGGTTACACAACTTACATTGCTATAATCTTTTTATATGGACTATAAACTGAAGGATTTAGGAATTGGTTTTTGATTTATGAAATGGTTGTTGAACGAATCATTTGAGTTTCCATTATTTCTAATGGGGAAATTTGCTTTGATATACAAGTGCCTTGGATTACAAGCATGTTTCCGGAACGAATTATGCTCGCAATCCAAGGTTTTACTGTATATTTTTTAGCCGAGACCCTAGAGAATAAAATGGCGGTCGTTGCAATATTTTATGTCACACTGTATTTGCGCAGCAGTCTTTCAAACGCAATTTAAAAAAAAAATACACTTTCATGAATTTAAAAAAAAAACAGTAAAGTTAGCACAATTTTTTTGTATAATGTGAAAGATGGTGTTACGCCGAGTAAATAGATACCTAACCTGTCACACTTCAAAAGTGCACACGCTTGTGGAATGACGACGAACTACGATGCTTAAAAAATCTCCATTGGCGACATTTAAAATGTTTTACAGGTTACCTGTTTAGAGTTACAGAGGAGGTCTCATGCTAGAAGTATTGCTCTCTCTCTAACAATTGTGGTGATACCTCGCATGTGTGGTTTGAACACCGTTTACACATGTGGCCGTGGCTTATATATGCACTTTTATCTGCGCACAAGCTCGAAGGAACGGGGCACTTTAATTTTTTATTTTTATACTGTCCCTTTAATTTTTTTCTTAGCACTTTTTTTCCTATTACAAGGAATGTAAACATCCCTTGTACTATAAATAAGCATGACAGGTCCTCTTTATTGTGGGATCTAGGGTCAAAAAGACCTCAGATCTCACATTTACACTTAAAAGCAAAAAAAGAAAATTGTCCCTTTAAGGCCGTTAGGCGGAAGTGACGTCAGATGTCGCTCCAGTCCTCCAAGGGCAGGGGGTCTCAAACTGGCGGCCCTCCAGCTGTTGCAAAACTACAAGTCCCATCATGCCTCTGCCTGTGGGGAATCATGCTTGTAACTGTCAGCCTTGAAATGCCTCATGGGACTTGTAGTTTTGCAACAGCTGGAGGGCCGCCAGTGTGAGACCCCTGTCCAAGGGCATAGAGTCGAGTGGGGACCATCTTGCCCTCATTCGACTTCCTGCCCATCGCTCCAGGGGATCGGATCATTTTCCACTTTACCGATGGCTCTGATAAGCAAGGTCCATAAAGACATTAATAAGCGAGTTTGGGGTGGAGGAACTTGACTGGCATGCACAGAGTCCTGATCTCAACCCAATAGAACACCTTTGGGATGAGTTAGAGAGGAGACTGCGAGCCAGGACTTTTTTGTCCACATCAGTGCCTGACCAAATGCGCTTCTGGAAGAATGGTCAAACATTCCCATAGACACTCCTAAACCTTGTGGGACGGCCTTCCCAGAAGAGTTGAAGCTGTTATAGCTGCAAAGGGTGGACCAACTCAATATTGAACCCTACGGACTAAGACTGGGATGCCATTAAAGATCATGTGTTCACATAGGTTGGACTTGATGGACTTTCAACCTCACCTACTATGTAACTATGTGCGTGTAAAGGCAGGTGTCCAAATACTTTTGACAATATAGTGCATTCCCAAGCATGTAAAATACTCATGTTTTTCCACTGAAAAGGAAGACCTCTACTTATCTACTTGATAAATGGCCCCTAAGGATGTCCTGATATTTATCGCCATATAATTCCAAGGATATCTGAGTGACCACCCAATAGAAAGTATAGTACATAAGAGTACACCCCTCACATTTTTATAAATATTTTATTCCATATTTTCATGTGACAACACTGAAGAAATTACACTACAATGTAAAGTAGTGAGTGTACAGCTTGTATAATGGTGTAAATTTGCTGTTCCCTCGAAATAACTCAACACACAACCATTAATGTTTAAACCGCTGGCAACAAAAGTGAGTACACCCCTAAGTGAAAATGTCCAAATTGGGCCCAATTAGCCATTTTCCGTGACTTGGTTAGTGTTACAAGGTCTCAGGTGTGAATCCGGGGCAGGTGTGTTAAATTTGGTGTTATCGCTCTCACTCTCTCATACTGGTCACTGGAAGTTCAACATGACACCTCATGGCAAAGAACTCTGAGGATCTGAAAAGAATAGTTGCTCTACATAAAGATGGCCTAGGCTATAAGAGATTGCTAAGACCCTGAAACTAAGCTGCAGCACGGTGGCCAAGACCATACAGCGGTTTACCAGGACAGGTTCCGCTCAGAACAGGCCTCGCCATGGTCAACCAAAGAAGTTGAGTGCACGTGCTCAGGGTCATATCCAGAGGTTGTCTTTGGGAAATAGACGTATGAGTGCTGCCAGCATTGCTGCAGAGGTTGAAGGGGTGGGGGGGGGGTTAGCCTGTCAGTGCTCAGACCATACGCCACACACTGCATCAAATTGGTCTGCATGCCTGTCATCCCAGAAGGAAGCCTCTTCTAAAGATGATGCACAAGAAAGCCTACAAACAGTTTGCTGAAGACAAGCAGACTAAGGACATGGATTACCAGAACCATGTCCTGTGGTCTGATGAGACCAAGATAAACTTATTTGGTTCAGATGGTGTCAAGCGTGCGTGGCGGCAAACAGGTGAGGAGTACAAAAACAAGTGTGTCTTGCCTACAGCCAAACATGGTGGTTGGGAGTATCATGGTCTGGGGCTGCATGAGTGCTGCCGGCACTGGGGAGCTACAGATCATTGAGGGAACCATGAATGCCAACATGTACTGTGACATACTGAAGCAGAGTATGATCCCCTCCCTTCAGAGACTGGGCTGCAGGGCAGTATTCCAACATAACGACCCCAAACACACCTCCATGACGACCACTGCCTTGCTAAAGAAGCTGAGGGTAAAAGTGATGGACTGGCCAAGCATGTCTCCAGACCTAAACCCTATTGAGCAACTGTGGGGCATCCTCAAACAGAAGGTGGAGGAGCGCAAGGTCTCCAACATCCACCAGCTCTGTGATGTCGTCATGGAGGTGTAGAAGAGGACTCCAGTGGCAACCTGTGAAGCTCTGGTGAACTCCATGCCCAAGAGGGTTAAGGCAGTGCTGGAAAATAATGGTGGTCACACAAAATAGTGACACTTTGGGCCCAATTTGGACATTTTCACTTAGTGGTGTACTCACTTTTGTTGCCAGCGGTTTAGACATTTATGGCTGTGTGTTGAGTTATTTTGAGGGGACAGCAAATTTACACTGTTATACAAGCTGTACACCCACATTGTAGCAAAGTGTCATTTCTTCAGTGTTGTCACATGAAAAGATATAATAAAATAATATAAAAAGTGTGAGGGGTGTACTCTTTTTGTGAGATACTGTAGATGTTGGAAGGTCTATGTATCATATTACGGAACAATCCTTTTTTGATGTTTTACTATGTCGTCATGTAACTTTGATCACTTTTTTTTTTTTGGGAGATTTTAAATTGTAAAGAATAAAACTATATATTTTATACCGCAATGGTTTTTGTCTTGTGTCATGCCATTAAAGTCCAGTAATGGCAGGATATACAGTGGAACCTCGGATTACGAGCATAATCCGTTCCAGGAGAATGCTCGTAATCCAAAATACTCGCATATCAAAACGAGTTTCCCCATTGAAGTCAATGGAAACTAACATAATTCGTTTCGCATTGACTTCATTGGCATGCACTACCGCATGCGGCCAGAGGCGGGGGGGTGCCGGAGAGCCTCGGAAACGTCCAAAAAGGCCAGAGGACACCTCGGCAAACCTCGGAAAGACTTTGTTCCCGAGATTTGTCGAGGTCAGCAGAGCTGTCCTCGGGCCTTTCCGAACGGCTCCGATCGGCTCGGTTCCGACGCCCCCCACCTCAGGCCAAACGCGGTACTGCACACTGCTTTGGCCTGAATCGTGCTCATTTTGCGAGACAACACTCGCAAACCGAGTCACGGTTTTTAAAAATACAGTGCTCGTATTGCGAAACGCTCATTAACCGCGTTACTCGCAATCCGAGGTTCCTCTGTATTCCTGTCATTCCCCCCCCCCCCCACCTTTTTCTTCTAACCTTTCATGTTTATCCATGTTGCTCTCAAAGTTGTAATATGCAAGTTGCTTTATTAAATGTCCCGTCCCCCCCCCCGTGTCAGCACCTGGTTCCCCAGGCCATTTGTTTACAATAGCTTGTCTATTAACCCTAAAAATGGCCAGAATTTACCAGCAAGATTCTTCCACCCCTCTCCCCTCCCCCCTCGACTTCAGTGGAATTTGCAGCTCAGTTTGGGTTTAGTGAATTTCAGGCAGGATTTAGACAACGGAGTACTGTCCGTGATACTTTTTTCATTTGCACCAACATACAATTTTTCAGGAGAAGCTTTTGAGGTATGTCCCCTTCTTCAAGGTCCAACCAGTATTTATTATTGTTTGGACCTTGAAGAAGAGGACATAAAACAAGTATCACGGACAGTACTCAATTGTTTCTGTCACAAGTGCTCTAATACGGCAGGATTTAACAACCTCTCTGTGAGTGGAACTCAGGCAGATTTACTCATCCCTAGTCTGGGACTACAGGTATACCACAAATGGTGCCAGGAAGTGAACTGCTAAGGGGTCTGAAAGCCCCCATTCACCAGTTTACAAATAGGCAGACCAGTTCACCCAGGCCAATTTTAGAATCCGGGTGACCTACAATGTTATGTACTACTGATGTGAGTTCATTCACCTCTATTAGGGATGAGCTCTGGTGTGTTCAGATCCTACTCCAAATCTACCTGAGGAAGTCCACCAGGAAGTTATCTCCCGTACTGAGCAAATCATAAACGGGCCAAAGCATTCCCCACCCCACAACTGCATGTACATGACCCTGTCGCGAGCTCCGTGACCGCACCCGCGGGACCCGCAGACCCGATTGCCGCAGGTGTCCCGCGATCGGGTCACAGAGCTGAAGAACAGGGAGATGTTGTTGTGTTTACACTATCTCCCCGTTCTGCCTAGTGACACTGTCACTGATCGTGTTCCCTGTCATCGGGAACAGCGATCAGTGACGTGTCAGGGCAAGCCACGCCCCCTAACAGTTAGAAGCACTCCCTAGGTCACACTTAACCCCTTCAGTGCTCCCTACAGGTTAACCCCTTCACTGCCAGTGTCATTTACACAGTAATCAGTGCATTTTTATAGCACTGATCGCTGAAAAAATGACTGGTCCCAAAATGGTGTCAAAAGTGTCTGATGTGTCCGCCATAATGTCGCAGTCGCCGCCATTACTAGTAAAAAAAAAAATTATTAATAAAAATGCCATAAAACTATCCGCTATAACTTTTGCACAAACCAATCAAAAAACGCTTATTGCGATTTTTTTTCTACCAAAAATATGTAGAAAAATACGTATCGGCCTAAACTGAGGAAAAAAAATGTTTTTTTTTATATATATTTTTTGGGGAAATTTATTATAGCAAAAAGTAAAAAATATTGAATTTTTTTCAAAATTGTCGCTCTATTTTTGTTTATAGCGCAAAAAATAAAAACCACAGAGGTGATCAAATACCACCAAAAGAAAGTTCTATTTGTGGAAAAAAAAGGGCGTCAATTTTGTTTGGGAGCCACGTCGCACGACCGCGCAATTGTCAGTTAAAGCGACGCAGTGCCGAATTGCAAAAAGTGGCCTGGTCTTTGGCCAGCCAAATGGCCCGGGGCTGAAGTGGTTAAAGTGTTACTAAACTCAGGAGCCTGCATTCACTATATTTGGTCTCCCACAGTACACATAACATGGAAATGCAGTTTGAGTAAATATAAATGGCTAATTACCTTTTCTCATCAGCAGTATATAGCAGTCTTGTGAATTCTATCAGTGTCTGTTTAAAGCTTGTAGGAGGAGTTTTCATTCGCCTCTGACTGTCCTATGAGGCTTCAAGACCCCTGACCCTTTGTCTGGACAGTGCTGATTGACCCTGTGCTGATCACATGCACCCTCCCAAGAAAAAAAAAACTCTCTAGCAATACACACCAAACTGAGCATGTGCAGAGTGACTCCAAGTCTCTATTCCATCAGGAGAAGGAATGGGGACAGTAAAAGAAGGGGAGGATCAGAGAAGACAGGATCAAAAAGCCTTTTTAAACAAAGCGCAGGATTAGCCCCTTAGGTTCCACAGTGAGTATAACAAGCATGCTTTACTGCATCTACAGACTGATTTTACTTTTGTGGGTTTAGTAACCCTTTAAGTCAATCATTTTGTTTTGTCATATCTGTTATGCTAGAATGATTTGTTTTCAAAATTTGCTTTGTATATTTGTTGTTCCGAATCGATTCATATTTTTTGAAGTTATTTCAGAAGATTCAGATTCATTTGGTATGTCGTTATGTTATTTTGAATGCTTCAAACATTACGGGATTCTTCCACATGGGGCAAGCTCCACTGGAGTCGTCCTGCTCAGCAGGCAATCTGTCCGCTGAGCAGGCGGATGGCTGGTCAGTGTCTGCTCCGCTTATGCAGAGCAGACACAAACGCAGCCCGCTCTCCTCTATTGGCAGTCGGACATAAACAGACCGCCTGTCCATTTGCACCCGACTGCCATCCAATCTGCCAGACAGATGGGGAATGGGTCTCCATTCGTCTGGTTTTAGCGGATCGGATGTCAGCGGGTGTAAACGGACACATGTCTGTTTACATCCGCCGCTCCATAGAGGATAATGGAGGGTCCGATCAGGTCCACCTGAAAAACTGACAGGCTGACCCGATCGTTCTGCCCGTGTGAAAGGGCCCTCAGGCTCAGTCCTGTGACTTCCACTGCAACTTACTTGCGACTTTGATGTTTTGTGACTTTGGCCAATCATAACAATACAGAGTGTGACACATATTATTGAACTTACTTACTCTTTTAGACACCAGATCTCTCCATAAAGAGGACCTGTCATGCTGTATTGCTCTCACTTATATTATACAAAAAAATTGGGGTATATATTATTTTAACGGCACCCCAAGTATGAAAGGGGTTAACGCCGTTTAGGATATTCCCTCTCTAGACACACATCCACTGCCGATCCTCCACAGTCAGGCGACCGCTTCCCATAGGATTAATCCTTCCAAACATACGAGACAAACACTCTGTATGAAGTTTACAACTGGACTGACAATCTTTAATGACAAACAGTTTTATACACACAGAGAGGAGGTTCTTACATTCTCCTCAGACAATACACCTTTGACCAGACTTAATTTACATGAGCTAATTAACTACAGTGATGACTCAGACACATGACCTTTAGGCTAGCCTCACTGTCTCCCAATACACATCTGACATCTTAGCAGACGCAGGTGGGGGCTGGATGTGGTGACATTAGCATCTAACAGTATGTGTCCCAACATCATGAAGGAGTCACTTTTCAGTTAACCTGTTGAGTTCATAATCAAACAGTAAATAGTTCTTTACAGATATCCTGGGGAATATTGTGGAAAAATATCACTGTCCCATTTTAAAGCAATCCAAGACATATTCTTAATGTCCATTATTTTCTTGCTCACCCTGTGCCCAAAGTGACCCCTGTCACAATTATGTTTTTTTTATTTTATTTATTAAAGTGTAAGTTCACCTTTACAGAAAAATCTATAAGGTAAACTTACACAGGACCCCCTCCTCACCCCCCTAGTTCCGCTGACCTGCAGCGTGGCGATCTTCCATTAGGAGCCCTTCTATAGCCCCTTACCGGTCTGGGGCTTAGAAATCCCCTCAGCATTCACACGTCTTCTTCCCCGCTAAGAGGACGGGCTACGCAGGTTCTGATTGGTCGGAGCCACCCATGTGACGGTGCTGACCAATTAGAATGCTCCTAAATGTCCCTCCTGATGGGGTAAATTTAGAAGATTAAGCTGCAGAGATTTCTAAGCCCCGGACAGGTTAGGCGGCTATATCGGGGCTCATAACGGGAGATCGCCGCCATGCTGGTCAGCAGATCGGGGGGGGGGGGGGGTTGAGGAGGGGGTCCTGTGTAAGTTCACCATACAGATTTTTCTCTAAAGGTGAACTTACCCTTTAGCTCAGTGGTTCTCAACTCCTGTCCTCAGGACCCACTAACAGGCCAGATTTTAAGTACAGTATTACCTTGGTGAGATGCAGACTAGAATACTGCAATCCCTGAGCAGCAAATTATATCACCTGTGATGCATTTCAGTTATCTTGCAAACCTGGCCTGTTGGTGGGCCCTGAGGACTGGAGTTGAGAACCACTGCTTTAGCTACTTGCCGACCAGCTGCCGTCAATATACGATGGCAGGTTGGCTCCCCTACACAAATCGGCGTAGCTGTACGGCGGACGTTTTAAGGGCTATAGGGGACACGCGCCCACGACACCAGAGCCGATGCGCGTGGCCGGTGACCGCGATGTCTGCTGGCAACCCGCGATCGCTCCTTAGAGAGCCAGAATGGGGATCTGTCAATGTAAACAAACAGATCCCCGTTCTGTCAGGGACAGGGAAGTAGAGAGAGAACTGCTCTTCCTAGTGATCAATCTCTACTCCCTGGCAGTCCACTTCCCCCAGTTAGAAACACCTCCCTAGGGAACACGTAACCCCTTGATCGCCCCCTAGTGTTAACCCCTTCCCTGCCAGTAATATTTATACAGTAATCAGTGGCTATTTTTAGCTCTGATCGCTGTATAAATGACAATGGTCCCAAAAAAAGTGTCAAAAGTGTCCGATCTGTCCGCCATAATGTTGCAGTCCCACTAAAAATCGCTGATCACCGCCATTACTAGTAAAAAATAATAATAATAATAAAAATGCCATAAATATCTCCCATATTTTGTAGACGCTCTACCTTTTGCGCAAAACCAATCAATATACACTTATTGCGATTTTTTTTTTACCAAAAATATGTAGAAGAATACATATTGGCCTAAACTGATTTTGATTATTTTTTTGGGGATATTTATTATAGCAAAAAGTAAAAAATATTGTTTTTCTTTCAAATTTGTCGCTCTTTTTTTGTTTATAGCGCAAAAAAAAAAAAAAAAATGCAGAGGTGATCAAATACCACCAAAAGAAAGCTCTATTTGTTGGAAAAATAAGGACATCAATTTTGTTTGGGAGCCACGTCGCATGACCATACAATTGTCAGTTAAAGCGATGCAAAAAAAAAAAATGGCCTGGTCAGGAAGTGGGTAAATCCTTTCGGGGCTGAAGTGGTTAAAGTGTATTTTGTATCCAAAAATTAAGGTTGAAAAACCGCTGCACAAAAACCACGTGACATGAAAAAAAAAAAAAATTGCAATTTTGCAATTACTGATTTTTACTTGTAAAGAACAAATATCAGGCTGGGTCCTTGAAGCCCTGTACACACGATCGGTTTTACCGATGAAAACAGTCCGATGGACTTTTTTCATCGGACAAACCAATCGTGTATGGCCCCATCGGTCTTTTTTCCATTGGTGAGAAAAGATAGAACATGTTTTAAATTTATTCAATGGAAAAAAAAATGATAGCAAATTCCAATCGTCTGTGTGGAACTCCATTGGACAAAAAACCCACGCATGCTCAGAATCAAGTCGACGCATGCTCAGAAGCATAGAACTTAATTTTTCTCCGCTCTTCGAAGTGTTTTACCTCACAGTGTTTTGGACGGTCAGAATTTTGACTGATGGTGTGTAGGCAAGACTGATGGAAGTCAGCTTCATTGGATTTCCGATGGAAAAATCCATCAGATTAGAATCCATAGGAAATCCGATCGTGTGTACAGGGTTTACACTTAATATTTTAAATCAAAGAAAATCATTGAAAATATTTATAATATTATATCCAACATTTTGTGCTGTGCTTTAAAAAATAAAGGGGAAAGTACTAGACTTGTGCACAACGGAAAAATTCGTTCCGTTTCGGTTTGTTTCTTTCCGGTCCTGTTGATTCGTAATCATTCGTAATTTTGCTAGACGGGATTTTTCGTGTTCGGACTCATTCGTATTTTTGCAAGCGACATTTTTCGTTGAATTTTTTGTTGCTTTATAATTCGTACTTTCGGTAGAGTACGTTGTTTTTCGTTGATTCTGGACACAACTCCTACTTTCGTAACTTTTTTTGGGTTCGTTGATTCGTAATTTTCCGTGTCTCTCTCACAACGACGCTGCCTATTATGCCTAATGTGCTTCGAATGGATTTGTACTTTTCTAAATACATTGCGGTTATTTGTAACGATTCGAAATCTCGTATTTTACTTTCGTTTTTAACATGCGGCTATAGGCTCCGCCCCTGTACACCATTTTCAGAGGGTTCAGCACGGTGAGGGAGAAGCAGAGAGCAGAGTGAGTGTTATTGTGCTTCGAATGGATTCGAAATCTCGTATTTTACTTTCGTTTTTTACATGCGGCTATAACCTCCGCCCCTGTACACCATTTTGAGAGGGAGTTCAGCACGGTGTGGGAGAAGCAGAGAGCAGAGCAGAGTGAGTGTTATTGTGCTTCGTATGGATTCGTACATTCGTAACTTTTTCATAACGAATTATGCCGAAGACATTCGGGCATTCGCTATTTGCGGTATAATTTATTTCGGATTCGGTCTTATTCGTAATTGCTTTGTTCGGAAATTCGAATGCTTCCGAATGTCCGAAAGTTGCTAAATTCGGACGAATTTCAATTCGTTACGAAACGAATTGCACAAGCCTAGAAAGTACAATACAGCTCAGAATTTTAAGTTATATAAGTGATATATTTGTTTCAGAAGAGACTTGAGTATGTGTGTTTGTGTATATGTATATGTGTGTATATATATATATACACACACATACGTGCAAGTAGTACTAATTAAAATTAGTAGGCTAATTTTATATATCCAGATATAGATTAGTGTCTAAAATTGTGTGTGTGTGTGTGTGTGTGTGTATATATATATATATTATATAATTTTTTAAACACTCTATCTGGATATATGAAATGTTGTTGCTAGAGAAGGATAGTGCGCTGGTCTTTACAGATGCAATCTAGTAGCTCCTACAAGGACTGACCCCCACCCCCCCAGAAGACTCTGCATGCAGTCTATTAGACAATGGTCAGAGAATGACTAGACACAGGGGATGGGATAAGTAGGCTGAGAGGGGGCTGGGCATGCGGGGAGGTGTAGAATGTGTCTCTATACAGAAGCTGTGTTACAAGTCCGCCTCTGCAGGCGAGAGACTGACTCATCCATGTCTTGCTAAGCCCAAGATGTGTCTTAATCATACACACTGAACCTGATATATTTGTATAAACTTCTATACGTTCTTTAATATATATCTTGATGGGTCTCTAATGTTCACAACTTGCCATACACAAGCTTGCGATAGCACGGAGCCCAGCAGACATGGAGCGTCAGTTCCCATCAAAAGCCTCGTACACACGGCCAGTTTTCTCAGCAAGAAACGACAAGAAAACTGCTGGCAGAGCTTTCTTGCCGAGAAAACCAGCCGTGTGTACGAGGCTTTCAGGTTTCTCGTCAAGAAAACTGGCCAG
This sequence comes from Rana muscosa, assembly GCA_029206835.1. Taxonomy (NCBI): domain Eukaryota; kingdom Metazoa; phylum Chordata; class Amphibia; order Anura; family Ranidae; genus Rana; species Rana muscosa. The sequence continues at coordinate 28,336,674 of CM055125.1, forward strand.
AATCTCGACAAGAAAAATATGCCTCGTTTCCACTGCGCGGATCGGTTCGGTACGGTTCGGTACGGTACGCTATTTTGGGTGTTTCCATTATGAAAGCGTGCCATTAAACCGAACCGTACCGCACCATTCAGGGTCCTGCTTCAGACGTGGGGCCATAGAAAATGGAACGGTACGGTTAGGGCGGAGCTACTGGCGTCACACGATACATTCCACTGATTGGTGGACAGAAAATCGTCAATGCTGACGTCAAAGCAAAGCGCCAAACAAGCACCTTGTCGCCCTCAATATAAAGGAGAAGGATGCCTGCAAACAACAGCAGGGTCTGGTCATCTGAGGAACTATCTACTTTCCTAAGGATTATTGGTGATAGCGTTATTCAGAGTGAGCTTGATGGATCAGTGAGAAACGAAAAGGTGTACAAAGATATTTCTCAACGAATGGCAGCCGAGGGATTTGAACGGACATCGGGGCAGTGCAGGGCAAAGCTTAAGAAGCTTAAAGGACAATATAAAAAAATTAAGGACGACAACAGCCGTAGTGGAAACAGTCGGAGTACTTGGAGGTGGTACGATGACATGGACGCCATTTACGGACATAGGCCGGCAAACCAAGGCAGGGAGGGTGGTCTGGACTCTGCAACTGCAATTCTCGAATCCATGGTAGACCCCTTTGGTAAGTTTTTTTATTTATTTTTTAAACCATAGGATTTCGCTATGCTAACCTTTAAAAAAAATATATATAACCAAATGTTTTTTTCAGAAACAGCTGATGGACTCTCCAATGATGCGTCAAACTTGTCAGATGATGGACCTTCAACGTCTTTCAGCAGCACCAGTAGTATCTCATCAAGCCAACCACAGAGTACCCAACCACAGATTAGCCTACTACAGAGTACCCAACCACAGAGTACGCCCAATGCACCCCGGCACAATGGTAAGATATGATGATAATAGTGAAATGTGTGCATTTTCTTAAAATAACTAATCAGTGGGGTAGAAGAGCAGTGGGTACAGAGGTGTAAGAGGTGAGAAGGGGGTTCAGCAGTGGGGCAGGGGGTACAGAGGTGTAAGAGGTGAGAAGGGGGTTCAGCAGTGGGGCAGATGTGCAGGGGGTACAGAGGTGTAAGAGGTGAGAAGGGGGTTCAGCAGTGGGGCAGATGTGCAGGGGTACAGAGGTGTAAGAGGTGAGAAGGGGGTTCAGCAGTGGGGCAGATGTGCAGGGGGTACAGAGGTGTAAGAGGTGAGAAGGGGGTTCAGCAGTGGGGCAGATGTGCAGGGGGTACAGAGGTGTAAGAGGTGAGAAGGGGGTTCAGCAGTGGGGCAGTAGGGCAGATGTGCAGGGGTTACAGTTGTGGGGCAGTAGATAAATGTGATGCAGTCTGGTGTGGCAGATGAGAAAGGGGGTTACAGTATTGTTTTGACAGATGTTACCAAAAACACTAGTTTGATATTTTGTATATTATAGGTCATAGGAGACGTTTGCAGTTGGATCTGCGCACAGTCATGGAGGATATGAGGGCAGCAGAAGAAAGGCAGCTGGAAAGAATTGAGAACGAATCTGAAAGGCGGTTTCAGGCACTGCGTCAGGATGCACAGGAAGCTATGCGCCAGGAGGCAGAAATCGCCCGTCAGCAGATGGAGCAGCTGTCTACCTTCAACCAGGCCTTCCTCGGTGTCCTAGGTCAGCTTGTTCAAGTCCTTTCAGCCAGTCGTGAACCCAGGTCACCACCCAGACCGTAGTGCCTTTCATGTAGCAAAGGACCTGTACCCATTTTTTTTTATTCATTTTTTATTAAAAAAAAATCTTAGTTTTCTTTAACAGAATATATGGAACGATGAGTTTTTTGTGAAATAAAAACCATGAGCGAATTTTTTGAGTATGTATTTTTTATTATAAAACATTATTAACAATATAGCAAAAAGGTATTAAAATTTTTAATAAATCATGGTAAAAATTTAAACATTGAGGTGCAGCATCAGAGCCTGGCGTATTTCACTGCACTCTTCTTCCATATCATGTGATGCTATTACTGGTACTGGCTCTTCTGGAGATGTATTCCAATCCTGGTCAAAGTCTTCTCCATGACTTTCACAAAGATTGTGAAGAGCACAGCAGGTAAGCACCATGGATTTGGCAAGTTTAATGTCACTGTCATTCCTCTTCATAAGACACCTCCATCTACCCTTAAGTCTTCCAAAAGCATTTTCCACTACGACACGTGCCCTGGATGTTTTTTTGTTGTAGGTTTGCTGTTCTGTTGTCAGGCGGCCATTGTCAGGAAATGGTTTCAGGAGCCAATTTTGTAAAGGGTAGGCAGAGTCCCCAAGAACATAATACCCAACATTAACCCCACAAATGTTCTTAGTGGAACCAGGGTACAGTCCTCCCTGGCCAACCCAGTCCCAAAATGTGGACAATCGTAGAACACGAGCATCATGCAAACTCCCAGGCTTTCCTACATTCACATTCCAGAATAGTCCCTTGCCATCCACTACTCCCTGGAGGATGATAGAATGCCAGCCTTTCCGGTTGAAATAGTCAGTGTGGTATTCTTGTGGTGCTATTATTGGTATGTGTGAGCCATCAATAGCACCAACACACTGTGGAAGGCCCCACCTGTTCTCAAAGTACTCAGCCATGTCTTTAAGCTTTTCCCTGTCCGGAAAATGCACAATTTCAGGAGCTAGCAATGTGCAGACAGCCTTACAGAAGTCCTGCACACACCGGCACACTGAAGATTTACTGACACCGAAAAGATGACCAATACTTCTATATTCACTGTTGGTAGCCAGCTTCCACAGTGCAATGGCAACTCTTTTCCTCACTGGCAAACTGGCTCTGAAGTTGGTGCTTTGCTTCTCCATCGCTGGACGTAGCTTGGTACAAAGGTATGAGAAGGTTTCCTCAGACATTCTAAAATTCTGCACCCACTGTGTGTGTGTGTGAATCCCGGGACGGTCACATCCCACCACTCATTGGCACGGGGGAAAGCCCAAATGACTGGTCGGCGGCGCTGATTTGCCAAAAGCAGAAGCATCTAAAAAAAAAAACACAGATGGTAACATATCACAAAAAAAACAAAACATTATACCTATATAACATATGTGTCTGGTGGGTCATTGTGTGTGTGTGCATGTCAGGTAGGTGGGTCAGTGTGTATGTGTAAGTCAGGTAGGTGGGTCAGTGTGTGTATGTGTATGTCAGGTAGGTGGGTCAGTGTGTGTTTGCATGTCAGGTAGGTGGGTCAGTGTGTGTATGTGTAAGTCAGGTAGGTGGGTCAGTGTGTGTTTGCATGTCAGGTAGGTGGGTCAGTGTGTGTATGTGTAAGTCAGGTAGGTGGGTCAGTGTGTGTTTGCATGTCAGGTAGGTGGGTCAGTGTGTGTGTATGTCAGGTAGGTGGGTCAGTGTGTGTGTGTATTTAAGGTAGGTAGTGTGTATGTCAGGTAGGTCTGAGTTAAGTCGGTCAGTTGTGCTTACCCTATAGCGCTGCCGTCTTTGTCTTTGCCGCACAAAGGTGTACTTCTTCTCCCGGCTAAACATCCAAGCTAGCAAATTTCTTTTCTTGAATGCTGTGTTTCTCATTGCCGCTCGCAACCTTCTCTCATACAGTGCGGCATGTATTTGGACTACAAAGAACCAAAAGGCCAGTAGAGAAAACACAAGCTGCTGGATAACCTCCATTATTGTTTTTGTTGTGTAGCTGGCGCTGACTGACGCTGCGTCACGTTTCTCGTCGCACTAGTGTGACATCACGCAAGGCATTTTTTCTAAAATCTGTATGGCCCCTGGCGGTCCGACTTGCAGTGGAAACGCTCACGAGAATAGACCGGACCATTCTAACCGTTCCAAACCGTACCGACCCGAACCGTTCCGCTCAGTGGAAACGTAGCAATAGAGAACCTGCTCTCTATTTTCTCGTCGGGATTCTCGTCGGCCTGTTTCCCGACGAGAAACCCAAGAGTGTGTACGCCTACCTGTCGCCGTGGAAACCCACGCATGCTCGAAATGACTAGCTTCCTAGGCATAGGTAGGGTGTAGCAAGATGGCGGCGGTGGCGGCATCGAATGTGACGAGCGCACGCTCGTCGTAGTCGATGACGTCACCGCGTTCGTTTCATTCAAAAGAACGGCGGTTCTTTTGAATCGAGCGTGTGTACACTCAGCCTTTGACAAGATTCTTGTCAAGAATCTCATCAGGAAAAACAACGTGTTTTACTCTTTCGTCCATGGACCGACACAGCTTCTCTATTGACAAAGTGGGTATTATCCGTTAATTAGGAGTGACTAGGCAGAAAAACTTGTAAAAAGTGTTGCATCACACCTTCTACAGTACCGCCCAGGGGGCGGACCCTCTGGGTATACCCTCTCAGTCTGCACATCGCAGATCAGTTTTTTTCTGTCTAGCAAGGAGTAGGACATGGCTCCCTTCGGGCTCATTGGTCCGGGGAAAAAAGATATATATATTTTTTATTTTTTTGCTACATTTGTTGTTTCCTGCGATCTTCGATCAACTGCCGACTGGGTGACAGGCTGGATCCTCGATCCTTGTAGTCTCCCCAGTTTCGGCCATCGAGCGTGTGCCGACCCTAGCTACGCGCTGGGTTTTCCACGACATGCCCGTCGCTCCACGGGTGGCCGGTGAGCCTACGCTCCAGGGCCTGCATCGGACCGCTCAGCTTCGGCTGACCTTACGGCCGAGTCGCAGCAGCCTGGCCGGTGAGCTTACGCTCCAAGGCTTGCATCGGACCGCTCAGCTTCGGCTGACCTTACGGCCGAGTCGCAGCAGCCTGTCCGGTGAGCGTCATGCTCCAGGGCATACATATGATCGTCCCTTCTGGGTCCAATCACAGCATGCCTGGCCAACAGTCACCTTCCGTGCGCGGACGATGATCTGTTTGGAATGTCTTCCAGCAGAATACATGCAGGATAGGTAAGTAAAACTCCCCTGCCTCGGCTGGGTGATTTAGCTGGACATTCCTGGAGAGATCAAGTAAGTGGTTGTGGCCCCTTTCTTCCCTCTCTCCCTGCCTTTCCCTCCTCCCTGGGCTTCTAGCTAAAGGTTGCTGGGTGCTGGGGGTCACCTAGGGGGTCCCACTGGAGCGGGGCTGGCTGTAACTAACATTTAAAAGAAATGTCATTTTTGCTTACCTGTGTTTCTGTGTCTCCATGCTGTCGGCGGCCATTTTGAGGTGGTCCATGCCAAGTTTGGCCTCTTGTAACTGCCTGGCGGCCATCTTCCTGTAGTTCGGCCACACCCACTGGCCCCTATCAGGTGATCGGCGGCCATGTTTGTCCACCCTGTATGCAGATATTGCCGTTCGGTGGCCATCTTTTTTGTGGGCTATGGCTGCCTGACCTCTATCTTCTGTCGGCGGCCATTTTCTTAGAGCCCACATTATCTTCCATACAGACGGTTTTGGCAACCATTTTGCGAGAGCCTCCGGCCTCTAGGGTGCATTACACTGGCGCGAAAATTCACACAGGAAGTGCTGATAAAAGAAGCAGACTGACACAGCAGCAAGGGGACAGCATCATAGGCGCAGCATAGCAGTACCTATCCAGGGTGGTGAGTCCTCTGGGTAACCCAGCATCTCTGCAGCGCAGGAGGGTGGCCTATTGATATCTTGCCTGGAGCCCTGTGAGTGTCAGCGTGTGGTCAGCATGGCATCTGAGCCAGATGTCTTCTCCCCTGAAACACCAGATTTAGCAGCTGGTGTCCCTGAGGTGTCTATGGACGCTATGTCGGCAATCCTAGAGGCGTTTGCTGCCAGGGTGGAAGCAGCACACGGGAATACAGGGGGTAATAAACGCCCCCGTCCCCTGCAATCTTCTGGGGATATTTCTGATGCAGAACCAGGTCCAGCTACGGCTCATGGCCCAGATTCTGATGCATCAGAGACTGCAGACCGTGACCGATCGGACAGTGAGGAGGACTCCAAGTCCAGGTCAGTACGCGAGACGGCTTTGGTATCTGACCTTATTACTGCAGTGCGGGATACGCTAAAGTTGGAAAGGACTGAAGAAGTAGCAGATACTCCAGTCCCCTTTGGGTTTCGTAAACCTGCCCGCACTGCTAAGGTGTTCCCTTGTGTGTCTTATTTTGACAAACTCTTATACAAGGAATGGGAGAACCCACTGAGGGTCTTTACAGCCCCAAAGAGGTTTGCAGTACGGTACCCCTTTGAGGAGAGTTTTCTGAAGATATGGACCTCTCCCCCTATAGTGGACCCTTCGGTGTCCAGACTTAATAGAGCCACCACTATTCCAGTAGAAGGGGCTCCTGTTTTCAAGGACCCTGTGGATAAGAAGGCTGAAGCACTCGCTCGCTACCTATACTCAGTGGTAGGCTCAGCAGTACGCCCGGCATTGGCGGGGGCCCTAGTGTCTCAGACACTTACTGAATGGGCAAAATTGCTACTCCAGGGGTTAAAGGAGCGAGATGCTCCTCCTAATGAGATAACTTTGGCCGACCAGTTGGTCCAGGGCCTTAAGTTTGTCTGCGAGTCAGACATGGATACTATTCCCCTGCTGTCAAGAGCTTCGGTTTATGCAGTAGCAATACGCCGCCTGATCTGGCTAAAGGGCTGGTCTGCGGACCAGACTTCCAAGAAAGCCCTATTGGATCTGCCTTTTAAGGGCGACAGACTTTTTGGGGCTTCTCTGGATGACATCATCAAGGATGCTACAGGAGGTAAAAGCACTTTGCTTCCCCAAACTAGCAAGGGTAGGGGACCACGCCAAGGGCAAGGGCCCTCCTTTACTGCACGTAAGCGGTTTTTTCGCCCTCTTAAGGCGACAGGGAAAAGACCCCAGGCCGATAAAGCGCCTGCCCAAGGACAAAAGCGTCCTTGGTCCCGCAGACCCAACAAGCCTGTGGACAAATCTGCGTCCACATGAAGGTCCGCCCCCACCCAGCTCTCGGGTGGGGGGACGTCTTCGCAAATTCGCGACTCAGTGGACTGCTCTAGTCTCCGACAGGTGGGTTTGCGAAGTAATCTCCTCAGGCTACAAGATAGAATTTCTCTCTTGTCCACCAGACAGATTCATCACCTCCAATCTCCAGCTACTACCGACCCGTCGGGAGGCCCTGTATGGGGCGGTCCAGGGTCTACTGGAACGCGGGGTAGTTATTCCAGTTCCAGAACAGGAACGGGGTCAGGGTTTTTACTCAAATCTGTTCATTGTGCCAAAGAAGGAGGGGGTTCGTCCAATCTTGGATCTCAGAGCCCTCAATTGCTTTGTGAAGGTACAAAGATTTCGGATGGAGTCGGTTCGATCCGTAGTCACGGCTCTCCATCCGGGGGACTTTCTGGCCTCCTTGGACATCAAGGACGCATACCTGCATGTCCCCATATACTCCAGACACCAGAGGTTTCTGCGATTTGCTATCGGGAAGAACCACTACCAGTTTGTGGCCCTCCCGTTTGGCCTTGCCTCAGCACCCAGGACGTTCACCAAGGTGCTCGCTCCGATTCTGGCACTTCTAAGACAGCGGGGTATCGCTATCACAGGTTACTTGGATGACCTTCTGCTGAAGGGCCCTTCAAGCTCAGAATTAGAGGTAAGCGTGTCCATTACCTGTCAGACTCTTCGAGACTGTGGTTGGATACTAAACACGCAAAAGTCAGTATTGGTGCCCACTCAACGCCTAGTGTACCTGGGGTTGATTCTGGATTCCTCAGAGGCAAAGGTATTCCTCCCTGTGGAGAAGTTGCAGACCCTCCGGGCTGCAGTACGGCAGCTGACTTCCAGGAATTGGTCGTCACTCCGTTTTTGCATGCGAGTGTTGGGCCTCATGGTAGCCTCCTTCGAGGCGGTCCCATATGCTCAATACCACACTCGAGTGTTACAGAGGGAAGTTCTGTCCAGATGGAACAGATGCCCTTCATCTCTGGATTATCAAATCCGAGTGAGCCACCTAGTCAGGAGATCCCTGGTATGGTGGCTGACAGCACCGGCTCTAATGGCCGGGAAGTCATTTCTTCCGGTTTACTGGATAGTGATCACGACGGACGCCAGCCTTACAGGTTGGGGGGGAGTCTGGGGTGTCCAGTCGGCGCAAGGTCGCTGGACCCCAGAGGAAGCCCTCCTGCCGATCAATGTCCTGGAGATCCGGGCGATCAAGCTGTGCCTCTTCAAATGGTCTCAGAGACTGCAAGGGCGTCCAGTCAGGATCCAGTCAGACAACGCCACAGCAGTGGCATATGTCAATCATCAAGGAGGAACAAGAAGCTCAGCTGCAGCATCGGAGATCGCTCGCATCCTGAAGTGGGCAGAGAGGAGCGTACCGGCACTGTCGGCCGTGTACATTCCGGGTGTGGAAAACTGGCAGGCGGACTACCTGAGCCGCCAGATGCTGGACCAGGGAGAATGGTCCTTACACCCGGAGGTGTTCCAACTCCTCTGCCAAAGATGGGGCACACCAGACGTAGATCTTCTGGCTTCCCGACTCAATCGGAAGGTATTGAGGTTTGTGGCCCGGTCAAGAGACCCATGGGCAGACGCAACGGACGCGTTGGTAGCATCGTGGGGCCAGTATCGGCTAATCTATGCCTTCCCTCCCTTAAGGCTTCTTCCTCTTCTGCTCCGCAGAGTGGAGGCAGAGGGAATTCCAATGATCCTAATCGCTCCAGATTGGCCTCAGCGTCCTTGGTACGCCGATCTAGTACGTCTGGTAGCAGACGTCCCCTGGCGCCTACCACTACGGAAGGACCTGCTGTCGCAAGGTCCCATATTCCATCCTGCTTTACAGTCATTGGCTTTAACGGCATGGCTGTTGAGAACCAGGTACTGAGAGACCGGGGCCTGTCAGACTCAGTAATTTCTACTATGAGAAGTGCTCGGAAACCGTCCTCTAGGAAGGTCTATCACCGCACTTGGAGGGCCTACATCTCCATGTGTGAGGAAATGAAATGGCATCCGCGTACCTATTTGGTTTCCAGAATCCTGCTGTTTTTACAGCATGGGGTAGACCAAAGGCTTGCCCTAAGTACGATTAAGGGACAGATATCTGCCCTGGCTGTCTTTTTTCAGCGACCCCTGGCGACTCACTCTCTCGTGAGTACATTTGTGCAGGGGGTTCGACATGTGGCCCCTCCGGTCCGCCCCCCGTTACCTCCGTGGGACTTGAACCTGGTCCTCTCGGTGCTTCAGAAGGCACCGTTTGAGAATATTAGAGATATTCCCCTGTTGACACTTTCTCAGAAGGTGGTCTTTTTGGTGGCTGTTACGTCAGTTAGACGAGTCTCTGAGCTGGCAGCCTTGTCCTGCAAGGCTCCCTATTTGATTTTCCACAAGGATAAGGTGGTGCTGCGGCCGCAGCCTTCCTTTCTTCCGAAGGTCGTTTCGGCTTTTCATCTCAACGAAGACATTGTACTTCCATCCTTGTGTCCTCAGCCGTCGAATCCTAAGGAGTCGGCGTTGCATTCCTTGGACGTTGTCCGAGCTTTGAGAGTATACATATCTGCTACTTCCCTGTTCCGGAAGTCAGACTCACTGTTTGTTTCGGTGGCTGGTCCCAAGAAGGGCCAAGCAGTCTCATCGGCCACCATCTCTAGGTGGATCCGACAGATAGTAATCCAGGCTTACGCCTTAAAGGGTCAGGCGCCCCCCTTTCCTGTCACGGCGCATTCGACCAGGGCAATAGGTGCCTCTTGGGCTTTCCGACATCAAGCGTCTGTTTCCCAACTATGTAAAGCGGCGACTTGGTCGTCCGCTCACACTTTCACAAAATTCTACAAAGTTGATGTAGGTGCATCTTCGGATGCCTCTTTCGGCCGCAAGGTTTTGCAGGCGGCTGTTTAGAGTTGCAACTCCTCCGTTGGAGGAGTGCTGTTTTGTGTTTTGGGGTGAAGTTTGTTTTTATGCTGTTACCACCCCTCGTTTTTTCTCTGACACTGCTTTGGGACGTCCCACTTTGTCAATAGAGAAGCTGTGTCGGTCCATGGACGAAAGAGTAAATAGGATTTTTTACTCACCGTAAAATCCTTTTCTCTGAGTCCATGGACCGACACAGCACCCACCCCTCCTTTTAAGTTTGTACTGCTTTTTGACGAACTGATCTGCGATGTGCAGACTGAGAGGGTATACCCAGAGGGTCCGCCCCCTGGGCGGTACTGTAGAAGGTGTGATGCAACACTTTTTACAAGTTTTTCTGCCTAGTCACTCCTAATTAACGGATAATACCCACTTTGTCAATAGAGAAGCTGTGTCGGTCCATGGACTCAGAGAAAAGGATTTTACGGTGAGTAAAAAATCCTATTTTTCCTGACGGGATTCTCGGCCGTGTGTACGAGGCTTGAAGCTTTTCACAGGCTTTGGGCTTCCTGCCCATTCCCTTTAAGGGGGTCCATAGATGAGCATCCATAGGAGAGAGCAGACCTGCTTGTTGAATTGCACTTTCAACCTGACTTCATCTTCAACTAAATCTGGCCATACCCCAGTGGTGTACATATTTTTTGATTTTGGTGGGGTCAAATTGATGTTTGTTTTTAAAAGTAGTGATGAGAAAATACATAGGAGCAGGATGGAAAATTTCTCTCGAACTCTGATGCCGCGTACACACGACCGTTTTCATGACGAGAAAACTGCCATTTTTTAGATTGGTCGTGAAAAACGGTCGTGTGTATGCTCCATAGCAGTTTTCCCGACGAGAAAACTGCCCGCAAAAAAATTAGAACCTGCTCTATTTTTTCTCGTAGTTTTTCCCGTCGTTCTTTTTCTCGTCGCGAAAAACCGCTCATGTGTATGCTTTTCCGAGAGGAAAAAAAACGCACATGCTCAGAATCAAGTATGAGACGGGAGCGCTCGTTGTGGTAAAACTAGCGTTTTAAATGGAGATAGCACATTCGTCACGCTGTAATGAACTGTAAAGCACGAAGACTGAAAAGCGCGAATCGTCTCTCACCACACTTTGCTAGAGCGTTTTTTTTCCTGAACGTGTGTATGCAAGGCAGGCTTGAGAGGAATCTCGTCGAGAAATATGTCGTTTTTTTGCATGACAGGAAAATCGGTCGTGTGTACGCAGCATAAAGCCCTGTACACACGGCCAAGAAAATTGCGGCAAAATCACGCGACTTTAGGGTTGCAATAGTGGAAACAGAGCCTGAAGCTCTGTACACATGGCTGGGAATCTCGCCTATTTGAAAAGCGTTGAGTTTTCCTGACGGGATCCCTGGCAAGCTTGCCTTGCAAAGCCGTGTATACACACGTCCACTCAAAAGACCCGCTGTTCTTTTGAATGGCAAGAACGCGGTGACGTCAAAGACTACGACGAGCCGGCTAAATTAAGTTGTATGCTACCGCGCATGCGTTGAAGTGTTATCGAGCATGCACGGTTTCTTTCCCCTGCAGGTAAGCATACAGACAGCCGGTTTTCTCGGCAGGAAATCCCGACGGGAAAATAGAGAGCAGGTTCTCTATTTTTCCCAAGCAGTTTTCCTGTCGGGAAAACTGCTAGGGAGCATACACACAGCCGGGATTCCCGGCCAAAGCCTCTCCTGGCAGTTTTCCTGCCGGGAAAACTGGTCGTGTGTACGAAGCTTGAATGTGGTTTTCGCTCGGGAAAAATTGTACATATTGCACCGTTTATCACATCTGGGATTGCATTCAGTTAGCAGGTCTGAATTAAATTTTAAGAGGCTTGGACTAGTTAGTTGACCCAATGTTGGCTAGAAAGAAAGTTCTCACAAATTATTTTTGTACAAATGTTCGAACAAAAATCTAACTGCCAGTTTAGGAGAATCTATACACTCACTTTACAAATGATCCTTGGGTTGGTCTGATCTTATGAATGGTCTTCTTATTGGGGTAAACGCACATGTGTTTGGGCACCATTGCAGTAATTGAATTAGACATGCGTGATCTCTAATTTTATCTTTATTAGCAGTACGGTGGCGTAGCCCCCCAGCACAGGGGGTAGCGTCTGGTGGCGCCTGTTGTCCTGTACTTGCCTGAATCATGGGTAAGCAGCATCGCTCTTCCCCCATATATCCCATGTATATATTGCTATTTACATTTTTTTTCACAAGAAATATATTGCTATTTACATTATTGCAATAGATTATGTTGTATTTCTGTCAAAATGTATCGTTATTGATCACTTGTCAATCAAATTGCAAATTTTCTCCTGACGAAGCGGCATTAGACCGCAAAACTAGTTGAGATATGCTATCTGTGATCAACTATCCCACTGTGATCCTCCCCCTCTAGGGACCATTATATTGGTGATATACATGGATTGTTACCATGCTTTTTAATCTGTATTTGATTATATGTTGCTTTTTATTAAACTTGTATTAATAAAACTTTATATACTTTTTTCATACACCTGTTTACACAACTTGAATTTATCTCAGTTTAACTTGTACCGTGATAGTCCAATTGCCCCTGCTCTCTAGGGAGGTTTGGTTGGGGACCAACCTCCCGATCCCTATATCTCTAATATCTGGATGATGGTACAATTCTTTTTACCCCTTTTATTGCATTTATGGTTATAGAGGCTACATCTATTTCTTTATTAGCAGTACAGTGGCTTAGGCCGGCCATACTCAGGTTGCAGGAAAGAAATTTGCTTTATTCCACCCATCAACACAGACAGTGTTGATTCCGGAATCCCTCCTCCTGGGCCATTGTCTTCTTCCGGTGGGGAAAGCCGTCCCCGCTGGAAGAAGACAGTGATTATCGCTAGCGGCTACTGAAAATCGCAAGAGAATCCGGCAGACTGGTTTTACCCAAGTGGATCGATTGATCCACTTGGAACATTAAGCCTGCCCATTAACAGTTCAAGTCTCTGCCGGTTCCTGCTGAACCAGGCAAGATTCGAACCGTGTATGTCCAGCCTTAGTTCAACTTAAAGTGGTTGTAAACCCTTTACAACCACTTTATGCTACAGGTAAGCCTATATTAAGGATTACCTGTAGCTACCCAGGATATTTCCTAAACCTGCACGGTTTAGGAGATATCCCCTGTCCCCTGCATGTGCTGATGTCATCGGCACATGCGCACTGGGGCAAACTGAAGCAATGACACCTATGTACTGTTGCTTCAGTCCGTGTGCCATAACTGGAAGTAACCCCCGGGAGAGATGTCACCGCCGGAGGTGGGGACGAGGACCGCTGCAGGGGCTTCGATTTAAGGTAAGTAATTCATAATGAGCTAGTATGCTATGCATACTAGCTCATTATGCCCTTGTCTTGCAGGGAGTTTTTTTGGGCTTACAACCGCTTTAAGCCAACACACCGGTATCTATCCTTATAACCCCAAGACATTCAGGGTGAACTACATTTTATGCTGTCTGTGGCCAAATAAAGGTTTTAAGAGTAGCTGACTTCATCAGTGTGTGGCTTGAGTGGACTTGTTTTCTTGGATTTGGAGCGTTGACTGGCTTCCCTGGCAGCACCAAGAGCGCCAGCAGTGGAAGAGAGACTTTGGTCTGCAGTGGTCCTGGCTTAGTGGTTAACACTTCTACCTTGTAGCCCTAGAGTTCTTGGTTTAAATCTTAACCAAGACACTATCTGCAAAGTGTTGCTCCCCCCTGTGCTTATGTGAGTTTCCTCCGGTACTACGGTTTCTTCTCACACTCCAAAAACATGCTGGTAGGTTCATTTTCTCCTGTCTAAACTGGCTTTAGTACAGTATGCATGTATATATGTGTGTGTGTATATATATATTGTGACAGCAGGCAGGTAAAATCACCAGGTTGCATCCAGGATGGAAGGTATATATGTCCTAGATTCAGGCTTTATGCCGATTTATACCACTAGGGGGAGTGCTGGGAGTCTTGCAGGGGAAGAGTTAATGAGCCCAGCTGAAGTAAGTGGGCTCATTAGGGCCTCTACAAGAACTCCCAGCATGCTAAGGGAGATGCTCCAACCTGGAACCAGATCTGTGTGAATAGTCTGGGGAGTGTGATCTCTGTGCGGTGAGCCAAAGCCTGTGTGGTTATTGCTAAGAACTTCTAAAATCAGGGAGCTAGGGACTGGGACAGCACAAGGCTGTACCCAGTTGTTAGTTAGGGACACCAACATGTGTAGTGAGCGGTCAAGTTGACCAGGATTTCTTTTCCTGTTTCTTTGGTTTTTGCTGTATTTTTTGTCTGTATATAGTTCAAATAAAACCACACCCTTTTGTTTTCTCCTACCACTGTCTGCTGTGCCCGTTTTTGTGTGGTGAACCCATCTAGGGGGTCACACACACCCGCTGCTGAGTTAACCCCCTCACAGTTGGTGGAGAACCAGTGGCAGTTTTTTTTAAAGGCCAGCATGGAGGAGATACTGAAACAGCTGGCTCTAGCAAATGCCAATCAGCAGCAGACAAATGCAGGTTTGCAAAAGAGCCTTGTAGCTCAACAACAGAGCCTTGCAGCTCATCAACAGAGCCTTGCAGCCCAGCAGCATACAAATGCAACTTTGCAACAGAGCCTCGCAGCCCAGCAGCAAGCTCATCAACAGAGTCTGGCGGCCCAGCAGCAAGCTCATCAACAGAGTCTGGAAGCTCAGCAACAAGCCCAGCAGCAATCTGACCTGTTACAGAAGCAAGAACAGAGACTACAGCAACAAATGGAAACGTTAATGCAGCAACGTCCGCAGACCAGTGAGGCAAGTAGTTCCACTAATACTGCGTCCTTTGGGGTGAGTCGTTTATTGACAAAAATTACTGGATAGGATGATCCAGAGGTGTTTTTGACCACATTTGAAAGGACTGCTGAAAGAGAAAAGTGGCCTAAGGAGCAGTGGGCTGGACTGGTGGCTCCTCTGTTAACTGGTGAATCGCAGAAAGCTTACTATGACCTAGAGCCTGACCAAGCAAAAGACTATGTGATCCTAAAAACTGAAATATTGGCACAGCTGGGTGTCACCCTGGCTGTCCGGGCTCAGCGTGTGCATAACTGGACTTTCCGGCTTGGAAAACCCCCCAGGTCTCAAATGTATGATCTCATTCACCTGAGCAGGAAGTGGCTACAGCCAGAGACTTTGTTCGCACCAAAGATTGTGGAACGTGTTGTGATGGATCGGTTCTTGAGAGCTCTTCCTACTGCCACCCAAAAATGGGTAAGCCATGGAGACCCAGAAACGGACGATAATCTTGTGGATCGTGTAGAGAAGTACTTGGCTACAGAGAACCTGACTGCCTCTTCCAGAGACTCACGGACTTTCCACCCTAAGACCAGACCATCCCCAGTGGCGGGTAAGATGATTCCAAGGGATGAGGGTGGAGACAGTGAGAGGGTGGGAGTTCTACCTAAGGTCTGGCGAGAACATCCTGGGAAGTCAGGGGCTCAAGAGGCAGCAAAAGGGATTGTTTGCTACCGCTGCCGACAAGAGGGACATATTGCAGCAAATTGCCCGGTTGTGGATGAACCCATGCAATGTGACTTTCTAAGGGACAGACGTCAGTCGCTGTTTGCGAAAGTCGCATGCACTGCCATTCGGGGAACTGAGAAACATTTATGCAAAATGTGTATTAATGATAGAAATGTTGTTGTGTTGCTGGATTCAGGTAGCCTGGTGACACTGATAAAGGCTGAATTTGTTACCGCAGGGGTCTCTGGGAATAACAAGGTAGCTGTTATTTGTGTGCATGGGGACACCCGAGAGTATCCGGTGACTACAGTGTGTTTTGAGACCCCCAAAGGTACCCTCTCTCATCAGGTGGGGTTAGTGTCTCACTTGCCTCATGATGCCATTGTGGGAAGGGATTTTCCAAAGTTCTGGGAGCTATGGGATTATCCTGAGCCCCCCACTTGTGCCCCTATATACCAGGAATGTGATAGCCAGAATTCCTCTGAGAGTGGTGAGGACTCTCCAGAATTCCCCTTGTCGGTATTGGCCGGGGAGACTCGAGAAACTGGGGAGGAGCCAACATCCTCAGACGAAAACATGCCGTCTGTGGAGTTTTCTGATCTCGAGGTTCACAAGGAAAATTTTGCCACAGAACAGTTAAAAGACTCCACCCTAATAAAGGCACGGGAAAACGTAGTGGAAATAGATGGCGAGTTAGTGAACCCAGATAAGACCTACACTTACCCATACTTCATCGTGGAAAAGGACCTACTGTATCGGGTGGCTAAAAGGGCAGAAGAAACCATTGAGCAGCTTGTGGTGCCCAAACCTTACAGGAAGTTGGTGTTAGATTTGGCCCATGGGCACATTCTTGGAGGTCATCTGGGGACAGAGTAAACCCGAGAGAGAGTATTGCAGAGATTCTATTGGCCTGGGGCCATGAAGGAAACAGAAAATTATTGTTCCTCCTGCCCTGTGTGTCAGAGGTCGGCACTGATGCCACACTTCCGTAACCCGCTGGTACCTCTTCCCATCATTGAGGTTCCCTTTGAGAGGATCGCAATGGATTTGGTAGGTCCGATAATGAAGTCCGCTGGGGGGCATCAGTACATTTTGGTTATATTGGACTATGCCACCCGTTATCCGGAAGCGATTCCTCTCCGAAATACCTCGGCCAAAACCATAGCCAAAGAGCTATCTCTTGTTTTTAGCCGTGTGGGTATTTGTAAGGAACTGCTTACGGACCAAGGTACACCCTTTATGTCCCGGGTTATGAAAGAGCTGTGCAAGTTGTTCAAAGTGACACAATTGCGTACATCTGTGTATCACCCCCAAACAGATGGGTTGGTTGAAAGATTCAACAAAACTCTAAAACAAATGTTAAAGAAGGTGGTGGATAAAGATGGAAAGGATTGGGACTGTCTTATTCCCTATTTAATGTTTGCCATTAGGGAGGTACCCCAATCCTCTACGGGTTTCTCACCCTTTGAGTTACTCTATGGGAGACACCCAAGAGGGCTGTTGGATATCGCCAAGGAAACTTGGGAAAGTGAGAGTTCTCCCCACAGGAGTGTGATTGAGCATGTCGCCCTGATGCAAGATAGAATTGCACAGGTAATGCCAATCGTAAAGGAACATTTGGCCCAAGCGCAGTTGGCACAGCAGAGAGTGTACAACCGTGGCGCCAAGACCCGGACCTTTTCCCCGGGGGATAAGGTATTGGTACTTGTCCCTACGGTTGAAAGAAAATTCCTTGCTAAATGGCAAGGCCCCTACGAGATAATGGAAAAAGTGAGCGAAGTGAATTACAAGGTCAGAAAACCAGGAAGGCGAAAGCCCGAACAGATCTATCACATTAATCTGTTAAAAGCCTGGAGGAATAGGGAATCGCTAGTCGCAGAAACTTTGTCACCAGCTCAGTCTGATTGCGTGATTCCTGAGGTTGGAATAGCAGTCACCTTGTCAAACCCCCAACAACAGGAGGTTAAGGAGTTTGTGCTTCGCAACAAGGAGGTTTTCTCTGAGCTGCCAGGACAAACGTCTGGGGTAGAGCATGATATTATTACCCCGCCCGGTGAAAGGGTGAAGCTAAAACCCTATCAGATCCCGGAGGCCCGACGGCAGGCAATACGTGAGGAAGTACAGAAAATGCTTAAGTTAGGGGTGATAGAGGAATCCCAAAGTGATTGGTCAAGTCCCATAGTGTTAGTGCCTAAACCGGATGGGAGCTGGCGATTTTGTAACGATTTCCGACAACTGAACAAAGTTACAAAATTTGACACCTACCCCATGCCACGTATAGATGAGTTGGTCGACCGGTTGGGAACAGCCCGATACATGACAACTCTTGATCTCACCAAAGGGTATTGGAAAATTCCCCTGGCCAAGTCGGCCAAGGAGAAAAACGCATTTGTAACCCCAGACGGGGCGTTCCAATATAAAAGAATGCCGTTTGATTTACAGAATGCGCCGGCAACATTCCAGCGGAAAATGGACCAGATACTGAGGCCCCATCAGAAGTATGCTGCGGCTTACCTAGATAATGTAATTATCTATAGCACAGATTGGGCCTCACATCTGCCAAAAGTGCAAGCAGTCCTAGACTCTATCCAGGAAGCTGGGTTTACGCCCAACCCCAAGAAGTGTACCATTGGACAGGAGGAGGCCAAATATCTTGGGTACACCATTGGGAGAGGAGTAATAAAACCCCAAGTCAATAAAGTCGAGGCCATACAGAATTGGCCACGTCCCAACAACAAGAAGCAGGTACGAGCCTTTCTGGGAATCGCTGGTTATTATCGGCGATTCATTCCCCACTTTGCCTCTTAGGCTGTGCCCCTAACCAACCTGACAAAAGGGAAAGAGTCTGTCATGGTTAAATGGACCCCAGAGGCTGAGGCAGCATTCCAATTCTTAAAAAAAGCCTTATGTAGCCAGCCAGTGTTGTACTCACCAGACTTCTCTAGGGACTTTGTCGTACAAAGTGATGCATCAGACGTTGGGTTAGGAGCAGTATTGTCCCAGGTCTGGAACGGGGAAAAGCACCCAGTCATTTACCTCAGCAGGAAATTGAAGTCCCATGAGGTAAATTATGCCACGATTGAGAAGGAGTGTTTAGCGGTGAAGTGGGTTCTAGATTCCCTTCGGTACTATCTGCTAGGGAGGCACTTTGACCTAATTACTGATCACGCTCCTTTAAAGTGGATGGCTCAAAACAAAGAGACAAATAGGAGAGTAAATAGGTGGTTCCTGGCTCTACAGGAATTCAACTTTACGGTAAAGCATCGCCCTGGCGCTCAAATGGGGAATGTGGATGCTATGTCTCGAGTACATGCATGCCAAGGTTAAAACAAGAGGGGGGGGGGTATGTGACAGCAGGCAGGTAAAATCACCAGGTTGCATCCAGGATGGAAGGTATATATGTCCTAGATTCAGGCTTTATGCCGATTTATACCACTAGGGGGAGTGCTGGGAGTCTTGCAGGGGAAGAGTTAATGAGCCCAGCTGAAGTAAGTGGGCTCATTGGGGCCTCTACAAGAACTCCCAGCATGCTAAGGGAGATGCTCCAACCTGGAACCAGATCTGTGTGGATAGTCTGGGGAGTGTGATCTCTGTGCGGTGAGCCAAAGCCTGTGTGGTTATTCCTAAGAACTTCTAAAAGCAGGGAGCTAGGGACTGGGACAGCACAAGGCTGTACCCAGTTGTTAGTTAGGGACACCAACTTGTGTAGTGAGCGGTCAAGTTGACCAGGATTTCTTTTCCTGTTTCTTTTGTTTTTGCTGTATTTTTTGTCTGTTTATAGTTCAAATAAAACCACACCCTTTTGTTTTCTCCTACCACTGTCTGCTGTGCCTGTTTTTATGTGGTGAACCCATCCAGGGGGTCACACACACCCGCTGCTGAGTTAACCCCCTCACAATATATGTATATATATATATACATATATATATATATATACACACATACAGTATATATATGCATGTGAGATGGGGATCTTAGATTGTAAGCAGGGCAAGGACTGATGAGAACGTACAATATGTAAAGTGCTATGTAAATTGTTGGCGTTTTATAAATACCTGTGTAGCGGGTGTTTACATTCGGGGGGGAGCATCTGGGTCAGTTAACCCAGATGTACTAATTGCTAGGGAATCTGAGAATCCCTTTTGTGGTTCTTAGAGGACTCTGGTGGTGCAAGGTTCCCTGTGGCCTGCAGGTGGCGTTGTTGCCCTGGGCCGGAGTTGAATCTGCACCGCAAGACTGTACCTTTTTGTCCTTTCCTGGCACCGGTACAGCGGGACGGGGAACCCGCTGTGACGCAAAGGGAGAGGAGATAAAAGGGGCGGACGCCCTGACCTCGGGGTTTAGAGTGGGTTTAGAGTTGGAGGACGCGGCCGCACCCAGGCACCTTTGGCCTGGGTGCTGGTGTTGCGGAGATCCGGGCCCAGGTGCCCTTGACCTGGCCGGAGCGAGGGATGGAGTCCATCCCAGGCACCTTAAGCCTGGGGTGAGGTACTATGGCCAAGGCCTGGGGCCCAGTAACTTCGACTGGGTTCTGCGAGGGTGGAGGAGTCCGAGGGGCCCTAAGGTGTTGGGACCCGTATCTGAGGCGAGGAGGCCGGGGAGTGTAACCCTTCCGAATAGTCTGGTACAGCATTAATCCGGTGACGGCGGGGCCTCTGGTAACTCCCTTGGAGGGATGTCTTCCCCCTGACAGGGGCTGCAATGTAGCAAAGGTAACTCCAGTTCCTGTTCACTAGAGTCGCTGGAAGAGACTCTGAAGCCGAAAAGTCCATTTAACAGCCACTGTGCTTAGCAACCATTGGTGAAACCTCAACGGTTTAGTTTCTTTGAGGATTGTGCCATGACCTACTCCCCACCAATACTGAACTGTTCTATGGGTCTCAAACTGTCTGCTCGCAAAGGACTATTTGTTTGCCGTTATGGAATAAATACTGTATTTATTGGCGTATAACACTCACTTTTTTACCCTGAAAATAGAGGTTTAACTGTGGACTTGGGCTGTGGAAAGTTATTTTCCTGAAACTTCCCTCTTAAAGTTAGGGTGCGTGTTATACGCCGATAAATACGGTAAGTGTTGGACCTTTTCAGTGTGTGGTACTCCAATTACTGGGAGCAAAGGGGGTTATCAGCAGAACAGACTTGGCTCTGAACGTATACACAGCCCGAAGGTAATCTAATTGTGGCCTTCACCTCTACACGCAGTAATCTAGAGGACATGGGCCGTGGCGCACCTCGCTCTCCCCTTAAAAGTACCCCTAGACCGAAGCCAAAGTATCCACTAAAGAAGAGAGAGAGGGTGAGGCCGTTACACCTGTAATAAATACAAGGGATTTCTGTAGATCAGCCTTTCTCAGTCTTTTTACACCAGAGGAACCCCTAAAATAATTTTCAGGTCTCAGGGAACCCTTACTAAAACCAAATTATTGGGGAGCAATAGAGTACATGCCCCTTACAGAGATGGTCAAAATGCCAACTTTAGGCAAGCCTTACATGATTTGATTTTCTTTCCCGCAACCAAGGGTTGCAGGAAATAAAATTGCTTGATTCCCCCATCAACACATTCAGCGTAGATGGGGGAATGCCTCCCGCAGTGCTATTGTGTTCTGCCAGCGGGGGAGGGGTGGAGGAGGGATGCAGAGCTTTTTCCGACTGGCAAAACACAATAACTGCTAGCGATAATAGCCGTAGGCAGTAATCACATGCCAAAAAGTAAATTAATCGACTTCAGTACAACCAGCTTGGCCATACATGGATCAAATCTAGTCCGGTCCCTGCTGAACCAGCTGAGATTCGATCCAGGTATGGCTGGCTGTACAGACAGCTAAAAAGATAATTGGTGACATACTGCTGGCTCTGTCAGGTGGCATTGGTCCAGGATCTATGCAGGCACAATCAAATGTTTTGCATTTCATCTCTATTTTAACCACTTGCCTACTGGCCACTTTGACCACCTTCCTGCCCAGGCCAATTTTCAGCTTTCAGCGCTGTCACTCTTTAAACTACAATTGTGCAGTCATGCAGCATTGTACCCAAACAACATTTTTATCATTTTTTTTTTAGACAAAAAGAGCTTTTGTTTGATTGTATTTGATCACCACCTTTTTTTTTTTTTTTTGCTAAACAAAGAAAAAAGACAGAAAATTTTGTGTCTGTTATAAAATTTTGTAAATAAGAATTTTTTCTCCTTCACTGATCTGTGCTGATGAGGCTGCACTGATATGCTGCACTGATGGGCACTGATGAGTCGTCACTGATGAGGACACTTTTTATATTTTTATAATACGGGGACACTTTTATATATTTTTTTTTGTATAATTAAATCCCATGTGGTAAATGCATGGTTGATAATTGTGATGTATGAATAATGTGTGGAGTAGAAATGTCATTTCATTGTGAATTTGTTTTCTACAATGACAATAAATCTTATCTATCTATCTATCTATGAGGTGACACTGATGGGCAGTGATGAGGCGGCATTGATGAACAGTGATGAGGTGGCACTGATGAGCAGTGATGAGCTGGCATTGATGAGGCGGCACTGATGAAGTGGCACCGATGAGGAGGCACTGATGAGCAGTAATGAGGTGGCACTGATGGGCACAGATGAGGAGGCACTGATAAGGCTGCACTGATATGCAGCACCGATGGGCACTGTTAGGCGGCACTAATAACACTGATAGGCAGCACCGATGGGCACTGTTAGGCATCACTGATAGGCGGCACTGATTGGCACTGACAGGCATCACTGATCTGGAACTGATTGGCAGCACTTGTGGGCACTGTTGGGGCTGCACTGATTATCAGGCCACTGATGATCAGTGCCCTGATTGTCAGTGCAGATGTCCCCTGTATGGATTTGCTGTTTTTCGGCTTTCCTCTCCTTATGCGCTGTTAGAGTTAGGGGAGGATTGCCGATAACCGGCAAATCCTGTTTACATTGTGATCAGCTGTGATTGGTGGTAAAGAGCAACAGTGATTGGCTCTTTACCTTGATCACAGCGCGAGCATTGGAGGACCTGCCGGCAAAGTGTGGCCACGCTGTAGCCGTCATTCGGGGAAGGGGTTTTACAAGGTGATCATCTACAATCGCTTTAATACTGCCTTCTTCCACTCTGAAGGTGCTGATGGACACCAGGAACCCTCTTCAGAGGAACCTTCTTTTTATATTTGAAATCAGATTCATAATATACCCTGAAATAATGTAACGCTGACAACCTATAGTACTTGTGCAGTGGAGAGCCGGTACATCAGGCTCCTGTTACCCGACGCACAACGTGCTTCTTTAACAGAAGAAACTACGAGTCAGCAAATATGCACAGCTCTGATCATATGATGTTATGTCACTGACCACATGTAACACATGATGGGATCTCTGGTGTATGGTATTGTATATGTGTTGCCAGTGTGACATTGCTGAAAAGACATTAGGCGGCTGCCCACAATTGTTAAAACAGTTACAGTATTGTTTTTAACTTACCATATACATTGCATTTACAGGCTTGATTATGCATATGAAGATTATTCCTTATGATGTTTCCAAATTATTATTCTTTTGGAACTCTGGAACTTTTTTTTTCTAACCTTATAATTCTGGTATGACAGGTGCCACCTCACTGGACTTGACATATTCTCTCCTCCGGCTGGAGGTTCTCAAATGTGCATATTTTACGAGGCAAATGTTTTTTTTTTAGTTCTGTTTTTTTTTCTTTTGTACTGGTTTTTGTTTTTTTCTCAAATTCTTGTCAAAACTCAAATAAAAAGTAATTTGCAAAAAAAAATTAAAATTTGCATACGAAGAAAGCTTTAAAAATGATGTGTGCACACAGCTTAGAACGTTTTATTTATGGTTCCTCTGACTTTCATGGCTTTAAAAACATCCATTTATACCTAGAATATACTGTATAGTGTTTATTGATAAGCCTCCAAGGCTTTTCCCTATTGCGTTACAACCTGGAATTAAAATTGGCACTCTGAAGGTTTAAAATATGGTTGTTATTGTAACATGAAAAAGCAGACAATGGGTGGTTGCCACCAATGTGTATTTTTAAATATACACCCAACCCCTCCCATAATTGATACCTAGTGGAGCTACCATTGACTGCAATTACATCTGTGAGTCCTTACCAGACTTGTGAACCTGGATCCTGCAATTTTTTACCCATTCTCCATGGTAAAATTACCACTTCTTTGTCAGGTTGGAAGGAGATTGTTGGTGGCCCCATTCACACCTCAGCGTTTTGGAGCTTGAAGCTCCAATATGCTGGAGGAGGAAAAAAATCAATTATTCTGTATGGAGATGGTTTACATCTGCACTCCAAGTCACCTGAAGCCAAACGCCTATATCATATCATATCATATCACATCAAATAACAACAGGGTGGAACTGTTGATACATGAAAGGTGCCGCATCCTAGTTGAGAGATAGATTTGAATGGAAAAGAAATTGGACTTTTTAGGCACAGGCACACAGGTTTTTAAAAAAAAGAGGAAATAAATCATAGCCAAAATCACTACAGGGGTCTCCAAACTTTCTAAACAAAGAGCCAGTTTACTGTCCTTTAGACTTTACGAGGGCCGGACAGTGGTCAGTGAAAAGGTCCTGACATCACTGGGAAAACTTAATGCCCCATTGTTTGTTTCAATGGGAGTAATTGTGCCTTATCATTGGTGTCATTGGGCCCCATTGTTGGTTCATAGCCAAAATCACTACAACCACCATAACCTAATATTGGTAATAGACATGTGTCTGTTGAAAGACGATAACTTGTGTCCGTAAAGGCTTGGTGGAAGTGGATATGATGTACAGTTGCTCTACATGTTGCACGCTTCAGCGCTTCCTCAGGAGCTTTAGGCGAGTGTTAAAATACATAACGTATACAGAAGTCATCTTCAAATATCTATGGAGAGTATTGATCACGGGGAGTAACAGGCAACCAGCCAAAGGTAAGACGGACAGATGATATAGCAAGGAATAATCAACTCCTAGGATTATCCAGAGGTGTAACTAGATACCATCAAACATTACTTCAAGTGCACTGAAAGCCAGCGAGGTAGAAAGTCCATACTTAAAGAATGCCACTTGCTTAGTATAAGAGTGAGTGACCCCGCCTGTCCTGCTGTAACAATACCTAATAGAAGATAAAAAGAAGGGTTTTTTGGGACTTTAAATGAGGTTCAGGGGCCGTTCAGATCCCCTCCTCCATCCCTGGTTTGGTATTCAAAAGAGAAGGTAGAAGGCGGGACTTTATATGAGGCACACGGACACAAAGAAATACGTTTGATGGGGGGGGACAGCTTTTAATTGGTTCAAAATCGCAATACAATTTCATATTTAAATTTTATGCATTTTGCTATATATCAATACTTTTTTATATTTCATCTGAACCAAATATTACACAATAATAAATATTCCATCAAGGATATTTCATATATTTACAGATACAACAGTACATATCAGTCAAACATTGCAGTCGCTACCTATGCAACTTGGTAAACCACTAAGTTATTTTTTTTAAAATGAATGGTGGAGGGGGATTTTGTATATATTGGAAGGAACGTCCATAAAAAGTTGATGAGTATGTGCACTTATCGGTAGATATTAGCTCTATGCATTTCGGGCCTTTCAGGCCGCTCATCAGGAGCAAAAACCGAAGTGGTCATCTGGGGATGAAAAAGACAGATACATTTTAATAATCTAAAGGAATGCTGGAGAGCTAGTGGGCAAACATAGAATAGGAGAGGAGTCCCCTACCCATACATTTAACCCACAGAACTTACGGATGCGTCTGCATAGCGGTGGTGTGTCCACGAAAGTCGCAGACCAGCCAGGGGGCGTCACAAAAGGCTGGGAAAAAAAAGGAGCAACAAAAGAGATTGAAGATAAAAAAGCCAAATAGTGTGTGCATGGTAAAAAAACGAAAATGCTTGTTGCAGTGTGAAAAAAAAGGACATAAAAATAGAAAAGCCAGATAGTGTGTGGATGTTGGGAAGAAAGGAAATACCTGTTGTAAGGTGAAAAGGGCAAGTTGTGCAATGTGAATGCTGATCCAAACTGGAAGGTGATGTGTATAATCCTGAGTGTAGGGCCCAGCAGAGGGAGAGGCTTATATGGGAAGTGCCGCCATAGCCACGCCCCCAACGTCACGCTGACACAGGCAGGTGGGGGAGAGAGGAGAGAAGGCGCCATCAACCAGGCCGTCAGACACCCGGTGAGATGCGCCCAGCCAGCCAATCGTTCCCCCCTGCGCGTCAGCTGTGGAATACACTAACATTATTTTTCCCACCCTCACGGGGCGTTGTCTCTGTGGGCCGTTGTCGCCCTGCCATGCCTCCCTAGCTCCCGGTTGTGACGCCCCCTGGCTGGTCTGCGAATATTATATAGGAGTCCAGATTCAGAGATTAAAATCAGCGATCTGCATAGGTCTACCTATTTGTGTTGCAGTGCAGTCTTTTTACACTGCCATGAGCCCAGTGTCAGAGAATATCTAACTTTTAGGGGAAAAAAAAGGCACTTTATTGTGCTCTTTTCCAAAAGACCCATAGGGCAAAAAAAAAAAAAAAAAAAAAGCATTTTATTTTGCTCGTGCAAAAAAAGACCCGTTTAGGGCAAAAAAAAAAAAAAAAAAAAATTTGCACTTTAATATACGCTTGCAAAAAACGCCATTTAGGGGCACAAAAAAAAGTTTGCAGTGTGTTATACATATTTTGAGGTGTGTGAAATAAACAATTTCTATATAGTTTTCTCCTACGTTGCTATACTAAAAAAACAAAATTTTTTTTGAATAGCATTTTCTGCAGTTCTGTAGCTGTGCGATTCAGCGGTTACGTACTGTGGGTGTGTTCTGCTCTTCCAAAAAACGCAGTTTAGTGGCACCAAAAAAAGTTTGCAGTGTGTTATACATATTTTGAGGTGTGTGAAATAAACAATTTCTTTATAATTTTCTCCTACTGTGCTATACTAAAAAAAAAAAATTTTTTTGAATAGCATTTTCTGCAGTTCTGTGTTTTATTTTTTTTATGTTATTTTAACTTATTTCCCTATCCACATTTGTTTGCAGAGCACTTGCCATGCTCTTAACAACATTTTGCTGCCATTTGCAGCCCTCTAGCCCTTTCCATTACCTTTTTAGAGCCTTTTTAGTCCTTAGAAGTCCGGGTCCCCATTGACTTCAATGGGGTTCGGATTCGGGTCCGGGTTCGGGTTAAAGTTCGGTCCCGAACCCGAACTTTTTTCCGAAGTTCGGCCGAACCCGTCGAACCCGAACATCCAGGTGTCCGCTCAACTCTACCCGTGACTCATGTTTTTTTATGATGTATTGCAACTTTTTCGCAGCCACTTCCTGCCCACATGCACTTCAGCGATTGCTACATTTCATTTCTGATGGTAACAACAGTGGCCCATGGCTGCGTGTTGGAATGGACAGTTGTAGTCAGAAGCTCATCTGACGACATGACAGCACAAGAGCTTGATTGGGAGATGGGTACAGAGGATTTTCCCCCATAACAGAAAGTGCCTGAGCAAAGACCCTCATAGCGGGATCGCCTGGTTTTATTTCAACCACCTTACTACCTCCGTACATTGAAAAATGATAGGTAGGTGAATGTACATAGATTTCTGGAGCATTGATTAAAAATGGCGCCCTGTTTTACTACTTTCATTACTATTCCACTACTGTTGGACAGCGCAGATCACTGACAAAAATACACAGAGCCAATTTAAGCCCCTTAATATCAGCATGCATCTTCATTTCCAAAAATTTGGGCAAAAAATTAGATCACCATGGGGTGTTTATTTACCAAAAAGGGGTCATTTTGAGGGTGTCTGTACTGTCCTGGCATTTCTATTTGCAAAGTTTTATACTAGAAAGTAATGGAACTCTTTGGGTATTTTTTTAGTGCTGCAGAGGTTAATAGAGCTGAGGGACCTGTCACAGGCATTCCTCAATAGTGCCGCCTATGCCCGCCCTTTTCACCCCCCATCTCCATTCATAGAAGCTGTACTATAGCTTCTATGAATGAAAAGCGATCTATGAATGGAGGGCAGGCAGATGAATGAAAGATCCACCTCCTCCATTCATATGCTGAATATTGTACTGTATATACACTCACCGGCCACTTTATTAGGTACACCTGTTCAATTGCTTGGTAACACAAATTGCTAATCAGCCAATCACAATGCAGCAACTCAATGCATTTAGGCATCTAGACATGGTGAAGACAACTTGCTGAAGTTCAAACTGAGCATCAGAATGGGGAAGAAAGAGGATTTAAGTGACTTTGAACGTGGCATGGTTGTTGGTGCCAGACGGGCTGGTCTGAGTATTTCAAAAACTGCTGATCTACTGGGATTTTCACACACAACCATCTCTATGGGCACCTTTGGTCTCCGTGACTGTACTCTTCACTGGTTCTCCAACCTTAGCGTTACTTACAACTCTACTTCCTCCTCTCCTCTTTCATTCTCTGTTGGGGTGCCCCAAGGTTCTGTTCTTGGACCTCTCCTATTTTCAATCTACACCTCCTCCCTGGGTCAGCTGATAGCCTCCCACGGCTTCCAATACCACCTCTACACTGACGACACTCAAATCTATTTCTCTACCTCTCAACTCACTCCATCATTCTCCTCACGTATCACTAATTTACTATTAGATATATCAGTTTGGATGTCACACCACTTCCTCAAACTTAATCTATCCAAAACTGATCTTATCATTTTTCCTCCCCCACGTGCCCCTTCCCTTGATCTCTCTGTCAAAATTGATGGCACAACTATCAGCCCATTCCCACATGCCATGGTCCTAGAAGTAGTCCTGGACTCTGAACTCTCCTTTAAGCCTCACGTCCAATCACTGTCCAAATCTTGCTGCCTCAACCTCCGCAACATCTCCAAAATACGCCCCTTTCTAGCCAATGACACAACAAAGCTCCTAATTCACTCCCTGGTCATCTCTCGCCTCGAATACTGCAACTCCCTCCTCATGGGCTTACCTCTGCATATTCTATCCCCCCTTCAGTCCATCATGAATGCTGCTGCCAGACTCATCCACCTTACCAACCGCTCTGTCTCTGCTTCTCCTCTTTATCAATCCCTCCACTGGCTTCCGCTCACCCAACAAATTTAATTCAAAATACTAACAACTATCTACAAAGCCATCCACAACTCTGCCCCCAGCTACATCACTGACCTAGTCTCTAAATGCCCCCCTAATCGTTCTCTTCGTTCTTCTCAAGACCTCCTGCTCTCTAGATCTCTCATTACCTCCTCCCATGCTCCTCTCCAGGACTTTTCCAGAGCCTCTCCAAGCCTATGGAACTCCTTACCCCAATCTGTCCGTCTATCTCCTTCTCTATTAGCTTTTAGAGGTTCCCTGAAAACCCTACTCTTCATAGAAGCCTATCCTACCCACACCTAACAACTGTATTTTCATTTTTGTCCATCTGATCATCCCCCACAGCTACTAGCCTTAGTTTCACGTGACCCTCCCTTCTAGACTGTAAGCTCTAATGAGCAGGGCCCTCTGATCCCTCCTGTATTGAATTGTATTGTGACTGTACTGTCTTCCCTGATGTAAAGCGCTGCGCAAACTGTTGGCGCTATATAAATCCTGTATAATAATACAGAGAATGGTCCACAAAGGGAAAATATCCAGTGAGCGGAGTTGTGTGGACGAAAATGCCTTGTTGATGTCAGAGGTCAGAGGAGAATGGGCAGACTGGTTTGATATGATAGGAAAGCAACAGTGACAAAAAAACACTCATTACAACCAAGGTATGCAGAATACCATCTCTGAACGCACAACACATCGAACCTTGAAGCAGATGGAATACAGCAGCAGAAGACCACACTGGGTGCCACTCCTGTCAGCTAATAACAGGAAACAGAGGCTACAATCTGCACAGGCTCATCAAAATTGGACAATAGAAGATTGGAAAACGTTGCCTGGTCTGATGAATCCCGATTTTCATCTGCGACATTCAGATAGTAGGGTCATAATTTGGAGAAAACATGGATCCATCCTGCTTTGTATCAACGGTTCAGGCTGGTGGTGTAATGATATGGGGGATATTTTCTTGGCACATGTTGGGCCCCTTACTACCAATTGAGCATCGTTTAAATGTCACGGCCTACCTGGGTATTGTTGCTGACCATGTTCATCCCTTTATGACTACACTGTACCCATCTTCTGATGGCTCTCTCTGATTGGTCAGGGAGAGGATTGTGAAATCCACCACCTACCTCGAACAATCATAGTAAGCCTTGCATTTATTGATAAAAACACAAACCTTCTCCTGAATGGTGGAGAAGCACAGAGCCCAAACTTCATCAATTCTAGTAGAAGATGGGCAGTTGCCCGTACTGCTCCCGGAACACAGCACTGCTTACTGTATGTAAATAATGTTACTAGAGTATATTACAGCACACACATCAGCTACAGCATTTCATTTTGGCCCAACAAAACTATTAAAGATGGAAGACGTATTTAAAGGTTGTATGCAATTATTGAGTTTATTTCTACTTTAATTGTAATCAACTGTTTAGGCCCCTTTCACACAGGACGGATCAGTCATGATCCGCCCCGTGAACCTCCTCTTGCTCCACGGGGATCGCTCCGTTGATCCCCGCTGAGTCGGCGGATGACTGGGCAGTCCCTGCACACTGTGCAGGGACTGCCCTGTCAGATCTCCGCTCTCCCCTATGGGGGATCGGATGAACACGGACCGTCTGTCCGTGTTCATCCGATCCGCTCCGCAGACGTTTAGAAAAATAGAGATTTTTCTATCCTGAAAAACGGAGCATAGCGGAAGCAGGTGAGATCGGGTGTCAGCGGATGTTCATCCGCTGACATCCGCTATCCTATAGGGATACATGTATGTCCGTTTTTCATCCGAAGACGGATGGGTGAAAAACGGACATACGGTCTGCCCGTGTGAAAGGGGCCTTACGTTTATATATAATGTTTCATGTTATTCATGAGTTTTAATCGTTTTTTATCGAAAGCCATTTAGGAGCAGATAAAGAGAGCAAATATATAAAGAGATTGTAAATAATTCTCAGCATGCTGGAGAATCCATGGCCAATCCCTGGCATTGCTCAGATCAGTCATTTTGCCAGTGCACTCCATGCCATGTAGAGAAAGACCAATAGTTGTTCACTGGAGAGGACTACCTCCTCCATTTAAAAAAAAAGAACACCAAAAATACACTCTTTTTATTACATATAGAGTATAAGAATATCTGCACAAGAAATATTTTAAAAGTATGTCTAGGTTTGACATTAAGCATATTGATGCTATGATTATGCATGACTAGCATACTAGCTCATTATGCAGTACGAACGAAGCCCCCAAAGCCGTCCACGTCTTCCCCTCCGGCCGCAGTTATCTCGCCGGAAGGTTACTTCCGGGTATCGCTGCTCCAGCGCTGAGATTGGCCGGAGTGGCGAAGACGTCACTCCGCACATGCGCGCGGGAGCCATCAAAAATGGCGTTGACGGTTTTATGAATGGGCTTTTTACTGCGCCTGCACCGTTGTCTACGGCGCACATGCGCCGTAGACAATGTTGTATACCTTTCAGCAAATATCTCCTACACCGTGTAGGTTTAGGAGATATTGCAAACACCTACAGGTAAGCCTTAATCTAGGCTTACCTGTAGGTGTAACTTGCATTGGAGGGTATACAACCACTTTAAAGCTAGTGCTCCTAATCTCAGCTTCTTACCTGTATAAAAGATACCTGTCCACAGAAGCAATCAATCAAGCAGATTCCAATCTCTCCACTAAGGATGAGCTCAGGCGTGTTCGCAACCCGCACGTGTAGAGCCCGCCAGAAAGTCGGCACTGCACAGAACTAATCACAGGCAGTGAGACATCTCTCGATCTCTGAGGCCGCACATCGGGAAAATGTCTCACTGCCTGCGATTAGCGCCGTGCAGTGCCGACTTCCTGGTAGGCTTTACACGTGCGAGTTGCGAACACGCCTGAGCTCATCCTTACTCTCCACCATGGCCAAGACCAAAGAGCTGTCCAAGGATGTCAGGGACAATATTGTAGACCTACACAAGGCTGGAATGGGCTACAAGACCATCGCCAAGCAGCTTGGTGAGAGGGTGACAACAGTGGGTGTGATTATTCGCAAATGGAAGAAACACAAAATAACTGTCAATCTCCCTCGGTCTGGGGCTCCATGGAAGATCTCACCTCGTGGAGTTATAATGATCATAGGAACAGTGAGGAATCAGCCCAGAACTACACGGGAGAAGTTTGTCAATGATCACAAGGCAGTTGGGCCATTGAACATCTGAATGATTCAGAGGAGAACTGGGTGAAAGTGTTGTGGTCAGGTGAGACCAAAATCAAGCTCTTTGGCATCAAGAACATCATCCCCACCATCAAACATGGAGGTGGAAACATTATGCTTTGGTGGTGTTCTTCTGCTAAGGAGACCGGACAACTTCACTGCATCAAAGGGACAATGTACCGCCAAATCTCGGGTGAGAACATCATTCCCTTCCAAAACACACGGCCAACGCAACAAAGGAGTGGGTCAAGAAGAAGCACATTAAAGGGGTTGTAAAGGTTCGTTTTTTATTTTCTAAATAGGTTCCTTTAAGCTAGTGCATTGTTGGTTCACTTACCTTTTCCTTTGATTTCCCTTCTAATGCCGCGTACACACGACCGTTTTTCACGAAGTAAAAAATGCCATTTTTTAAATTGGGCATTAAAAACGATCGTGTGTAGGCTCCAGAGCATGTTTAACGACGTGAAAAATGGCCTAAAAAATGAGAACCTGCTCTATTTTTTCACGTCGTTTTTCACATCGTTCTTTTTAACGTCGTGAAAAACGGTAGTGTGTATGCTTTTACGAGGGGAAAAAAAAACGCGCATGCTCAGAATCAAGTATGAGACGGGAGCGCTTGTTCTGGTAAAACTAGCGTTCATAATGGAGACAGCACATTCGTCACGCTGTAACGGACTGAAAAGCACAAGACTGAAAAGTGCGAATCGCCGCTCAACAAACTTTACTAACATGAAGGGGGGCGCCATTCGAACAAGACTTCCCCTTTATAGTGCCGTCGTACGTGTTGTACGTCACTGCGCTTTGCTTGAGCGTTTTTCTTTTCATGAACGTGTGTAGGCAAGACAGGCTTGAGAGGAAACAAGAAAAGTCACGTCGAGAAAAATGTCGTTTTTTTAAAATGACATTAAAAACGTACGTGTGTACGTGGCATAAATGTTTTTTTTCTTTGTCTGAATTTCTCACTTCCTGTTTCTCCTCAGTAAACTTCACACCATCATCCGAGCCGTGTTTAGTCAGCCAGAACAGCTTACTGAACAGCTTATTGAGGAGGAACAGGAAGTGAGAAATTCAGACAAAGAAAACAAAGAAAAAAAACATTTAGAAGGAAAATGGAAGGAAAAGGTAAGTGAACCAACAATGCACTAGCTTAAAGGAACCTATTTAGAAAATAAAAAATGAACCTTTACAACCCCTTTAAGGTCCTGGAGTAAGGCCTAGCCGGTCTCCAGACCTTAATCCCATAGAAAATATGTGTGTGTGGGGAGAGGGGGGGGGGGCGGTTTAGACATTAATGGTTGTGTATTGAGTTATTTTGAGGGGACAGCAATTTTACACCATTATACAAGCTGTACACTCACTACTTTACATTGTAGCAAAGTGTCATTTCTTCAGTGTTGTCACATGAAAAGGTATAATAAAATATTTACAAAAATGTGAGGGGTGTACTCACTTTTGTGAGATACTGTATATATGGTTTAGGAATGTAATATATGTGTGATGATCATGTGCTCATCTTATATTGTGCAGAACTATTTGCTCTGCTCATGCGCATCAACGCATAAACCCTCCAATCCTTTTCATTCAAGGAAGCTGCCATCTTGGCTTTTGTTTGATCTCCAGCTGCCATGGAGCTGCACATGTG
Source organism: Rana muscosa (assembly GCA_029206835.1). Lineage (NCBI taxonomy): Eukaryota > Metazoa > Chordata > Amphibia > Anura > Ranidae > Rana > Rana muscosa. The sequence goes on from CM055125.1 coordinate 28,369,914, forward strand.
ATCAGTTATGACACCAGCCATTGGATGCTTTGACAGTTTTGTTGACAGCACAAGCATATGTGATAGTTTGCATTCCTGGAATGCCGGGAATGTAACTGCTTTTGGAAACCATTAAACTGATGGCTTTAGTTCCGCTTTAAGAATTCCAAGGTGACGTGGACAGTCTATCTGCTAGTATTGAGATCCCATGATACCTGCCAGTGGTTGGATTTTTGGGGGATCTGAGCAGGGGACACCTGGGACCGGAGCCAGGAAAAAGTCTTCTTAGTAGAATAGTTTGTATACAAGTTGCTGTAGTAACTAACTGAGATCTGTGTTGTAGTGTCTGCACTACCATAGCAACCTGCTGAGATGACAGCCTACTGTAGGAAGCATGTGAGAGTGCAAGGGATGCATGGAGATGGTTTCCAGGAAGAGAAGATCTGGACACTCTCCAACATGGCAGCAGCATCACACAAAACAGCGCAGTCTTCATCTACATGGGGTGTGCACAGGACATACATGGGGTGTGCAAGAGGAGATTTTCCTCTCTATTTTTTATATTTACACAAAAAAAGTTTTAATGGTTGCAGTTTCCTTTTAAAATTGGACCTATTAAAAATCACATTTCACATGAATCGATAAGGTACACTATATTGTCAAAAGTATTGGGACACCTGCCTTTACACGCACATGAACTTTAATGGCATCCCAGTCTTAGTCCGTAGGGTTCAATATTGAGTTGGCCCACCCTTTGCGGCTATAACAGCTTCAACTCTTCTGGGAAGGCTGTCCACAAGGTTTAGGAGTGTGTCTATGGGAATGTTTGACCATTCTTCCAGAAGTGCATTTGTGAGGTCAAGCACTGATGCTGGATGAAAAGGCCTGGCTCACAGTCTCTGCTCTAATTCATCCCAAAGGTGTTCTATGGGGTTGAGGTCAGGACTCTGTGCAGGACTCAAGTTCCTCCACCCCAAACGCGCTCATCCATGTCTTTATAGACCTTGTTATTGCACTAGTCTAAATCATTTGGTAGAGGGGGGATTATGGTGTGAGGTTGTTTTTTAGGGGTTGGGCTTGGCCCCTTAGTTTCAGTGAACTTTTTGGACAATTTGATGCTCCCAACTTTGTTTGGGGATGGCCCCTTCCTGTTCCAACATGACTGCGTACCAGTGCACAAAGCAAGATCCATAAAGACATGGATGAGCGAGTTTGGGGTGGAGGACTGGCCTGCACAGAGTCCTGACCTCAACCCGATAGAACACCTTTGGGATGAATTAGAGCGGAGACTGCGAGCCAAGCCTTCTGGTCCAACATCTGTGTCTGATCTCACATATACGCTTCTTTAAGTATGGTCAAACATTCCCATAGAAAAACTCCTAAACCATGTGGACAGCCTTCCCAGAAGAGTTGAAGGTGTTATAGCTGCAAAGGAAGAAAAAAGTACTGGACGGCCGCACACCATTGAAGGCATCTTTATTAATAATGTAAAATCCAATATAGTCACTTCAAGTGTAGAAAGAACAGGAAAAAAACAACTAACGCGTTTCATGCCGTATGTTGACGCTTAATCATAGCATAAGCTATTGGATTTTACATTATTAATAAAGATGACTTCAACGGTGTGCGGCCATCCAGGACTTTTTTCTTCCTTCAAGTTTGTGAAGAGCCATCACCCGTGAGTTCATCATAGGGCGTGTGTTCGTAAAGGTCCGAGGCTAATGCCGCGTACACACGATCATTTTTCCCATCAAGAAAAATGACATTTTTCCCTTTGGACGAGAAAAACGATCGTCTGTGGGCTTTTTGTCGTTTTTCTCGATAGGAAAAACGGCATTAATCACGACGAGAAAAATTAGAACATGCTCTAATTTTTCTCGTCGTGATTCACGTCGTTTTTTTCCGCAGCAGTTTTCCCATAGGGAAACACTGCCGGGGAGCCCACACACGGTCGTTTTTTTCGACCAAAAAAAAAATGTAATTTAAAACGGCCGTGTGTGGGCTCCCACAAGCTCCCACAAGCTGTTCCTTGTTTTTCACGTCGATTTTCTCGACTGTGTTTTCACCGTCGAAAAAATCTATTGTGTGTACGGGGCATAAGTGAGCGGCAATCTTTTCCCTGTTATAGCTGCAAAGGTTGCGCCAACTCAATATTGGACCCTACTGACTAAAGCCCTGTACACACGATCAGATATCCTATGGATTTTCGTCCGATGGATTTGTCCATCGGATATCCGATGAAACTGTTTTCCATCAGTCTTGCCCACACACCATCAGTCAAAAAACCGACCGTTCCAAACGCGGTGACGTAAAACACTCCGATGAGCCGAGAAAAATGAAGTTCAATGCTTCTGAGCATGCGTCGACTTGATTCTGAGCATGTGTGGGTTTTAGATCCGATGGACTTGCCCATAGACGATCGGAGTTTTCGATCGGTTTTTTATCCATCAGAAAAATTTAAAACATGTTCTATTTTTTAAAACCGATGGAAAAAAGACCGATGGGTCCCATACACGATCGGTTTGTCTGATGAAAAGAATCCATCGGACGAAAATCCATAGGATATCCGATCGTGTGTACAGGGCTTAAGACTGGGATGCCATTAAAGTTCACATGCATGTAAAGGCAGGTGACCCAATACTTTTGACAATATAGTGCAGCCGTTTTCAACACTGAGGAACCCTTAAAAAAATTCTTCTGTCTTGGGGAACCCCCGTTAAAAAATAAAAATCTACAACTCATGATACATGGCTCAAATGAAAGTTTTTACAGAGATAGGGGTGGGTATATTATTGTGCAGAAGTATTTGCTCTGCTCAGGGCCAGATTAAGAACATCATGGGCCTGGTGCTGAGGATTTTGGTGGGCCTTTTATAAATAATAAATAAATAAATATGCAAACATTTTTTTGTTATAACAAATTAAATTAGAGAGAGAGAGGGAGGATGAGAAAGAGAGAGAGAGAGAGAGAGAGAGAGAGAGAGAGAGGGTGAGAGAGGGGTGAGGGGTAAGGGAGGGAGGATGAGGAAGAAAGGGGGGATGAGAGAGAGAGGATGCGCATGAGCATGCGTGGGAATGACATCAACACAGCCCGGCCAAGGCAAGTGACCGAAGGCACAGAGCCCAGAAGGAAGACCGGGTGAAAATGGAAGCGCTCAGGACCCGCCGGATTGATCACAGCGCTGGAGGGCTCAGTCTGACAATTTAAATGTACCCTAATGTGCTAATATGCTGTGCATACTTGTACATTATGGCAAAACCTACCTCAGGGCCTCTAAAAAGTAGTAATGTTAGCGAAGTTTACTACCGCTTTATTATCACAGGATCCCAGGAGCCTCTCATGGGGCCCCCTACTGACCCGGTGGCCTTTGGTCAGTGCCTAAGTGCATAGTTGCCAACATTTCAAAAATATTTTTAAGGGGCACTTTTTTCACCAGTGCTATATTTAGAGTAGCTGAGATCCCCATTGTTCCTCTATACATCACAATAGTAATCACAAAATGAAATGAGTACTAATAATGGGGCAGAACAAATATGAGGACTGAGAAGATTTCCTTCAGTTGAACTAACAAAATTGTGCCTATTCTAGATCTGGTAACATTGAGGATATTCTGTATAATTTTAAATAACTGTTTTTTGTGGGTAAGAGGCTTAGGGGAGGAGTATGGACGGTATAAAACTGGGAAGTATGTGCAGGTAATGGAGAGGAATGTGGAGGGTCTAACAGTGGGCACTATGTACAGGAGAGTAGTGTGGAGGGTATGGCAGAAGGCACTATGTACAGGAGAGGAGTTTGAAGGGTATGACAGTGGGCAGCATGCACAGCAGAGGAGTGTGGAGGGTATGACAGAGGGTGGTATATACCGGAGAGGAGTGTGGAGGGTATGAAAGTGGGCAGTATGTACAGAAGAGCAGTGTGGAGAGTATGACAGTGGGCAGTATGTACAGGAAAGGAATGTGGAGGGTATGATGGGGGCAGTATGTACAGGAGAGAAATGTGGAGAGAAAGATAGTTGGCAGTGTAGCACTACCCCCGTAGGAGCTGCTGTTTGTTTGATTTGGGTCTACGTCCTGCCTATCAACCCCTGGAAGTGGCTCAAACCTTCCCTTAGCACAACTGATATGAATAAGGAGTGTGAGACCTATTGAGTATTAGGAGACACAATCCTGCATACATCACACAATAACCTGTAAATGTTATTACCTTTGCTGGTCACTAGTCCTTCTAAGTGACAGAGATACTTCACACAAGTTATATGCTTAATCAAAGGTACCTTTACTCAGTATAAAAGGGAAGGGTAAAGAATCACATTAATACACACAGTTGACTCTGCATGCGCATTGCAGAGTCAATAAACCAATAAGGATAGGTATCACTGAGATTAGGTAATAACAGGAAATAACATCAGCTATATATATTGTGAGGGGGTTAACTCGGTAGCGGGTGTGTGTGACCCCCTGGTTGGGCTCCCCACACAAAAACAGGGCCAGCAGACGGAGGTTGTGGTTTTCAAAATCAAAAGGTGCGGTTTATTTCTCTATGTACAGTGACAAAAACACAGCAAAGCCAAAAAGAAACAAACAAAATAAATCCTGGTCAGTTTGACCTCTGACTAAACATGCAGGTTTCCTAAACTAACAACTGGGATCAGCCTGGTGCTGTCCTAGTCCCTAAGTCCCTGGTTTAGTAAAAGTCCAAACAAATAGCCACACAGGCTTTGCCTCACCGCACAGGGGTTCACTCTCCCTAGACAGTCCACACAGGTCTGGTTCCAGGCATGAGCTAACACCTAATGAAGCTGGGAGTTCTTATAGAGGCCTTAAACGAACTGACAGGCTTCAGCTGGTCTCATCAACTCCCTGCCTCACGACGCCCAGCACTCTCCCTAGAGGTATGAGTCATTCATGAGCCCACTAGCCTCAGCTGGGCTTCATCAACTCCCTAGTTGTATAAGTCGGCATAAAGCCTGAATCTGGGAGAAATATATCTACCCCCCTGGATGCAACCAGGTGACTTTACCTTCCTGCTGTCACATACCCCCCCCTCTTGTTTTAACCTTGGGGTTGGAACACCAGCAATCAGGCATTCATGTACTCGAGACAAAGCATCCACATTCCCCATTTGAACGCCAGGGCGATGCTTTACTGTGAAGTTGAATTCCTGGAGGGCCAGGAACCACCTATTCACTCTTCTATTTGTCTCCTTGTTTTGAGCCATCCACTTTAACGGAGCGTGATCCGTAACCATGTCAAAGTGCCTACCTAGCAGATAGTACCGAAGGGAATCTAGAGCCCACTTCACCGCTAAACACTCCTTTTCAACCGTGGCGTAATTTACCTCATGGGACTTCAACTTCCTGCTGAGGTAAATGACTGGGTGCTCTTCCCCGTTCCAGACCTGGGACAATACTGCTCCTAACCCCACATCTGACGCATCACTTTGTACGACAAAGTCTTTAGAGAAGTCGGGTGAGTACAACACTGGCTGGCTACATAAGGCTTGTTTCAAGAATTGGAATGCTGCCTCAGCCTCGGGGGTCCATTTAATCATGACCGACCCTTTCCCTTTCGTCAGGTTGGTTAGGGGCACAGCCTTAGAAGCAAAGTGGGGAATGAAGCGCCGATAATAACCCGCGATTCCCAGAAAGGCTCGTACCTGCTTCTTGCTGTTGGGACGTGGCCAACTCTGGATGGCCTCGACTTTGTTGAGTTGGGGTTTTATTACTCCCCTGCCAATGGTGTACCCAAGATATTTGGCCTCCTCCTGCCCAATGGTACACTTCTTGGGGTTAGCCGTAAACCCTGCTTCCCGAACAGAGTCCAGGACTGCTTGCACTTTTGGCAGATGTGAGGCCCAATCTGTGCTATGGACAATTACGTCATCCAGGTAAGCCGCAGCATACTTCCGATGGGGCCTCAGCATCTGGTCCATTTTCCGCTGGAATGTGGCCGGCGCATTCTGTAACCCGAACGGCATTCTCTTATATTGGAACGCCCCGTCTGGGGTTACAAATGCGGTTTTCTCTTTGGCCGACTTGGCCAGGGGAATTTGCCAATACCCTTTTGTGAGGTCAAGAGTCGTCATGTATCGGGCTGTTCCCAGCCGGTCGATCAACTCATCTATACGTGGCATGGGGTAGGTGTCAAATTTTGTAACTTTGTTCAACTGACGAAAATCGTTACAAAATCGCCAGCTCCCATCCGGTTTAGGCACCAACACAATGGGACTAGACCAATCACTTTGGGACTCCTCTATCACCCCTAAGTTCAGCATTTTCTGTACTTCCTCCCGTATTGCCTCCCGTCGGGCCTCTGGGATCCGATAGGGTTTTAACTTCACCCTTTCACCGGGCGGGGTAATAATATCATGCTCTACCCCAGATGTTTGTCCCGGCAGCTCAGAGAACACCTCCTTGTTGCGAAGCACAAACTCCTTAACCTCCTGTTGTTGGGGTTGTGACAAGGTGGCTGCTATTCCAACCTCCGGAATCACGCAACCAGTTTGAGCTGGTGACCAAGTTTCTGCGACTAGGGACTCTCTATCCCTCCAGGCTTTCAACAGATTAACGTGATATATCTGTTCGGGCTTTCGCCTTCCTGGTTGTCTGACCTTGTAATTCACTTCGCTCACTTTTTCCATTATCTCGTAGGGGCCTTGCCATTTGGCAAGGAATTTACTTTCAACCGTAGGGACAAGTACCAATATCCTATCCCCCGGGGAAAAGGTACGGGTCTTTGCTCCACGGTTGTACACTCTCTGCTGTGCCAACTGCGCTTGGGCCAAATGTTCCTTCACGATGGGCATTACCTGTGCAATTCGATCTTGCATCAGGGCGACATGCTCAATCACACTCCTGTGGGGAGAACTCTCACTTTCCCAAGTTTCCTTGGCAATATCCAACAGCCCTCTTGGGTGTCTCCCATACAGTAACTCAAAGGGGGAGAATCCCGTAGAGGATTGGGGCACCTCCCTAATAGCAAACATCAAATAAGGAAGTAGACAGTCCCAATCCTTTCCATCTCTATCCACCACTTTCTTCAACATTTGTTTTAGGGTTTTGTTGAATCTTTCAACCAGCCCATCGGTTTGGGGGTGATACACAGATGTACGCAATTGCGTCACTTTGAACAATTTACACAGCTCTTTCATAACCCGGGACATAAAGGGTGTACCTTGGTCCGTAAGCAGTTCTTTACAAATACCCACCCGGCTAAAAACAAGAGATAGCTCTTTGGCTATGGTTTTGGCCGAGGTATTTCTGAGAGGGATCGCTTCTGGATAACGGGTGGCATAGTCCATTATAACCAATATGTACTGGTGCCCCCTAGCGGACTTGATTATAGGACCTACCAAATCCATTGCGATTCTCTCAAACGGGACCTCAATGATGGGTAGAGGGACCAGCGGGCTACGGAAATGTGGCATCGGGGCCGACCTCTGACACACAGGGCAGGAGGAACAATAATTTTCTATGTCCTTCATCACCCCAGGCCAATAGAATCTCTGTAATACCCTCTCTCGGGTTTTCTCTGTCCCCAGATGACCTCCAAGAATGTGCCCATGGGCCAACTCCAACACCAACTTCCTGTAAGGTTTGGGCACCACCAGCTGCTCAACGGTTTCTTCTGCCCTTTTTGCCACCCGATACAGTAGGTCCTTCTCTACGCTGAAGTATGGGTAAGTGCAGGTATTATCTGGGTTCACTAACTCGCCATCTATTTCCACTACGTTTTCCCGTGCCTTTATTAGGGCGGGGTCTTTTAACTGTTCTGTGGCAAAATTTTCCCTGTGAACCTCCAGATCAGAAAACTCCACAGACGGTAGGTTTTCGTCTGAGGAGGTGGGCTCCTCTCCAGTTTCTTGAGTCTCCCCTGCCAATACTGACAAGGGAAATTCTGGAGAGTCCTCACCACTCTCAGAGGAGTTCTGGCTATCACATTCCTGGTACATAGGGGCACCAGTGGGGGGCTCAGGATCATCCCACAGTTCCCAGAACTTCGGAAAATCCCTTCCCACAATGGCATCATGCGGTAATTGAGATACTAACCCCACTGGATGAGAGAGGGTACCTTTGGGGGTCTCGAAACACACTGTAGTCACTGGATACTCTCGGGTGTCCCCATGCACACAAATAACAGCTACCTTGCTATTCCCAGAGACCTCTGTTTTAACTAATTCAGCCTTTATCAGGGTCACAAGGCTACCTGAATCCAGTAATACCACAACATTTCTACCATTAATACACATTTTGCATAAATGTTTCTCAGTTCCCCGAATGGCAGTGCATGCGACTGTCGCACACAGCGACTGACGTCTGTCCATCAGAAAGTCACATTGCATGGGTTCCTCCACAACCGGGCAATTTGCTGCAATATGTCCCGCTTGCCGGCAGCGGTAGCAAACGATCCTTCTTGCGGCCTCTTGAGCCGCTGATTTCCCAGGCTGTTCTCGCCAAACTTGGGGTAGAGCTCCCACCCTCTCACTCTCTCCACCCTCACCCCTTGGAATCCTCTTATCCGCCCCTGGGGATGGTCTGGTCTTAGGGTGGAAAGTCCGAGAGTCTCTGGAAGAGGCCGTCAGGTTCTCTGTAGCCAAGTATCTCTCTACACGATCCACAAGTTTACCGGCCGTTTCTGGGTCTCCATGGCTTACCCACTTTTGAATGGCGGTAGGAAGAGCTCTCAAGAAACGATCCATCACAACACGTTCCACAATCTCCGGTGCGGACAAAGTCTCTGGCTGTAGCCACTTCCTGCTCAGGTGAATGAGATCATACATTTGAGACCTGGGGGGTTTTCCAAGCTGGAAAGTCCAGTTATGCACACGCTGAGCCCGGACAGCCAGGGTGACACCCAGCCTTGCCAATATTTCAGCTTTTAGCATCACATAGTCTTTTGCTTGGTCAGGCTCTAGGTCATAGTAAGCCTTCTGCGATTCACCAGTTAACAGAGGAGCCACCAGTCCAGCCCACTGCTCCTCAGGCCACTTTTCTCTTTCAGCAGTCCTTTCAAATGTGGTCAAAAATACCTCTGGATCATCCTCTCCAGTCATTTTTGTCAATAAACGACTCACCCCAAAGGACGCGGTATTAGTGGGACGGCTTTCCGCACTGGTCTGCGGAGGTTGCTGCATTACTGCTTCCATTTGTTGTAGTCTCTGCTCTTGCTTCTGTAACAGGTCTATGAAGCGGGCCTCAGATTGCTGCTGGGCTTGTTGATGAGCTTGCTGCTGGGCTGCAAGGCTCCTTTGCAAACCTGCATTTGTCTGCTGTTGATTGGCATTTGCTAGAGCCAGCTGTTTCAGTATCTCCTCCATGCTGGCTTAAAAAAAACTGCCCGCATTCTCCACCAACTGTGAGGGGGTTAACTCGGTAGCGGGTGTGTGTGACCCCCTGGTTGGGCTCCCCACACAAAAACACGGCCAGCAGACGGAGGTTGTCGTTTTCAAAATCAAAAGGTGCGGTTTATTTCTCTATGTACAGTGACAAAAACACAGCAAAGCCAAAAAGAAACAAACAAAATAAATCCTGGTCAGTTTGACCTCTGACTAAACATGCAGGTTTCCTAAACTAACAACTGGGATCAGCCTGGTGCTGTCCTAGTCCCTAAGTCCCTGGTTTAGTAAAAGTCCAAACAAATAGCCACACAGGCTTTGCCTCACCGCACAGGGGTTCACTCTCCCTAGACAGTCCACACAGGTCTGGTTCCAGGCATGAGCTAACACCTAATGAAGCTGGGAGTTCTTATAGAGGCCTTAAACGAACTGACAGGCTTCAGCTGGTCTCATCAACTCCCTGCCTCACGACGCCCAGCACTCTCCCTAGAGGTATGAGTCATTCATGAGCCCACTAGCCTCAGCTGGGCTTCATCAACTCCCTAGTTGTATAAGTCGGCATAAAGCCTGAATCTGGGAGAAATATATCTACCCCCCTGGATGCAACCAGGTGACTTTACCTTCCTGCTGTCACAATATGTACATGTATCTATATGTGTCTCTGCACGGCTAACTGGTTGCTCGCGAGCTCCCCCTTTGTTGCAATACCTTTCACGTGTTCATTCCCTATAATAGGTAAGCAAGGCCTATCTGCGTCCCACTCAAAGTTCCTTTCTAAAATGAAGTCTTCGCTAGCCACTGTCGGTGCACAAGTTAAATTGTAATCCACAGGGTTTCAACAAGATGCTGTAATTATCCGCAATATACCTGAGTACTCGTGTGCCTGCCACCCACTAATGACGGATGCACCAATCTCTGATCACATAGTCTCCAGTGAGATACACTAGGCCGCAAGCTATGGCGTGATAGGTGAAGTGTGGCTGGCACTAACTAAATCACTTTCCTCTAAGGTAGTAGTCAATTCTGGGCAGGTGCCCTTCTCACCAAACAGGCCCGACTTTCAGATAGTCTCCTCTGGCTTGTCCCAGTCACTCGATCTCCACGCTTCTGCTTCAGCTGCAGTCTCCGGACTCCGTCACTAACAGCATATGGTGATGGATGACTCCGGTCTCTGCTGGGCAATCACAGGACGCTGTGGACGATCCTCTGCTGGAAATCACTCAGGCACTCCCGTAATTTAGGCCCAGGCTTCTGGCCTAATCCTTAGGAAGCAGGCCTCCGTGCCAACTTCCTGCTTGATTGAGAGCTGGATCCAGAGAGAGAGACGCTGGCCCCTCCCCTGGTTTAAGTAGTCTGCCCAGAATGCTTTGCGGTGTTGCAATGCACCCTGGGTAATGTAGTCTGTCTTTTACTAAAAGCAACAAAGTCTTTTCTCCTAGCTGATATCTGTCCCAAAGTGTATTAGTTGCATTGTAACACTTATACCACCGGAGGGAGCCGGATTCCTTCTTTCATATGGACATCCTGCTACACACTCCCCCCACTTAAAGTCTTTGGTCCCCAAAGAGGACAACAGTATGTAACCTAACACATACTTTGGCAATACCTGCAGGGAAATTTGTTAGTTTATGCATGACAATAAACAACTTGCCTTTTCATAAGCAGGATTTAAACTTAAACAGCTCATATCATAACACAGAGCCGACAGAGGAACCTCCCACCAATTATCACAAGGAGGGAGGTTGTCCTGTATACGGACCACCGACACTTGGGTGTCTGTTTCAGATGTGCTAGGGAGTGAGCTGGGGTTGTCTTCCACTGAATCTGAATCTGGAGTGGAAGAGCTAGACTGATCAATGGTTCTCTTAGAAGTGATGATGGCCTCCTCAGAGCATTCACCCAATTGGTCGTACGTCAGTCTTTTTGGGGGGTGAATTACTCTTCTTTCCCTCTGCTCTTTAGGTATCATATTCTCAAGGACATTGGGGCTGGCTGTTTCTAGAAGCTCTTCAGGGGCTTCCTCATCTAGTTCAGGCATGTTGGGCTCCAGAACTTCAGGAGCGTCCCGCTCTCCTTCAGATAGAGACAACGACCCTTCTTCTGGGTCTTCCATTGACAAAGAGTCTGAGTCATCAGCTACCTCCTCAATGAGAATGTTTGAAGGCACGAATTCAGGAGCTTCTGCCCGAAGAGTTCCATTGTCAACTGTTTTGGGTGAGGTTTGGGAGGTGGTCATGGGTTCTGGCAATTGGGATGACCACAACCAGTCAGATTCTGCTTCTTCATCCTCTTGACCTTTATTGTCAGAGTCTCCATCTCTCACATCTGGAAGCACTGTTTGAGATCGGGTGATGGGTCTGGAACATTGAGAAGTTGAAGGGGTTTCTTGTGAGTCAGATGCAGGAGGCATGCGAACTGCCTCGGAGAGGGGCAACAAGTGATTCCTGTGCCAGGTCTTTAACGGTCCCACGCTTCCTTCTGGCCTAATTTGGTACACAGGAAGGTTTTCCAGCTTCTTGCAGATAACATAAGGTTGGGATTTCCAACGGTCAGCCAACTTATGTTTTCCCGGAATTCCCAAGTTCCTCAACAGCACTCTATCTCCTGGCTGTAAATCTTGAATTCTGACTCTTAGGTCAAAGTTTCTTTTATTTCTCAGCCCCCGTTGGTCAGATGCTGCTTGGGCCTTTTCAAAAGCTGTCTTCAGACTCTTTCTCAATCGGTCTACATACCCCTTGTGGGATGCTGCTGAGGTATGATCCAGCGATATGCCAAAGGCCAAGTCCACTGGCAACCGAGCCTCCCGCCCGAACATCAAACGGTATGGGGAATACCCGGTGACATCACTGGCAGTGCTATTGTAGGCATGCACTATGGCAGCTACATGCTTGCTCCAATGCTGCTTTTTCTCTGAACTCAGAGTCCCCAACATATCCAAGAGAGTCCGGTTAAACCGTTCAGGCTGAGCATCTCCTTGTGGGTGATAAGGGGTTGTCCTGGTCTTCTGGATGCCTAACAGGTCTAATAACTTCTTTATTAATTTGCTTTCAAAGTCTCTGCCCTGATCTGAATGAAGGCATTGGGGTAGACCATAGTGCACAAAGAATTTTTCTACCAGTACTTTGGCTACTGTTGAGGCCTTCTGGTCTTTTGTTGGGAATGCTTGAGCATATCTGGTAAAATGATCTGTTATCACCAAGACATTCCCTTGACCACTCAGATCAGGCTCCAGGCAAAGGAAGTCAATGCACACCAGTTCCATAGGTCCCTGACTTTGCAGATGGCCCATTGGGGCTGCTTGACGTGGCAAGGTCTTCCTTTGAATGCATCGGACACAGGAATGGCAATATCCTTCCACTTCAGCCCGCATGCAGGGCCAATAGAACCTATCCCGTACAAGGTGAAAAGTCCGTTCGGACCCTAGGTGACCATGGTTGTCATGGAGGGCAGCTAGGACCGCTTCTCGATATTTGGCTGGTAGAAACAGCTGCCACTTCTCTTCTGAGTCGTCAGAGGGGCCCCTTCGGTAGACCACCCCTTGACGTATGTGTAGCCGATCCCACTCCCTGCGCAACAATCGGGATTCTCTTGGGGAGTCTGTTTCAAGCATCTCGGGACGCTGTCTTTCCAGGGCCTTTATCAGGAGTTTCCCTAAAGAGTCTTCTTCTTGCTCCTTTCTCAAATCCCTTTTTGTCAGCTTGGGCAAGCCCTCCCCTTCGACTTGGGTCACACTGCAATAGCACTTTGGTACTCCAACAGCTGAGACCCCAATTTCTTCGGCTCTTGACCCACCTCTGGCTTGAAGTTCTGTCCCCTGATATAGGGCTCGCACTCCCTCTGGGTCTAGTTGGGCCCATTCTTTGGTAGGGTCGGTGGGGGCATGAGACCTCCTGGACAGGGCATCTGCATCCCTATTTCCCACTCCGGGTCGGTACTTCAAGCTGAAGGTGAAGCTTGAAAGGGCAGCCAACCACCGGTGTCCCGTTGCATCCAACTTGGCAGTGGTCAGAAGGTAGGTGAGCGGGTTATTATCTGTCTTCACCACAAACTCCGCCCCATATAGGTAGTCTCTCAGTTTGTCTACCACTGCCCATTTCAAGGCCAGGAATTCAAGCTTGTGGGTGGGGTAATTCTTCTCAGCAGGTATCAGACTCCTGCTCACATATGCGACGGGTCTTAGGTAACCATCATGTTCCTGGTACAGCACCCCACCCAGCCCATCTCGGCTGGCATCTACAATGCAGTTCATAAGGCTTCTTTGGATCAGCATAGGCCAGGACTGGTGCAGTGGTAAGACTCTTCTTTAACATCTGGAAGGCTTCCTCGCACTCCCCTGTCCACTGGTCTTAAATCGACTCTTTGGGCCTTCGGGGTCCCATGGTGAGTTTCACTGGTTTGACCAGTTCTGGAACATCATCTTCCCCTTCGTTTCTGAGTAACTCGTTCAGGGGTCTGGCAATCTTGGCGAATCCTTCTACAAATCTTCTGTAGTAAGAACAGAACCCCAGGAATGACCGAAGCTCAGTCACGTTTGTAGGTCTCGGCCAAGAGGTGACGGCATCCAGCTTCTCTGGGTCCGTGGCCACCCCTTCTGCAGAAACGATATGGCCCAGGTAATGGACTGAGGACTGGTAAAATGTACACTTCTCTGGGGAGAGTTTCAGGCCCTCTTCACTGAGCCTCTTCAGGACCTTCTCCAGTCTCTCTTCATGCTCTTCTAGGGTTCTCCCGAACACGATGACGTCGTCCAAATATACCAGTACCTCTATTAGATTCATGTCCCCGACGGTTCTCTCCATTAGCCTTTGGAAAGTGGCGGGGGCTCCTGATAACCCTTGAGGCATACGGTTGAACTCAAAGAACCCCACAGGGGTGATGAAGGCTGTCTTCTCCCGATCCTCAGGGTGCATGGGGATTTAGTAATATCCACTTTTTAGATCCATTACACTGAACCACTTGGCCCCTGACAGACTCTGCAGGGCGTCTTCAATTCGGGGAGTGGTGTGTTGATCTGGGATGGTCCTTCTGTTTAGTGTTCTGTAGTCGATACACAGTCTCAGCGACCCGTTCTTCTTTCGGACTACCACTATTGGAGAAGCGTAAGGGCTCCTGGATTCTCGAATAATCCCCGTCCTCTTCAGCTCAGCCAACTGTTCCCGCAAGTCTTCTAAGTCACCCAGTGGGACCCGTCGAACTCTCTCTCTAAAGGGCTTATCTTCTTGTAAGCGTATCTTGTGAGTGGCACTCCTTGCGCACCCCACATCAAACTCATCTTTAGAGAAGATCTTTTCCCACCTTGCAAGTTGAGCTTTGGCCCCTTTTCTCCATTCTGGTGGGAGGGCCGTGTCTTCAGAACAGAGCTTCTCTATGGTGACTTCACCCCTTTCTTCTTTCTTCAATTCACACGGGGCAATGGGGGTGGCTGGATTCACCTGGCCCAACAGCATTCTGGCTGGCACCTTCACTGGTGTATTAGCAGTGTTCCTTATACTCACTGAAACCCTCCCATGGCTTTTCTGTAGGGCCTTCAATGGGATCACTTCGGGGATTACTTCAATCCCTTTCTGTCTTTCCTGTGGGCCCGGTTCGAAGACAATGAAGGGGCCTGGCTGTTTCCATGTGAGCTTGACAGAAGCCCTCAGGCACGTCACCTCTCCCGGTTGTAATACCTTCTCCGTCTTGTCTAGCTTCCAAATCTTGCCAACTCCCTCAGCCGGGGCCTTCTGCTCCAGTACCAGGCGCTGGTAGGCTTGCCTTAACATGGGATGGACCCTTGTGGTGGTGGCTTCTTCCTGTTGGGCCAACGGTGTCAGCAGTCGCCTGATTAGATCAGTGTTGGTCCCTATGATGAGTGAGCTCTTGCTGGCCCCTGGTGGGCGAGGGCACACTACTGCCAGAGTATCGAAGGTCTCTGTCTCCCCAGCCACTGAGGGATCAAAAGTCAACTTGATTGGCAGGTAACCGTCATAGGGAAAGCTCTGAGTTCCAATACCCCATATTTCCAGTTCCTCTAATTTCTGTAGGGGCAGATGTTTAAGATGTTTATCATAGAAATCCCTATACAGAAGAGTCACTTGAGCCCCAGTGTCAAGAAGAGCCTTGGTGTAGATCCCTTCTACTTGTATGGAGACTACTGGAGAAGGCCCCACTAACTTGGCAGGGAACTCCTTCAACACAGACTTCTTGCTGGGTTCAGTTACCTGTACCCTCACTTCTTTTTTTCTTGAGTTTCCGGTGGGTCTCAGCCCCTTCTGGGTCTGGTGTGCACTGGCCTTCTGTTCAACAGCAGCCTGAGTTGTGGGACGGGGCCTAATTGGCAGAGGTTTAGGTCCCTGACTCTGATGTTTTGGATCATTGGACTTCTTGAAGGAGTTCGTGGAAACTGGTGGGCGCCCGGCTGACTCCTTCACCGGGGCCCTCTGAAGTTTTCCGCCGGCTTGCGATATCTGGATGCAACTTCATCTGGGCTGGGACACACTGCTCTAACATGCCCGATTCCCCCACAATTGAAGCATGTTATCAATCTCTTAGGCTTCTGTACTAGTTCCATATTGGAGCTAGGAGGTATTTTTGGTTCCTCTGACGTGTTCTTGTTGTGTGGCACAGAGACCTGGCTAGTCAGCATGGACACCATTTCTACTAGTTGTGACACCTGGGTCTTTAGGAGTTCAACTTCTGAATCACCTTCTTCTGCACTTAACATTCTGACTCGGGCAGTTGGTTCGGTGTGTTGACTCCTCCTTTTGTCTTCCAACATGGCCTCCTCCTCCCTGACTATCTGGATCAAGTCGGGGTATTCCAGGCTGCTCCCGTCCCGCCGGGTGCGTATCAATAATGCGATGGGGTCCAAGGGTTGAGCTCCCCTCAACACCTGCTGGGCACGGGCCTCATCCACTTTTCTTGGATCGATCCCTTTCTTCAGTAGGATCCGATGCAGGATCTTATCCAGGCGTCCTATGAATTCTGACAGCTTCTCTCCCTCTTTTTGGTAGCAATGCCCCAGCTGGTAAGTGAGTTCAGTGACGTTTTCCGTCCCGCCGAACACATTCTGCAGAATATCCAGATAATCCTGTGCATTGCAGTCCTTCTTGCTTAACTTGAGGTTACGTATGGCCTCCAGAGCAGGCCCCTTTAAGCTTTCCACAATCCGTTGTTTTTTTTGTTGTTCTGGCACCTCCCATTCTTCTAGGGCCTGAGTGGCGCCATCTAGCCACTCTTCAAATCCATCTTCCACTGAAGGTACAGGTTTCTTCCCAGAAAAGGTCCTGAGTTTCCTGTATCCTGACATCAGGTAGTCTGGAGGGTCCTTTTTACACTTGGTCACAATCTCCCCCAGGACAGCGCACAATTCTGAGCTAAGGGTGGTCAATGGTGGTGAACCGGGACCCTTTTGTTGGGCGCTCCCTCCTGTGCTGGGGCCTCCTGAAGTAGTGGATGTGGGGCCATCTTTATTCTGGGTGTATCAGGAGGAGTTCTACTTGGTTTGTAGTTTTTATGCTGGCACCCTTGAAGTAGTCAGAGATTCCGTTCCTCCACTCACATAATGCATAGGTGTGGGGATTTACAGTATCTGTCTTTATGTCAATCACCCATGGCTTCCTGTCCGTGGACAATGCTCTCAAGACTGGAGTTAGCTGCTCCTCTACCCAGGCCTCTCTCTGGATTTCAACCACCAGGCCATTTCCGGGTAGGATGCCTTCATCCCTGCACCACCGGGCTACGGCAGCAGGGTCCATTTCTGTGCTGTAAGGGTTCTGTCTAGGGGGAAAGTTGATTGCAGAACTGTAGAATATCCCGGACGAGCCCCCACGTGTAGCACTACCCCCGTAGGAGCTGCTGTTTGTTTGATTTGGGTCTACGTCCTGCCTATCAACCCCTGGAAGTGGCTCAAACCTTCCCTTAGCACAACTGATATGAATAAGGAGTGTGAGACCTATTGAGTATTAGGAGACACAATCCTGCATACATCACACAATAACCTGTAAATGTTATTACCTTTGCTGGTCACTAGTCCTTCTAAGTGACAGAGATACTTCACACAAGTTATATGCTTAATCAAAGGTACCTTTACTCAGTATAAAAGGGAAGGGTAAAGAATCACATTAATACACACAGTTGACTCTGCATGCGCATTGCAGAGTCAATAAACCAATAAGGATAGGTATCACTGAGATTAGGTAATAACAGGAAATAACATCAGCTATATATATGTACATGTATCTATATGTGTCTCTGCACGGCTAACTGGTTGCTCGCGAGCTCCCCCTTTATTGCAATACCTTGCACGTGTTCATTCCCTATAATAGGTAAGCAAGGCCTATCTGCGTCCCACTCAAAGTTCCTTTCTCCAATGAAGTCTTCGCTAGCCACTGTCGGTGCACAAGTTAAATTGTAATCCACAGGGTTTCAACAAGATGCTGTAATTATCCGCAATATACCTGAGTACTCGTGTGCCTGCCACCCACTAATGACGGATGCACCAATCTCTGATCACATAGTCTCCAGTGAGATACACTAGGCCGCAAGCTGTGGCGTGATAGGTGAAGTGTGGCTGGCACTAACTAAATCACTTTCCTCTAAGGTAGTAGTCAATTCTGGGCAGGTGCCCTTCTCACCAAACAGGCCCGACTTTCAGATAGTCTCCTCTGGCTTGTCCCAGTCACTCGATCTCCACGCTTCTGCTTCAGCTGCAGTCTCCGGACTCCGTCACTAACAGCATATGGTGATGGACGACTCCGGTCTCTGCTGGGCAATCACAGGACGCTGTGGATGATCCTCTGCTGGAAATCACTCAGGCACTCCCGTAATTTAGGCCCAGGCTTCTGGCCTAATCCTTAGGAAGCAGGCCTCCGTGCCAACTTCCTGCTTGATTGAGAGCTGGATCCAGAGAGAGAGACGCTGGCCCCTCCCCTGGTTTAAGTAGTCTGCCCAGAATGCTTTGCGGTGTGGGTAATGTAGTCTGTCTTTTACTAAAAGCAACAAAGTCTTTTCTCCTAGCTGATATCTGTCCCAAAGTGTATTAGTTGCATTGTAACACTTATACCACCGGAGGGAGCCGGATTCCTTCTTTCATATGGACATCCTGCTACAGCAGTATGTACAGGAAAGGAGTGTGAAGGGTAAGGTTAGGTTACAGTATGTACAGGAGAGGAGTGTGGAGGGTAAGGTTGGGTTACAGTATGTACAGGAGAGGAGTGTGGATGGTATGAGAGTGGGCAATATGTACAGGAGAGGGGTGTGGAGGGTATAATGGGGGCAGTATGTACAGGAGAGGAGTGTGGAGGGTATTATAGTGGGCAGTATGCACAGGAGAGGAGTGTGGAGGGTATGACAGTCGGCACTATGTACAATAGAGGAGTTTATGAATGTGGGCAGTATGTACAGGAGAGGAGTGTGGAGGGTATGACAGTGAGCAGTATGTACAGGAGAGGAGTGTAGACGGTATGATACTGAGCAGTATGTACATTAAATGTGTGTGGAGGGTATGACAGTGAGCAGTATGTACAGGAGAGGAGTGTAGACGGTATGATACTGAGCAGTATGTACATTAAATGTGTGTGGAGGGTAAGACAGTGAGCAGTATGTACAGGAGAAGAGTGTGGAGGGAATGACAGTGGGC
Source organism: Rana muscosa (assembly GCA_029206835.1). Taxonomy (NCBI): domain Eukaryota; kingdom Metazoa; phylum Chordata; class Amphibia; order Anura; family Ranidae; genus Rana; species Rana muscosa. Next base: position 28,388,845 of record CM055125.1, read on the forward strand.
AGTATGTACAGGTGAGGAGGGTATGACAATAGGCAGTATGTACAGGAAAGGAATGTGGAGGGTATGAGAGCGAGCAGTATGTAAAGGAGAGGAGTGTGGAGGGTATGACAGCCGGCACTATGTACAATAGAGGAGTTTATGAAAGTGGTCAGTATGTACAGAAGAGGAGTGTGGACAGTATGATACTGAGCAGTATGTACATGAGATGAGTGTGGAGGGTAAGACAGTGAGCAGTATGTACAGAAGAGAAGTGTAGAGGGTATGACAGTGGGCACTATGTATAGGAGAGAAGTGTGGAGGGTATGACAGTGAAGAGTGGGGAGGATATGACAATGGGCAGTATGTACAGGATAGAGGTGTGGAGGGTATGACAGTGGGCACTATGTATAGGAGAGAAGTGTGGAGGGTATGACAGTGTACAGTATGTACAGGAGAGGAGTGTGGAGGGTATGATGGTGGGCACTATGTATAGGAGAGAAGTGTGGAGGGTATGACAGTGGACACTATGTATAGGGAAGGAGCGTGGAGGGTATGACAGTGAGCAGTATGCACAGGAGAGGATTTTGGAGGGTATGACGGTGGGCACTATGTATAGGAGAGAAGTGTGGAGGGTATGACAGTGGGTACTATGTATAGGAGAGGAGTGTAAAGGGTTTGACAGTGGGCACTATGTATAGGAGAGGAGTGTGGAGGGTATGACAGGGGGCACTATGTATAGGAGAGGAGTGTGGAGGGTATGACAGTGAGCTGTATGTACAGGAGAGGAGTGTGGAGAGTACGACAGTGGGCACTATGTACAGGAGAGAAGTGTATGACAGCGGGCACTATGTACAGGAGAGGAGTGTGTAGGGTATGACAGTGGGCACTATGTATAGGGAAGGAGCGTGGAGGGTATGACAGTGAGCAGTATGCACAGGAAAGGAGTGTGGAGGGTATGACGGAGAAGAGTGGGGAGGATATGACAATGGGCAGTATGTACAGGATAGAGGTGTGGAGGGTATGACAGTGGGCACTATGTATAGGAGAGAAGTGTGGAGGGTATGACAGTGAACAGTATGTACAGGAGAGGAGTTTGGAGGGTATGACAGCGGGCACTATGTATAGGAGAGAAGTGTGGAGGGTATGACAGTGAAGAGTGGGGAGGATATGACAATGGGCAGTATGTACAGGATAGAGGTGTGGAGGGTATGACAGTGGGCCCTATGTATAGGAGAGAAGTGTGGAGGGTATGACAGTGAACAGTATGTATAGGGAAGGAGCGTGGAGGGTATGACAGTGAGCAGTATGCACAGGAGAGGAGTGTGGAGGGTATGACGGTGGGCACTATGTATAGGAGAGGAGTGTGGAGGGTATGACAGTAGGCACTATGTATAGGAGAGGAGTGTGGAGGGTATGACAGTAGGCACTATGTATAGGAGAGGAGTGTGGAGGGTATGACAGTAGGCACTATGTATAGGAGAGGAGTGTGGAGGGTATGACAGTGAGCTGTATGTACAGGAGAGGAGTGTGGAGAGTACGACAGTGGGCACTATGTACAGGAGAGAAGTGTATGACAGCGGGCACTATGTACAGGAGAGGAGTGTGTAGGGTATGACAGTGGGCACTATGTATAGGAGAGAAGTGTGTAGGGTATGACAGTGAGCATTATGAGCAGGAGAGAAGTGTGGAGAGTATTTACAGGTGAAGAGAATAAAGGGAATCTGGGAAGGAAAAATGTAAAGGTTTGTGGAAGGATGTTTAGGGACTGCGTAGTGGTTAAGCGGGCCATACATGGATTGAAATTACGCCAATTAAGCAGAGACCAGCCATAGTCGATCTATGTATGGGCTAGCTGGTTTTACACAAGTCAATCTATTATCTGACTTGAGTACAACCAGCCTGTCAGGTTTTTCCCAAAACAATCAGTGCTGCCAGCTATAGTTAGCAACACTAATCATTGTATTCGCAGGCAGAACACAATAACACTGCAGGAGTGATTCCCCCATCCACAGGTCAGCAGGTGAGAGGTTGTGTGGGGACAGGCTGGGGAGAGATACTACTCAGTGGCTGGGTAGGCCCTGGCTAGTATCAGAGCCAGATACACACAGGTTACATACGCCACAATCGTTAGAGCGAGAACAATAATTCTAGCACTAGACCCCCTCTGTAACTCTCAACATGTAACCTGTAAAAAAATTTAAAGCATCGCTTAGTATACAACAAAATAAATCGTGATAACTTTAGTGTTTTTTTTTTTTTTTTTATGAATCAAACAAACAGTCTCTTTAAAAAAAAAAACAGGTTTGAAAAATTGCTGCGCAAATACCGTGTAACATAAAAAGTTGCAAAGACCACCATTTTATTCCATAGGGTCTCTGCTAAAACAATATATAATGTTTGAGGGTTCTGAGTAATTTTCTAGCAAAAAACAAATGATGATTTTTACATGTAGGAGAGAAGTTTCAGAATTGGCCTGGGTGGCAAGGGGTTAATTACTATAAGACCCTTTCAACACTGAGGGCGTTTTGCAGGCGCTATAGCGTTAAAAATAGCGCCTGCAATCCGCCCTTAAACAGGTGCTCTATTCACACTGGAGCGGTGCGCTGGCAGGGTGTCAGAAAAAGTCCTGCCAGCAACTTCTTTAGAGTGCATTAGGAGCGGTGAACTCACCGCTCCTAATGCGCTCCTGCCCATTAAAATCAATGGGCAGCACCGCCGTATGCCGGAAATACGCCGCTGTAGCGGCACATCTCAGGCGTTTTTTACCCTTTCTCGGTCGATGGCGGGGGTTAAAAGCGCCCTGCTAGTGGCCGAAATGTGCCGCAAATCCGACGGTAAAATAGCAGCGTTTTACCGCTATTTTACCGCCAACGCTCGGGGCGGCATAGTGTGAAAGCAGTCTTAGTAACATACAAATAATTATTATAAGAACTGTGAGCTCATCCCCTCTGCTGCAGAGTGTGTCAGCTTGTATTTAAACTGGCCGTTCTGTATATAGCTTCTGACAGGCTGTGCAAGCATCCTCGTATCTCCGGAACCCTAAATGATAGCAGCCCCATATTTTGACCAGTGGTGGGGTGGGTCTTCAGCTGCATACCCCCCAAATATGGGGTCTCTGTGGCCCCTGGTCGCCGAGCTACAATCCTCGAAGCCAATCTTTTTTTTTTTTTTGTTTTTTTTTTTTTTTTGGGCAAATGGGCCTATCTTGAGGAAGGGGCCTGGAGCTGCAGCTCCAATAGCCCCTATGTTAATCCGGCCCTGGCTCTGCTCATGTGCCTCACTGAGGTGTTGGAATTCATTTTTAAAGTGAAACTAAAACCTCCTATCCTTTTCAGCTAACAAAGCTGCCATCTTGGCTTTTGTTTGATCTCCAGCTGCCATGGAGCTGCACATGTGGTCAGTTATGACACCAGCCATTGGATGCTTTGACAGTTTTGTTGACAACACAAGCAAATGTGTATGGCTTTAGTTCCGCTTTAAGAATTCCAAGGTGACGTGGACAGTCTACCTGCTAGTATTGAGATCCCATGATACCTGCCAGTGGTTGGATTTTTTCACGATCTGAGCAGGGGACACCTGGGACTAGAACCAGGAAAAAGGCGAACTAGTAGAATAGTTTGTATACAAGTTTCTGTAGTAACTAACTGAGATCTGTGTTGTAGTGTCTGCACTACCATAGCAACCTGCTGAGATGACAGCCTACTGTAGGAAGCATGGGGGAGTGCAAGCAGGGCCGCCATCAGGGGGGTACAGGCAGTACACATGTAAGGGGCCCGGAGGTCCCCAGGGGCCCGGATGGCAGCCCCACTTTTTTTTAATAAATTTTTTAATTTAAAAAAAAAAAACATTTTTGTAAGGGGCCCAGAGGTCCCCAGGGCCCCGGATGGCAAACCCCCCCTTTTTTTTTTATTAAAAAATAAAATAAAAAATAATTTTATATTTATTTATTTATTTTTTTATTTTTATTTTTGTAAGGGGCCCAGAGGCCCGGAGGTCCCCAAGGCCCCGGATGGCAACCCCCCTTTTTTTTAATTTTTTTTTTTCTTAAGGGGCCCAGAGGTCCCCAGATTGCAATCCCCCTCTTTTTTTATTTTTTGTTCTTTTTTGTTCGTCAGCACCCAAAGCCCCCCCGACCGCAACAATTCGTGGCAGCAGCACCCCCCCTGCTTCTCAATTCGTGGCACCCCCCCCCGCTTTTCTCAATTTGCGGCAGCAGCACCACCCCCCCGGGTTCTCCTCTGCTCCTGGGGGCCCATACCTGAAGCTGTGTAAGGGGCCCCAAAATTCCTGAGTGCAAGGGATGCATGGAGGTTTCCAGGAAGAGAAGATCTGGACACTTTCCAACATGGCAGCAGCATCACACAAAACAGCGCAGTCTTCATCTACATGGGGTGTGCACAGGACATGTACGGAGTCATTGTGCAAGAGGAGATTTTCCTATTTATTTTTAATATTTACACAAAAAAATGTTTTAACGGCTGCAATTTAATTTGAATCAATAAGGTACACTATATTGTCAAAAGTACTGGGACACCTGCCTTTACACGCACATAAACTTTAAACACATCCCAGTCTTAAGCCTCGTACACACGGTCGGACTTCCATCGGACTTTTCCGTGGATTTTTGGCCGGGCACACCCATAGCATACACACCACAGGACTTTTCTGCAAACTTTCCTAAAACTTTTTCGAACATCACGTGGTTTTTCCGCTCTTTACCACCACCCTTTGGTCAACTTCTGCTATTGTTTGTTGATTTTAACATTATTTGTTTTATCCATCGGACAAAAGTCCGATGGTTTTCTGTACACACGGTCGGACTTTGCTCCATCGGACTTTTGTTGGCCAAAAGTTTGTCCGTTTGCAGACCGAACTTTTGTCCGATGAAAACCAAAAAGTTTGTCCGATGGAGCATACACACGGTCAGATTTTTTGGCAAACTTGCTCAAAATGAAGTTTGTTGGCAAAAAGTCCGACCGTGTGTACGGGGCTTAAGTCCGTAGGGTTCAACGGAGTCATTTTGCAAGAGATTTTCCTTTCTATTTTTAATATTTACACAAAAAAAATGTTAATGGCTGCAGTTTCCTTTTAAAATGGGACCTATTAAAAATCACATTTCATGTGAATCAATAAGGTACAGTATCACTATAAACGAATCTATTTCACAAATCAGAACTGGAGCAAGGTTAATGTAACATTTTGTATTCTAAACCTATATGTTCTGTATACTTTTTATGTACTGTTTGCCTGTTTTTACAGTGATCAGTAGACAAGTGAGATTTGTTTTGTTACAAAACTAATTTCAAACAAAAATGTTGTTGTTCAGAGATTCAGATGCATCTGAATCTCTGAATCACAATAGTAATGAATTTTAACGAACCCAAAATAAATGATAAAGAAGCAACTACATTTATTTGTATTGTTTGTTTTCCTTTAGACTTTTTGTTAATGTTTGAAGCATCCAAAATAACATAACAATGTACCAAATTGACTCAGATTCCATTTTGTTTTGTGTTGCATTAATATTTTTCATTATTATAAAAAATGCACTACATATGATATGGAAAATATTGCAATAAATACAGTAAGGTATAAAAGTAAAATAAGATGATGATTCCTATTTATTGTGTTTGGGTTGGATGAAGGTGGATCCATCAGAATCTCCGAATCATAACCTAATAATGAATCCAAAATTAATTTAGTTACATTTGTCATGTTATGATTCAGAGATTCTAATAGATTCCCCTCCATCCAGCCCGAATACAGTGCATAAGTAATCTCCCGAAATAACGAATTAACACATTAACCACTTGCCGACTGCCCGCCATTGATTGACGGTGGCAGAATGGAACTCCTGCGCAAATCTCTGTAGCTGTACGGCGGGCGCTTTAAGGCGTATAGGGGGATTGCGCGTTCTGGCAGAAGGGTGCGCGCACGTCCTCCATGTCCCTAATGAGCCGATATGTGTGCCCGGTGGACAGCATGTCCGCCGGGCACCCGCGATCGCTCCTGACAGAGCGAGAATGGGGATTTGTGTGTGTAAACACACAAATCTACGTTCTGTAAGGGGTGAGGAGACCGATCTGTTGTTCCTAGTATTTAGGAACAATGATTGGTTTCTTCCCCAAGTCAGTCTCATCCCCCCACAGTTAGAACACACACTGAGGGAACACACAGTTAACTCCTTGATCGCCCCCTAGTGTTTTAAGGCGAATAGGGGGCTCGCGCGTTCTGCCAGAAGGGGCGCGTGCACGTCCGCCATGTCCCTAATGTGCCGATATGCGTGCCCGGTGGCCGCCATGTCCGCCGGGCACCCGCGATCGCTCCTGACAGAGCGAGAACGGGGATTTGTGTGTGTAAGCACACAAATCTACGTTCTGTAAGGGGTGAGGAGACCGATCTGTTATTCCTACTATTTAGGAACAATGATTGGTTTCCTCCCCAAGTCAGTCCCATCCCCCCACAGTTAGAACACACACTGAGGGAACACACAGTTAACCCCTTTATCGCCCCCTAGTGTTAACCCCTTCCCTTCCAGTGACATTTATACAGTAATCAGTGCATTTTTATAGCATCGATCGCTGTATAAATGTCAATGGTCCCAAAAATGTGTCAAAAGTGTCCGATGTTTCCGCCGCAAAGTTGCATTCCCGATAAAAATTGCAGATCACCGCCATTACTAGTGTAGCGGGGTGTTCCCCTTTAATGCAGAGAGACAAGAAGTTCCAGGGGAGAGGTGAGTCGGGAGGAAGTAAAGAGACATTATGGAAGTGAAAGCAGAGGAGAGAGAGACTACATCTCCCAGTACATCTTGCAGCACCCAGGGTGCATTGCTCCAGAACAGAGACTGCTGGGGCAGACTTTATAAAGGGGAGGCAGAGTTTTGGTCGGCCTCTTTGGACTCCCCTCTCCTAGCAAGAGGATGTCTGTGCTGAACTGCTGTGTGCACAAGGCCTGAAGCCCGGGCCGTGTGCTCCTTTCCAAAGAGCCCTCTGCCAGCCTAGCAGAGCCTTAGAGACATCTAATCCTCCTTGCTGCAGTACACCAGAAGGTGTGGAGACTTGGCAGAGAAAGAGTAGTGCTACAGCCCGGAGAAGTAACCTGTCTTAGGGCCACTGTGAAGCTTTCGTGGGAACAACCTGGCCCCTTTGTCATGCTGGAATCAGACCCAAGGGAAGAGTCCTCAGGCCTGGAAGTGATACCAGAAGTGATTCCGTTCAAGGCCCTGAAGAAGGCCCATGGCAGAGTTCCGGTGAGTGTTAGGAACACTACGGGAGGACCCATGGAGATCCCTGCCAGAGTGTTGCTTGGTCAGGTGAGCCCTGCTGCCCCGGTCACTTGGTCCGAAGTCAAGGGGACGGGTGACGGAGGAGATGTTTGGGAGAAACTGTCCGTGGAAAACCCGAACCTACCCAGGGCTTGGAAAGAAAGAGCCAAGGCCCAGCTGACCAGGTGGGAGAAGATCTTTTCCGAAGATGAATTCGATGTGGGGTGTGCAAGAAGTGCCACCCATCGGATCCGCCTCCAAGAAGATAAGCCCTTCCGAGAGAGGGTCAGGCGGGTCCCCCTGGCAGATCTGGAGGATCTGAGGGAACAACTTGTAGAACTAAAGAAGACTGGTGTGATCCGGGAGTCTAGAAGTCCCTATGCCTCCCCAATCGTGGTGGTCAGAAAGAAGAATGGGTCGTTGAGGCTTTGTATCGATTACAGGACTCTCAACAGGAGAACCATCCCTGACCAATACACCACGCCAAGGATAGAAGATGCCCTACAAAGTTTGTCTGGAGCCAAATGGTTCAGTGTGATGGACCTCAAGAGTGGGTACTATCAAATCCCTATGCACCCAGAAGACAGGGAGAAGACAGCCTTCATAACCCCGGTGGGATTCTTCAAATTCAATAGGATGCCTCAGGGTCTGTCTGGAGCTCCTGCTACCTTTCAACGCCTTATGGAGAAGACTGTTGGAGACATGAATCTTATAGAAGTCCTTGTGTACTTGGACGATGTCATTGTCTTTGGAAGAACCTTGGAAGAACATGAAGCCAGGTTGGAGAAAGTATTGAGAAGACTCAGCGAAGAGGGACTTAAGCTTTCCCCCGAGAAGTGTCGGTTCTACCAGTCTTCTGTGAACTATCTGGGGCACATAGTGTCTGAAGAAGGGGTGGCCACAGATCCTGAGAAGTTGGAAGCAGTCACTTCCTGGCCACGACCCACCACAGTAACAGAGCTCAGATCCTTCCTGGGGTTCTGCTCCTATTATAGGAGGTTTGTGGAGGGGTTTGCTCGGATTGCCCGCCCGTTGAATGAATTGCTAAAGGCAGAAGGGGAAGAGGATGACTCAGGGCCCAGGAGGCCTGGTGAGTCAGTTCAAGATCAGTGGAACCCAAGGTGTGAAGAGGCCTTTCATGCTCTGAAGAGGAGCTTAACCACTGCCCCAGTCCTGGCCTACGCCGACCCTACCAGACCTTATGAATTACATGTGGATGCCAGCCATGAGGGTCTAGGTGGTGTACTCTACCAAGAACATGAAGGACAACTGCGACCAGTGGCCTATGTGAGCAGGAGCCTGACCCCCTCAGAAAAGAAATACCCCACTCATAAGCTGGAATTCCTGGCCCTCAAATGGGCGGTAGTAGACAAGCTAAAAGACTACTTGTATGGGGCAGAGTTTACTGTGAAGACAGACAACAACCCCCTGACCTACCTCTTCACCACCGCGAAACTAGATGCCACCGGACACAGGTGGTTGGCCGCATTGTCTGGATTCAACTTCAGTCTGAAGTACAGACCAGGAGCCGGAAATAGGGATGCAGATGCCCTGTCCCGGAGGTCTCATGCCACGACAAATGACTGGGAAGATTGGACCCAAGTGGCACCGGACGGGGTGCGGGCCCTTTGTCAAGGGGCTGAATTCCAAGCCAGAGGAGGCTCCAGAGCAGAAGAAATAGGGGTTACCATGGTAGGAGTCCCCAAACACTATTGTGGGGTAACTCAACTGGAGGAAGACAACCTACCGAGACTGTCCAAGAAGGAGTTGAGGTGTGACCAATTGGAAGACCCCATGGGGAGATTGGTCCTCGAAGCCCTGGAGAATCAGGATCCCAACAAATTCCTACATCACCCCTCAAAGGAGGCTCGCCTGTTGAGGAAGGAATTGGACAGGCTACAGGTACATCAGGGAGTGGTCTACCGAAGGGGCCCCTCTGATGACTCAGAAGATAAGTGGCAGTTATTTCTTCCAGAGAAGCACCGAGAGACTGTACTAATTGCCCTGCATGACCATCATGGTCACCTAGGGGCAGAAAGGACCTTCCAGCTTGTCAGAAATCGGTTCTATTGGCCCTGCATGAGGGCAGAAGTAGAGGAGTATTGCCATTCCTGTGCACGATGCATTCAGAGAAAGACCCTACCCCATCAAGCTGCCCCAATGGGCCACTTACAGAGTCAAGGCCCAATGGATCTCGTATGCATTGACTTTCTCTGCCTCGAACCCGACCTGAGTGGATTGGGGAATGTTCTGGTAATAACCGACCATTTCACCCGCTATGCTCAAGCTTTCCCAACCAAAGACCAGAAGGCATCCACCGTGGCCAAGATACTTATGGAGAAGTATTTTGTCCATTACGGACTACCACAGAGACTCCACTCAGATCAAGGAAGGGACTTTGAGAGTCGGTTGATCCGAAGACTTTTGGATTCATTAGGAATAAAGAAGACCAGAACCACGCCTTACCACCCACAAGGAGATGCTCAGCCGGAGAGATTTAACCGGACCCTGCTCAACATGTTGGGAACCTTAGAAACAGAGAAGAAGCAACACTGGAGTCAGCACATATCAGCCCTAGTACATGCCTATAACTGTACCACAAGTGACGCCACTGGCTACTCCCCTTATCGACTTATGTTTGGGAGAGAAGCAAGGCTACCTGTGGACCTGGCCTTTGGCACTTCTATAGACAATACCTCAGCTACATCCCACAAGGGATACGTGGACAGACTTAGACGTAGCTTGCAGGTGGCCTATGAACAAGCCCAGGCGGCTTCGGATCAAAGGGGGGCCCGCAACAAGAGAAATTTTGATCTGAAGGTTCGAGTGCAAGATCTGCAGCCCGGGGACCGAGTACTGCTACGCAATCTGGGGGTCCCTGGAAAACACAAGCTTGCCGACAGGTGGAGATCTGAGCCCTATGTTGTCTGTAGGAAGTTGCCCGGTTTGCCTGTCTACAAACTAAAGCCAGAAGGAAAGGTGGGTCCACTGAAGACGTGGCATCGGAACCACCTGCTCCCACTTGCTGAGGCAGTCAGAATACCTCCCGTGAGAGACTCCCCTGAACCGGCCTCTATCCTGGATATTCCTAGGCCGAACACTCGGTCCCAGACCTCTCGAGCCAAAGATGGGGAGGCCTCCCAATTGAGTACAGAAGAAGGTGGAGAACTGGACTGGCTGTGGCCTCCCTCGACTCTGGGAACGTCCGCCATAGATCTCCCAAATGGAGGGGATACCCCAGATGCAACACTGAATCCGGAGGCTACTGAATTCATACCCTTCAGTCCCTCAGCTGATTACTGGGAAGATGTTCCTGACACTTGCGCAGAGGAGGACTCTAGAGATTCCATACGTCAGTCGACTTCTGAATCAGAGGTTCCAGAACCAGCAATGTTACCTGAACTTACTCCTGAAGAAGAGCCTGTGGTGCCAGAGTCAGAAGCACCAAGAGAGCAGAGGGCTCGCAGAGTCATCAGGCCTCCCAAGAAACTAACTTACCCCCAAATGGGGACGAGCTCAGAGGACTCTGTTGTAACGGCTAGGAGAAGTGTTGAACAACCTGATCCTTCCACCGTCCATTTGGTGGAGGGCAACCCCAGCTCACTCTCTGGCACAGTTAGGCAGGCCACTCATGGTAGTGTGACCTGTGGGCAAGAGAGTTCCATCCCAAAGTTTTGGTGGGAATTCCCTATGCCAACATCATGCTCGACATTGTCCAAAATGGTAAACAGTATTTGTTGAAGTTTATCTTTGGGGACCAAAGAGTTCAAGTGGGGGGAGTGTGTAGCGGGGTGTTCCCCTTTAATGCAGAGAGACAAGAAGTTCCAGGGGAGAGGTGAGTCGGGAGGAAGTAAAGAGACATTATGGAAGTGAAAGCAGAGGAGAGAGAGACTACATCTCCCAGTACATCTTGCAGCACCCAGGGTGCATTGCTCCAGAACAGAGACTGCTGGGGCAGACTTTATAAAGGGGAGGCGGAGTTTTGGTCGGCCTCTTTGGACTCCCCTCTCCTAGCAAGAGGATGTCTGTGCTGAACTGCTGTGTGCACAAGGCCTGAAGCCCGGGCCGTGTGCTCCTTTCCAAAGAGCCCTCTGCCAGCCTAGCAGAGCCTTAGAGACATCTAATCCTCCTTGCTGCAGTACACCAGAAGGATTGAAGACTTGGATGTCGGTGGATTCCTGTTCCTAGACGAATCGATGGAGGAAAGGGACTTGGACTTGTCCAGGTGGTGAGAGCTGTTTAAAGACAGATACTTTATCTTTACTATTCGTTGGGATTACAAAGTTGTTCTTCAAGTGCACCACCGAGAGATTGCTAGCGAATATTGTTTCACTGAACTTCCATTTAGATCAGTCAGGCCTGACTGCATAGGTAGACATTGCTGGGTGTTAGTCTACCCATGAGGGGAAGTAGCTGTAAAAGGGCAGCGCTAGAGTTGCATAGCAATACTTTATTATTCTGATTACTCTGTTTATCTTTATTACTGTTTATTGCAGGGATCTGCAACTTGTTATACTGTTGTTTATTACTTGCCCATTAGCCTCAGTAAAATATCTGGGTAAAGTACATTTGGTGTCAGTTCCGCTTACTTTAATAGGAGTTTTAAAGTATATTCTGTGTATGTTTGTTATAGGACTGCGTCACCAACAGTTGCGATCACGCGGTCCTATCTCTTTATCACCAGCTGTGCCACGGGAGGTTAGAGCCGATTGCCGGGGGTTGACAGCGGTGCACTGCAGGGCCCAAATCAATATCAGCGGCTCTCTTAACTGGGGGTAGCGCTACACTAGTAAAAAAATAAAAACTTAATAATTCCATAAACCTATCCCCTATTTTGTAGACGCTATAACTTTTGTGCATTCCAATCAATATACGCTTATTGTGATTTTTTTTACCAAAAATATGTAGAAGAATACATATCGGCCTAAACTGAGGAAGACATTTTTATTTTTTTATTTTTTTAAATTGTGATATTTATTATAGCGATAAGTAAAAAATATTGTTTTTTTTTCAAAATTGTTGCTATTCTTTGTTTATAGCGCAAAAAATAAAAACTGCAGAGGTGATCAAATACCACCAAAAGAAAGCTCTATTTGTGGGTAAAAAAGGATATAATTTTTTTTTTGGGTACAGCGTCGCACGACAGCGCAATTGTCAGTTAAAGCGACGCAGTGCCGTAATGCAAAAAATGGCTTGGTCAGGAAGGGGGTAAATCCTTCTGGGGCTGAAGTGGTTAAAACAAATATAGCCAGTCTTCCGCAATACTTTCCGAAATACAGACCGATATGTATTTTGATTAACTTAAGGAAGGAATCTGAAATGTAACAAATTTTTACGCCGTGCACATCTCTGGTGATCAGTAAATCGAGTAAAAATTTTATGCATAGCCTTATCAATCACTATGCTCACTCCGAGGTTTCAACAAGAGCCAATCTGCCTAAAAAGAAACTCAAAGCTAAAGTACAATTAAAGGAAAAAACGTTTCTTTCGTTTTGGATGGAGTGGAGAGGGATTAGAACCCCTGTCAGTTTTTATTGCTGTCTGTGTCCCCTGTGCCCCCGTTAGAGAGTTTCACCCTCTTTATTTGTCCTTTTTTACCATTATCATTGAAAGTGAAATTAATAAAAAAAGCTCAAAGTTTTGGGGTGTCCCCAGAACATTAATAGAGGGGAATTCCTCCAATAGGAACATTAGTCCTGGTGGGGTCCCAAGATATTCCCTGAATTTGCAGGGCTTTCCTCCTACTTCTTGTTTTGGCTATGAGACAGGAAGTGAAGAGAAATCTCCCCAATGGGGCAAAAAATAAACTGTCAGGGGTTGAAAAAAAAAGTTTTGCCTATACAGTTCTACTTTAAGCCATGTTTTTACTATCCCCCAACCACTCCCACTTAAGCTGCAAAGACATTGGACAGAGGTGTACATATGCCATGATCGCAATGCTTCGCATCGCAGATTAGCAAAAGGACCCCCCTAGCAAGCTCTAACACAGGGGTGTCAAACTCAATTTCATTGTGGGCCGCATCAGCATTATGATTGATTGCCCTCAAAAGGGCCGGTTGTATCTGTAAGATTAGATGTCCAGTGCATCCCCCCCCCCCCCTTACATTACATGTCAAGAGCCACCCCACCATCAGAAGTTGAGTCCCCCACTCTCCCTTACATTACAGTGCACCCCCCTTTCCTTATGCTGCTGCTGGGAAGAAGATGGATGCATTGCGTGAAAGCAGAAAGTACAGGGTCTGGAGGAGGACCAGAGGAGGGCTGGAGCTCGGGTGCGAGGACCACAAGAGGGCCGGTTTCGGCCCGTGGGCCTTGTGTTTGACACCTGTGCTCTAACAGATTGCATTGGCAAGCAGGTTTTTTTTCATGCAGAAAGACATCGTATGTAATAAAGCCTTCTTACTTGCCTGCTTGCAACCTTCTATAGAATGTATACTGAGCTGTGCACACCAGGATGAATTCACATCCGTGAACAGAGGCGGCTCTAGGCTTTGTGAGGCCTTAGGCAAAACTTAGACATGAGGCCCCACTCACGCCTATAATGGGAAAAATAATTCAAGCAAGAAAAATGGCTGCAGAAAATGCACGGATCTAGCACACAGGTGATCAGCACCACTTCCAGGGCACCCTCCTCACCCATCAGACATATTCAGCCAATGCAAGAGGGGGGAGAGAGGGGGAGGTGAGAAAGAGAGAGGGGTAATAGAGAGATCCGATGACGCCGACATTAGTATTGATCAAAGGCAAATTAGGCAGCCGCGAGGCCCCTGTGAGTGCGAGGCCTTAGGCGACCGCCTAATTTGCCTAATTAGAGAGCCGCCTCTGTCCGTGAACATGTGCTGAAATCAAGTCATCCAAGGTTGGCCAATCAAGATGGATGAAAACTGAGTGAAGATGACCGGCTATGAAGCTCATGGATGGTGCATTGCTGGAGTGGAGATTGTATTGGGGAACTTTAGGTCTGCTTTAAGGCAGCACCTTATATGGAAGATTACTGTTTCCTTATTAGGCTATGATGTCACAGGAGGCGGGGATTCTCACTCCATAACACCTAATGACCATGCAAGGGATCCCCATTGCATCCCATCCAATGACACTTAGGCTACTTTCACACTGAGGAGCTGGATGCGCTGGCGGTATAGCGGCGCTATTTTTAGCGCCACTATACCGTTTTTTTGGCCGCGATTTGCGGGCGCTAGCGGGGGTATTTTAACCCCCGCTAGCGGCCGAAAAAGGGTTAAAAACGCCCGCAATAACGCCTCTTTGAGACGTTTTGCCGGCGTATTAGAGGCGCTACCCCATTGATTTCAATGGGCAGGGGCGCTATAGGAGCGCTATTTTTAGCGCTCCTATTGCGCCTCAAAGATGCGGCTTGCAGGAGTTTTTTGAGCCTCCTGCAAGCGCAACGCTCCAGTGTGAAAGCCCTCAGGCTTTCACATTGGATAGTATTGAGAGGCTTTTTTGGGGCGCATTGCAGGCGCTATTTAGAGCGCAATAGCGCCTGCAAAGCGCCTCAGTGTGAAAGGGGCCTTAGAGGTCACCATAGCCTTGCACTCTGCTTGGAAGGCTTCATGTTAAGCATGACATATGGATCATTTATGGCTTCTTTCCCTGGCAGTGGTTAGTAATATACACCCACCGGCCACTTTATTAGGTACACCTAAGGGGGTTGGCTTCAGAACTGCCTTAATTCTTCATGGCATAGATTCAACAAGGTGTTGGAAACATTCCTCAGAGATTTTGGTCCATAGTGACATGCTAGCATCACTCAGTTGCTGCAGATTTGTCGGCTGCACATACATGATGCTGAATCTCCCATTCCACCACATCCCAAAGGTGCACTATTTAATTGAGATCTGGTGACTGTAGAGGCCATTGGAGTGCAGTGACCTCATTGTCATGTTCAAAAAACCAGTGGTGAGATGATTTAAGCTTTGTGACATGGTGCATTATCTTGCTGGAAGGAGCCATCAGAAGATGGGTACCAGTGGCGGCTGGTGCTCAAAATCTTTGGGGGAGGGGGGGCGCAAACAAACTGAAAAATTCAGAAAAATACTAAAACAAAAACATCAAATGCAGCCCCACTGTGCCCATCAATTGCAGCCAACTGTGCCCATTATATGCAGCCAACTGTGCCCATTATATGCAGCCAACTGTGCCCATCACATGCAGCCACTGTGCCCATCATATGCAGCCAACTGTGCCCATCATACTGTGCCCAGCAAATGCAGCCACTGTGTCCATCATATGCAGCCAAATGTACCCATCATGTGCAGCCAAATGTGCCCAGCAAATGCAGCCACTGTGACACCCCCCACCTGCCCACCCACCCGCTGTCTGACCAGCACTTACCCCATCGTGGTGGCGGGTATGGCAGCGGGTGACGGCAGCGAGCTGTGCGATGGGTAGCGCAGGTCAGGCGCAGAGCTAGGTGGCCAATGGGATCGCCTGTGTCTTCAGCTGCTCAGGTGATGGGTATTAGACCCACGCCTCCTGATTGGCGGAGAGGCGATTCAGTGTTAGAAAAGCAAATATTAATTTGCTTTTCTAACACACCTGGGTGGACTTCGAGCGTAAATGCTCTGCACTCCAAGTCCACCTTTTTTGAAGCCTATTAGAGCCTATACCTCTAATCGTGTGCTTCAAAAAAACACCCCCCCCCCCCGCTGTAATTCAGGCGCACAGCGTCTGAAAAGGGGCCAGATGTCTGAATAGGGGGGGGGGGGCTACAGAGGGGGCAGCGCCCATGCACCCCTAATGAACGGGCCACCCCTGATGGGTACATTGTAGTCATAAAGGAATGGACATGGTCAGCAACAATACTCTTAAACATGATGCTCAGTTGATACTAAGGGGCCCAAAGTGTGCCAAGAAAATATCCCGCACACCATTACACCACCACCAGCCTGGACCAGTGATACAAGGCAGGATGGATCCATGCTTTCATGTTGTTTACACCAAATTCTGACCCGACCATCTGAATGTCACAGCTGAAATCGAGACTCATCAGACCAGGCAACGTTTTCCAATCTTCTATTGTCCAATTGTGGTGAGCCTGTGCGAATTGTAGCCTCAGTTTCCTGTTCTTAGCTGACAGGAGTGGTCTTTTGCTGCTGTAGCCCATCTGCTTCAAGGTTCGATGTGTTGTGCGTTCAGAGATGGTATTCTGCATACCTTGGTTGTCAGGGCCGGCCCAAGACATTGTGCTGCCTGGGACCAAGAATTAAATGCTGCCCCCCCCCCCCAAAAAAAAAAATCACGCCCACCAAAAGGCCCCCACATTCATTATTTTATATCATGATAACTAAAGGGGACCCGTCATGCTCTATACATGTCAACAGGAGTATAAAGAGGACCTGTCATGGCTCTATACGTGTATATAGGAGTATGAAGGGACCTGTGCATGGCGGGCGGCCGCAATGTCTTTTGCGCAAACTAATCAATGTACGCTAATTGTGTTTTTTTGGTACCAAAAATATGTAGAAGAATACATATTGGCCTAAACTGATGAAGAAATATTTTTTTTTTTTATAATTTTTTTGGATATTTATCATAGCAAAAAGTAAAACATATTGTCAAATATCACCAAAAGAAAGCTCTATTTGTGGGAAAAAAAGGACATCAATTTTATTTGGGTACAGTGTCGCATGACCGCGCAATTGTCAGTTAAAGCGACACAGTGCCGTATCGCAAAAAATGGCCTGGTCATTAAAAGGGGTTGTAAAGATTTGTTTTTTTTTCACCTTAATGCATCCTATGCATTAAGGTGAAAAAACACCTGGCAAGTACTGCCCCCCAGGCCCCCCGTTTTACTTACCTGAGCCCGTTCACCTGCTGTGCGCGTCCCCCGGCGTCCTCTTCTCCACGGAGGCTGGCCGTTTATTGGCTAGATTGGATAGATTGATAGCAGCGCAGCCATTGGCTCGCGCTGCTGTCAATCACATCCAATGACGCGGCCCGTGGGGGGGGGCGGGAATGAGTCGTACATGCTGTGTCTATGGACGCAGTGTGTATGACAGGGAGCGCGCCCACAAGCTAACCTCCTTGGGAGAGCGCTTCCCAGAAGGGGGTTATCTGACGCAGGGAGGAGCCGAGACAGCCGCCGAGGGACCCGAGAACAAGAGGATCGGGGCCACTCTTTTCCAAACTAACTGCACAGTGGAGGTAAGTATAGCATGTTTTTTTATTTAAAAAAAAATAAAAAACAAAGCCATACAATCGCTTTAAGTGGGCGAATCCTTCCGGTCCTTAAGTGGTTAATCAGGGCTGGGCAAGGCAAGTCCCTCTCAGGCTCTCATGTCTCATACAACTTGTGATGTGTGTTTGTACTTACAGTTTTGCTTTGGACTCCACCACCAGATGCGGGTTGTCACCTGCCACACGTTGCGGGTTGTCACCTGCCACACGTTGCGGGTTGTCACCTGCCACACGTTGCGGGTTGTCACCTGCCACACGTTGCGGGTTGTCACCTGCCACACGTTGCTGATTGTCACCTGCCACACGTTGCTGATTGTCACCTGCCACACGTTGCTGATTGTCACCTGCCACACGTTGCTGATTGTCACCTGCCACACGTTGCGGATTGTCACCTGCCACACGTTGCGGATTGTCACCTGCCACACGTTGCGGATTGTCACCTGCCACACGTTGCGGATTGTCTACTGCCACACGTTGCGGATTGTCACCTGCCACACGTTGCGCATGGTCACTTGCGTCACATGCCACACGTTGCGGGTTGTCACTTGCCACATCACATGCCACACGTTGCGGATTGTCACTTGCCACGACATCACCTGCCACACGATGCAGATAGTCACGTGCCACACGTTGCGTATTGTCACTTGCCACACGTTGCGGATTGTCACAACGTCACCTGCCACACGTTGCGCGTTGTCACTTGCTGTGTCCCAGAGTGCACACGGCTGCACAGTGAGGGTGGAATTGTGGTGATTCAGGGCGGGCGGTGAGAGATGACATCATCTCTCTGCTCCGCTGCGCGCTCACTCACTGACTGCTCCTAGCCCCCCCCGGGCTGCGAGTGTTCTGCCCGCGGCTGCCCCTGTCACCACTAACAGCAGCGGCGCTGGGCTCCTCACAGGCAGCGGCGCCTGCCCGCTCACTCACTGACAGCCCCCACCTCCCGGGCTGTGAGTGTCCTCACACAGGCAGCGGCGCCTGCTCGCTGACTGCCCCCCCCCCCCCGTCCCCGGGATGCGAGTGTCCTCACAAGCAGCGGCGCCTGCCCGCTCACTCGCTGACTGCCCCCCCCCCCGCCCCTGGGCTGCGACTGTCCTCACAGGCAGCGGCGTCGGGTTCCTCACAGGCAGCGGATCGGGCGGAACAGGCTGGCTGGCGGGCGTCAGTTTGCCGCCCCCCTAAAAGTGCCGCCTGGTACCATGGTACCACCCGGTCCCATCATAGGGCCGGCCCTGTTGGTTGTATTGAGTGGCTATTTGAGTTACTCTTGCCTTTCTATCATCTCCAACCAGTCTACTCATTCTCCTCTGACCTCTACAAGGCATTTTCGTCCACACAACTACCGCTCACTGGATATTTTCTCTTTTGCGGACCATTCTCTGTAAACCCTAGAGATGGTTGTGCGTGAAAATCCCAGTAGATCAGCAGTTTTTGAAATACTCAGATCAACCCGTCTGGCACCAACAACCATGTCATGTTCAACGTCACTTAAATCCCCTTTCTTCCCCATTCTGATGCTCGGTCTTCACCACGTCTAGATGCCTAAATGCAATGTATGCAATGTAATTGGCTGATTATCAATTTGTGTTATCAAGCAATTGAACAGGTGTACCTAATAAAGTTGGCCGGTGAGTATATATGTATATGCTGCACAAGATTTAGCAAAGCCCAAGGTTGCACATGCTGGCCAGCAGTGTAGGACCCCCTGTATTGTGGATTGCAGATCAGCTGACTTTAGGCTGTCAAGCTATGGTTATCTGGCAAGGCCAAGCTGCAAGCAGCTGCATTCTTCTTGTTTGTGCCACCCCTCCCCCAACATAAAGAGAGAGAGAGAGAGAGAGAGCACTGGAACAGTCATAGTTAAGTTACATGGGGAGTAAGAAGAGATTGTCATGCTGTGCAAAAGCAGAGATTGCATGTGTTGCAGGTGTGTGTGTGTGTGTGAAATGTTTAAATTAAGAAAATTAAGAAAATTAACCATTTAAAAAAAAGAAATGTCAATTTAAAAATTGATGGCAGCAGCACATCTCAACATATTTTTTTTTTTTCTATAATGTGAAAGATGATGTTACGCCGAGTAAATAGATACCTAACATGCCACGCTTTAAAATGCTTGTGGAATGACGACAAACTACGGTACTTAACCACTTTGCGCCTGCGCTATAGACGAAAGACGTCTACAGCGCGGTGCTCAATTGCCGGGAGGGCGTCCCTGGACGTCCTCCTGTTTACTCCTTCCCCGCACACACCCGAGGGTGTGCATCGGGAAAAATCTGTGTTGGCCGTGTCACAGCCAATCACAGATCGTGCTAAATGGCCAATCACAGCGGCCATTTAGCACTCGATCTTTGTGTCCAATGAGAGATGATCTCAAATGTAAACATATGAGATCATCTCTCATTGCCGGCTCTCCCTCCTCACACAGGGGCCGCGTGTGAGGAGGGAGAGCGACATGTGCTGCAGTTTGTGAGATTGTAAGTTAAAAAAACACAGTATACAGTGCCCACAGTACCTATCAGTGCCATCTGCTAGTTCCATCTGCTATCAGTGCCACCTGTCAGTGCCACGTGCCATCTGTTGTCAGTGTCACCAGTGCCACATATCAGTGCCACGTATCAGTGTCATGTGTCATTAGTGCCATCTGTCATCAGTGCCATCTGTCCTCAGTGCAACCTGTCACTACCATCTGTCATCAGTGCCACCTGTCAGTGCCATCTGTTATCAGTGTCACCAGTGCCACGTATCAGTGTCACGTGTCATCAGTGCCACATATCAATGTCATCAGTGTCATGTGTCATTAGTGCCATCTGTCATCAGTGCCACCTGTCAGTGCCATCTGTCATCAGTGCCAACTGTCATTGCCATCTGTCATCAGTGCAACCTGTCAGTACCATCTGTCATCAGTGCCACCTGTCAGTGCCACCTGTTATCAGTGTCACGTGTCTGCAGTGCCACGTATTAGTGCCATCTATCATCAGCATCATGTGTCATCAGTGCCACGGGTAATCAGCGCCATCTGTCATCAGTGTCACGTGTCATCAGTGCCTTCTGTCATCACCAACAATGGGTAGAAGATTATTTTCAGCAGAGGAGGCATACAATACTCTTGCGGCCAATGGGAGCAACGGGGAGCTCTCCGCTTCGGATTCCTCCTCATATTCAGATTCTGAGTCTGACGTTGACTACAAGCCTGTCCTAAGCAGTGGAACACTGACAGCCTCAGAGGAGGAGGAAGAGAGCCCGCCTGCCAGACAAAGGCGTTCTGGTGAGGAGGCAGTGCCATCCACCAGCACCGCAGTGCCATCCACCAGCACCGCAGTACCTCTGCAAGAAAGGCCACGTACCAGTGGGGTGTCACCTCAGTCCCAAAGGGTTAGGTCCCATGCCAGCCTTCCCTATTCCCTTCAGAAGCCCTTGTGGCTTCCTTCTAATTCAGGAGAAGCTAACATTCCCCCTTTCACTGCCCAGCCAGGAGTCCAGGTGGACACAGAAATTTTTTCGCCGATAGACTTTTTCCATTTAATTTTTACTGAGGACATGCTTGCATCAATTGTGGCCCAGTGCAACCTATATGCCCAACAATTCATAGCAAGTAACCTAACGTCCTCTTATGCCTGTCCCTACGAGTGGATTGCCCTAACAGTGGAGGAGTTTAAAAACAAATTGGTCCTCACATTCTGTATGGGACTAAGCAGAAAAATTAATTACGTTCATATTGGTCATCCCGCCCCATCTACCACATGCCCATCTTTTCCTCAGTAATGCCCAGAACCAGATATCTCGTGATTATGAGATTCCTACACTATAATGATAATACCCAGTGCCCTCCCCGAAATGACCCAAATTTTTATAAGCTTTATAGAATTCGGCCACTACTAAATTATTTTTCTGAAATCTTCCCTCAGTTGTTTACCCCAGACCAACACATATGTGTGGATGAGTCCCTTATAAAAATTTCAGGCAGGCTGGGCTTAAAACAATTTATTCCCACCAAAAGTGAAGCTCTATAAATTGTGCAACCGAGCCACAGGGTATACATATGCCTTCATGGTATACGAAGGGAAGAACACCCAGCTGCATTCCCCTATTTGCCCAGACTACATGGGATCAAGCGGGAAAGTCGCTTGGGAACTCATAAACCCACTCCTGGAGAAAGGCTACCATTTGTATGTGGACAACTTTTATACAAGTTTGCCCCTGTTCCGCAACCTTCACAGAAAGAACAAACACTGCAGCATGCGGCACCGTACGGACGAACCGGAAGGGCTTTCCTCAAAGCCTCGTCAACAAGAAGTTAAGAAGAGGGGAGGCGGCGAGTTTACGGAATGAGGAAATTCTGGCTGTGAAGTGGAGGAACAGAAGGGATGTCTACCTGCTTTCTTCCATCCACAACAATACATTCGTTGAGATCACCAGGAGGAATGGCCCAATCCAAAAGCCAACATGTATCCACGAATACAATATGTTCATGGGAGGTGTCGACTTCAAAGACCAAATGCTCGAACCCTACCTTTCCACAAGACGAACATACCAGTAGTATAAAAAAGTTTCAATTTATTTGTTTAATTTGGCCATATACAACACCTATGTAATCTATCGCAACTCCACTGAAAGACCCAAACCCTTCCCTGGCTACCAGGAGGAAATCACCACTGCCCTCATATACCTGAACGGCCCACCAGAAAACATTCGATCCGATGTGATTAGCAGACTCTCCGAACGCCACTTTCCTGATAAAATCCCTCCCAGACCAACAGGCCAAAAACACCACTTATCATTGTGCCCAATGTCCTTCCCAACCAGGCCTCTGCATAGTTGACTGTTTCCGCCGTTACCATACTTCACTAAATTATTAGTGAAGTATGGTAAACATAACCCTCACTTCCTGCCATTTACCTTCACACCCCTTATGCCTCTGCTTGCTCTGTAACTGACTCTGGCTTGTTATTCGACTACGCTTCTGCCTACCGATTCTGTTTATACTTCTGCTTGATCTGGAACTGACCCTGGACTGTTATTCGACCACGCTTCTGCCTACCAATTCTGTACATACCTCTGCCTGATCTGGAACTGACCCTGGCTTATTATTCGACCACGCTTCTGCCTACCGATTCTGTTTATACCTCTGCCTGATCTGGAACTGACCCTGGCTTATTATTCGACCACGCTTCTGCCTACCGATTCTGTTTATACCTCTGCCTGATCTGGAACTGACCCTGGCTTATTATTCGACCACGCTTCTGCCTACCGATTCTGTTTATACCTCTGCCTGATCTGGAAATTACCCTGGACTGTTATTCGACCACGCTTCTGCCTACCAATTCTGTACATACCTCTGCCTGATCTGGAACTGACCCTGGCTTATTATTCGACCACGCTTCTGCCTATCGATTCTGTACATACCTCTACCTGATCTGGAACTGACCCTGGACTGTTTGACCATGCTTTTTGCCTGCCTCTTGGACTGATCTTGTACCCTGCCAGTGGACTAGTGGGATTCATAACACAGGGGTCTCACATATGTGAGGGGCTCCAGAATTGTTTTTCTGGACGAAGAAAACATTTTTTTTTTGTTTTCTCATTCCTAGATTAGGGTCTGGAGACTTGGAGGCTTCAAAGAGATTTGGGTGGGAGAAGCCTCTACCCCTGTCCCCATTCTGTCCTGAACGAGGCCCTACTTCTGCCTGCTGCCTGTAGGACCTATGTCATCATGCCTCTGCCTGTCGGATGAACTGACCACACCACATGGACCTGCCTACTACCAGGACCAATATTTTGGCACTGCTGACAATCTCTGCCTGCACTGACCCTGGACTGTATATGGACAGTATCCCTGCCTGCTGCCTGTACTGACTATGGACAGTATTCCTGCCTGTTGCCTAGACAATTGCTTTCGCTTTTGCTGACCAAGTCCCAGCCTGCTGCCTAGACCAGTGCTATCCTCCTTTGGACCACTGCGCTACTAAAGCCACAGGTAATCTTTTGTTTACCCTTTGCTCAGCAGAATGTATTTTGGGGTGTAATTCTTGGTATGTGCATGCTATGTGTCCCTAGAACACCTGATGGTGTTCCTTGCACGTTGGGCCTCTGTATGTGGCCAGGCTGTGTAAAAGTCTCACACATGTGGTATCGCCATACTCAGGAGGAGTAGCAAAATGTATTTTGGGGTGTCATTTTTGCTATTTACATTCTATGTGTTGGAAATATCTTATAAATGCACAACTTTGTGTAAAAAAATGTGTTTTAATTTTTTTTCCACATTTTCCAAAAAGTTCTGGAAAAAAATGAACCATTCAACAGACTCATTGTGCCTCATAGATTATACGTTGGGATGCTAGCTTTCCAAAATGGGGTCATTTTGTGGGCGTTTCCATTGTCCTGGTGCTCCAGGGCCTTCAAAAGTGTAATAGGTGGTTGAGAAATGAGATGTGTAATTTATGCTCCTAGAATGCCTGAAGGTGCCATTTCAATGTAGGTCCTCTGTATGTGGCCAGGCTGTGTAAAAGTCTCACACACGTGGTATCGCCATACTCAGGAGGAGTAGCAGAATGTATTTTGGGGTGTCATTTTTGCTCGGTTCATGCTAGGTGTTGGAAATTTGTTATAAATGGACAACTTTGTGTAAAAAAAATGAGTTTTCATTTTTTTCCCCACATATTCCAAAAACTTCTGGAAACAAATTAACCGTTCAAAAGACTCATTATGCCTCATAGATTATACGTTGGGGTGTTAGCTTTCCAAAATGGGGTCACTTTGTGGGCGTTTCCATTGTCCTGGTGCTCCAGGGCCTTCAAAAGTGTAATAGGTGGTTGAGAAATGAGATGTGTAATTTATGCTCCTAGAATGCCTGATGGTGCTCCCTGCATATTGGGCCTCTCTATGTGGCTAGGCTGTGAAAAAGTCCCACACACGTGGTATCGCCATACTCAGGAGGAGTAGCAGAATATATTTTGGGGCGCCATTTGTGGTATACACATGCCATGTGATAGAAATAACCTATTACAATGACAATTTTGTGGGAAAAAAAAATCTTCATTTTGCAAAGAATTGTGGGAAAAAATGACAACATCAAAAACCTCACCATGCATCTTACTAAATACCTTGGAATGTCTACTTTCAAAAAAGGGGTCATTTGGGGGGCATTTGTACTTTCCTGGCTTGTTCGGGTCGCAAGAAATGAGATAGGCCACCAGTACATTAGCTGTAATCAATTTTTTATGATTTGCACCACAGCTTGTAGATTCTCTAACCTTCACACAGACCAAATAATATACACTAATTTGGGTTATTTTTACCAAAGATATGTAGCAGTATAAATTGTGGCCAAAATTTATGAAGAAAAATTAATAATTTGCAAAATGTTATCACAGAAACTAAGAAATTTTTTTTTTTTTTCAAAATTTTCGGTCTTTTTTCATTTATAGCGCAAAAAATAAAAAACCCAGAGGTGATCAGATACCACCAAAAGAAAGCTCTATTTGTATATGTAGCGGGGTATTCCCCTTTAAGACAGAGAGAGAGGAAGTTTCAGGTGAGAGGTGAGTCAGGAGGAAGTAGAGAAAATACATTGCTGGAGTGGGAGAGAGAGAGAGAGAGAGACTACATCACCCAGAACCACATTCTTCATATGTTCCCACCGCAGAGACTCATGGGAGGGGATATAAAAGGAGGAGGTGAGGCTGGGCTCGGCCTCTTTGGGACACGAGACTTGACAGACGGATCCTGCTGCGCGGATGTGTCGGAGCGCAGGGCCTGAAGCCTGGGGCCTTGCTCCGACCAAAGAGCCTTCCACCCCCCTCTGCGAGCCTGGGTGGCATCTGACTTTGTGAGCTACAGCCTTGTCGGATCGGGGGGGCCCGATCGTTGGAGAGATCAAGTGTGTGGGACACGGCCGGTGGAAGTTTCCCGGACTGGATCTGTAGTCCGGCGGGTGAGAGGGCATAAGCCCAGCTAAGATACTGTTACTGTATATAGGCCTATAGACTGCCGTGGCCTACAAGTTATTTTTATACCCCTATTGAAGAGCCTTGTCAGAACTGAGCCTGCGGCTTTATTTAACCAAGTTCTATACCCCTTGGATTACAAAGTTATACTCTGTTTAAAGTGCACCACCATTACAGACCTGCCGGTGAAGAAAGAAGGACTAAGTTAAATATTAGAACCAGGCCTGGTGGGGATTCTAGCGTGTTTGATTACTGCGCCATAGGGCACTTAGTTAATGATTGACCGCATGGCGCACCTGTAGCGTGTGTTACTACATAGTGTGTTAGAGTGGCAGGACGCTGCCCTTAGAAGTGATTATCTTGAACTGTGATTACTGTTACCCCCTTTATCCCTATTGAGAATATAAGTAAAACACTTTACCTATTACAATTTATTACTGTGTCCTTGCTTAGTTATTATATTGCATAGGATATATCATTGATTATTAGTACTAGCTGTGCCAGAAGGGGGTAGAGCCTATTGCCGGGGGTTGGCGGAGCTGTACTCAGGGCCCAAATCTAATTCTGCGGCCTCCTTAGTTGGAGGTATCGCTACACGTGGGGGTTCTCGTCCGGGATCCTGATACAGCAGGTGAACGCCAGAAGTGCCGGCATGGACCCCATCAAAGTAGTCCAATGGTGCGAAGCAGAAGGGACACGCTCAGAAGCGAGCGTGGCCATTGAACTTCCAGGGAGTGACTGGAGAGAGAAACAAATTAAAGAGGTGGTACAAATATTGTCCCCAGATAGAAAGGCTTACGTGGTCGCAATGAGACCAGACTCAAGGACCAACTGCACCTATGCACTGATAGAGTGGGGACAGGATGTCCCTGAAAACTTCCACGGTGCCAGTATAAAATTGTCCGAAAAGACTGAGTTCCACCTGACACATCCTAGTCAGAAGCAGTTAGAACCCTTGGACAGGAAAGCAGGGGCTGCTGTTAAATCGCAGGCAGAGCAACAGCTGATTGATCTGAAACGACAGTACCGTGACATACAAGAGAGGTTTCAGGAGACTTCCAGTATGATAGCTGAACGCATTAAGGAGTTACGTGTCGCTCCTGAGGATCAGAAAGATGGTCAGATAAAGCCCAAACCTGGGAAGGTACCGAAGAAACGAGTTCAGGGTCGCCTGCAGGAAGTAACCATCCGGAAGGATTTCCGCATTGATGGCCAGATAGGAGAAAGAGGGCAGAAGGACAAACTGTCCTACACCAACCTCCTACACCAAATAGAGTTGGGGTTACAGAAAGGATATCAGGAATCTGAAATTAGAGAGGCTGTAATCCATGCCATCAACCCAGGTTCAAGTGTCAGGGGCATGTTAGAGAGGAAGGGTGGATTGACCCTGAACCAGCTAAAGAGGATACTGAAAAGCTACTATGAGGAGGAAGATGCTGCTGAGTTATTTCATCGACTGATAAATATGACCCAGGAGAGTGGAGAGACTCCTCAGAACTTCCTATTCCGGGCCATTGAGCTCAAGGACCGCCTGTTGTTTGCATCCAAGGATGAAGGAAATGGGGAGCATTTTGGAGTCGAGCTAGTCCAAAAGAAATTTCGGAGATCTGTGACTACGGGATTGAGGAGTGACTACATCAAGCTACAGCTGAAGCAGCATTTGGAAGATCCCTCAACTCCGGATGAGGTCCTCATTGAGAAAATGAATGAAGCAGATAAGATGGAGATTGAGAAGGACCAAAAACAGAGGAAACTTCAATCTCCTAGCACCACAAGTGCCAAAGTACAACAGATAGATGTCCCTTCAGACACTCGGGAGCTTAGTGTACTGACAGCAAGCACTGAACAGGGATCATGGTCTTCACCTATTCACCATTTCCCCACAAGTCAGACTGGACTGGAGGAGCTGTTACAGACCCAGAAAGAAATACTAGAGATGATGACGATGTTGATGACTCGTCTGCTGAAACCCCAGACAGAAGAGGTCTCACCACTCATGGCACCAAAGACCCCTACCACTAACCGCTCTATGAAACCAATACAGAGAGCCTGCTTCAAATGTGGGGGAAAAGGACATCTCAGGCGAGTATGCCCAAGCCTGGTAGTTGAGGAAAAGTCCAAACAGCTGGCGGGAAACTTCAGCGGGCCCCGGTGAAGGAGCCGACCGGGTGCCCATCATTTTCAGTGAGTTCCAAACTGAATGAGAAGCTAAGGAAGAGAAAAGACAAAACTCCTCAGAGGAACTATAGTATCCCTCAGCAGGGGTACACCCCAAAGAGAGAGGGCCAGACCCCTCAGAAGAGGCACAGCATTCCCCAAAGGGAATGCACACCTAAGAAAAACTATAATATCCCTCAGCAGGTCTGTACGCCCATTAAAAGGAGGGAAATCGATGCATACCAGGCCCAAGAAAGACTAAAGTCAAAAGGGAGATGGACGAGAGAGAGTCCGAAGGGAAAGGACCAGAAGAAGGCGACTCCTGCCAGGCCATATCCGGAGAAACTGGTAGGCCCATCTCCTGTAGTGCCCATTCAAGTGGAGGGAGTCTACACCAGAGCCATCTTGGATACTGGGGCACAAGTGACCCTACTATACCGGGATTTCTACGATAAGCACTTGAGTCATCTGCCCATCCAGAACATAGAGGAGCTGGAAATATGGGGAATTGGAACCCAGAGCTTCCCCTATGATGGCTATCTGCCCATCCGGATGACCTTTGACCCATCTGTGGCTGGGAAGGCCGAAGTGTTTGACACCCTGGCAGTTGTGTGCCCTCGGCCGCCAGGAGCCAACAAGAGCTCCCTTATAATAGGGACAAACACGGACCTGGTCCGAAGACTCCTGACCCCTTTAGTGGAAGAGAAGGGGCAAGCAGCCACCAAGATCCATCCCATGCTGAGGACGGCTTACCAAAGGCTGGTCCTAGAGCAGAAGACCCCGGTGGAGGGGATAGGGAAGGTGTGGAGACTTGGAAGAGGAGGGGTAGTGTTGCAGCCTGGCGAAGTAACCTGTCTCAGAGCCACTGTGAAGCTTACTTGGGAGCAGCCTGGACCCTTTGTCGTGCTGGAGTCCGACCCAAAAGGAGAGTCCTCAGGTCTGGAAGTGATACCAGAAGTGATTCCGCTGAAGGTTCTGAAGAAGGCCCATTGTAGAGTTCCAGTGAGTGTTAGAAACACTACCAGAGGCCCCATGGAAATCCCTGCCAGAATGCTGCTGGGCCAGGTGAGCCCTGCTGCCCCGGTTACCCTGTCAGAAGTAAAGGGGACGGGTGAAAGAGGAGATCTTTGGGAGAAGCTGTCCATGGAGAACTTGAATCTATCCAGGGTTTGGAAAGAGAGAGCCAAGGCCCAGTTGACTAGATGGGAGAAGATATTCTCCAGAGATGAGTTCGATGTGGGGTGTGCAAGGAGTGCCACCCATCGGATCCGCCTCCAGGAAGACAAGCCCTTCCGAGAGAGAGTCAGGCGGGTCCCCCTAGCAGATCTGGAGGATCTAAGGGAACAACTTGCAGAACTCAAGAGGACTGGTGTGATACGGGAGTCCAGGAGCCCCTATGCCTCTCCCATAGTGGTGGTCAGAAAGAAGAATGGGTCATTGAGGCTCTGTATAGACTACAGGACTCTCAACAGGAAAACCATCCCCGACCAATACACCACTCCGAGGATAGAGGATGCCCTACAGAGCTTGTCTGGAGCCAAATGGTTCAGCGTTATGGACCTCAAGAGCGGGTACTATCAGATCCCTATGCATCCAGAAGACAAGGAAAAGACAGCTTTCATAACCCCAGTGGGGTTCTTTGAATTCAATCGGATGCCCCAAGGTCTGTCTGGAGCCCCAGCTACTTTCCAACGTCTCATGGAGAAGACTGTAGGAGACATGAACCTTATTGAAGTCCTTGTATACCTGGACGATGTCATTGTCTTTGGGAGAACCTTGGAAGAACACGAAGAGAGGCTGGAAAAAGTGTTGAGAAGACTAAGTGAGGAAGGACTCAAGCTTTCGCCTGAGAAGTGTCGGTTCTACCAGTCTTCTGTGAACTATCTGGGGCACATAGTGTCTGAAGAGGGGGTGGCCACAGACCCTGAGAAATTGGAGGCAGTTACCTCCTGGCCACGACCCACCACAGTAACAGAACTCAGATCTTTCTTGGGGTTCTGCTCCTATTACAGGAGGTTTGTGGAAGGATTCGCCCGAATTGCTAGACCATTGAATGAACTACTCAAGACCGAGGGGGAAGAGGACGACTCAGGGCCCAGGAAGCCGGGAGAGTCAGTCAGAGATCAGTGGAACCAGAAGTGTGAAGAGGCCTTCCAGGCATTAAAGGAGAGCCTAACCACTGCCCCGGTCTTGGCCTACGCAGACCCAACCAAGCCCTATGAACTGCACGTGGATGCTAGTCATGACGGTCTGGGAGGAGTACTTTACCAAGAACATGAAGGGCAACTGCGGCCTGTTGCCTACGTGAGTAGGAGCCTGAACCCCTCGGAGAAGAACTACCCCACACACAAGCTGGAGTTCCTGGCCCTCAAGTGGGCGGTAGTAGACAAGCTCAAAGACTACCTGTATGGAGCGGAGTTCACTGTGAAGACCGACAACAACCCCCTGACCTACCTGTTCACCACGGCCAAGCTGGACGCCACTGGACACAGGTGGCTGGCCGCACTGTCTGGATTCAACTTCAGCCTTAAGTATAGACCAGGAGTGGGGAATCGAGACGCAGACGCTCTGTCCAGGAGATCTCATCTCCCCACCATTGAAATAGAAGATTGGACCCAAGTGGCACCGGACGGGGTGCGGGCCCTTTGTCAAGGAGCTGAATTCCAAGCTCGAGGAGGTTCCAGAGCAGAGGAAATAGGAGTTACCATAGTGGGAGTCCCCAAACACTACTGTGGAGTAGCTCAACTGGGAGAGGACAACCTGCCAAGACTGTCCAAGAAGGAGTTGAGGTGTGACCAATTGGAAGACCCCATGGGGAGATTGGTCCTGGAGGCCCTGGAGAATCAGGATCCAAACAGACTCATGCGTCAACCTTCAAAAGAAGCTCGCCTGCTGAGGAAGGAGTGGGATAGGTTGCAGCTACATCAGGGAGTGGTCTACCGAAGGGGCCCCTCTGATGACTCAGAAGATAAGTGGCAGCTGTTCCTCCTAGAGAAACATCGGGAGACTGTTCTGATTGCCCTGCATGACAATCATGGCCACCTAGGGGCTGAAAGGACCTTTCAACTTGTCAGAAGTCGGTTCTATTGGCCCTGCATGAGGGCAGAGGTAGAGGAGTACTGCCACTTATGTGCCCGATGCATTCAGAGGAAGACTTTGCCCCATCAAGCTGCCCCAATGGGCCATCTACAAAGTCAAGGCCCAATGGATCTGGTATGCATTGATTTTCTCTGCCTCGAACCCGACCTGAGTGGACTAGGAAATGTTCTGGTGATAACCGACCATTTCACCCGGTATGCCCAGGCTTTCCCGACCAAAGACCAGAAGGCCTCCACCGTAGCCAAGGTACTTATGGAGAAGTACTTTGTCCATTATGGGCTGCCACAGCGACTCCATTCAGATCAAGGGAGGGACTTCGAGAGTAAACTGATCCGGAAGCTACTGGATTCTTTGGGAATCAAAAAGACTCGAACTACACCTTACCATCCACAGGGAGATGCTCAGCCGGAAAGGTTCAACCGAACCTTGCTCAACATGTTGGGGACTCTGGAAAGTGAGAAAAAGCAACATTGGAGCAAACACATAGCAGCCATAGTACATGCTTACAACTGCACCATCAGTGATGCTACAGGCTACTCCCCATATCGACTCATGTTTGGGAGAGAGGCGAGACTACCTGTGGACCTGGCCTTTGGCACCTCTCTGGACCATTCCTCGGTCACATCCCACAAAGGGTACGTGGACAGGCTCAGACAAAGCCTGAAAGTAGCTTATGAGCAAGCTCAAGCAGCTTCCGACCAAAGGGGGGCTAGAAATAAGAGAAACTTTGACTTGAAGGTCCGGGTGCAAGACCTACAGCCTGGGGATCGAGTGCTGTTACGCAACCTGGGGATCCCTGGGAAGCACAAACTTGCAGACAGATGGAGATCTGAACCTTATGTCATCTGTAGGAAGTTGCCGGGCCTACCTGTCTATAAGTTGAAACCAGAAGGAAAGGTAGGCCCACTGAAGATGTGGCATCGGAATCACCTGCTCCCACTTGCTGAGGCAGTTAGAATACCTCCTGCGGGAGACTCCCCTGAACGGGCCTCTATCCTGGATACTCCTAGGCCGAACACTCGGTCGCAGACCTCCCGGGCTGAAGAGGGAGAGGCCTCTCAACTTAGTGAAAATGAAGAAGGAGAACTTGATTGGCTGTGGCCTTCCCCAACTCCAGAAACTTCTAATATTGATCTTCCAGCCACTGAAGACACTCAAGATGGAACACTGAACCCAGAAGCCACAGAGTTCATCCCTTCTAGTCCTTCAGCAGAATACTGGGAAGATGCCCAGGATGGTTGTTCAGAGGAAGAGGTACCTGAGGCGCCAGAGCCAGACATCCCAAGAGAGCAAAGGGCTCGAAGAGTCATCCGGCCTCCTAAGAAGCTGACCTGCCCACAAATGGGGAACAGTTCGGAAGACTCTGTAGTTACTGCTAGAAGGAATGCTGAGAATCCGAATCCTTCCACTGTCCATTTAGTGGAGGGCAACCCCAGCTCACTCTCTGGCACAG
The DNA here is from genome assembly GCA_029206835.1 of Rana muscosa. NCBI lineage: Eukaryota > Metazoa > Chordata > Amphibia > Anura > Ranidae > Rana > Rana muscosa. Next base: position 28,420,940 of record CM055125.1, read on the forward strand.
TTAGACAGGTCGCCCCCACTGAAGCGACCTGTGGACAGGACAGCTCCCCATCCTATGATGATTGGTGGGAGGCTCCTCTGTCAATCCTATGCAACCGCATTGAATCTAAAATGTTTTGTAGATCTAAAAATGTCTTTGGGGACCAAAGATTCGAAGTGGGGGGAGTGTGTAGCGGGGTATTCCCCTTTAAGACAGAGAGAGAGGAAGTTTCAGGTGAGAGGTGAGTCAGGAGAAAGTAGAGAAAATACATTGCTGGAGTGGGAGAGAGAGAGAGAGAGACTACATCACCCAGAACCACATTCTTCATATGTTCCCACCGCAGAGACTCATGGGAGGGGATATAAAAGGAGGAGGCGAGGCTGGGCTCGGCCTCTTTGGGACACGAGACTTGACAGACGGATCCTGCTGCGCGGATGTGTCGGAGCGCAGGGCCTGAAGCCTGGGGCCTTGCTCCGACCAAAGAGCCTTCCACCCCCCTCTGCGAGCCTGGGTGGCATCTGACTTTGTGAGCTACAGCCTTGCCGGATCGGGGGGGCCCGATCGTTGGAGAGATCAAGTGTGTGGGACACGGCCGGTGGAAGTTTCCCGGACTGGATCTGTAGTCCGGCGGGTGAGAGGGCATAAGCCCAGCTAAGATACTGTTACTGTATATAGGCCTATAGACTGCCGTGGCCTACAAGTTATTTTTATACCCCTATTGAAGAGCCTTGTCAGAACTGAGCCTGCGGCTTTATTTAACCAAGTTCTATACCCCTTGGATTACAAAGTTATACGCTGTTTAAAGTGCACCACCATTACAGACCTGCCGGTGAAGAAAGAAGGACTAAGTTAAATATTAGAACCAGGCCTGGTGGGGATTCTAGCGTGTTTGATTACTGCGCCATAGGGCACTTAGTTAATGATTGACCGCATGGCGCACCTGTAGCGTGTGTTACTACATAGTGTGTTAGAGTGGCAGGACGCTGCCCTTAGAAGTGATTATCTTGAACTGTGATTACTGTTACCCCCTTTATCCCTATTGAGAATATAAGTAAAACACTTTACCTATTACAATTTATTACTGTGTCCTTGCTTAGTTATTATATTGCATAGGATATATCATTGATTATTAGTACTAGCTGTGCCAGAAGGGGGTAGAGCCTATTGCCGGGGGTTGGCGGAGCTGTACTCAGGGCCCAAATCTAATTCTGCGGCCTCCTTAGTTGGAGGTATCGCTACATATATATAAAAAAAAGACAAAAAATGAATTTGGGTAAAGTATTACATGACTGAGTAATTGTCATTCAAAGTGTGAGAGCACCGAAAGCTGAAAATTGGTCTGGGCAGGAGGGGGGTTTAAGTGCCCAGTAGGCAAGTGGTTAAAAATCTCCATATGCAACACTTTACATTTTTTTAGGTTACCTATCTAGAGTTAAGCCTAAGTACACACGATCGGATTATCCAACGGGAATTGTGTGATGACAGGCTGTTGGCGGAAAATTTGGCCGTTTGTACGCTTCATCGGACAATTGTTGTCGGATTTTCCGCGGACAAATGTTGGATGGCAGGCTTTAAAATTTTCCGCAAACATTTGTCTGTTGTCGGATTTTCCGATCGTGTGTACGTCGGTCAGACAAAAGTCCAAAGTACAAACACGCATGCTCAAAATCAATGCTCACCAAACACAACATTAGCAGAAGGTGCCCAAAGAGTGGCGCTAAAGAGCTGAAAAACCATGTAGTTTCGTGTTTGTTGGCCGACAATTGTGTGCCGTTTGTATGCAAGACAAATTTCTGGCCAACGCCCTTTGGACAAAAGTCCTACGCTTTGTCCGCAGAAAATCCGATCGTGTGTACGAGGCTTTACAGAGGAGGTCTAGCACTAGAATTATTGCTCTTGCTCTAACGATCACGGCAATACCTCACATGTGTGGTTTGAACTTGGTTTACATATGTGTTCGCTTCTGCGCGTAACGATTGGGTGCTTTACATTTTCTTTTTTATTTATTTTACTTTATATTTTTTATTTTTACACTGTCCCTTTAATTTTTTTTTTTTTTAATCACTTTTATTCCTTTTACATCCTTTGTAATAGAAATAAGCATGACAAGTCGTCTTTATTATCAAAAAGACCGCAGATCTCTCACTTACCTTTAAGCCCTGTACACACGACCGGTTTTCCCGGCTGGAAAACTGCCAGGAGAGCCTTTGGCCGGGAATCCCGGCCGTGTGTATGCTCCCTAGCAGTTTTTCCGACAGGAAAACTGCCGGAAAAAAATAGAGAACCTGCTCTCTATTTTCCCGTCGGGATTCCTGGCTTCCTGCCGAGAAAACCGGTCGTCTGTATGCTTACCTGAAGGGGAAAAAAAACGTGCATGCTCGATAACAATTTGACGCTTGCGCGGTAGCGTCGAACGTAATTTAGCTGGCTCGTCATAGTCTTTGACGTCATCGCGTTCTTGCCATTCAAAAGACTGGCGGGTCGTTTGTGTGGCCGTGTGTATACATGGCTTTTCAAGGCAAGCTTGGCAGGAATCCCGTCAGGAAGACCGACGGTTTTCAAACAGATGAGATTCCCGGGCCGCGTGTACAAAGCTTCAGGCTCTGTTTCCACTATTGCAACCCTAAAGTCGCGTGATTTTGCCGCAATTTTTTGCCACGATTTTGATGCGACTTGAAGCAATTCCTGTATTTTCTTGAGGTCTATGGACCTCAAGTCACATCAAAGTGGGACCAAAGTAGTGCAGGGACTACTTTAAAGTCGCTGCAACTTGAAGTCGCACAGATATGAATGGTACTCATTGGAAATCATGGGGTATGACTTGTCATGCGACTTTGCAGTCCCAAGTCGCATGACAAGTCGCACTAGTGGAAACCGAGCCTTAAAAGCAAAAAAAAAAATGACATCTCCTTCAGCCCTGGAAGAATTTACCCCCTTATTGACCAGGCCATTTTTTGTGATTCGGCACTTTGTCGCTTTAACTGACAATTGTGCGGTCATGCAACGCTGTACCCAAACAATATTGATGTGTTTTTTTCCCCACAAATAGAGCTTTCTTTTGGTGGTATTTGATCACCTCTGCAGATTTTATTTTTTGCACTATAAACAAAAAAAGACCAACATTTTTGAAAAAAAAACAATACTTTTTCCTTTTTGCTATAATACATATCCAAAAAACGAATTTATTCATCAGTTTAGGCCAATATGTATTCTGCTACATATTTTTTGTAAAAAAAAAAGTCGTAAGCGTATATTGATTGGTTTGCGCAAAAGTTATCGCGTCTACAAACTATGGGAAAGATTTATGGACTTTTATTTATTTTTTATGTTTTTACTGGTAATGGCAGCGATCATGCGATTTTTAGTGGGACTGCGACATTGTGGCGGAAAAATCTGACCCTACGTGACACTTTTTGCTGACCAGTGACATTATTACATTGATCAGTGCTAAAAAAAAATGCACTGATCAATGTATAAATGAAGTGTACATGTTTTTATATAAAAACCAGCTGCCTACTGTAAATAAAGATACCGGGGGTTATGGTTGCTAGCTGCTGCCAAAACCCGGTGTTTAACGTCAAAGTAATGATGTATATTTACAGTTAGGCGTTCGGCAACAACACTCTGTTAATGTCTGGGAACTGAGGAGACCAGTTGCTGGAATTTTGGGAGAGGAATGTTGTCCCATTCTTGCCTGATATAGGATTCCAACTGCTCAACAGTCCTGGGTTTTCTTTGCCATATTTTTTGTTTCGAGATGCACCAAATGTTTTTAATTGGTTAAAGGTCTGGACTGCAGACAGGCCATTTTGACACCCACACTCTTCTAATACGAAGCCGAAGTCATAGATGCAGTATAGGTTTTAGCATTTTTCTACTGAAATATGCAGGGCCTTCCCTAAAGAGGACGTCCTCTGAATGGGAGCATATGCTGCTCTAAAAACAGAATATATCTTTCATCATTGATGGTGCCTTTCCAGATGAGCAAGATGCTCATTCCATTCTCACTAATGCGCCCCCATACCATTAGTGATGCCGCCGTTTGAACTGAGCGCTGATAACAAGCCCGACGGCCCCTCTTTAGTACTGAGGACATGGCTGTGACAGACCCAACCAGGACAGGGGCTTTTTGAGGGGACTAGGGGCAAGCCTTCTGCCCACTGATTATGGCCCATAGAGAGAGCAAACCATTCTCTAATGATGGACAACAACGTGATGAACACTGAGAGCAAGGCTTAGATTATTTCTCTGAAAAAGGACAATAAAACTTCCCTTCTGGAGTAGATGGAAAGGTGTAATATTAATCCTGTACAGGTTAAAGGGGTTGTAAAGGTTCGTTTTTTATTTTCTAAATAGGTTCCTTTAAGCTAGTGCATTGTTGGTTCACTTACCTTTTCCTTCGATTTCCCTTCTAAATGTTTTTTTTTTCTTTGTCTGAATTTATCACTTCCTGTTCCTCCTCAGTAAGCTGTTCTGGCTGACTAAACACGGCTCGGATGATGGTGTAAAGTTTACTGAGGAGAAACAGGAAGTGAGAAATTCAGAAAAAGAAAAAAAAAACATTTAGAAGGGAAATCGAAGGAAAAGGTAAGTGAACCAACAATGCACTAGCTTAAAGGAACCTATTTAGAAAATAAAAAACAAACCTTTACAACCCATTTAAAGCGGAAGTAAACCCATCGATTTAACAGTTTCAAAAAGCAGTTACATTTCCGGCATGCCTGGAATGCCAACTGTCACATTGGTTGTGCTCTCAACCAAACTGTCAAACCATCCAATGGCTGGTGTCATAACTGATCACATGTGCAGCATCATGGCAGTTGAAGATTAAACAGAGGCCAAGATGGCAGCTTCCTTGCCTGAAAATGATAGGAGGGTTTACTTCCACTTTAATGGTCAGAGGGAATATGGTGGCCCTCCTGCAGACTGGGTTGGAGAGGCTCCTTCCAATGGGACAGAAATATTTATCAACAATCTCCCTCAAGAAATCTATGAAGATAAATAATTTCTACTTTATTAGACTGCTGGAGCATTGTTTGTCCTCTGATGACTTGTCTGGTGGACAGAATACACAAGTTGGGGTCTCTCTCATTGTGTGCCTCCTAGGTGTGAATTCCCATTGTTAATTAAGGTAATCAAGTCACCTATTGTTTCTGTCTGTTGGCTAATTTGGCTAACTCTTGGAGGTTCTTTACATGATGGGATTAGCCTTGTGTCAACTCTACCTCTTTAGGCCCCATGCACACAGGGCGTTTTTACAGCCACGTTTTTTACAGCTTAAAAACGCCTGTCCATGTTTTGTAAAAATTTTTTGGCCTTTTAAAAAAAAATAAAAAATGCTGGAGCTCAAAAACGCAATCGCGGCGGTTTTGCGCGTTTTCGCTGCGTTTTTGCGCGTTTATGCACGTCTAATAGCGTTGGGCGTTTTTGCAGCTCGAACCTGGAGCTCCAGAACGCACTGGAATTGTTTTTTTTTTTTGCAGCTGGAAAACGCCTATGCCACTTGGAGCTCATAAAAGCTCTATGTGTGCATGACACAATAGAATAACATGGATGGGTGTTTTGCAGCTGTAAAAAAAAAACGTCTAAGGCCCCATGCACACGAGACGCAGGTGCAAACTCTGCTGAACACACGTTTTTAAACGCTGAAACCTGCGTTTATAAACGCGCGTTTTGCCGCGTTTGCGGCCGCGTTTAGCGGCGTTTTACCGCGTTTGCGTTTATAAGCGTTTCATCATAGACCCTCCCTAAGCTCAAAAAACAGTAAATTTTAACCATTTCAGCCAGTTTGTGAGACCAGAGTGAGTAGCAGCAGCTGAGAGAGCAGCAGTGTACTTGTATTTAGCGTATCACTTGCCACATCACCTACCACAAGTTGTGGATTGTCCACTTGCCACGTCACCTGGCCACATCACCTGGCCACATCACCTGGCCACGTCACCTGGCCACGTCACCTGCCACAAGTTGTGGATTGTCCACTTGCCACGTCAACTGGCCACATCACGTGCCACGTCACCTGCCACAAGTTGTGGATTGTCCACTTGCCACGTTACCTGGCCACGTCACCTGGCCATGTTACCTGCCACGTCACCTGGCCACGTTACCTGCCAAGTCAGCTGGCCACGTCACCTGCCACAAGTTGTGGATTGTCCACTTGCCACGTCACCTGCCACAAGTTGTGGATTGCCCACTTGCCATGTCACCTGGCCACATCACGTGCCACGTCACCTGGCCACGTCACCTGCCACAAGTTGTGAATTGTCCACTTGCCACGTCACCTGCCACGTCACCTGGCCACGTCACCTGGCCACATCACCTGACACAAGCTGTGGATTGTCCACTTGCCACATTACCTGCCACAAGTTGTGGATTGTCCACAATGCAATGCAAGCAATTACAGTTTTCTTTTATATTTTTTAATAGTTTTTCATCATTTGCCATCATTTTTGAGATTTCTAATGTTAAAAAATAGGTCACCTTTAAAAACGCTTATAAACGCAAACGCGGCAAAACGCCGGTACCGCGTTTAGCCGCGTTTAGCCGCGTTTAGCAGCGTTTAGCGTCTGAAACGTGGAAAACTTTTGCGTCTGAACCCATTTTTTTGCTTCTGGAAAAACGAGGTTAAACGCAACTGCTTGTAAACGCCAAAAAACGAGAGTGTGTGCATGGACACATAGGATAACATTGAATGGGTTCAGGAGCAGTTGAAAAAAGCGTCCAACTGCCTCTGAACGCGCGTTCAACAGCAAATAACAGCGTCTCGTGTGCATGGGGCCTTACGCTGCTAACAGCAGCTGCAAAAACGCCCTGTGTGCATGGGGCCTTAATCTAAACCACTGTGTGATGTTTTGGGAAATATTTGGTTTTATTGTTTATGTTGTGACTGACCTACTTTTGAAGTGTAAGAAAACCTGTCTTTCTGTTCAATAAACAGTAATTTATTGGGTTCTACCTCAACATCTTGTCTGCGTATGATGCTTGGGGTACAAGGGCTGGTATTAGCTCTTGGTCTCCTGGAAGGGTTTGGAGGGCAGGAGGCACTGTTATTGGGGGAAGCACCTAATCGGGGTGCCAAACGTTCTGTCACAATGGCACCCATGGTTGCCGCAAAGAATGTCAAATATCGATTTGTCTGACCACACAACAGTTTTCCACTTTGCAACAGACCATTTTAAATGAGCTCTGGCCCAGAGAAGACAGCAGAGTTTCTGGGATCATGTTCAGTTATGGTTCTTCTTTGCATGGTAGAGCTTAACCTTGCATGTTTGGATGCCATTGTGAACTGTGTTCACAGACTGTGATTTTTGGAAGTATTCCTGAGCCATCTTGCCTGTTTTTAATGAAGTGGCGCCTGAGGGCCCGAAAATCACGGACATCCAATATTTTGTTTTGGTCTTGTACCTTGCGCACAGAGATTTCTCCAAATTCTCTGAATCTTTTGATGATATTATGTACTGTCGATAATAGTGTGTGTAGCGCCTTGCTCCTGTTGGGTAGGCGCTATGTATTAAATTTAGTTGTCTGAGCTGTAGTTCAGCTCAGAAAGAATTATGCTAAATTGTTGGCTCTGTTTCAGTCTAGCTGGGTTGCACGTTTTCCACTTGACAGTAGGTGTCACTGTCACCACAGGTCAAGGTTGGAAATGCAGCAGGCTGGATGAGTTGGGTATTCCTTTCCCAGAAGTGGCTCAGGGGGCGTGGTTAACCCGCTGTGCATTCTGGGAGGGGGTATTTAAGAGATAGAGACCGCTCTATCGGGGTTCGTTGCTGGATCCTGACCTGAGGGCCCTCCTGGCCTCAGGGATGTGCGAGCCATTTTCGGCCTTGGGGCCTGCTGGCCCGAGGCTTTGCAACTGAGAAGTAGGCCCAGGAGTGTCTGGGGCCTACTAGTCAGGGATGGTCCTATGCGGTCTTGCCTGCGGGAAGAAGCGGAACAATTGAGGACTCAATTGAAGGACGCATCCTGGCCAGTTTGCCTCACGGTGCTGCCGGCTGGCTGAAAGATTCTGGTACCGTGAGCTGTGTACTTTTTGAAGAAACTTTTGCAAAGTGTCAGTGTGGTTACACGATCTTGTGGCGGAAGATTGTGGAACGACTAGACGACACTCATCAAGTCTGTGGCAGAGACTTTGAGTGAGCTTTGCACCGGTTGCTAGGCCAGTGAGAGTAGGCCTATCCGGTGGTTGCTGAATCCAGCGTGGAACTGATTTGTTCTCTGGATATAAAATTGTGCCCGTGATCCGCAAAACAAGGTACCTGAACCTCCCCTATCCCTCTACCCCTTTGTTGGAACTGTTTATAATAAAACTCTTGAAGAAAAATAAACCAAGTGTTGGTGTGCACATTCATAAGAGCTCTTCAAGAGGAACCCCTGAGACGAGTGTGGTGAAAGGAAAGGTAACAGCAGGCCCAAATCTTAAACCAGCGGCCCCTTCGGGGGTATTGCTACATATATTTAAAGTCTTTGCAATTTTACATTATTCAGAAATTGTCGACAATTAGACGCAGCATTTCACAAGTTGATGAACCTTAGCCCATCTTTACTTCTGCGGCACTCTATAATGGATTGTCTAAACGCAAATAGACTGTGCACTTTGCAAGCACAGTTGCACTCACAAGTGCAGTTGCTGTTGCTCCAGAACTTAGAAAATGAGTCAGAGCTTCCCTTCATTTACTAAGCTCTGGAACAACTGCACTTGCAGAGTGCAAGCTCATGGATGAAGCATTGCTGGAGTGGAGAGGTGTATTGGCGGACTTTACCATTTCCTTATTAGGCTATGATATCACAGGAGGCGAGGACCCTACGAGGGATCCTCATAGCATTCCATCCAATGTCACCAATGTCACCTAGAGGTAGGGTTGCCACCTGTCCAGGATTCAACCGGACAGTTTGGGTTTGGACTGCCTGAAACCTGGACACATTATTTAGACTGGACTATGGCTTCCCAGCAGGGTTGCTGGCTGCAGTTGTCTAAGCTGAGATTGTATGTTACACTCTTTCACACTGCCCAAAGCCAGCACTAACAAACCACCCCCCCCCAACACACACACAGACAGGAGAGGAGAGAGGGCTTGATCTGCACCTCTTCCCACCCCTCTGTGTCTGCCCCCACTCCAATCCCCGGCGTTGTGCCTCAGAAAAGGAAAGTTGGGGCTGGAAATTTGAAGTCCAGCAGCCTCAGATACATCTGGATGAGAGGTGCTGACTGCCAAGGGGTGAGTGAGCTCACCATCCATCCCAGTCTGTGACTGAAGTCTCCGCTTCTCTCTCCTGCCTCTGAGTAAGTACACTAAGGCAAATCAGGGTTCTCAGAGCACCCCTTACATCAGAGTTCCCCCTTACACCAGAGGCCACAGTGTTTCCCTTTACATCAGAGTCCTCTCCGTACAACAGAGTTCTCAGTGTTCCCCCTTAAATCAGGGTTCCTAGAGCATCCCTTATGTTAGAGACCCCAGAGTTCTCCCTTACATCAGAGTCTGCAGAGTCCCCCCTTACAGTGAAAGGGAACTCTGCGAGTTCAGATGTAAAAGGGGAACTCTGTGGACTCTGATGTAAAGGGGAACTCTTGTTATTAACTTTATATGAATAGAAATGTTATTTAATAGCAAAATATATGTATAGTTTATACTATAAAAAAACAAATTGCTGTGCGCCGCTAAAGTGTTCGGGTTTGACTTGAAGAAAAGGTGGCAACCCTACTTAGATGTCACTCATAGTTTTGCATCCTGCTTGGAAGGCTTCAACGATAAAGCGGAGTTCTACCCAAAAGTGGAACTTCCACTTATTCGTCCCCCCCCCCCCCCGGTACCACCTTTCAGGGGGAGGGGGGAATGGGGACCTATATTTCCACACTTCTAGAGATGGCGCCATGGCAAAGCTCGGGCCCCCTCTTCCTTCCTCCACCGCCGAGCCAAGTAGAAGGCGCGCTTTGCGCATTCGCAGTTGTGAACCGGCTGTGAAGTCAAAAGGCTTTACTGCCGGGTTCCCTTACCGGCAATGGCGGCAGCTGCACCCAACAGCCAATCCGAAGAACGGCTGCGGTGCCGACATTGCGGCTCCCTCGACAGGTAAGTGTCCATATATTAGAAGTCAGCAGCTGCAGTATTTGTAGTTGCTGACTTAAAAAATTTCGCGGGGGGGGGTGGACCTCCGCTTTAAAGGGGTTGTAAAGGTTCGTTTTTTATTTTATAAATAGGTTCCTTTAAGCTAGTGCATTGTTGGTTCACTTACCTTTTCCTTTGATTTACCTTCTAAATGTTTTTTTTCTTTGTTTTCTTTGTCTGAATTTCTCACTTCCTGTTCCTCCTCAGTAAGCTGTTCAGTAAGCTGTTCTGGCTGACTCCACACCACTCTGATGATGGTGTGAAGTTTACTGAGGAGAAACAGGAAGTGAGAAATTCAGATGTAGCGGGCTCACCCCTCTCTCTATCTTCATCGGTTATATGGCTGTTGTCTAAGAGTACCTGGGAGAGAGGGATAAGACACACCACGGCCCATGTCCTCCATAGCTAAGAGGTGAAGGCCAGAAGATTGGGCTTTTGTGTAGGTGTCCTAGAGTCAAGTCCAGTACTTCGTCCTTGACTCCTTTGCTCCTAGTAACCAGAGTTCCACACAGTGAATAGGTCCAACTCAGTTTTATTCTTCTTGCCAAGCAATAAAACAGTTTCTTTACTTTGGAAAATGGGGACAGATCGAGGCACAATCCTTTCCCTTCTGCTGCTGACCACAGTGCTGTCACCAGTGGTGAATAGTCACTGCCACTGACTAGGTGATGTAGAACGTGAATTTACCTTCGCTCGCTTTGCCCCTGTCAGAGGAAGAAATCCGTCCAAGGGAGAAATGGCGGCCTCTCCGTCACCAGCGATGCTGCGCCGGACTCTTCAGAGAAGTTCCGCACACCAATCCTCACAAACTCAGACACGGGCACCCAAGGAGTTAGGGTCCCCTCGGATTCCTCCACCCTCGCGGAACTCAGTCGAAGGTACGGAGCCCCAGGCATCCACCATAGTACCTCACCCCAGGCTAAAGGTGCCTGAGATGGACTCCATCTCCGCTCCGGCTAGGTCAAGGGCACCTAGGCCTGGAACACCGGAACGCCAGCACCCAGGCTGAAGGTGCCTGGGTGCGGCCGCATCTTCTCGCTCCGGACTCTAACCCCGTGATCAGGGCGTCCGCCCCTTTTATGACCTCTCCCTTCGTGCCACAGCCGGTTCCCCGCCCCGCTGTACCAGCTCCAGGGGAGAACAAAAAGGTACAGTCTTGCGGTGCGAGCCCAACCCCGGTCCAAGGCAACAACGCCACCTATAGGCCGGCGGGAACTTCACACCACCAGAGTCCTCCAAGACTCACAAAGGGAACCTTGAATTTCCTAACAATCAAAGCATCTGGGTTACACTACCACCCAGATGCGCCCCTAAATTCAAGTACCCGCTACACAGACAAAGAAAAAAAACATTTAGAAGGTAAATTAAAGGAAAAGGTAAGTGAACCAACAATGCACTAGCTTAAAGGAACCTATTTAGAAAATAAAAAACAAACCTTTACAGCCCCTTTAAGCATGAAATATTGATCATTTAAGGCTTCTTTCTTAGGCCAAAGAATACCCAATCACATTCAAGGGAAATAAAATATAGACAGAATTTTTGCTTGCACGTGATTGGATGATGGAAGTCAGCAGAGCTTCCCCCCATTTACTAAGCTCTGGAGCAACTGCACTTGCAGAATGCACAGTCTATTTGCCTTTAGTAAATCCACCCTAATATGACAAAGTAACAATGCAGGAGGACAACTGGCAGACAGGGCCAAAATGTTGTCATTCTATAACAAGCGCCTGAACAAGGGCCCTCCTAGCAGGGTCACCGGATATTTTACTGAAAGCTGGAGAATTTTAAATACTCAAAGCTACTTTGAAAATGACATTATCATGTTAAATCTTATATGAGATTTCAGTGTGAATGGGTTCGCATATACACTATATTGTCAAAAGTATTGAGACACCTGTCTTTACACGCACATGAACTTTCATGGCATCCCAGTCTTAGTCCGTAGGGTTCAATATTGAGTTGGCCCACCCTTTGCAGCTTTAACAGCTTCAATTCATCTGGGAAGACTGTCCACAAGGTTTAGGAGTGTCTCTATGGGAATGTTTGACCATTCTTCCAGAAGCGCATTTGTGAGGTCAGGCACTGATGTTGGACGAGAAGGCCTGACTCGCAGTCTCCACTCTAATTCATCTCAAAGGTGTTCTATCAGGTTGAGGTCAGGACTCTGTGCAGGCCAGTCAAGTTCCTCCACCCCAAACTCGCTCATCCATGTCTTTATTGACCTTGACTTCTGCACTGGTCCAAATCATTTGGTGGAGGGGGGATTATGATGTGCGGTTGTTTTTCAGGGGTTGAACTTGGCTCCTTAGTTCCTGTGAAGGGAACTCTTAAGGCGTCAGCATACCAAGACATTTTGGACAATTTCATGTTCTCAACTTTATGGGAACAGTTTGCGGATGGCCCCTTCCTGTTCCAACATGACTGGTCACCAGTACACAAACCAAGGTCCCAGAAGAGTTGAAGCTCTTATAGCTATAAAGGGTGGGCAACTCAATATTGAACCCTACGACTAGGACTGGGATGCCATTAAAGTTCTTGTGTGTGTAAAGCCCTGGCGGCCCGTCCATACAGGGCGCAAGGGGGCCGCCCCCCTAATCCATGCTCCCGGCCCCTAATCTACATGCAGGGAGGCGAACGCTTAAATTGAATGGTGGTTTTTATTTTTAAGCACATGGTTAAAGCCTGAGGCTCTAATTGGCTTCAAAAAAGGGTGGGCTCGGGGCGCAGAGCACTACGCCCTAAACCCACCCAGTTGTGTGACAATAGCAAATTAATAGAGTGGAACCTCGGATTGCGAGTAACGCAGTTAACGAGCGTTTCGCAATACGAGCACTGTATTTAAAAAAATGCTAACTCTGTTTGCGGGTGTGCAGTACCGCGTTTGGCCTGAGGTGGGGGGGCGCCGGAGTCGAGCAGAGCCGTTCAGAAATGCTCGGAAATACTATGTTCCCGAGCCTTTCCGAGGTCATCCGAGCTGTCCTCGGGCCTTTCCGGCCGTTTCCGAGGCTCTCCGGCGCCCCCACGCTTCTGGCTGCATGCGGTATTGCATGCCATTGAAGTCAATGCGGAACAAATTATTTTCGTTTCCATTGACTTCAATAGGGAAACTCGCTTTGATATGCGAGTACTTTGGATTACGAGCATCCTCCTGAAACGGATTATGCTCGTAATCCGACGTTCCACTGTATTTGCTATTGTCTTCCTAATTCTCCTCCCGGCCAATCAGGAAGCAAGTCCTGATACCTGATTGGCCAGGGAGTCTTAGGACTCCCGTTGGTTTGCCATCCCCCCAAATATTGAGCACCAGCCGCCACTGGTGTAAAGGCAGTCGCCCCAATACTTTTGATAGTGTATGATATGTTCAGGTGTGTTACACTGGTACACTGTTTTGCAGCCAAAAATAGTGATTTTTTTATTTTATTTTACTGCACTTGTTTACTAATTAGTTCCTAATTAGTGCAAGCAATATTCAAATCCCTGTCAACACTTGAGAAAATCACATTGAGCACTGCCAACGTTAGGCAGAAGACTCTGTGGTCCTGCCGCTGGTAAATCTAGTCAAAATCACCAGCGGCACTACTATTACTTATATTGGCTTTTGGAATTTACAAATGCAGCAATTTTGGAAAACACTTTTTGATAGGTATAAAGTGTATTTAATACACATCTATGTAGATCAGGCCAAAATGAGGGACAAATGAGGAGGAATGAGGGACATTGCTCCAAATCAGGGACAGTCCCTCGTAATTGGGGACAGTTGGGAGCTATGACTGTGTAGCTGAAGCAGCGAGATGTAAGGCTGGATTCACACCTATGCATTTTTTGTGCTTTTTGCATTTTACATGTAGTGGGTATTTGAATTTAGGGGAGGCATCTGGGTGGTAGTGTAACCCAGATGCATTGATTGTTAGGGAATCTTAGACCCTTTTATGGTTCTTGGAGGACTCTGGTGGTGTGAGGTTCCCTGTGGCCTGCAGGTGGCGCTGTCACCCTGGGCCGGAGCTGAACACTCACCGCAAGACTGCATCCCTTTTTGTCCTTTCCTGGCGCTGGTACAGCGGGGCGGGGAACCTGCTGTGACGCAAAGGGAGAGGAGATAAAAGGACCTGCAGGCCTCAGGGTTCAGAGTCGGAGGACGCAGCCGCGCCCAGGCACCTTCAGCCTGGGTGCTGGCGTTTCGGAGTTCCGGGCCCAGGTGCCCTTGACCTGGCCGGAGCGGGAGATGGAGTCCATCCCAGGCACCTTTAGCCTGGGGTGAGGTACTATGGCGGAAGCCTGGGGCTCAGTACCTTCGACTGAGTTCCGCGAGGGTGGAGGAATCCAAGGGGGTCCTAACTCCTTGGGTGCCCATGTCTGAGACGAGGAGGCCGGTGAGCGGAACTTCTCCGGAGAGTCCAGCGCAGCATTGCTGGTGACGGAGAGGCCTCTGGTAACTGTCTTCGACGGATGTCTTTCCCCTTATAGGGGCTACGTTAGCGAAGGTAATCCATGTTCTGTTCAATATAGTCAGTGGCAGTGACTATTCGCCATTGGTGACACCACAGTGGTTAGCAGTGTTGCCAACCCCCTGAAGTGAAATTTACTGGCAAGGATGCCAAAATTTCTGTATGGCACCAATTTCTTACTGGCAAAAATCATGACAATTACTGGCAGAGTCGCATTTTTTACTGGCGCTGCAAAAAAGTACCTAAAATTACTGTTTTTACTGCTAAACAGTGCAAATATCAATATTTCAACTATAAACACACAACTAATGCTAATATCAATGTGTTTCAGTTAAACAAAAGTAAAAAAACATATTTCTCAATTCACAAGACTGCGGACATGACACAGGAGGGGTGAAAGAGGCTGCGGACATGACACAGGAGGGGTGACAGAGACTGCGGACATGACACAGGAGGGGTGACAGAGGCTGCGGACATGACACAGGAGGGGTGACAGAGGCTGCGGACATGACACAAGAGGGGTGACAGAGGTTGCGGACATGACACAAGAGGGGTGACAGAGGCTGCGGACATGACACAGGAGGGGTGACAGAGGCTGCGGACATGACACAGGAGGGGGACAGAGGCTGTGGACATGACATAGGAGGGGGACAGAGGCTGCGGACATGACACAGGAGGGGTGACAGAGACTGCGGACATGACACAGGAGGGGTGACAGAGACTGCGGACATGACACAGGAGGGGTGACAGAGGCTGCGGACATGACACAGGAGGGGTGACAGAGGCTGCGGACATGACACAGGAGGGGTGACAGAGGCTGCGGACATGACACAGGAGGGGGACAGAGGCTGCGGACATGACATAGGAGGGGGACAGAGGCTGCGGACATGACACAGGAGGGGTGACAGAGGCTGCGGACATGACACAGGAGGGGGACAGAGGCTGCGAACATGATAGGGTCCTCCTTACCCCCTCACAGTGGCCTCCTCCTCTGTCCACCATCATATAACTTCTCCTCCACATCATCAGTATGCTATGCTGTGTCCTCCTTCTGTGCCCCTTTCACCTCTCCACAGGTCAGGGCAGCTCTGACATGTGGAGAGGTGAAAAGGGCACGGAAGGAGGACACAGAATACTGATGATGTAGAGGAGAAGTTATATGATGGTGGACAGAGAGAGCACATCAGTCTCTGTCCCTCCCCTGCATGCCATGGCCGCTTCACCCTCCGGGCTCCCGCTCCCAGCGCATTCCATTTCCTCCTCTTACTTTATATCCCCCCCTCCTCCTCACCCCTGCTCGGCCGAGTCCTCTCCTCCTACAGCGTCGGCGACTGTGAGACACTGTAGCCCCGCGAGCACTCCTGAGTCCCGTCCTGGCTGAAACTCTATTCAAAAATGGCGCCGGGCGGCGCCATTACGTTACTGCGCATGCGCCGCTCGGCCGAGCGCATACGAGCTTTCCCGAGTCCGGCCGGCTTCGGAACGGCGCATGCGCCGTTGCATGGTCGGCTCACGGCCATCTTTTTTATGGGCAGCCGATGCCCACAACGGACTTTACGTACACCCGAAAAAGGGGGTTAAATTTACGTGCTGTACGTAAATTAACGTACGGTTGGCAACACTGGTGGTTAGCTCTATCTAAAAGAATTGTGCCTTGACCTACTCCCCACAAATACTGAAGTGTTACATGGGTCTCAACCTGTCTGTGCTGTATGACTATTTATTGCTGGAAGAGAATAAATACGAGTTGGACCTTTTCAGTGTGTGGAACTCTGGTTACTAGGAGCAAAGGGAGTCATTTCGGAGAAAGGATTTGACTCTGGGACACACACACAAAACCCGATAGTTCTGGCTTTCACCTCCAGTCTCTCTGGAGGACATGGGCCGTGGTGTATCGCATCCCTCCCCCAGTACTAAACCCCTAGACAAGACCAACAAGCCGAGAATGAGAAGGGGTGAGAGGGGTGCGGTCACTACATACGGATTTGCACTACAGAACGTGTCCCATAGGAAACCATTTTAAATGGACTGTAGTGCAAATCTGCAAAATGCAAAAAGCACTAAACCTGCATAGGTGTGAATCCAGCCTTACTCCCATCACTAGCGATTGAGATTCAGCAGCGTCCGGGCCAGCGACAACATGACATCTTGCTGCATTGGGCTATAGAGGAAGAGGTTCCATAGGGTTATCCTCTTTTGCGATCCTGCCACTGGCGATTTGTCTCTAGCGGCAGAAGGACCCCTCTGACATCAGCATTACAGATAATAAGCCCAACGTTCTCCGAGGTCATGTAGATTCAGTTTTATCTGTTCTAAATAATATGGCAATAATAATTACCATATTGTGATATGGTCTAATAATATGGTTTTATTAAAAAGCTGCCAATCCTGTTTACTGGGTAGACTCTCCCCTTTGGCCCTTAGAAGAAAATAAAGTTGTTAAATATGTTTCTCAAGTTCCATTCTGAAAGAGAAAGTGACCTTTATACAAGAGCACAGCTCGTACGCAGGAGCCGAGTTGGGACAATTCTTTTGGTTTCGTTTCTGAATAGAGTGAAAGAGATTCTATTACTGCAAAAAGATTAGTGTTAGGCCGGCCATACACGGTTCTAATCTTGGCCGGTTCAGCAAGATAAAAACTGCGAATGGGAAAGCTGAATGTACCAAGTTGATCGATTGATCAACTTGGGTACAACCAGCCTGCCAGATTCTCTTGCGATCAGATTCTATAGCGGATGCTATAGCCACTAGCAATAATCACTGTCCTCAGTGGGGACAACTTCCCCCATCAGGAAAAAACAATTGCTCGGCAGGAGGGATTCCCTATCGCTAGCAGTTAAAGCAGCCGCTTGCGATAATCGCAAGCAAATCCGGGAGGCTGGTTGTATCCAAGTTAACCGATCAATCAACTTTGGTACATTCAGCCTGCCCATGAACGGTTCGAATCTCGGCCGGTTGCTGCTGATCCGGCCAAGATTCTAACCGTGTATGGTCGGCCTTAGTTGGCCACAAGTTTGGCACCCTACTATATTGCATCTCTCCTATAGGTACCGTATTGCTTCGTGGGTTGTGGTATGGGCTCTCTGCTAAATCCTAGAATCAAGATAACCTGATCATTTTTAAATGCAGCTGTTACTAAAGATAATTCCTACGTATGTTTTTCCATGACAAGCTCTCTTTAAAGGGTCAGGGTTTCCGAAGCTGTTCATTTTTGTATTTTTGGTCCCTTAAAAAACACTTTGGTAGAACAAAATTCCTTTTTAAGGGTTATCTAAAGTCAAGCCTCGTACACACGGCCGAGATTCTTGGACAAGAAACTTGTCCCGGCCGAGTGTACACACGCTCCTTTCAAAGAACCCGCGGTTCTTTGAATGGAGCGAACACGGTGACGTCATCGAATACGACGAGCATGCGCTCATCACATTCGATGCCGTCGCCGCCATCTTGGTTCACCCTACCTATGCCTAGGAAGCTACCGCACATGCGTCAAAGTAATTTCGAGCAAGCGCGGGCTTCCCGGCGAAAAGGTAAGTGTACACACACACAATTTTCTCGTCGAGAAACAGGCTGACGAGAATCTCGACGAGAAAATAGAGAGCAGGTTCTCTATTTTCTCGTCGAGATTCTTGTCGCTTTTCTTGACGAGAAACCATACACACGAACGAATTTCTCGGCAAAAAATCTCTGCCAGCAAGTTTCTTGCTGGTTTTTGCCGAGAAACTCGTTCGTGTGTACGAGGCTTTATTGTCATAAAGTGAGGAAAGGTCAGAACTTGAGTAGTTTTTTAACTCTGTCTTTAGCCGTTCTGGGGAGCTTAGCCCACTCTATTTGCCCCAATGACCAGTATCACTGGGATTGAAAGCTAAATAAAAAATGAAAATATTGAGTTGTCACTAGAACAGAAGTAGAGGGGAAATCTTCAGACGGGTACAATTGTTCCAGTTTTCAGGATTTATTATCCTTTGGAGAGTTCTCCTCTGATTTTGTCTTGTGTCCCCAGACTGAAAGTTGAAGTAAATGTACCCAAAATGTACACTGACAGCAAATCAAAGAAACTGACAGAGGTTTTAACCACTTTCTGCTTTAGCCAAAATTGTAAAAACTTTAAGGCTCCGTTCACACCTAGGCTTTCCGGATATTGCAGTAATTCTGCCTGCGATTCCCGAATCACCGCACAACACGTGACGTGTTTGCGATCCCGTTACTTTCGATGGCACTACAATCGCGGCACAATTTTGCCACGATTGTCGTCCGAACTTCTTTTGGGCACAGGCGTCTCGCGATTTGGTTTGCACGATTTGTCAGGCGACTGCAGCACAGTCACACATGGTTTTCCTGCGGGTAATGCCGGGTACACACTAATGGCGCGTACACACGATTGGAGTTTCCGACAACAAAACCGTGGGTTTTTTTCCGACGAATGTTGGCTCAAACTTGTCTTGCATATACACGGTCGCACAAATGTTGCTCGGAAATTCCGATGGTCAAGAACGGGGAGACGTACAACACTACAACGAGCCGAGAAAAATGAAGTACAATGATTCCGAGCATGCTTCGAATTGATTGCAAACATGCGCAGCACTTTTGTGCGTCGGAAATGGCTACACGCGGTCGGAATTTCCGACAAGAACTTTTGTTGTCGGAAAAATAGAGAACCTGCTCTCAAATGTTTGTTGTCGGAAATTCCGACAGCAAATGTCCGATGGAGCCTACACACGGTCGGAATGTCCAACCAAAAGCTCACATCGAACATTTGTTGATGGAAATTCTGATTATGTTTATGGCAACCTGGCGGGTTTCACGGAAAAAAACTGACAGCTCCGGTCGGAGACACTGTACTAACCATGCAAGGTTAGTCCAGCGATCTCTACTGCTGAGCTGTTGTGTTCTGAGAGGGGGACGCCCCCCAGCCAGAAGACTCCCATCAGCGCTAGGGATGGCCTGTTTGCCGAACAGCGAACAATTTGGGGTGTTTGCAAATTCGAAAAGCCGCGGAACACCCTTTAAAAGTCTATGGGAGAAATCAAAAGTGCTAATTTTAAAGGCTAATATGCAAGTTATTGTCCTAAAAAGTGTTTGGGGACCGGGGTCCTGCCCCAGGGGACATGTATCAATGCAAAAAAAAGTTTTAAAAACTGCAGTTTTTTCGGGACCAGTGATTTTAATAATGCTTAAAATGAAACAATAAAAGTGAAATTTTCCTTTAAATTTCGTACCTGTGGGGTGTCTATAGTATTCCTGTAAAGTAGCGCATGTTTCCCGTGTTTATAACAGTCTCTGCACAAAATTATATTTCTAAAGGAAAAAAAGTCATTTAGAACTACTCGCGGCTGTAATGAATTGTCGGATCCCGGCAATACAGATAAAAGTCATTGAAAGTCATTGAATTTTTTTTTTTAAATGCGTGGGGGTCCCCTAAAATTCCATTACCAGGCCCTTCAGGTCTGGTATGGATATTAAGGGGAACTCTGCGCCAAATAAAAAAAAAATGGTGTGGGCTTCCCCCCATAAATCCATACCAGACCCTTATCCAAGCACACAACCTGGCAGGCCGCAGGAAAAGAGGGTGGGACGAGAGAGCGCCCCCCCTCCTGAACAGTACCAGGCCACATGCCCTCAACATGGGGAGGTTATCCCCATGTTGATGGGGACAAGGGCATCCAGAACATGAAAAATCAAAAGTGCCATCAAATGCTGCCACTGTGCCATCAAATTCTGCCACTGTGCCCATCAATTGCTGCCACTGTGCCATCAATTTCAGCCACTGTGCCATCAATTGTAGCCACTGTGCCATCAATTGCAGACACTGTGCCATCAAATGCAGCCACTATGCCATCAAACGCTGCCACTGTGCCATCAAAAGCTGACACTTGTGCCATCAAAAGCTGACACTGTGCCATCAAATGCTGCGACTGTGCCCATCAAACGCTGCGACTGTGCCCATCAAATGCTGCCACTGTGCCATCAAATGCTGCCACTGTGCCATCAAATGCTGCCACTGTGCCATCAATTGCAGCCACTGTGCCATCAATTGCAGCCACTGTGCCATCACATGCTGTGACTGTGCCATCAAATGCTGCAACTGTGCCCATCAAAAGCTGCCACTGTGCCATCTAATGCTGCCACTGTGCCAAATACTGCCAGTGTGAGTGTACCCCCCGCCCGCTCGCCATCTGCTCTGCACTTACCCTGTCTTGTGGGGCAGCGGGTGACGGCGACGAGCGGGGTCCCTCATGTCTCCTGCATTTCTCCTGTCCTCATGTCCCGTCAGGCGTCCAATAGCGGCGTCTGTTGTTTCAGCCAATAAGGTGACAGGTAACCAGACCTGAGCAACCTGATTGGCTGAGAGGCGGGTCAGTGTTAGGGAAGCAATGTATTCGGTTCCCTCACACCCCACTGAGTAATCAGCGAACGCACAGCAGTGCGCCCGCTGTTTACCCTTTTGGAAGCCTATTAGAGCCCACAGGCTCTAATCAGGAAGCCTATTAGAGCATATGGCTCTAATCAGGCGCTTCCAAAACACACCCGCCGCTGTAATTCATATGCTCGGCGCCCGACAAGGGGCCGGGCACATGAATAGGGGGCGGCAGCGGCGACCATAGATAGATCCTTTATGGACGCACCGCCACTGCACAGTGCGCATTTTAATGTGTTGCCTCAATGCGTTTAGCATGGAACCATATTGCAGTAGTGTGATGCTTTACAAGTTCATGACTATTTTTCTTTGAGCTAAAGCAGAATTGAAGGGATCGATACTCACCTTTCCTCAAACGCAGGGTTGCCAACTGTCACTAAATTTACGGACAGTTTGTAAAAATCTGTGATTTGGTGTGCTGGGGTTGTAATTTTATAGATTACAGTACTGTATAAAAAAAATACACATCCCCTTTGTCCCTAGTGGTCTGTCCAGCGCCCTGCATGCACTTTTATATTATAAATACAGTTTTTTCTGCCTGGAAATTGGGGATTGTCCATAGCAACCAAAAAGTGTCCCTTTATGTCAAAAGTGGTTTTAGACCAGCTAGAAAACAGCGATAATAAATTAGAATCACTCGCAGAATTGAGCGATAGCGATTTTTGGGGAAATTCGTCATCAAACACTAAATCTAATGACAGCGACAATTCTGCAACTGAGAAAATTTCAGTGTTTTTGATTTGATTACATTTTTGAATAATTTTTATTATTATTATATTATTATTTGTGTAGCGGGGTCCTCAATTTAGTGGGATACACCTGGGGGTAGTGTGACCCAAGTGTGTAATTGTGTTAGGGTTCAGACCCCTTTTTGTTATTCGTGGAGGATTGGGTGGTGTAATATTCTCCTTGACCAGTGGGTGTCAGTGTACCTACTGGCTCAGGGTAGAATCACTACCGGAGTGCTACCCTTCTTTGTCCCTTCCTGGAGATGGTACGGCCGGGGCGGGGAACCCGCCGTGGTATCGTCGGGAGGAGATAAAAGGGGGAGACGCCCTCGCCACGAGGTCGTCGTCGTCTGTCTTCGGGGATCATCTCTTCACGCACCCAGGCACCTTCAGCCTGGGTGCGGGCGGTTCAAGGTTCCGGCCTAGGCGCCCTAGGCCTGGCCGGAATGAAGATGGAGTCCATCCCAGGCACCTTCAGCCTGGGGTGAGGTACTATTGAGGAGGCCTGGGACCCGGTGACTCCGACTGGGTCCCGTGAGGGTGAAGTTGCTCCAGGGCGCCCCTTGCGAGGGGACCCGCATCTGAGGTGAGGAGGCTGGGGAGGTCACCCGTCCGAAGACCCGGTGCAGTGTCAACCCGGTGACGGATGGGCCTTCGGTAACTTGGAGGACATCTTCCCCTGATAGAGGCCGCAACGCAACGGAGGTATTCATGTCAAGACTCCTACAACCCTTGGTCATAGCATAGGGGAGTGTAGGGACTAGGAACCTGTACAGTGCCTCGACCTGCTTCCCCAATCGTATCATGCCGTTGCATTTGACTGTATGTGGAGATACGCAATAAACCTGAGTTTGGACTTTGATGGGTGTATGGACTCTGTTAATGGGAGCAAAGGGAGATTCTGGCACGGAAGGACTGACCCTCTTAACCAGCACACATTTGGCCCGAGGAAAAGATTGATACTGGCCTTCACCTCACCCACAGCCGTGGGGAGGACATGGGCCGTAGCGCACCTCACTCTGTCGCGTGACATACCCCTAGCTAAAGAGGACGGGGTGAGGGGGTCGCTACACGTGGGGGCTCGTCCGGGATGAAATGTGTGTTGACCCTGAGGTTTGGAACGGCTGTGTTTGAACTTTGCTGCCCGGAGGAGGTCCGAGCAGGTCGGCCATGTGATTGGCCAAAGTGCGTCCCTGTGCTCGAAGTCGTGGAAATTTCTCTGAAAAACCGGGAGAGGCCCATGCAGAAAGAGCTGGAAGAGGGAGGAGTCCAGCCGTGTGACGAACTACATGTGGGGACTTTTGCTGCACTGCGCCATGAGGCACCCCGTGACTGTACAATTCGTGGGCGGAGGCTGGCGGAAGCCTGCGAAAGTGTGCAAGTCGTGGGAGGAGTCTGGCCACGTGTGGAAATACATGTGGAGACTCTGGCGCGTGGTCAGCGCGTGATGGAACAGCAAGTGGTCGGGATGGCCTCAAGCTCCACGTGGATACCGGTACCTTACCCCACGAAGATGACTGCATTTGCTGCTCCCCTGACAGATACGGGGATAAGACTTAGGCCCCGAGGACAGTTGGCTCTGTATTCATGCAGAGACACGGAGGCCCTCGGTGTGATCTGTCCCGGATGCTCGGGACTGGTGGTCCAACTAAAGCCATTCGGGCGATGTGAAGCGTGCAAAGAGTTTCTTTTTGAGGTTGAACCATACACGGAAAGGCCCCGGGCCCTACGCCTCAACTGCATCACAGGAACCGCCACTCCGGAGGGAGAGATCCAGGCCTCTGCGGAGGTCCCCGTACGCGCTGACCAGGGCGAAGTGACTGCTTAACCAGAGACTGAGAGAGAAAAATCCGAGGACACTGCTTCGGTCGCCACAGACTCCCTGCTACCAGCCCCGAAGAGGAAGATAGGCCTGGTGCAGGCATCCTATGGTCGTGGTAGAGCTTCACCCCGCCGCTTGCCTGGCCTGGATGGCGCCGGTAGAGAAGAGAGTCCCGGACATCCCAGTTCTTCAGTAGGTCCAGGTGAGCTAGGGGCTGGGACTGTGGTGTTGGTTGGAGGTGTCGGGAGTTCACAGCCGGTGGAGCCCGAAAGGGAGGGAAGCCTTCCGTCTACTAGAGACTACCTTCCCGCCGAGATGTATGACACCTCCGACCTAGAGTCGTTGTCAGACTGTGGTGATGACGGAGAAATAGACGAGCTGTTTCACCGGAAGGGCTGGGACAGACGCCCGCTACCTGTGCTGAGTAAACCACAGGATTCCCCCATGTCCATAGAAGACAGTACGCTCCGGGCGCAGGCCCCGGAGTTCCCGAGGAAATCTAACCCTCCGACCAACTTTCCTCATTCAACTACATCACCCGCTCCGATAGTGGGGACGCAGCGTGCTTCGTTGCGGGCACCAAAGACAAAGCAACCCGAGATGGTGAAGGTACCTCGGCACCCGGAGGCCATCGTACAGCCAGGAGAAGGTGAGCGAGATGTGATGCCGCCTCTAGCCAGATTGCAGAGACTTTTCTCCCAGAGAGTCGCCCGTGAATATGGGTGGGAGTACCCTAACTTGCCTCGGGACTTATTGTATGAAGTCGAGGTCCTGCAATCAAGGTGGTATGACGAGTCTGTATGGGAAAAGCTTAAAGTACCTCATGCCAGGCGATACCTGTCATGTTCGCCGCCTGTGTCTAAAAAGTTTAAGGACTGCAGAGCTGATTGGAGACTTGGGCGCCATATTCATGCCGATAAGGTGCTCATCTGTAGGAAAGAAGGAGAGGATGTCGAGTATTCGGTGGAAGTGTTTGACGGGCACCTGAAGCCTCTGTTTCTGCCGGATCCAAGGTTCTACTTATAGGAGAAGTGAGCTCCTATCTTGTTGCTGTTGAAACTTTCTGGAAGAGACATTCCCAGACGCCTAGAACTGTGCCCTACTTTTGTTTTGATTTGGTTTTTTTTTCTTTTACTCACTGGAGACTTGGGAGCTGTTGTTTTTTTTTCTCCCTTTTCTTCATGTGCCAAAGGCAGAGACTTTTGGGGTAGAGTCAGAGTAGGAAAGCAGGAAGAATGAAGATCTCACCAAGTGTCATTACCGCGGCTCTGTCACCAGGTGGCAGTGTTGTGCAACGGTTGTTCGAAATGCTACACATGCATTACTTACTTATTGGAGTGAGCGGGTCTCTCGGCTGACGGACCCACTCATGCCAAGTTAACACAGAATGTTAGGATGTGTTTTCTTTTTGTTGTTTCCCTTCTGCAGGAGATTCATCGGTCAAGACTACTGAGAGTGGGGTGGTTCTTAGACAGCGATGGGAGGGATTGTACATGTGTACAGAATAGATGTCTTATACAAATGTTTATCGTTTTATATTTCCCCTTTCCCTTTTGAGCAGGTCTTGGCACACTTAGTATCAAAAAATTTGAGGGATAGCCTCTGGGGCCCACTTCATGTCGCCACTCCTTGGGAGACATGGGTGTGCACCTGACGCTGGGGACCAGCGTTAAATCACAGGGGGGAGTGTGTAGCGGGGTCCTCAATTTAGTGGGATACACCTGGGGGTAGTGTGACCCAAGTGTGTAATTGTGTTAGGGTTCAGACCCCTTTTTGTTATTCGTGGAGGATTGGGTGGTGTAATATTCTCCTTGAACAGTGGGTGTCAGTGTACCTACTGGCTCAGGGTAGAATCACTACCGGAGTGCTACCCTTCTTTGTCCCTTCCTGGAGATGGTACGGCCGGGGCGGGGAACCCGCCGTGGTATCGTCGGGAGGAGATAAAAGGGGGAGACGCCCTCGCCACGAGGTCGTCGTCATCGTCTGTCTTCGGGGATCATCTCTTCACGCACCCAGGCACCTTCAGCCTGGGTGCGGGCGGTTCAAGGTTCTGGCCTAGGCGCCCTAGGCCTGGCCGGAATGAAGATGGAGTCCATCCCAGGCACCTTCAGCCTGGGGTGAGGTACTATTGAGGAGGCCTGGGACCCGGTGACTCCGACTGGGTCCCGTGAGGGTGAAGTTGCTCCAGGGCGCCCCTTGCGAGGGGACCCGCATCTGAGGTGAGGAGGCTGGGGAGGTCACCCGTCCGAAGACACGGTGCAGTGTCAACCCGGTGACGGATGGGCCTTCGGTAACTTGGAGGACATCTTCCCCTGATAGAGGCCGCAACGCAACGGAGGTATTCATGTCAAGACTCCTACAACCCTTGGTCATAGCATAGGGGAGTGTAGGGACTAGGAACCTGTACAGTGCCTCGACCTGCTTCCCCCATCGTATCATGCCGTTGCATTTGACTGTATGTGGAGATACGCAATAAACCTGAGTTTGGACTTTGATGGGTGTATGGACTCTGTTAATGGGAGCAAAGGGAGATTCTGGCACGGAAGGACTGACCCTCTTAACCAGCACACATTTGGCCCGAGGAAAAGATTGATACTGGCCTTCACCTCACCCACAGCCGTGGGGAGGACATGGGCCGTAGCGCACCTCACTCTGTCGCGTGACATACCCCTAGCTAAAGAGGACGGGGTGAGGGGGTCGCTACATTTGTTATAATTATTTATAGTTATTTATTATATTATAGTTTATGATTTTGTGTTTCAAACTTTATCATACCCGGGATGTCTACTAGACTCTGGTTTGGACAGATTTAAGTGGGTTATTCCTAAGAATTGCAGGCCTACAATATAAAACGCCAAATTTCTATGCAAAATAATTGTACCGCTTTCAGCACCTAAAATATGACATAATCAAACCGCCAGGGAGGTTAAGTGTAAACCAGGCAAATTACTTGATAGCGATATTGTCAGTGTTTCCATATTGTGTTTAAATATCAATTGTCTTAGTTTTAGTTTTTAATAGGGGTTCTGTCATTTTTCAGGTTGTCAGTGTAGCGCCCTGCTCCTATTGGGTAGGCGCTATTTGTAAATTTAGTTGTCTGAGCTGTAGTTTAGCTCAGAATAATTGTGTAAATTTCTGGTTTCTGTTCCAGTCCAGCTGTGTTGCACATTTTCCACTTGGCGATGGGTGTCGCTGTCACCACAGGTCAAGGTTGGAAATGCAGCAGGCTGGGTGTATTGGGTACACCGTGTTCCGGGTCTGTCTGACCGGATGGCCATCCTGGCCTAAGGTGTGCCGTAGCAGTTTTCCTGCCTCTGGGCCGGCTGGCCCAAGGCCTCGTTACTGGAAGTAGGCCCAGGAGTTTCTGGGGTCTACTAGTCAGGGGTGGTCCTGTGCTGTCTTGCCTGCGGGGAGAAGCAGAGCAATTGACGAAACCAGGGGAGGACTTTTCTCAGAGAGGACCAAGCCAAAAGGGCTGGTATCTCAGGAAGAGCTTGGAGACTCAATTGAAGGACGCATCCCGACCCATCTACCTCACAGTGCTGCCGGATCGGCTGAAAGAGACTGGTACTGTGTGACTGTACTTTGACTTTACAGAAGGTTCTTTGTTATACAATCCTGTGGCAGAGGATTGTCTAATGACTCTAAGGCCCCTTTCACACTGGGGCGGGCAGGTGTGGTGGCGGTATAGCAGCGCGATTTTCAGCGCTGCTATACCGTCATTCTTACCGCGGTATGCGGTCGCTAGGGGGGTGAATTTAACCCCCGCTAGCGGCCGAAAAAGGGTTAATACCGCCCGCAAACCGCGGCTATTGCCGCAGTTTGCGGGCGGTATTACCGCGGTGTCCCATTGATTTCAATAGGCAGCCGCTGTAAAAGGAGCAGTGAACACACCGCTCCTTTACGGCTGTAAAGAAGCGGCTAGCAGGACTTTTGGAGTGGTCCTGCTAGCGCACCGCTTCAGTGTGAAAGCCTTCGGGCTTTCACATTGAAGGCTACAGGCACGAATTTTTCATGCGGTATAATAGCGCTAATATTAGCGCTAAACCGCATGAAAAACGCCCCAGTGTGAAAGGGGCCTAAGTGTGTTCTTCAAGTCTGTGGCAGAGACTTTTTGTATTCTTCAAGTCTGTGGCAGAGACTTTTGACCGAGCACCGCACCGGCTGCTAGATCAGTGAGAGAGGCCTATCCGGTGGTTGCTATATCCAGGATGGAAACTGTTTGTCCTCTGGATTAGGAAGTACCCATGATCCGCAAAGTAAGGTACCTGAATCTCCCCTAACCCTCCATCCCTCTAACTGACATTTCTTTAATAAAACAATTGAAAAGAGACTATGTGTTGGTGCTGACATCTGTGAAAACTCTTTAATGGAACCCCTATGACGGATACGGTGGAACAGACAGGTAACGGCAAGACCCAAAAAATGTAACCAGCAGCTCCTACGGGGGGTAGTGCTTCATCAGTTAAAAATGTGCTCCGCCAGTAAATTTCCCATTTTTTGTCAGTGAAAAATGCTGCGGGAGGTTGACTACACTGCTCCAAGGGTCCTGTCCCTCTCCATAGCATCCTTTCCTGCTCAGCTCATCTTAAAGCAGCCAGCCAGTGCATCCAGGAGCAGCCAAGTTTTGACAGAAAATATTGTTTGACGTGCCTAACCGCGTGTCAACTCGCCTGAGCACTAGGTGCATTTACGCTTGAGCGCTAATTCATTTCAATGACCAGAATAAATAATTATTCTGGCCAATTAAATTAATTAACGCCCATGCGCCTAAATGCGTTACACAAGTTTACAAGCGCCAAGTCTTTTTTCTGCTAAAGCACTGCTGCCAGGAGGAAAGGTGTCTAATCAAGTTAGCAAGCTGTCCAGTGTGCATGAGGCCTAAAATGTGCTACTAATCCATTCAAAATCCTGAGCAATGACGCTGGAGCAAGTGCATGAAGACAGAAAGTTACTTAAAAAGACTCAAGGAGATCAGCAGTAGGAATGGGCTCGGGTTTGGACCAAGCTTGGGTTTGGTCCAAATCCAGAAAGAAGCTGTCACACCAACCCCGGCCATTCCCCACCCCACAGCTGCCCATACACAAAAGGAGCAAGTATGCTCATGACATCATTGACCTAATAATGGCACATGGTCATGTCAGGTCAATGTCATTGACCTAATATGGACACGACGTGGTCATATTAGAGAGTGACAAATTACTTCTGGGTTCGGTTTGAACACAAGTTTAGACCAAAAAGGAGAGCAACCCTATTCACCAGCAATAAAATGTGAAAAAGGATGAAAAACAAGGTAAACACAAGATATGGAAATTTTTTAGAATTCATAGTGATTTAGCAAACAGAATGACATTCAGGGTTAAGATCAACTTTTATTTTTTGAAAGAAAATTGTCTAAATTACAGGAATCGCTTATGGGCATAGGCGTACGCACAGGGTGTGCCAGGTGTGCCCAGGCACACCCTAATCACTCCCTGCAGTGCAGATTCCCCCTGCTGCCCGGAGCCCCCTCCCACAGCATGGCTGGCTTCCCCCCTTTCCCATTGGCTACTGTAGTGGGCACACATAGATGATATTTCAGGATGAGTGGGGGAAGGGGTAATTTCATTTACCGGCCCCTTTCAGAATGAACACAGTGAGAGATCGGTACCGTGTTTTTGAGCTTTCAGGTGCACACCCTAATGCAACAGGCTGCGCACACCTATGCTTACGGGGTTATGATATTCTGCAAACTGTTCCATGGCCAGAGTAAGGTTCCGATGTGAGACACAGATGTAAGTATGGGGGCAGGGTATGTTGAGTAGGCTTGCCAGAGATAAGCAAGAGCTGAAAGGTATGTGATGTCACTAAAAGGTCATGACCTGTGGATATGATGTCATTGCAGCGCTTGATGAGGGTAAAATAGGTTCTCTTCTGTCCTCCTTTTATATGTAGTGAGCGTGCAGAATCCTTTCTGATCCCAGTGGAGTTTCATTATAAGTACGTCAGTGGAAGTCTCTTTACAGCTGAAGAACTGCATGGTGAGCTGAGCAATGTATGCTTCTCTTCCGTGGTGCAGGGTTGTATGGCATTGTCCTATGTTGCATGTATGGCTGTATTCACACCTATGCAGTTTTAGTGCTTTTTGCATTTTGCAGATTTGCACTACAGTCCATTTAACATGGTTTCCTATGGAACACGTTCTGTAGTGCAAATCTGCAAAATGCAGAAAGCACTAAAAATGCATAGGTGTGAATCCAGCCTTTGGCTCGGTTCACACAGGGGCGGCACGACTTTGGGGGCGACTCGGCGACGCAATCTCAAGACGACTTGAGAGGCCCAGGCGATTTGCATAATGACTTCTGTATAGAAGTCAATGCAAGTCGTCCCGAGTCGCCCCCAAAAGTAGTACAGGAACCTTTTTCTAAGTCGGAGCGACCTGAGTCGCTCCTATTAGAACGGTTCCATTCAACAGAGCGGGACGCGACTCGTCAGGCGACCAAGTCGCCTGACGAGTCGCCCCTATGTGAACCGGGCCTTAGGGAGAGTTGTACAGCTGATGATGATTACTGCAGACTTCATGCTGAATGAGATACTACGACAGGTGCTGGTGGAATGACCTTGAACAGCTGAGAAGTAAAGGTCTCTGTGGTTATGCCCTATTCTTGTTCACGAATTGTTGCACACTAGTAGAAGATGAGCGCAGTAAACCAAGGATTAAGACCCCTTTCACACTGAGGTGCTCAAAAACTGCCCATAAAACGTTGGACGTTTTTGCGGTGCTTTTGCGGCGCTTTAGCAACGTTTTTGTGGCGTTAGCAGTGCACTTTTTTTAAGATTATGTGACAACGTGACCTTAAAAAAAAAGAAAAAGAGCCATTTTGCGTCACTTTTGAAGCGCTTTGGAAGCTCTTTCCATTTGTTTAAATGGACAAGGGCATTTCTGAGGCGCTCCAAACATGCCCCAAAGATGCTACTTGCAGGACCTTTTGCAACTCCCCGCCAGCGCACTGCCCCAGTGTGAAAGCATCCATTGAAATTAATGGGAAGCAGTTTTCAGGCGCTATTTTTAGCACCTCAGTGGGAAAGAGGTCTAACTATTCCACTGTGGTCTGATGAACGTGAGGCGGTCATAGGTCTAAATGTTTAATGTATGTCTGAGAGGTATGTGGGGCAGAGTAGGGAGGCAGCTCAAGGTGACAGAGTGGTCGTCACGTCCTCTATGTTTTCCTCCTCGTTGGGCGCCAAGCAAGGCCTTCCCTGGGGTGGGTTCTTCTGGCTACACTAGACACCTTGTACAGGGTCACTGTTATAGACATAGGATACCTTTGCTTTGTGCCATTTTCATCAATGCCCTGGAACAAGGCTGAGGCTGCCATGAGGGAATACTCAACCCTAAGGTGGACCTCTACTCTTAGATATGACCGTACATGGTGTATACTTGCACTGCAACTGTTCTCCAGTTAACCGTGACAATCCACACCTTTACAGTAACTTGCATTTAGGAGGGACATGCCAAGCCTTGTCTACATCCACCTTTCCAGCGTTTTCCACTACCATTCCCCAGTAGCAGAGTGGGCCCCACCGTGCACCCTGTTCAGGCTCCACAACGTGTACTTAACTTAACTCTTGGACTTCCGTACCTCTGTACGAGATGGAAACATCTGTTGTGCAAATGCGGTCCCGTTGCTTTGGGAGACAGACCCCTGGCATAAGAAGTGCCGACAACATCTCCCTCGCTGCTAGAGGCCATTCCACTAATAACAAATGCACGCTACCGAAAGGTTGTTATAAAACTTCTGTTACCCCAGGTAACGGCTTGTGTCTTCATACCCCAATGTGTTTAAGACCCACTCGTAGACTATGTGAGCTGGCTACTTGCATTACACCCCTTGAGTAACTTCAGACCAGGCAGGGACAACATTTCAAACGCTTTATTTGGAAAAGTGCAAAAGGGCAATTACAGAGTCCAGCGTTCAAAGGCATAATTCTTCCCTAACTCCCTAACCCTAACTAAAGGCTGTGTGCTGCCCGGAATAACTGTGAAGGTAGTGTCCATGTAATACAGAGTCCATCAGAGGCTTACTTACAGTGCTGGTGCCTTTGGGGTGAACCCCAGGTTCTGATGACTTTACACCTTGCGGGTATTATTCTCCTTCTCACTCCCCTTACGGGCATCGGTCTTAGCTCTCTGCCAGACCTTTTTTGGGAACATTTTGTTAGGGGAAACCCAAAGAAACCGTGTTCTGGACCACTGCCCCTTATTTATATCACGGGATTAGTAGGCCGGACTCAAAGAAGAACCCACCAAAAGACCAAAAAAACTAGACATTGCCTCCCACTCATCCGACCGGGACAGCACTTAACTGGCTATTTTTCAACCCGTTTACAGGTATGTTGTGTTCACACATAGCTTTATTATTTGTTATTAGGTATTTTTAGGTATTACCTTTTAATCATTAAAAACCATATGTGATTCAAACAAATTCCAAGTCCAACTGGTATCTACCTGGATGTAAAAACAACTGAAATGGTGGATGCAGTTGTTTGAAGACTACATCTCACCATTAATGCTTAATTAATTAATTGCTGCACCTCTGCTTTTATTGTCTGTGTGATTTTGAGGTTCGGCTTGGTTGGTTCGGACAGCTAATCCAAAGGAGTAAATCCAGGTAACGTATAAAATCTGTGAACTACAATCTTCTTAAAATGTACCTAAACCCAGGCAACAACCTACCGTAATATACTACAGTTTACCAATCCTATGTGGTAGCTGCATTAGCTGCATTAGTTTCATTTTTTTCCTTTGATTTTCCCCTGTAGATCTAGCCAGTAAGTAATGTTATTTTTCAGCTTCCTATAGCAGACCAATATCTGCAACGCCAGACAGGAATATAACAGAGTTTAAAATATATTTGTTTTCTTCAAAGAGGCAAGGTTTCATTAATTTCTGATTAGAACATTTAGAGATTTAGCATAATGATCTAAATATACTGATTTAATGAAGAAAATGGTACAAGACAATATTTACAGAATAGATATTACAAAAGAGGCAAAAAGCAGTAGTAAGATACATGGAATTAAAAGTGAATACCGGTAATACTTAGCAAAGTTTGCCTGGTCTTTGGTTCCCGGTTTGAGTAGATCCAATTTGAGGTATTACGATTAAAGGAGTTGTAAAGCGGCTCTCTGTGGGGGCACTCAATGTGGAGGAGGAGCCAGAAGCGCCGCCGGGGGACCCCAGAAAAAGAAGGATCGGGGCCGCTCTGTGCAAAACCCTTGCACAGAGCAGGTAAGTATAACATGTTTGTTATTTAAAAAAAAAAAAAAAAGAACCTTTACAATCACTTTAAGGTAATCTGCTTTTATGAATGACTCTTAGCAATCCTTTATCATTTTCGATTGCAAACAACAGTTCTACCAGCCAATTGCAGCTGCTTTTTTGTTGACCGTCCAGGGGGTCTTGCTGAGCCAACCCCTACCCATTAAAGCAGAACTTCACCTAAAAGGGGACTTTTGGATTGTTTGCATCCTCCCCCTTGGTTTTGACAGGTACCCGCTCGCACATCTAGTCAGATTGGCACAGCAACCCGTGTGGAAGTTCAGCCTCCCCTCCTTCTCTCTGCAGTCTTCTTGGGCACATTCACAAAGCACAGCGGGGCTCACACGTGCGCAGTTGATAACCAGCTGTGAAGCCAGAAGGCTTTACTGCTGGCTTCCCTTACTTAAGATGCCGGTGCTTGCACCTGAAGCCCATTAAAGAATTGGCCCAGAGGGCATCACTGGATCCCTAAGTGTCCTTATATTAAAAACTAAAAACCATATAGCAAAATGACGTCAGCAAAGTGGTTTAGTTATCCTGATCAGACGTCATATGACGTGATCAGGATAATGAGCCGGTGCGTGCAGCGCGGCGATCGGTGGTGCGACGTGTCAGTCTGACACACCGCAACTCTGACCTAGGTAAAGAGTCTATGATGGAGACTCTTTACCAAGTGATCAGCCGTGTCCAATCACAGCTGATCATGGTGTAAACAGGAAAAGCCATTTATCGGACACGAGTAGAGGAGAGCCGATCGGCTGCTCCTCTGACAGGGGGCGTCTGCGCTGATTGATTATTAGTGCAGCCCCCCCGAGGATGCCCACCAGGACCACCAGGGATGCCCACCACTTGTGACCACCAGGTATGCCACCCCTTACCACCAGGGATGCCAATCAGTGCCCACAATTGATTCCAATCAGTGCCCATAACTAATGCCTGCCAGTGCCTGCCAATCAGTGATGCCCATTAGTGCCATCTATCAGTGTACATCAGTGCCACCCATCAGTGTCCATCAGTGCCCATCAGTGCCACCTATCAGTGCCGCCCATCAGGGCTGTCTTTCAGTGCACATCAGTGTCGCCCATCAGTACCACCTATGCATGCCCATCAGTGCCGCCTATCAATGCCCATCACTGCTGCATATCAGTGCCCATCAGTGCCGCCTATCAATGCCCATCAGTGTCGCATATTAGTGCCCATCACATACCTCCCAACATTTTGAGATAGAAAAGAGGGACACCTACTAACAAACGTATGTAGGCATAGGACACGCCCCCGTCACACCCCCCTAAAGGAGAATTAACCAAAAAAAAGGTTAATTAAATCCACAAGTATTTTTCTTACCACTATTCCTTTATATTGGCTTTTAAAATTTACAAATGCGGCAGTTTAGAAATTGGATGAAAGGTTTAGCACTGGCAAACGCTTTTTGAAAGATAAAAAGTGCATTTTATATACAACTATATAGATCAGACCAAAATGAGGGACAAATGAGGAGGAATGAGGGACAGAGGGACATTGCTCCAAATCAGGGACAGTCCCTCCAAATCAGGGACAGTTTGGAGCTATGCCATCATCAGTGCCCATTGGTGCCACCTAATTGGTGCCACCTCATTAGTGCCACCTCATCGGTGCCCATCAGTGCCACCTTATCAGTGCCCGTTAGTGCAGCCTCATCAGTGCCTGTCAGTGAAGGAGAAAACGTACTTACAGGTATTTACAAAGTTTTGTAACAGAACCGAAAAAAAAACATTTTTTTTCAAAATTTTCTAAATTTTTTTATTTGTTTAGCAGAAAATAAAAATCCCGGAGATGATCAAATACCACCAAAAGAAAGCTCTATTTGTGTTAACCAAATTATAAAAGTTTTGTTTGGGTACAGTGTAGCATGACCGCGCAAATGTCATTTAAATAGCAACAGCGCTGAAAGCTGAAAATTGGCCTGGGGAGGAAGGGGGGAAGTGCCCAGTATTGAAGTGGTTAAAAATCAGCAGCTACAGTATTTGTAGTAGCTGCTGCCTTTTATTTTTTTGGGGGGGGAGACTGGAGCTCCTCTTTAAGCACTGAAAAGTGTTCAGATCTAATGCCGCGTACACACGACCATTTTTCTCGTCGGGAAAAATTTTATTTTTTCTCTTTGACGAGAAAAACGACCGTGTGTGGGCTTTTGGTCATTTTTCCCGACGAGAAAAACGGCATTAATCACGACGAGAAAAATTAGAACATGCTCTAATTTTTCTCGTCGTGATTCACGGCATTTTTTGCCGCGGCAGTTTTCCCATAGGGAAACACTGCCGGGGAGCCTACACATGGTCGTTTTTCTCGACCAAGAGAAAAAATTACGAGAAAAACGGGCGTGTGTAGGGAAACAAGCCGTTCCTTGTTTTTCCCTGTCGATTTTCTCGACTGTGTTTTCACCGTCGAGAAAATCGATCGTGTGTACGCGGCATTATAGATCTCTAGCCAAAATGGTTAGTTTTGGATTGGCTGTGGATAGGTTGCTGGGAACATTTTCCTTGTCTAAGCAATAACATGGTGACCAGGGCAGGAATCAAGAAAATATCTTGTTAACAGACTGATGCTGCAGGAGGTGAGCATGTATGTTTATTTTTTTGCATTCTCACACTTCTCCTAGAATTCCAAGCAAGCCCTAAGGCCGACCATACATTAGTCAAATTTCTTGCAACCTGTGGTTGCAGGAAATAAATTTGCTTGATTCCCCCATCAACACAGTCGGTGTTGATGCAGGAATCCCTCCTACTGGGCCTTTGTCTCCTTCCGGTGGGGGAAGCCGTCCCCGCTGGTAGAAGACAGTGATTATCATTAGCGTCTATAGCAGCCGCAAGCGATAATCACAGATAAAACCCGGCATGCTGGTTGTATCCAAGTTGATCGATTGATCAGCTTGGTACATGAAGCCTGCCCATACATGGTGAACTGGCTGAGATTCAAGCCGTGTGTGGCCTGCCTAACTAATTCATTTTTTTCATACCTTAATCCGGCTCCCCTGTGTTAGCCAGTGGCAGCTGCAGGGGAAAGGAGGGGCCATAGGAGCCTATGGGTGGTGTCACTACTCCCAGGCATTTCCAGCTGTTGTAGGACCTTCTCTCCATTCCCCTGCAGCCACCGCTGACTGGCACAGGAAATCACGTGACCCGACCAAAGTTGGATGAAAATAGGTACGCTAATACATCTTTCTTACACAGGATAGTCAACATAGGTGTTAGAAAGGGGGGGGGGGGGGGGGGACATTTTTAAAATAGTTAGGGTTTGCCTGGAATTCTTCTCTGAAAGCAAAGTAAATATAGTCCTATGCCTATAGAGCTATAAAACAGAACTAAAAGAATGCAATCGTGGAGGAAAGAGGAACAGTAGGGCTGGTGTTCAGCAAAAAGGATTATCCTTATACAATAGGGGCCCTTGGAGTACAAACATTTCATAGGATAGAATCGGGAGTGCAGAAAGCGTGTAAATTCTGGGGCCTGTGTCAACAGGCTTTGGTCTGGTGTCGATTTTTTTTTTTACGATCCACACATTACTATAGCATACAAACAATTAAATATATAAGCCGCTCCCGATCCATTTAGTAATAATATAAAAACTTACTTAATATCTTCTCCCATGATATTGTGGCCATTTCCATTTTAATTAAGGGCATGTGAAGCCCAGTCGCTATCTGTTCCTGGTTTTCAGGAGAGAGGTGCATGCTGGGTAACCAGCATGCACCTCTCTATCTCGCGCATGCGCAGTTAAACGGCGCTCGTAGCGCCGTTAGTTTGTATTGTTGTCATGACAATGGGCGGCGACGGAGGAACGTCCTGCCCCATTGTTATGACAACGGAGATCTCGCGCATGCGCAGTTAAACGGTGCTCGTAGCACTGACACTCATTTCTCAGGAGGCCAGGCGAGTTAGACCCCTTTCACACTGAGGAGTTTTTCAGGCGTTTTAGCGCTAAAAATACCGCCTAAATACCGCCTGAAAAACGGCTCCTCTGCAGTCTCAGTGTGAAAGCCCGAGTGCTTTCACACTGAGGCGATGCACTGGCAGGACGTTAAAAAAAGTCCTGCCAGCCGCATCTTTGGAGCGGTGAAGGAGCGGTGTGTATACCGCTCCTTCACCGCTCCTGCCCATTGAAATCAATGGGACACCGCGGCTATACCGCTTTTGCCGCAAATCGTGGCAAAAACTACGGTATACTGCCGCTAAAAATAGCGGCGCTATACTGCCAGCGCACATCCCGCCCCAGTGTGAAAGGGTCCTTAGTAAGGGAAGTAGATCCACCACGGACTAGGAACTAGGCAGATTAGGAAATCTGCCTAGTAACAGCAACTTGCAGGCAAGTAAAAAAAAATTTTTTTTTCAAAATGTCTTTTTTTAAATTAATGGGAACTTATTAATAAGAAGTTTGTTTTTAGGGTGGACCTCCGCTTTAATTGATAGGTGCATTTGACCTGCTGTTGACTTCCTTCAGATCTGCATCAAGCAGGTTTTGCATTTCCAAAGGACTGGTATGTAATTGCAAAACCCATCTGACGTGAACAAAATCCCGTTGACATAGGCTCTAAATTCGTACGAACATTCATATGAAAAGTTTCAGTACACTCCATGACATGCTAAAAGTTATTTGAAAGTACTTAAAAATGTTTTTACTTTTGACAGTTGATTTTGGAGTGGATGGACTTTGCTGAAAGAAAACCACATTCACTGTTATGCATTCCCTACATTAAGGTAAAGAAATGAACCAATGTTTGTATCAACCCCCCCCCTCTGCAGTGGCCTTCTCCTCTCTCTCTCTGCTCACAGAGGCAGCAGCAGAAGCCATTCACTGCTCCTGCTGCTGCCAATCAAATCCTGTGAGCAGATAGTGGGGGTGGGGCACACAGTACAGTCACCAGATGTCCCCGGTTTCCGGGGACAGTCCCCGGACTGAGGGTACGGTCCCCGGACCCCTTGTCCGTCCCCGCTTTTGCCGCAAGCACTTAGGCAGGCAGTTTCCCGGTGGATGGGGGCTGCGTTGGGTGTGAGAGGAGCCAGCTCCGTGGTCGAGGTAGTACTCGCAGAGCTGGAGAGGAGGAGCTAGAGCGGCTCCAGCCTGACTGTGTGCTACTGTAGCTGCCACTCCACCACCCCATTTGTCAGCTGAAGATCCACCGTGATCCCAGGGACACATGACCGCCCCTCTCCTCCTACCTCTGCTCCCTCCTCCAATCACTCTCCCGGAGCATAGGGGAGAGAACAGAGCACAGCGATCCCCCCCCTTCCTCCTGTACTGCAAAGAACTATGGGTATTGTAGTAATCATTACACTCTGTAGCTCCAGGCAATCCAGCCCCTCTGGACTACAATACCCATAGTTCCTTACAGTACTGGAGGGAGGGGGAGGAACGCTGTGCTCTGTTCTCTCCCCTATGCTGCCGGGAGAGTGATTGGAGGAGGGAGCAGTAATGGCCACAAGCACAAGAAGCAGGTGAATTTGTGTGGGCACTGATAGGTGGCACTGATGGGCACTCATGCTGTGGCACTGATGGGCAGTGGCACTGATGGGCGGCACTGATGGGCACTCATTGCCGGCACTGAGAGGCAGTGGCACTGCTAGGCGGCACTGATGGGCACTCATGCGGTGGCACTGATAGGCGGCACTCATGCGGTGGCACTGATAGGTGGCACTCATGCAGCGGCACTGATAGGCTGCACTGATGAGCACTGATAAGCCTGAGCTGATGGGCACTGATGAGGCTGCATTGATGGACATTGGTAAAGCTGAGCTGATTGGCACTGGTGAGGCTGCGCTGATGGGCACTGGTGAGACTGCATTGATGGGCACTGGTGAGACTGCATTGATGGGCACTGGTGAGGCTGCATTGATGGGCACTGGTGAGGCTGCATTGATGTGCACTGATCAGGATGCACTGATGGGCACTGATCAGGCTGCATTGATGGACACTGATCAGGCTGCATTAATGGACACTGATCAGGCTGCATTGATGGGCACTGGTGAGGCTGCATTTATGGGCACTAGTGAGGCTGCATCGATGGGCACTGATGAGGCTGCGCTGATGAGCACTGGTGAGTATAATACACTCTTCAAATGTTCTTTAAAATGCATGGTTTTCCCTTTTATGAATAAGAAAACAATGACATTATGCGGTTGGGCTGGTATGAAATGATTTCCAGAAATAATGTATATATCATACAATCATTCCATAATCACATACCACATACACTGCATATATCATTTGAGGAAAATATGCTTATAAAATTGTTTACTATTTGCCAATAAAAATAAAATATGTCCCCGGATTTCATTTTAAAAATCTGGTCACTTTAGCACACAGCCCAGCTCAGGATCAAGCCCGCAGGTGTGCCCCCATAGTAATCGGCCTGCTATGGGGGCACACAAAGAAGAGGAGGAGCCAAGAGCGCTGGTGGGGACCCCGAAAGAGAAGGTTTTGGGCCACTCTGTGCAAAACCTTTGCAAAGAGCAGGTAAGTCTAACATGTTTATTATTTGAATAAAAATAAAAATGATCTTAACAAACACTGGACTTACAGCGGACCTTCAGTCATTTTTTCATCTTTCCATCTAGTAAATCTTCTGCCCTTGTTGTTTTAACTTTGGAGAGTAAAACATTTTTTTTTCTGCCAGTAAATACCTTATACAGCCCACTTCCTCTTTCTTGTCTGGTAAAAAGCCTAGGCTTATTACATCAAGCACAGCTCTCTCTCTCACTCTCGTGAGAGTTTGCCAGCAAGGGTGGGGGGATGAGTCCTAAGAGGGCCAATGAGGGCTTTAGAGCTGGAGGTGTGCCTCTATGTGTCTGTGTAAATCCAGGAAGTGAACAGACAGCAGTTTCAGCTGCCCACAGTTAAAATGGCTGCAGCAAGACTCTGTGGAGGGAGATTTCTCCAGCATATTTGGCAAGTACAGAATCACAGTATATATTAAATAATACGGAAAGTGGTTGGAGGGAAGCTTCAGAATGGCAAAGAGGTTTTTATCACAAATTATGTGAGCAGACTGCAGTTCCTCTTTGACTGGCAGGAGAAACTAAGAACAGAAAATGCTACAATATAAATATAACTACTACAAGGCCTTATGCACACAGATAGTGAGAGGCAGAAACTATGCCATACCTTCCAACAGTCCCGGATTGGGCGGGACTTTCAAGCATTTCTATTTTTGTCCCGCGGTCCCGGTATACAGAGACTTTGTCCCACATTTCTCCATTGCTGGCAGCCTAGTAGGATATGCAGCAATGTGAACATCCATCCAGCACAGCCAAGGATTGGTGGCCAGCGGGCATACGGTCGCAATGAGAGTGAGAGTGAGTGCAGCTGTCAAATCGAAGCTCTGATGTCGGGGATGGGCGGGGCCGATATGCGGGGCTTCGCCCCTTTGTCGCGTACATAGACAAAACAGCCGACGTTTATACATTGCTGGCCGGGGAAGAAGATGGCAGGGGGCAGGACCAATTGTAACTATTGTATGTGCACCCACACAGGTTTAATATACACATACAGTAGTTACAATTGGTCCTGCCACCTTCTTCCATGGTCAGCAATGAATAAACGCCGGCTGTTTTGTTTGTGCACGGGACAAAGGGGCGCAGCCCCTCATATCGGCCCCGCCCATCCCTGACAT
Source organism: Rana muscosa (assembly GCA_029206835.1). NCBI lineage: Eukaryota > Metazoa > Chordata > Amphibia > Anura > Ranidae > Rana > Rana muscosa. Next base: position 28,461,375 of record CM055125.1, read on the forward strand.
CAGAGCTTTGATTTGACAGCTGCACTCGCTCTCACTGCCACCGCACGCCCCTGGTTTAGTGGATGGATGTTCACACTGATGCATGTCCTGCTAGGCTGCACTCGTTTATTATCCATCTGATGCCTGCATTCTTGCCCCGCTCTTGTATGCTGGTAATCAAGATTTTAGAAGATAAGTGTGCTATATTTAATTAATTGGTGTTTTTTGCAGTTCAACGCACTCCTGAACCTTGCACTCTGTACAACGCACTCCTGAACCTTGCATTCTGTACAACGCACGCCTGAACCTTGCACTCTGTACAGTATTACATTCCTGAACCTTGCACTCTGTACAACGCACTCCTGAACCTTGCACTCTGTACAACGCACTCCTGAACCTTGCACTCTGTACAACGCACTCCTGAACCTTGCACTCTGTACAACGCACTCCTGAACCTTGCACTCTGTACAGTATTGCAGTCCTGAAACTTGCACTCTGTACAAAACACACTCCTGAACCTTGCACTCTGTACAACGCACTCCTGAACCTTGCACTCTGTATAACGCTCTCCTGAACCTTGCACTCTGTACAGTATTGCATTCCTGAACCTTGCACTCAGTACAACGCTCTTCTGAACCTTGCACTCTGTACAACGCACTCCTGAACCTTGCACTCTGTACAGTATTACATTCCTGAACCTTGCACTCTGTACAAAACACACTCCTAAACCATGCACTCTGTAAAGTATTGCACTCCTGAACCGTGCACTCTGTGCAAAACGCACTCCTGAACCTTGCACTCTGTACAGTATTGCATTCCTGAACCTTGCACTTTGTACAACGCTCTCCTGAACCTTGCACTCTGTACAACGCACGCCTGAACCTTGCACTCTGTACAGTATTGCATTCCTGAACCTTGCACCCTGTACAACACACTCTTGAACCTTGCACTCTGTACAATGTACTCCTGAATCTTGCACTCTGTACAGTATTGCATTCCTGAACCTTGCACTCTGTACAACGCACTCCTGAACCTTGCACTGTGTACAATGCACTCCTGAACCTTGCATTCTGTACAACGCACTCCTGAACCTTGCTCTCTGTACAATGCACTCCTGAACCTTGCACTCTGTACAACGCACTCCTGAACCTTGCACTCTGTACAACGCACTCCTGAACCTTGCATTCTGTACAACGCACGCCTGAACCTTGCACTCTGTACAAAACGCACTCCTGAACCTTGCACTCTGTACAGTATTACATTCCTGAACCTTGCACTCTGTACAACGCACTCCTGAACCTTGCACTCTGTACAACGCACTCCTGAACCTTGCATTCTGTACAACACACTCCTGAACCTTGCACTCTGTACAAAACGCACTCCTGAACCTTGCACTCTGTACAGTATTACATTCCTGAACCTTGCACTCTGTACAACGCACTCCTGAACCTTGCACTCTGTACAACTCATTCCTGAACTTTGCACTCTGTACAGTATTGCAGTCCTGAAACTTGCACTCTGTACAAAACGCACTCCTGAACCTTGCACTCTGTACAATGCTCTCCTGAACCTTGCACTCTCTACAACGCACTCCTGAACCTTGCATTCTGTACAGTATTGCATTCCTGAACCTTGCACTCTGTACAACGCTCTTCTGAACCTTACACTCTGTACAACGCACTCCTGAACCTTGCACTCTGTACAGTATTACATTCCTGAACCTTGCACTCTGTACAAAACACACTCCTAAACCATGCACTCTGTAAAGCATTGCACTCCTGAACCGTGCACTCTGTACAAAACGCACTCCTGAACCTTGCACTCTGTACAGTATTGCATTCCTGAACCTTGCACTCTGTACAACGCACTCCTGAACCTTGCACTCTGTACAGTATTGCATTTCTGAACCTTGCACCCTGTACAACACACTCTTGAACCTTGCACTCTGTACAACGCACTCCTGAACCTTGCCCTCTATACAACACACTTCTAAACCTTGCACGTTGTACAACACACTCCTGAACCTTGCCCTCTATACAACGCACTCCTGAACCTTGCACTCTATACAATGCACTCCTGAACCTTGCACTCTATACAACGCACTCCTGAACCTTGCATTCTGTACAACGCACTCCTGAACCTTGCACTCTGTACAACGCACTCCTGAACCTTGCACTCTGTACAACGCACTCCCCAACCTTGCACTCTGTACAATGCACTCCCGAACCTTGCACTCTGTACAACGCACTCCTGAACCTTGCATTCTGTACAACGCACGCCTGAACCTTGCACTCTGTACAACATACTCCTGAACCTTGCACTCTGTACAAAACACACTCCTGAACCTTGCACTCTGTACAGTATTACATTCCTGAACCTTGCACTCTGTACAACGCACTCCTGAACCTTGCACTCTGTACAACGCATTCCTGAACCTTGCACTCTGTACAGTATTGCAGTCCTGAAAATTGCACTCTGTACAGTATTGCAGTCCTGAAACTTGCACTCTGTACAAAACGCACTCCTGAACCTTGCACTCTGTACAATGCTCTCCTGAACCTTGCACTCTGTACAATGCACTCCTGAACCTTGCACTGTGTACAATGCACTCCTGAACCTTGTATTCTGTACAACGCACTCCTGAACCTTGCACTCTGTACAACGCACTCCTGAACCTTGCACTCTGTACAACGCACTCCTGAACCTTGCACTCTGTACAATGCACTCCTGAACCTTGCATTCTGTACAACGCACGCCTGAACCTTGCACTCTGTACAACACACTCCTGAACCTTGCTCTCTGTACAGTATTGCAGTCCTGAAACTTGCACTCTGTACAAAACGCACTCCTGAACCTTGCACTCTGTACAACGCACTCCTGAACCTTGCATTCTGTACAGTATTGCATTCCTGAACCTTGCACTCTGTACAACGCTCTTCTGAACCTTACACTCTGTACAAAACGCACTCCTGAACCTTGCACTCTGTACAACGCACTCCTGAACCTTGCATTCTGTACAGTATTACATTCCTGAACCTTGCACTCTGTACAAAACACACTCCTAAACCATGCACTCTGTAAAGTATTGCACTCCTGAACCGTGCACTCTGTACAAAACGCACTCCTGAACCTTGCACTCTGTACAGTATTGCATTCCTGAACCTTGCACTTTGTACAACGCTCTCCTGAACCTTGCACTCTGTACAACGCACTCCTGAACCTTGCACTCTGTACAGTATTGCATTCCTGAACCTTGCACTCTGTACAACGCACTCCTGAACCTTGCACTGTGTACAATGCACTCTTGAACCTTGCATTCTGTACAATGCACTCCTGAACCTTGCACTCTGTACAACGCACTCCTGAACCTTGCACTCTGTACAACACACTCCTGAACCTTGCACTCTGTACAACGTACTCCTGAACCTTGCACTCTGTACAACGCACTCCTGAACCTTGCACTGTGTACAATGCACTCCTGAACCTTGCATTCTGTACAACGCACTCCTGAACCTTGCACTCTGTACAACGCACTCCTGAACCTTGCACTCTGTACAACGCACTCCTGAACCTTGCACTCTGTACATCGCACTCCTGAACCTTGCACTCTGTACAACGCACTCCTGAACCTTGCACTATGTACAACACACTCCTGAACCTTGCACTGTGTACAATGCACTCCTGAACCTTGCATTCTGTACAACGCACTCCTGAACCTTGCACTCTGTACAACGCACTCCTGAACCTTGCACTCTGTACAACGCACTCCTGAACCTTGCACTCTGTACAACGCACTCCTGAACCTTGCATTCTGTACAACGCACGCCTGAACCGTGCACTCTGTACAACACACTCCTGAACCTTGCTCTCTGTACAGTATTGCAGTCCTGAAACTTGCACTCTGTACAAAACGCACTCCTGAACCTTGCACTCTGTACAACGCACTCCTGAACCTTGCATTCTGTACAGTATTGCATTCCTGAACCTTGCACTCTGTACATTGCTCTTCTGAACCTTACACTCTGTACAACGCACTCCTGAACCTTGCACTCTGTACAGTATTACATTCCTGAACCTTGCACTCTGTACAAAACACACTCCTAAACCATGCACTCTGTAAAGTATTGCACTCCTGAACCGTGCACTCTGTACAAAACGCACTCCTGAACCTTGCACTCTGTACAGTATTGCATTCCTGAACCTTGCACTTTGTACAACGCTCTCCTGAACCTTGCACTCTGTACAACGCACTCCTGAACCTTGCACTCTGTACAGTATTGCATTCCTGAACCTTGCACTCTGTACAACGCACTCCTGAACCTTGCACTGTGTACAATGCACTCTTGAACCTTGCATTCTGTACAACGCACTCCTGAACCTTGCACTCTGTACAACACACTCCTGAACCTTGCACTCTGTACAACGCACTCCTGAACCTTGCACTCTGTACAACGCACTCCTGAACCTTGCACTGTGTACAATGCACTCCTGAACCTTGCATTCTGTACAACGCACTCCTGAACCTTGCACTCTGTACAACGCACTCCTGAACCTTGCACTCTGTACAACGCACTCCTGAACCTTGCACTCTGTACAACACACTCCTGAACCTTGCACTCTGTACAACGTACTCCTGAACCTTACACTATGTACAGTATTGCACTCCTGAACCTTGCACTCTTTACAACGCACTCCGGAACCTTGCACTTTGCACATAACTCACTCCTGAACCTTGCACTCTGTACAGTATTGCACTCCTGAACCTTGCATTCTGTACAACGCACTCCTGAACCTTGCACTCTGTACAACGCACTCCTGAACCTTGCACTCTGTACAACGCACTCCTGAACCTTGCACTCTGTACAACGCACTCCTGAACCTTGCACTCTGTACAACGCACTCCTGAACCTTGCACTCTGTACAGTATTGCATTCCTGAACCTTGCACTCTGTACAACGCACTCCTGAACCTTGCACTGTGTACAATGCACTCTTGAACCTTGCATTCTGTACAACGCACTCCTAAACCTTGCACTCTGTACAACGCACTCCTGAACCTTGCACTCTGTACAACACACTCCTGAACCTTGCACTCTGTACAACGTACTCCTGAACCTTGCACTCTGTACAACGCACTCCTGAACCTTGCACTGTGTACAATGCACTCCTGAACCTTGCATTCTGTACAACGCACTCCTGAACCTTGCACTCTGTACAACACACTCCTGAACCTTGCACTCTGTACAACGCACTCCTGAACCTTGCACTCTGTACAACGCACTCCTGAACCTTGCACTCTGTACAACGTACTCCTGAACCTTGCACTATGTACAACGCACTCCTGAACCTTGCACTATGTACAACACACTCCTGAACCTTGCACTGTGTACAATGCACTCCTGAACCTTGCATTCTGTACAACGCACTCCTGAACCTTGCACTCTGTACAACGCACTCCTGAACCTTGCACTCTGTACAACGCACTCCTGAACCTTGCATTCTGTACAACGCACGCCTGAACCGTGCACTCTGTACAACACACTCCTGAACCTTGCTCTCTGTACAGTATTGCAGTCCTGAAACTTGCACTCTGTACAAAACGCACTCCTGAACCTTACACTCTGTACAACGCACTCCTGAACCTTGCATTCTGTACAGTATTGCATTCCTGAACCTTGCACTCTGTACATTGCTCTTCTGAACCTTACACTCTGTACAACGCACTCCTGAACCTTGCACTCTGTACAGTATTACATTCCTGAACCTTGCACTCTGTACAAAACACACTCCTAAACCATGCACTCTGTAAAGTATTGCACTCCTGAACCGTGCACTCTGTACAAAACGCACTCCTGAACCTTGCACTCTGTACAGTATTGCATTCCTGAACCTTGCACTTTGTACAACGCTCTCCTGAACCTTGCACTCTGTACAACGCACTCCTGAACCTTGCACTCTGTACAGTATTGCATTCCTGAACCTTGCACTCTGTACAACGCACTCCTGAACCTTGCACTGTGTACAATGCACTCTTGAACCTTGCATTCTGTACAACGCACTCCTGAACCTTGCACTCTGTACAACACACTCCTGAACCTTGCACTCTGTACAACGCACTCCTGAACCTTGCACTCTGTACAACGCACTCCTGAACCTTGCACTGTGTACAATGCACTCCTGAACCTTGCATTCTGTACAACACACTCCTGAACCTTGCACTCTGTACAACGCACTCCTGAACCTTGCACTCTGTACAACGCACTCCTGAACCTTGCACTCTGTACAACGCACTCCTGAACCTTGCACTCTGTACAACGCACTCCTGAACCTTGCACTCTGTACAACACACTCCTGAACCTTGCACTCTGTACAACGTACTCCTGAACCTTACACTATGTACAGTATTGCACTCCTGAACCTTGCACTCTTTACAACGCACTCCGGAACCTTGCACTTTGCACATAACTCACTCCTGAACCTTGCACTCTGTACAGTATTGCACTCCTGAACCTTGCATTCTGTACAACGCACTCCTGAACCTTGCACTCTGTACAACGCACTCCTGAACCTTGCACTCTGTACAACGCACTCCTGAACCTTGCACTCTGTACAACGCACTCCTGAACCTTGCACTCTGTACAACGCACTCCTGAACCTTGCACTCTGTACAACGCACTCCTGAACCTTGCACTCTGTACAACGCACTCCTGAACCTTGCACTCTGTACAACGTACTCCTGAACCTTACACTATGTACAGTATTGCACTCCTGAACCTTGCACTCTTTACAACGCACTCCGGAACCTTGCACTTTGCACGTAACTCACTCCTGAACCTTGCACTCTGTACAGTATTGCATTCCTGAACCTTGCACTCCGTACAAAACACACTCCTAAACATACACTCTGTAATGTATTGCACTCCTGAACCATGCACTCTGTACAAAACGCATTCCTGAACCTTGCACTCGGTACAGTATTGCATTCCTGAACCTTGCACTCTGTACAACACACTCCTGAATCTTGCGCTCTGTACAGTATTGCATTCCTGAACCTTGCATTCTGTACAACGCTCTCCTGAACCTTGCACTCTTTACAACGCACTCCTGAACCTTGCACTCTGTACAGTATTGCATTTCTGAACCTTGCACTTTGTACAACACACTCCTGAACCTTGCACTCTGTACAACGTACTCCTGAACCTTGCACTCTTTACAACGCACTCCTGAACCTTGCACTGTGTACATTGCACTCCTGAACCTTGCACTCTGTACAGTATTGCACTCCTTAATCTTGCACTCTTTACAACGCACTCCTGAACCTTGCACCTTGTACATAATGCACTCTTGAATACTTCCACACTTAGGCTACTTTCACACTGGGGCGTTGCGCCATCGGTGTAAAGCGCAGCCATTTTTAGCGGCACTTTACCGTTGGTTTTTGCAGTGCTATTCCGCCGGGTGCTTTTAACCCCCGCTAGTGGCCGAAAAGGGGTTAAAACCGCCGGCAAAGCGCCGCTGCAGTGGCGCTTTGCCGGCAGTTTGGCCGCGCTGCCTATTGAATTCAATGGGCAGGGGCGCTTTAGGAGCGGTGTATTCACCACTCCTACAGCACCTCAGAGATGCGGCTGGCAGGACATTTTTGAGCGTCCTGCCAGCGCACTGCTCCAGTGTGAAAGCCCTCAGGCTTTCACACTGGAGTGAGAGGAGTGGCTCTTTCAGGGCACTTTGCAGGCGCTATGTTTAGCACTATAGCACCTGCAAAGCGCCTAAGTGTGAAAGTAGCCTTAGCGTAACGCACTCTTCCACAGTTTGTGCAAAACCATTTGTAATGGAGGCTTTTTACCCTTTATTTTTTTTAATGATTGTACTGTGTCCAGCTTGTGGCACAGCAATCAAAGCTTTTTTTATAAGTACAAGGAAGCACTTTTTTATTTTTAGCCACGCCCTCTCAGTCTCTCCCACTCTTAATTATTTAGCCACACCCATCTTGCCATGCTACGTGCGCCGCGGGACACTTCCTTCCTCAAGTGTCCCTCATTCTGAAGTTCAAAAGTTGGGAGGTATGAATTTATGCCCAGCATAAAATTCTGGGCATCTTTCCAATGCCACATACAGCCTGCCATGCAAGTGAAAGGTGTACACTTTTGTAAACGCTGATGCTTCTGTGCATCAGGATTTACCCGCAGAGTTTAGGCTGGGTACATTTTCAGGCCCTTACCGTCCATGTGCATGAGGCCTAAAGGTGAAGTTACAAATTAATTCTTTCATCATCAAAATGGGATCGTCGGCGCTGGTCCTCTGCAGAGAAGTCAGGAAAGGCTACCAACTTAACATTTTGAAAGGGGATGTTACCTTTTTTTCCTAACTGAGTGAATGACGACATACAGATCTCATCTAGATCTCGGTAATTAAGCATCTTGGCTATGAAGGTGCGTGGTGGGCCCTCTCCACCATGAAAGTGGCAGACAAAGCGGCTCTGCCATAGGTAGTGATCAGGAGATTCCCGAGAAAAGAGGCTGGGTCATTACCCTCGGGACCTATAACTGGTCTTTGCAGCAAGGAGCACTGGAAGGGCGATGTATGTCAAACAAATACAAGGAGATTTCCAAGCTCAACTTACAAACCAGCCAGCGACCAATCAAATTGACCCGTCTAACAATATGCAAAAATGCAAATATATGCGTGAGCTACAGGCCCGTCAAGGCACCCTGTTTTCTGTACTCCTTAGCTCTAACTTCTCCGTGTCATTCTGCTTCTGTGCAAGCTGTTGGATCTGGCATTGTATGTGCTCCGGGAAATGCTATAGCGGGTGCAGTAGGTCCTCCGCTCTGCCTATACCAGTCTCAGCTTCAGTGACTCTGTATCGCAGTTTGTGGAAGTCCTGGCATAGCAGAGAGATGTCAATCTTGACCTCCTTGATCTTAGAGGTAAGTATCGCTTGACACTCAGAGATTGCCTCCAGGACTTTAGCTGTCTCAGCCACTGGGGATTCTGTGTTAGAGGTGGAGGCACCGCCATCTTCCCCCAGGGCATCCCGCTCTTTAAGTCAGAATTTCTCCAATTTTGGGCCTGCTTCTGAGGCTTTTCACGCAGGAGACATATTGGCAAGGTGCAGGGATCTACTGAAGCTGAAGTCCATTGAAAAGACTGCAGGATTACTGCCAGGATACCGAAGAAAGGATGTAAAGAAGACGGAGCTCTCTTCTCATACATCTTACTCCAGGCCACGCCCCCCACAAATTTATTCCTTTGAACAAAATTTTCACTACAAATGCACTGATGAGCTTTAACTATATTACCACCCACCTAATAGTGAGTAGTTCCCTCTTTTGTAGCCAAAACAGTCCTGATCTGTAGAGGCATGAACACCACTACACCTCTGAAGGTATGCTTTGGTATCTGACACCAAACCGTCAGTAGCAGGTCCTTTACAACTGAAGTAAATCCATCCATTTAAGTTTAAAAAAACTGTTACATTTCTGGTACGTGCGGGAAATGGAACACTCCCATTGGTTGTGCTCTCAACCAAATGGTAAAACCATCCAATGGCTGGTGTCATGCCTGATCACATGTGCAGCATCATGGCAGTTGTAGATTAAACAGAGGCCAAGATGGTAGCTTCCTTGGGTGAAAACAATAGGTGGGTTTACTTCCACTTTAACTTCTGTAAGTAGTGTCAGTGTACGTACCTGGCCGGGCGCGTCGGTGGTCGCTTCGGTGTGCGTTCGCGTGCGCCGATGCGCGCTGTGGTTTTGCATGTTTCCATCCGCGCTGGTACACTTCCTGGATCGCGGGTGCGCGTGCCCGTGCACGCCGGTGCGTGCGGGTGCATGTGCGCGCATTGCGGGCGCGTGCGCGCGCGCGCCGTGCGCGTGCCCGCGCCCGCCGGTTTGCTTATTTAAACTACTGGAACACTTCAGACCAGTGCTGTCTGATCTGCATTCCCCTGTGTATCCTGCTCCTATTGTTTGCCTGGAATCCAACCTTCTGACCACCCGGCTTGTTACTGGACTTTCCTTGCTATCTGCCTGCACCCGACCTCGGCCTGTCTTTGACCCTGAACCTGCCTACCCTGCTGTGCCACATTGCCCGAACGTTGCCGAACCCTGCCTGTCTGACCGCCCCTTCTGCTTCTGCCCCGCTACGCTGCTCTGCGTACCGGCCTGCCTACCTACCTGCCTGCAGCCTGCCTGGCCCGCTACCCTTCTGAGCCCAGGATCCGGAGCCGCTCTCTTGAACCACTCTCAGGCTCCCTTACCCTTCCGCACTCCCGTGCCTCCTGTCTGCACTACCAGGGGCCCGTGAGTCGGATCCGTACGGGTGACCTCTCTCTGCTCCAACGGACTCGCTGATCAGGTGCGTATCCTGCTGACAGTATCAGACAGCCATGTCCGAGTCCGAGCAGGGGAGGGATCCCATGGAGGAATTATGCCGACACCTGAACGGGCTGACGCAAGCCGTGAAAGACCTCCAAGCCGGCTATACCAGGTTGGAGGAAAGAGTTCAAGTCCTGTCCTCGCCTGCCAACCCGCAAGGCACCACATCCACGGGATATCCGGCTACACCCTCCGTCGTCATGCTTCCTCCGGAACCCAGGGTCCCTACACCCGAGAAGTTTGCGGGCAATCGCAGCAAATACCGAGCGTTCCGCAACGCTTGCGAGCTTTTCTTCGCCCTACAACCCCGCACCTTTTCCCTGGAAGCAACCAAAGTGGGCTTCGTCATCTCCCTACTGACCGACGAGCCGCAGGCCTGGGCTCACCGCCTTCTAGAGCAGAAAGATGCCTCCTTGGAGACCCTTACCACGTTCTTTGCCGCGATGTCTCAGCTCTATGAAGATCCGCAACAAGCGGCTACTGCAGAATCTGTTCTCCACTCCCTCCTGCAAGGTCGTAGAGCGGCCGAGGATTACGCGGCAGAATTCAAACGTTGGAGCTCTGACACAGAGTGGAATGACGCGGCTTTGCGCTATCAATTCCGGATGGGCCTGTCGGATCAGCTCAAGGACGAGCTAGCACGTGTCGGAGTTCCTCAAACCCTGGACAAGCTAATAGATCTGGCAATCCAGATAGACCGACGCCTGAGAGAGCGTCGCTCCGAGAGGACCTCCAGTCAGCCCCAACCCACCTGGTTGCTCCCCAAGGTCTCAAACCCGGCCCGTCTTGCACCTCCGGCGCCCCCGTTTCCGGCGTTAGATGACCCAGAACCCATGCAACTGGGCTTACTGCGCCCATCGCTCTCTCCCGAAGAACGCCAGCACAGGCGTAGCAACAATCTGTGCATGTATTGTGGCGAACCGGGACACTACGTGAGATCCTGTCCGGCTAAGATGCGTAAGTGCCTGCCTGTCTCTTCTACTTGTGCCTCTTTGTTGCCTAATCCAACTTCTCACTTGGCTCTCTCCATTTCTTTACAGCCCCCCGGAAGGACTTCCGCAATCCTGGTACCCGCCATAATTGATTCGGGGGCATGCAGCTGCTTTATTGATTTGACATTTGCTGCCAGTCATCACATTCCCCTGCGGCCGAAACCCCGGGGACTTGCAGTATATCTCGCTGATGGCTCTATTATCAAATCCGGCCCCGTCACTCAGGAAACCGTCCCTTTGATGGCCTCGGTGGCAACCCACCATCAGGAGTTCCTAAGTCTGGATGCCATCTCCTCTCCGCTATTCCCCGTCATTCTGGGGATGCCCTGGCTGCAAGCCCATAACCCCGACATTGACTGGGCTACAGGGAGAGTTAAATTCCTCTCTGATTATTGCCTGCAACACTGCCTGCAACAAGTCTCTTCCGACCACACTCACCTGCTCTGTCTGGGCACAGACCCTGACCTTCAGAAAACCATCCCTGAGCCCTACCATGATTTTCTGGACGTGTTCAGTAAGAAGGGAGCAGAAACCCTTCCTCCTCACAGACCATATGATTGCCCTATAGAACTTTTGCCTGGGACCGAAGTACCTTTTGGGAGGATCTTCCCGCTGACTGAGCAGGAATTGGGTACCCTGAAAGTCTACATTGACGACAACCTAAGGAAAGGGTTCATCCGCCCGTCCACCTCACCTGCAGGTGCGGGTATCTTTTTCGTTGAAAAAAAGGACCATTCCCTACGCCCCTGCATTGATTATCGGCAGTTGAACAGGATCACCATTAAAAACCGTTACCCCTTACCTCTCGTGCCGGAACTGTTCCAGAGGCTGGGAACGGCGGTCATATTCACCAAGCTTGACCTCCGAGGAGCGTACAACCTGATCCGCATTCGAGAGGGGGATGAGTGGAAGACGGCCTTCCGCACACGGTTCGGGCATTACGAGTACCTGGTTATGCCGTTCGGACTGTGTAACGCGCCGGCTACCTTTCAACATTTTGTCAATGACATCTTCCGTGATTACCTGGACTTGTTCGTCATAGTATACCTGGACGATATCTTAATATTCTCTTCCTCTGTAGACGACCATCGCAGGCATGTCCGGAATGTCCTTGTTCGGCTCAGACGACATGGGCTTTACGCCAAACCAGAGAAATGTGAGTTTGAGCGGCAAAGCATCCAGTTTCTCGGTCTGATCATCTCAATTGAGGGCATTAAAATGGACCCTCAGAAGGTGTCGGCTATCCTGGACTGGCCTGCCCCCACAGATAAAAAAGGGGTCCAGCGCTTCATCGGATTCTCCAATTTCTACCGGAAGTTCATCAGAAGTTTTTCTGCAATTGTCGCCCCCCTTACCGAACTGACCAAACAAGGAGACCGCTTCTACTGGTCTCCTAGAGCCCAAGCTGCCTTTGACAAACTGAAGGAGTTATTTGTCTCTGCCTCCATCTTGAAGCACCCTGACCCCGCAGTACCTTTCGTCCTGGAAGTAGACGCGTCCGAAAATGCAGTGGGGGCTGTGCTATCCCAGCGTCAGGGGGCTAAAGCCTTACTTTTTCCAGTGGCCTTCTTCTCGCGCAAGCTTTCCACGGCAGAACGTAACTATGACGTGGGTGACCGGGAACTCCTGGCTATCAAGGCCGCATTAGAAGAATGGCGTTACCTGCTCGAGGGGGCGGCACACCCCATTTTGGTTTACACGGACCACAAGAACCTCGAGTACCTGAGAACAGCCAAGAGGTTGAAGCCAAGGCAGGCAAGGTGGGCACTTTTTTTCTCAAGGTTTTTGTTCCACATCACCTACAGGCCGGGCTCAAAAAACATTAAACCGGACGCACTATCCCGAATGTTCAGCACTCCTGAGGAGAACTTACCTGTTGACACCATCCTCCCTGCCGGGAACTTCCTGCTACTCCAAGAAGACCTTATGCCCCGTATTAAGCGGGCATCTGCTGGCTTGACCTTGCTTCCGGAGGATTGTGTCAGGGCACAAGATGGTCTGATCAGGCACGAGGGCAAGATTCTGGTCCCTGAGGGTCTTCGGATAGCTGTTCTGGAGCTTTGCCATGACCACAAGTTGGCCGGACATTTTGGTACCTTGAAAACGGCCGAGCTCATCAAGCGCACGTTCTGGTGGCCGCAGCTGGGTAGTGACTGCAAGAGATACGTGGACTCATGCAACACCTGCTCCCGGAACAAGAATAGCCGGATGAGGGCCTGGGGTCTACTAAAACCTCTACCTGTCCCTGAAAGACCCTGGAAGATGGTGTCGATGGACTTTATAGTGGAGCTCCCTCTGTCCGAAGGGTTCTCCACGGTCTTCGTTGTCGTTGACAGGCTGTCCAAGATGGCTCATTTTTTGCCCATGAAAGGTACACCTTCCGCCATGGAAACGGCAAGGGTTTTTATCAGGGAAATAGTGAGGCTTCATGGAGTTCCGGCAAGTATTGTCTCAGACCGAGGCGCCCAGTTCACCTCCAGATTTTGGAAGGCTCTTTGTGATTCCCTGGAAATCAAGTTGGCTTTTTCTTCGGCATATCACCCCCAGACGAATGGCCAAACTGAGAGGACCAACCAAACATTAGAGCAGTACCTCCGTTGTTTTTCCTCCTTCTCCCAGGATGATTGGGCCTCCCTGCTCCCCATTGCTGAATTCGCTTACAACAATTCCCTGCACTCTGCCACTAAGCAAACCCCATTCTTTGCCAACTATGGATTCCATCCCTCCTTCTTACCAAGTACCATACCCGAATGCACTGTCCCTGCGGTATCCGAAACAATGGATTTCTTCTTCTCCAATAACAAACTTCTACAGGAGACCATGTCCAAGACCCAGGAGTACAACAAGAGGATGTTTGATAGGAAAAGGAGAGGGGAACTCATTCTGGAGCCCGGCAACCAGGTGTGGTTATCCACGATTAACCTAAAGATGGCCTGCCCGTCCAGGAAATTGGGCCCTAAGTTCATGGGACCTTTCTCGGTAAAACGGAGGATCAACAATGTAGCATATGAGCTCGACCTACCCAACTCCCTGAAGGTCCACCCAGTCTTTCATGTGACTCTGTTAAAGCCGGTTGTCCCTAACCCCTTCGCTGGCCGTAACGTTAGCCCACCGGAGCCGGTTCTGATTGACGGCGAGGAGGAGTTTGAGGTAGAGGCAATCCTGGACTGTAGGAAGAGACATAACCAGGTACAATATCTGATTAAGTGGAGGGGTTACGGCCCAGAAGATAATTCTTGGGAACCCGAAAACGGCATACACGCGGAGGAACTCATGCAAGCTTTCAGGAGGTCTCACGCCACGAAGATCGCTCAATTGGGCATCCGGAGGCTGCCCTAAAGGGGGGGGCACTGTCAGTGTACGTACCTGGCCGGGCGCGTCGGTGGTCGCTTCGGTGTGCGTTCGCGTGCGCCGATGCGCGCTGTGGTTTTGCATGTTTCCATCCGCGCTGGTACACTTCCTGGATCGCGGGTGCGCGTGCCCGTGCACGCCGGTGCGTGCGGGTGCATGTGCGCGCATTGCGGGCGCGTGCGCGCGCGCGCCGTGCGCGTGCCCGCGCCCGCCGGTTTGCTTATTTAAACTACTGGAACACTTCAGACCAGTGCTGTCTGATCTGCATTCCCCTGTGTATCCTGCTCCTATTGTTTGCCTGGAATCCAACCTTCTGACCACCCGGCTTGTTACTGGACTTTCCTTGCTATCTGCCTGCACCCGACCTCGGCCTGTCTTTGACCCTGAACCTGCCTACCCTGCTGTGCCACATTGCCCGAACGTTGCCGAACCCTGCCTGTCTGACCGCCCCTTCTGCTTCTGCCCCGCTACGCTGCTCTGCGTACCGGCCTGCCTACCTACCTGCCTGCAGCCTGCCTGGCCCGCTACCCTTCTGAGCCCAGGATCCGGAGCCGCTCTCTTGAACCACTCTCAGGCTCCCTTACCCTTCCGCACTCCCGTGCCTCCTGTCTGCACTACCAGGGGCCCGTGAGTCGGATCCGTACGGGTGACCTCTCTCTGCTCCAACGGACTCGCTGATCAGGTGCGTATCCTGCTGACAAGTAGTGAGGTATCTCACTCCATGCTGATCTGAGGAACAACATGGTGGGAACCAGTTTTTGTGTGTTTTGTATGTTTTTTGATATGTATACATGTGCAATTTTTATCATATAATAAATGATTTTTGATACTTTTTACAAAATTTGGGTACCGTTACAGCTCTTCTATTTACCGTAGTTTGTTAGGGTCCATTATTTTGTATATCGTTTATTAGGATGAGGTACTAGACCTACATGGTCTACCAAATGAGGGTCTCTCATTGAGGCCTTCCTCCCAATTTCCTATTTTTTATAGTGAGGTGATGCCTCAATGGATTGGACTTGTTTTTCCAGGATATCCCATAGATGCTCGATTGGATTGAGATCTGGTGAATTTGTAGGCCAAGTCAATAACTTAATGAAGCAGGTAGCAATATCCTGCTGAAAGAGGTCACTGTATTTAGGGAATACCGTTTCCAGGAAGGCGTGTACTTGGTCAGCAACAATGTTTAGGTAGGTGGTAGGTGTCAAAGCAACATCCACATGAATGGCGGGACCCAAGGTTTCCCAGAACATTACCCAAAGCATCATAATGCCTCCGCCAGCTTGCTTTCTTCTCATAGTGCATCCTGGTGCCATCTCTTCCCCAGGTAAGCAACTCACACACACCTGGCCATCCATATGATGTAAACTAAAAAGTGATTCATCAGACCAGACCACCTTCTTCCCTTGCTCTGTGGTCCAGTTCTGAAGCTCACGTGCACAATGTAGGCCCTTTGGCTGTGGACACGGGTCAGCATGGGCACCCTGACCGGTCTGTGGCTACGTAGCCCAATATGCAACAAACTGCAAAGCCAATTTTTTCTGCTTTCAACACATCGACTTTAAGGACAACGTGTTTACTTGCTGCGTAATATATACCACTTACTTTCATAAGTAACAAGATTACCAATGTTATTCACTTAACCTATCAGTGGTCATAAAATTAATTGCTGATTGGTGTAATTTACATTGTAGCGGCCTCACCCCGAGGCGTCAGAGTGAGGTGCGCCACGGCCCATGTCCTCCCCATGCATGTGGGTGAGGTGAAGGCCAATATCAATCTTTTCCTCGGGCCAAATGTGTGCTAGTTATGAGGGTCAGTCCTTCCGTGTCGGAATCTCCCTTTGCTCCCATCAACAGAGTCCATACACCCATCAAAGTCCAAACTCAGGTTTATTGCGTATCTCCACATACAGTCAAATGCAACGGCATGATACGATGGGGAAACAGGTCGAGGCACTGTACAGGTTCTTAGTCCCTACACTCCCTGTGCTATGACCAGGGGTTGCAGGAGTCTTGATGGAAGCTCCTCCGCTGCGCTGTACCTTGAACCGCCCGCACCCAGGCCTAAGGTGCCTGGGTGCGTGAAGAGATGACCTCCCCCAAAAAGACCTCGTGGCGAGGGCGTCTTCCCCTTTTATCTCCTCCCATCGACACCACGGCGGGTTCCCCGCCCCAGCCGTACCATCTACAGGAAGGGACAAAGAAGGGTAGCACTGTGGTAGTGATTCTACCTCGAGCCAATAGGTACACTGACACCCACTGGTCAAAGAGAATATTACACCACCCAATCCTCCACGAATAAGAAAAAGGGGTCTAATCCCTGACATAATTACACACCTGGGTCTCTCTACCCCCAGGTGTATCCCACTAACTTTGAAGACCCCGCTACAACATAATAAAAAAAATTAAGATAGTCACGTTACCAAAAACTCAGACAATCCAGGACTAAAGAATAAAAGAGCCATTCACTGGAGCTTTGCACATGCTCTGTCCTCACTGCAACCCTCTACAAAGATGACAGCAATTACGGGAATCGAGTGTAAATTGCAACGTATTGCATGACAACACAATCACCTATGAGTGTGCGTTTCATCACAAGCCCATCTTCACAATGTTGTACTGTTGTAAATGCAGGAAATATCTATTGTAAACAAAGACCTGAACCTGGATTATTTACTACCCTTGTCATATGGAAAGAAAAGACGCTCACATGGATTATTTCAACGTTTAATTACCGTACCTCTATTACACATAGCATGCCATATTAGTGCTTATTGCTTATAATTGCTCCACATATATATAGAGTTCCATTTTTGAACCTACTTCCTTCTGTCTCTTTATTTTTTCTCTTTAGAGATGTCCCTCTTTTAGGCATGATGTGAAGATCTGTATGGCGTGTTACGTAACTAACATACATCCTTGTATTGCATACTGTGCGGTATTCTATAAAGAAGTAGTAGCAATGCCCATAGCAACTAGCCAAATGTTTGCATTCCTTTTGTGTTGAAATTTAGTTGACATGGGTAGCAAACTTTATTTAGAAAAAGGCAGTATATCAACGTAATAAATAAAAAAGACCACGACCGCAGCCCGAAAGGCAGCATAATAGATTCGACTTTATATACATTTGTATTAGGATGTATTTATCGAAATAATAAAATAAAAACATTCTACCTGCATTTTTGTATGCATTGGAATTAGATATCTGCTAATTGATGGGTTCTTCCCCCCAGATCCTTTCCTGATTGGCTATGCATCAAAGCAGATTTTTTGTTTTATGAGATATTACATTGTACACGTAAAAAACAAAAATTATGTTTTTTTGAATCGTTAATCCAAAATTAACCACTTTTGGACCAGGTCTATTTCATAGCTCCCAACTGTCCCTGATTTCAAGGGACTGTCCCTGATTTCCCTCTGTCCCTCATCCCCCCTCATTTGTCCCTCACTTTGGTCTGATCTATATCGATATATATAAAATGCACTTTTTATCTATCAAAAAGTGTTTTCCAGCCCTAAATCTTTCATCTGATTTATAAATTGCTGCATTTGTAAATTCCAAAAGGCAATATAAAGGAATAGTAGTGGTAAAAAAAAGCACTTGTGGGTTTAACCAATCTTGTTTTTTTGTACAATTCTCCTTTAAGGGGGTGTGGCAAGGGGTGTGTCCTATGCTGCACACTTTTGCTGATAGGTGTCCCTTATTCCCATCTCAAAGTTGGGAGAAATGCTATTTCTGACATTTGTTGTTTACAAGTTAAAATCAGTATTTTTTGCTAGAAAATTATTAGGAACCCTCAAACATTATATATATTTTTTTTTAGCAGAGATCATAGAGAAAAAAAAAGGGATTTTTATAACAGCTTACCTGTAAAATCCTTTTCTTGGAGTACATCACGGGACACAGAGCGACTTAGTCATTACTAATGGGTTATATAGATTACCTTCAGGTGTTGGCACTGGCCAATTCCAAACCGGAAGTACCCTCCCCTATATAAGCCCCTCCCACCCGGGAGCACCTCAGTTTTGTAGCCAAGCAATAAGTGTCCCAAAAAGAGGGGTGGGAGCTCTGTGTCCCGTGATGTACTCCAAGAAAAGGATTTTACAGGTAAGCTGTTATAAAAATCCCTTTTTCTTTTTCGTACATCACGGGACACAGAGCGACTTAGTCATTACTAATGGGACGTCCCAAAGCAATGCCAAATGAGGGGAGGGATACATAAGCTGGGCGCCATCAGGCATGAGGATCTTTTGCGGCCTGCAACACACTGCGCCCAAAGGCGACATCCTCCTGACTTCTAACGTCTACCTGGTAGAACCTAGTAAACGTGTGTACCGAAGACCATGTTGCGGCCTTACATACTTGAGCCAGGGAGGCCTGGTGATGCACTGCCCATGAAGTTCCAACTGCTCTTGTGGAGTGCGCCCTAACTTTGAACGGAGGCGGTCTCTTTCTCAAGCCATAGGCTTGTATTATGACCTGTCGAATCCACTTGGCTAAAGTAGATTTTGATGCTGCCTGACCCTTTCTGGGGCCTTCCGGCAGAACAAATAAAGAATCCGTTCTGCGAATCTGAGCAGTGGCTTTTAGATAAGCTTTAACTGCTCTTACTACATCCAAAGAATGTAATAACTTTTCCTCTACCGAGCTAGGTTTGGGGAAAAAAGAAGGAAGAACCACATCTTGGTTCAAATGAAACCTCGACACCACCTTAGGAAGAAAGGCTGGATGAGGACGTAATACTACTCTGTCCTTATGGACAACCAGATATGGCTCCTTACAGGACAAGGCGGCTAATTCCGATACTCTTTTAGCCGAACAAACGGCTACTAAGAAAATCAATTTCCTGGTGAGAAGAACCAAGGAAATGTGTTGTAATGGTTCAAACGGTTGTTTCTGTAGAACCGACAGAACCAGGTTTAAGTCCCAAGGACATATGGGAATACTAACCGGAGGGCTAATACGCATCACTGCTTGTATAAAGGCTTTGACTAGTGAATGCGAAGCCAAGGGCCTTTGAAAAAATATTGACAAGGCCGAAATCTGACCCTTGATAGTACTCAAGGCAAGCTTCCTATCTACAGCCCACTGTAGGAAGTCCAAAATCCTCCCTATCACGTACTTACGTGGATGCCATTTCCTGGCCTCACACCACGTAATGTACGCTTTCCAGATCCTATAATAGATCTGCCTGGATACCGGTTTCCTGGCATTGATCATGGTAGATACCACAGAATTAGAGAGCCCTCTCTTTTTCAGAATGTGGGCTTCAATAGCCAGGCCGTCAAACCTAGGGCTGGTAAGGAAGGGTGGTATATCGGTCCCTGCGACAGCAGGTCCGGACGATGTGGGAGGGTCCAAGGACTCCTCACTGACATTTTTACAATCTCCGCGTACCATGCCCTTCGGGGCCACGCTGGAGCCACCAGAATCACTGGTTTCTTTTCTACCCTGATTCTGCAGAGTAATCGCGGTAACAATTGTGGCGGTGGGAATGCATATATCAGCTCGAACTGATCCCAAGGGAACACTAGGGCATCCGAGCCGCAAGCTAGGGGATCCCTTGTGCGAGACACAAATCTGTCCACTTTTGCGTTGAATCTGGATGCTAGCAGATCTACATCCGGTGTTCCCCACCGCTGGCATATTGCCTGGAAAACCTCGGGGTGAAGAGACCATTCCCCCGGGCATAATTGTTGGCGACTTAGAAAGTCCGCTCTCCAATTTTCCACTCCTGGGGTGAAAACCGCGGATATGGCTGGGACATATTTTTCTGCCCACTCCAGGATGCAATTTGCTTCCCTCTGGGCTGCACGACTCTTGGTGCCACCCTGGTGATTGATATATGCCACTGCCGTGGCATTGTCTGATTGAATTCTGACAGGGGACCCTTGGAGTTTGGATGTCCATGCTACTAGGGCATACCGGGCTGCTCGTATCTCTAAGAGATTGATGGGCAGGGCCTTTTCTGCTTCTGACCACTTGCCCTGGAGAGACCATTGCTCCAGTACTGCCCCCCAGCCTATGAGGCTGGCATCTGTAGTGACCACCTTCCAAGAAACCGGACTGAAGGGTTTCCCTCTTTCCAGATTCTGGGGCACCAACCACCAATGGAGGCTCTTGCGAACGGAAGGGGACAGGGACATTGGTAAGTCTAAAGCCTGAACTTTTTTGTTCCAGGCTGACAGTATGGCCCTTTGCAAATTCCTTGAATGGAATTGACCGTAGGGTACCGCTTCGAATGAAGCCACCATCTTTCCCAGCAGCCTCATGCAGAGGCGTATGGATGGTTTTCTTTTTGTACCCACTAAGTGGGTCAAATCTTTTAAAGACGACACCTTCTCTGGAGGTAAGAAAATCTTTCTCTGATTTGAATCCAGCCTTAGCCCTAAGTATTCCAGACTTTTGACTGGTCTTAGAGCTGACTTGTCCCGGTTGATAATCCAACCGTGATATTCCAGATACTCGATTGTCTTGTGAATAGCTACTTCCAGCTTTTCCACTGAGTGGTCTATTAGTAGCAGGTCGCCTAGATATGCCATTATCGTTACACCCTGTGTTCTTAGATTGGCCAATAATGGGGCCAGAATTTTTGTGAACACTCGTGGTGCTGTGGCCAGACCGAAAGGTAAGGCTCTGAACTGAAAATGGCGCCCTTCTACTGCAAAGCGTAGAAATTTCTGGTGGGCCGGAAAGATGGGAATATGCAGATAAGCATCCTTTATGTCGATCGAGGCTAGCCATTCCTGCCCTTGTAGGGCGGTGGCCACCGATCGGATCGACTCCATCCGAAAAGTCCTGATATTTAGGAACTTGTTTAGCCCTTTTAGATTTAATATGGGCCTCACGTCCCCATTTGGTTTGGGGACTGTGAAAAGGTTCGAGTAAAACCCGAATCCGCTTTCTTCCAGGGGAACCTTCATGATTACACCTTGGAGCAATAGTTGTTCTAGTGCCAGAAGGAGGGATCCTCTCTTTTGGGGATCTCTTGGCACGTTTGACCTCATAAATTGGGCAGGAGGAGTGCCTTTTAACTCCAGCTTGTATCCCAGACTTACTGCGGAGAGCACCCATCTGTCTCTGATGGTGTCCCGCCAGGTCTCTGTGAACAACTGAAGTCTTCCCCCCACCCGATTGAGTGGGGGCAACGCTTCATGCCTTGGGGGGAGGTTTTGTACCTCTCTTGATCCAGGGCTTCTTGTTACCCTGTGATTGTCCCTGATTTCTGCCCCCTGAATTTGACCGCGGAGGCCGTCGGAACTGCTTCACAGCCGATGTGCCCGGGACTGGAGAAGTAGGCCTCTTAAAAGAAGGACTTCTACCCTTGTTCTAAACCGGTAAGAGTGAACTTTTACCGGCAGAAATTTTCTGGATATATTTGTCCAGATCTTCTCCAAATAAGCGTTCTCCATGAAATGGGAAGCTAACCAGCAGTTTTTTACAGGGAGCTTCAGCAGACCAGTTTTTGAGCCACAGAAGCCTACGCATATGTACTATAGACAGCGTAAAGCGGGAGGCCTATTGGATTGTATCCTTTATGGCGTCCACCGCAAAACACAAGGCTCTAGGCAGGTCAGCTAGGGCAAGAGCCTGCTGATCTGGTAAGTCCTGTGAGGGGGTTAACTCGGTAGCGGGTGTGTGTGACCCCCTGGTTGGGCTCCCCACACAAAAACAGGGCCAGCAGACGGAGGTTGTGGTTTTCAAAATCAAAAGGTGTGGTTTATTTCTCTATGTACAGTGACAAAAACACAGCAAAGCCAAAAAGAAACATAAACAAAATAAATCCTGGTCAGTTTGACCTCTGACTAAACATGCAGGTTTCCTAAACTAACAACTGGGATCAGCCTGGTGCTGTCCTAGTCCCTAAGTCCCTGGTTTAGTAAAAGTCCAAACAAATAGCCACACAGGCTTTGCCTCACCGCACAGGGGTTCACTCTCCCTAGACAGTCCACACAGGTCTGGGTCCAGGCATGAGCCAACACCTAATGAATCTGGGAGTTTTTATAGAGGCCTTAAACGAACTGACAGGCTTCAGCTGGTCTCATCAACTCCCTGCCTGCACGACGCCCAGCCCTCTCCCTAGAGGTATGAGTCATCCATGAGCCCACTAGCCTCAGCTGGGCTTCATCAACTCCCTCCCTAGTTGTATAAGTCGGCATAAAGCCTGAATCTGGGAGAAATATATCTACCCCCCTGGATGCAACCAGGTGACTTTACCTTCCTGCTGTCACATACCCCCCCCTCTTGTTTTAACCTTGGGGTTGGAACACCAGCAATCAGGCATTCATGTACTCGAGACAAAGCATCCACATTCCCCATTTGAACGCCAGGGCGATGCTTTACTGTGAAGTTGAATTCCTGTAGGGCCAGGAACCACCTATTCACTCTTCTATTTGTCTCCTTGTTTTGAGCCACCACTTTAACGGAGCGTGATCCGTAACCATGTCAAAGTGCCTACCTAGCAGATAGTACCGAAGGGAATCTAGAGCCCACTTCACCGCTAAACACTCCTTTTCAACCGTGGCGTAATTTACCTCATGGGACTTCAACTTCCTGCTGAGGTAAATGACTGGGTGCTCTTCCCCGTTCCAGACCTGGGACAATACTGCTCCTAACCCCACATCTGACGCATCACTTTGTACGACAAAGTCTTTAGAGAAGTCGGGTGAGTACAACACTGGCTGGCTACATAAGGCTTGTTTCAAGAATTGGAATGCTGCCTCAGCCTCGGGGGTCCATTTAATCATGACCGACCCTTTCCCTTTCGTCAGGTTGGTTAGGGGCACAGCCTTAGAAGCAAAGTGGGGAATGAAGCGCCGATAATAACCCGCGATTCCCAGAAAGGCCCGTACCTGCTTCTTGCTGTTGGGACGTGGCCAACTCTGGATGGCCTCGACTTTGTTGAGTTGGGGTTTTATCACTCCCCTGCCAATGGTGTACCCAAGATATTTGGCCTCCTCCTGCCCAATGGTACACTTCTTGGGGTTAGCCGTAAACCCCGCTTCCCGGATAGAGTCTAGGACTGCTTGCACTTTTGGCAGATGTGAGGCCCAATCTGTGCTATGGACAATTACGTCATCCAGGTAAGCCGCAGCATACTTCCGATGGGGCCTCAGTATCTGGTCCATTTTCCGCTGGAATGTGGCCGGCGCATTCTGTAACCCGAACGGCATTCTCTTATATTGGAACGCCCCGTCTGGGGTTACAAATCCGGTTTTCTCTTTGGCCGACTTGGCCAGGGGAATTTGCCAATACCCTTTTGTGAGGTCAAGAGTCGTCATGTATCGGGCTGTTCCCAGCCGGTCGATCAACTCATCTATACGTGGCATGGGGTAGGTGTCAAATTTTGTAACTTTGTTCAACTGACGAAAATCGTTACAAAATCGCCAGCTCCCATCCGGTTTAGGCACCAACACAATGGGACTAGACCAATCACTTTGGGACTCCTCTATCACCCCTAAGTTCAGCATTTTCTGTACTTCCTCCCGTATTGCCTCCCGTCGGGCCTCTGGGATCCGATAGGGTTTTAACTTCACCCTTTCACCGGGCGGGGTAATAATATCATGCTCTACCCCAGATGTTTGTCCCGGCAGCTCAGAGAACACCTCCTTGTTGCGAAGCACAAACTCCTTAACCTCCTGTTGTTGGGGTTGTGACAAGGTGGCTGCTATTCCAACCTCCGGAATCACGCAACCAGTTTGAGCTGGTGACCAAGTTTCTGCGACTAGGGACTCTCTATCCCTCCAGGCTTTCAACAGATTAACGTGATATATCTGTTCGGGCTTTCGCCTTCCTGGTTGTCTGACCTTGTAATTCACTTCGCTCACTTTTTCCATTATCTCGTAGGGGCCTTGCCATTTGGCAAGGAATTTACTTTCAACCGTAGGGACAAGTACCAATATCCTATCCCCCGGGGAAAAGGTACGGGTCTTTGCTCCACGGTTGTACACTCTCTGCTGTGCCAACTGCGCTTGGGCCAAATGTTCCTTCACGATGGGCATTACCTGTGCAATTCGATCTTGCATCAGGGCGACATGCTCAATCACACTCCTGTGGGGAGAACTCTCACTTTCCCAAGTTTCCTTGGCAATATCCAACAGCCCTCTTGGGTGTCTCCCATACAGTAACTCAAAGGGGGAGAATCCCGTAGAGGATTGGGGCACCTCCCTAATAGCAAACATCAAATAAGGAAGTAGACAGTCCCAATCCTTTCCATCTCTATCCACCACTTTCTTCAACATTTGTTTTAGGGTTTTGTTGAATCTTTCAACCAGCCCATCGGTTTGGGGGTGATACACAGATGTACGCAATTGCGTCACTTTGAACAATTTACACAGCTCTTTCATAACCCGGGACATAAAGGGTGTACCTTGGTCCGTAAGCAGTTCTTTACAAATACCCACCCGGCTAAAAACAAGAGATAGCTCTTTGGCTATGGTTTTGGCCGAGGTATTTCTGAGAGGGATCGCTTCTGGATAACGGGTGGCATAGTCCATTATAACCAATATGTACTGGTGCCCCCTAGCGGACTTGATTATAGGACCTACCAAATCCATTGCGATTCTCTCAAACGGGACCTCAATGATGGGTAGAGGGACCAGCGGGCTACGGAAATGTGGCATCGGGGCCGACCTCTGACACACAGGGCAGGAGGAACAATAATTTTCTATGTCCTTCATCACCCCAGGCCAATAGAATCTCTGTAATACCCTCTCTCGGGTTTTCTCTGTCCCCAGATGACCTCCAAGAATGTGCCCATGGGCCAACTCCAACACCAACTTCCTGTAAGGTTTGGGCACCACAAGCTGCTCAACGGTTTCTTCTGCCCTTTTTGCCACCCGATACAGTAGGTCCTTCTCTACGCTGAAGTATGGGTAAGTGCAGGTATTATCTGGGTTCACTAACTCGCCATCCATTTCCACTACATTTTCCCGTGCCTTTATTAGGGCGGGGTCTTTTAACTGTTCTGTGGCAAAATTTTCCCTGTGAACCTCCAGATCAGAAAACTCCACAGACGGTAGGTTTTCGTCTGAGGAGGTGGGCTCCTCTCCAGTTTCTTGAGTCTCCCCTGCCAATACTGACAAGGGAAATTCTGGAGAGTCCTCACCACTCTCAGAGGAGTTCTGGCTATCACATTCCTGGTACATAGGGGCACCAGTGGGGGGCTCAGGATCATCCCACAGTTCCCAGAACTTCGGAAAATCCCTTCCCACAATGGCATCATGCGGTAATTGAGATACTAACCCCACTGGATGAGAGAGGGTACCTTTGGGGGTCTCGAAACACACTGTAGTCACTGGATACTCTCGGGTGTCCCCATGCACACAAATAACAGCTACCTTGCTATTCCCAGAGACCTCTGTTTTAACTAATTCAGCCTTTATCAGGGTCACAAGGCTACCTGAATCCAGTAATACCACAACATTTCTACCATTAATACACATTTTGCATAAATGTTTCTCAGTTCCCCGAATGGCAGTGCATGCGACTGTCGCACACAGCGACTGACGTCTGTCCATCAGAAAGTCACATTGCATGGGTTCCTCCACAACCGGGCAATTTGCTGCAATATGTCCCGCTTGCCGGCAGCGGTAGCAAACAATCCATTTGGCTGCCTCTTGAGCCCCTGACTTCCCAGGCTGTTCTCGCCAAACTTTGGGTAGAGCTCCCACCCTCTCACTCTCTCCACCCTCACCCCTTGGAATCCTCTTATCCGCCCCTGGGGATGGTCTGGTCTTAGGGTGGAAAGTCCGAGAGTCTCTGGAAGAGGCCGTCAGGTTCTCTGTAGCCAAGTATTTCTCTACACGATCCACAAGACCACCGGCCGTCTCTGGGTCTCCATGGCTTACCCACTTTTGGATGGCAGTAGGAAGAGCTCTCAAAAACCGATCCATTACAACACGTTCCACAATCTCTGGTGCAGACAAAGTCTCTGGCTGTAGCCACTTCCTGCTCAGGTGAATGAGATCATACATTTGAGACCTGGGGGGTTTTCCAAGCTGGAGAGTCCAGTTATGGACACGCTGAGCCCGGACAGCCAGGGTGACACCCAGCCTTGCCAATATTTCAGCTTTTAGCATCACATAGTCTTTTGCTTGGTCAGGCTCTAGGTCATAGTAAGCCTTCTGCGATTCACCAGTTAACAGAGGAGCCACCAGTCCAGCCCACTGCTCCTCAGGCCACTTTTCTCTTTCAGCAGTCCTTTCAAATGTGGTCAAAAATACCTCTGGATCATCCTCTCCAGTCATTTTTGTCAATAAACGACTCACCCCAAAGGACGCGGTATTAGTGGGACGGCTTTCCTCACTGGTCTGCGGACGTTGCTGCATTACTGCTTCCATTTGTTGTAGTCTCTGCTCTTGCTTCTGTAACAGGTCTATGAAGCGGGCCTCAGATTGCTGCTGGGCTTGTTGATGAGCTTGCTGCTGGGCTGCAAGGCTCCTTTGCAAACCTGCATTTGTCTGCTGTTGATTGGCATTTGCTAGAGCCAGCTGTTTCAGTATCTCCTCCATGCTGGCTTAAAAAAAACTGCCACTGGTTCTCCACCAACTGTGAGGGGGTTAACTCGGTAGCGGGTGTGTGTGACCCCCTGGTTGGGCTCCCCACACAAAAACAGGGCCAGCAGACGGAGGTTGTGGTTTTCAAAATCAAAAGGTGTGGTTTATTTCTCTATGTACAGTGACAAAAACACAGCAAAGCCAAAAAGAAACATAAACAAAATAAATCCTGGTCAGTTTGACCTCTGACTAAACATGCAGGTTTCCTAAACTAACAACTGGGATCAGCCTGGTGCTGTCCTAGTCCCTAAGTCCCTGGTTTAGTAAAAGTCCAAACAAATAGCCACACAGGCTTTGCCTCACCGCACAGGGGTTCACTCTCCCTAGACAGTCCACACAGGTCTGGGTCCAGGCATGAGCCAACACCTAATGAATCTGGGAGTTTTTATAGAGGCCTTAAACGAACTGACAGGCTTCAGCTGGTCTCATCAACTCCCTGCCTGCACGACGCCCAGCCCTCTCCCTAGAGGTATGAGTCATCCATGAGCCCACTAGCCTCAGCTGGGCTTCATCAACTCCCTCCCTAGTTGTATAAGTCGGCATAAAGCCTGAATCTGGGAGAAATATATCTACCCCCCTGGATGCAACCAGGTGACTTTACCTTCCTGCTGTCACAGTCCCTTAAGACTTGTTTCAACTGATCTTTCACTGCTTGGCAGACTCCAATCGCTGCTACCGCAGGTTGTGTCACCATACTTGCTGTAGAGAAAGCAGATTTTAGTAAAGACTCCAATTTTTTATCTATTGGGTCTTTGAACATTGGAACATTATCTACTGGACATGTCAGTGATTTGTTAACAGAAGAGATGGCTGCGTCCACTGTAGGGACCCTCCATTTTCTTATGAACTTATCCTCCATGGGATAGATCACCGGAAATCTCTTGGGGGGAGCAAATATTTTATCAGGATGCTCCCAATCCTGGTAAATAAGCCCTTCTAATAAAGGGTGGATTGGGAAGGAACAGACAGCCTGGGGAGCTTTTAGCGACCCCAGCGAGGAAACCGTAGTGGATGGTGGTTCCGCCAGAGGCATTTTAAATGCTGATCGGACCATATTAGTCAGAGACTGAACCCATAATCTTTCAGCCTGAGAAGCTGAGAAAGGTTCTTCCACTGTTGATTCCTCCATAACTGAATCAACCTCATCCTGATCCCCTTCAGGTAGGTCGATCTCTGTGTGGGACTGTTCCTCCACTAACAGGCACTCTGAAGGAGGAGACGGAGATCGGACGCGCTTTCCCTGAGACAGGGAAGCAGCGATCAATGCTGTTAATCTCTCTTCCAATCCTCTCAGAGTTGAGGATAAAACCTCCTCTGTTATATATACAGGAGCAGGTGGACTGGGGACAGCCGCAGCACCAGGCATTCCTGCGGGGTTTCTACGGCTACTGACCTCTGAATTCTCAGGGGAGATTGGTGCAGTACAAGCATGCCCAATATCCTCAGAGCCCGATGGAGACCCCTTTGGCTTCCTGGAAGATCTATTTCCGGAGCGTCTGGACGACATATCCTTTAAGCACAAAGCTGAGGTATTCCCGTCGTCATACACCAATTTTGCTGGTAATAGTCTAACACAGGTGCTGCTATATACCAGCTGGTGTCCACTAAAGTGCCTTTCTATGGGGATGCCTGCATCAACCGCCTCTGTGTGCCACTGTTTGTTGCTAGCTCTGTTTGCATGCAGCTGACACTTGTACTGTGTCTTTTAACCATGCTGGGACGCCCGCACATGCGCAGAAGCGCCGCGGCGCGCATCGAGCGTCATCCACCCGCCCCGCCCCTTTTTTTCATAGGAGGCGCGTGCACGCGCCCGCGCGCGCGCCCGTGCGCCATTGGCGCCCTTTTCGAAATCAAACAGGGGACTAGGAGCCAGGGCCCTTTTTGCCGGAGGGCCTGTGCGGTGGATGAGCGCAGCAACAGGGCAGAGGAAGTGGATTCCCACAGAGAAACTTACCAGCTGCCTGGATCTTTTGACTTGAGAAAACCAAAGATCCACATGACAAGAAAAATGGACTACAGCGGCCTCTAGTGGTTTAACACAGGTACCGCGGTCCCTGTTTTTTTTTTTTTTTTCTTGACTACTATTAAAATTTTACATTTTCAGTAGTTATAGGCAAACACAGATATTTAGCGGGAATACCGTTAGGTAACAGACAGAAAGACAAATTAGGCTTGGGGGTCCCCCAATAGAACCAAGTTCCTGGGGGCCCCCACTTACCTGATCCCCGCCGCAGGACTTTGTTTGGTCCACAGAAGTCCAAACTTCACCTATCACGGCAGGCATTGTAATTAAACCTTCAGGGACCGGGTTCCCAAGGATTCCACTCCCCTGGACCTGTATAGCACCCTGCACAGACAACATCTTGGTCGTGGGTATGACCAGAGCTCTGGATCCCAGGGTCCAGCCCTCCTAAGAGAGGCATTACAGGCAAAACCTTGCTCTTCTGCTGCAAGGCCCGGGTACCGACCGTTTAGCTATGAAGCTTTTTTGGTGGGATCCGGAACAGCTTACTAAGGCCCAAAAGAACCTGTACGCAAGCCCAGTGAAAACACATGTTACTCTTTGGCCAACACCTTAGACACTGGCAAAAAACTGAGGTGCTCCCGGGTGGGAGGGGCTTATATAGGGGAGGGTACTTCCGGTTTGGAATTGGCCAGTGCCAACACCTGAAGGTAATCTATATAACCCATTAGTAATGACTAAGTCGCTCTGTGTCCCGTGATGTACGAAAAAGAAAAAGGGGGATCGTTGCAATACTTTATGTCACACCATATTTGCACATTTTTTTTTCTATAAAAAATACACTGTTTTTTAAATAAAAAAATAAGAAAATGGTAAAGTTAGCCCATTTTTTTGTATAATGTGAAAGAAGATGTTACGCCGGGTAAATTGATATTCATGCTTTAAAAATGGAAACACTCATGGAATGGCGACAAACCACGATGCTTAAAAATCTCCATAGGCAATGTTTAAATTTTTTTTACAGGTTATGTGTTTAGAGTTACAGGGGAGGTCTAGTGCTAGAATTATTGTTCTTGTTCTAACGATCGCGGCGATACCTCACATGTGTGGTTTGAACACCGTTTACATATGAGGGTGCGACTTGCATATCCAGGGACGGATCGCTTAAAAAAACATTTTTTATTATTTTTACTTTTTATTTTTACACTGTCCCTTTAAAAAATATATTTTGATCATCGTTATTCCTATTACAAGGAATGTAAACATCTCTTGTAATAGAAATAAGCAAGACAGGGCCTCTTCAATGTGAGATCTGGGGTCAAAAAGACCCAGATCTCACATTTACATTTAAAGCAACAAAAAAATAAAAAATATGTAATTTTACTTTTACGCAAAAAAAAAAAAATGGGCCCTTTAAAGTGGTGGTCCGCCCACCGCTTCAAAAATTAAAAGCCAGCAGCTACAAATACTGCAGCTGCTGAATTTTAATAATAGGACACTTACCTGTCCTGGAGTCCAGCGATGTCGGCACCCGCAGCTTATGTTTCCATCAGCTGTCGGGTGCTTCCACCACCATTGCATGTAAGGGAACCCGGCAGTGTAGCCTTACGGCTTCACGCCGGGAACCCTACTGCGCATTTGCGAGGCTCTGCTCCTCTTTCCTATTGGCCCGCGGAACTCCGCTTTAAGGCCAGAGGGCGGAAGTGACGTTTGACGTCGCTCCGGTCCTCCAAGGGCATAGAGTCGAGTGGGGGCAATCTTGCCCTCACTCAACTTCCTGCCCATCAGTCCAGAAGGTCGGATTGTTTTCGCCGCTACCGCCGCCTCCTCTCCCGCCGCCCATAAAGGTGATCCCATGGCGAACCACTTTTATCTGAAAGAGGATCGCCTGCGGTATAAAAATGCACCCCGCAGCCTCCAACCACCTCTTTTCCATGTCAGCACTGCGCAGCCTCCAACCACCTCCAGTACCGTGTCCGTAGCCTCCAACCACTTCATGTATCATGTCCGCAGCCTCCAACCACCTTCTATATTATGTCCGCAGCCTCCAACCACCTTCTATATTATGTCCACAGCCTCCAACCACCTCCTGTACTGTGTCCGATACCTCCAACCACCTCCTGTATCCTGTCTGCAGCCTCCAACCACCTCCTGTATCCTGTCTGCAGCCTCCAACCACCTCCTGTATCCTGTCTGCAGCCTCCAATAACCTCCTGTATCCTGTCTGCAGCCTCTAACCAACTCTTGTATCATGTCCACACTCTGCAGCCGCCAACCACCTCCAGTACCGTGTCCGCAGCCTCCAACCACTTCATGTATCATGTCCGCAGCCTCCAACCACCTTCTATATTATGTCCGCAGCCTCCAACCACCTCCTGTACCATGTCTAATACCCCCAACCACCTCCTGTATCCTGTCCGCAGCCTCCAACCACCTCCTGTATCCTGTGTTTAGCCTCCAACCAACTCCTGTATCCTGTCTGCAGCCTCTAACCAACTCTTGTATCATGTCCACACTCTGCAGCCTCCAACCACCTCCTGTACCGTGTCCTATACCTCCAACCACCTCCTGTATCCTGTCTGAAGCCTCTAACCAACTCTTGTATCAGCCTCCAACCTTAAAATGATAACCCCCCCCCGAAAAAAAGTCCTGTGGACGCCCATGCTTGCAGATGTATCAGTTACAGGAATGGGACAAACCATTCAACACTGACAGAGATGCTTTTAATGGTCAGTTTTATTTATTTATGTAAAACCTTTACCCCAAAAGGAAAAAATATATATTTGCTGTAACTGCTTATAAAGTATTAGCTGGAGTTTGACTTGGAGTGTATTTAAATCTGCTAGTACATCTAACACTCCCCTCCAATTAACAATGCTGCTGTCCAAATGTGCCCCCCGTGTTCCTTTATCCATACTGGAGGGACTCTAATAAAGGAGGTGTAACTGGCTGGATCACCAGGTAAAGACAGAGGGGAAAAAGCAAGAAAAAAAAGAAAACTGATGCAACCACCACATCTAATGATTGATTGCTTTTTGGTTTTACATTTAATACTGCTGTAAGTTCTGGGTTGGGACTGGACCTAAGCTCATCCCTGGCCACAATACACTGGTACAGGGTAAAATAGGTACTTGCCTTTCCCAAAGAAAGCTGTGATTGCCTGTGGCCCAAGTCACATGCCTAAATGCTTAGCCATTGGTCATGTGACCGTAGCTGAAAAGCATGGCCAGCTGTGTCAGAACGTCAGTTCACTGAGACTATTTGGCTAAGATCAAATGACAGCTTTCACGTGACTAGAACCAAAGGGAACTCCACTTGCTTCCGGGTCCTACACTGAGTGGCGGCCATGCTGCATTCTAAATACAGGAGGTCGGCCACTTGGCTTAGAACGCAGCAGGGCAGCCACTTGCCATGGGATCTGGAAGCAAGTGGAGATCATTGGAGTAGTGGTGGTGTGTACTTCAGTCATTGCCAGCTTCCAAGGGCATCAGCCAGGTATGGTCTATGCACAGTTACATTGACCCTAGCTGGACCAGTATAACTATGTAAAAAATATCCATACATTTACCCCCCTTCATGACCAGGCCATTTTTTGCAAAACGGCACTGTGTTACTTTAACCACTTCAGCCCCGGACCATTTGGCTGCCCGAAGACCAGAGCACTTTTTTAGATTCGGCACCGCGTCGATTTAACTGACAATTGCGCAGTCATGCGACGTGGCTCCCAAACAAAATTGACGTCCTTTTTTTCCCACAAATAGAGCTTTCTTTTGGTGGTATTTGATCACCTCTGCGGTTTGTTTGTTTTGCGCTATAAACAAAAATTGAGAGACAATTTTGAAAAAAAAAAGCAATATCTTTTACTTTTTGCTATAATAAATATCCCCAAAAAATATATAAAAAAACTATTTTTTCCTCAGTTTAGGCCGATACATATTTTTCTAAATGTTTTTGGTAAAAAAAATCGCAATAAGCGTTTATTGATTGGTTTGCGCAAAAGTTATAGCTTCTACAAAATAGGGGATAGATTTATGGCATTTTTATTAATAATTATTTTTTTACTAGTAATGGCGGCGATCAGCGATTTTTATCGTGACTGTGACATTATGGCGGAGACATCGGACACTTTTGACACCATTTTGGGACCATTCACATTTATACAGCGATCAGTGCTATAAAAATGCACTGATTACTGTGTAAATGTGACTGGCAGTGAAGAGGTTAACCACTAGGGGGCTAGGAAGGGGTTAAGTGTGTCCTAGGGAGTGATTCTAACTGGTAGGGGGCGTGGCTTACTGTGACACGTCACTGATCGCTGCTCCCGATGAGAGGGAGCAAACGATCAGTGTCCTGTCACTAGGCAGAACAGGGAGATGCTTGTTTACACAGGCATCCCCCGTTCTGCAGCTCTGTGACACATGATCACGGGACACCGGTGGACATCAAGTCCGCGGGTCCTGCGGGCACGATCACGTAGCTCGCGGCAGGGGCGCGCGTGCACCCACACAGCAGCAAATTTAAAGTGACGTATATTTACGTCGATTTTCCTCTCCGTGCCATTCTGCCGATGTAAAAGTGCGTGACCCGGTCCTTAAGTGGTTAATTGACAATTGTGCAGTCGTGCAACGCTGTACCCAAATAGCAGCTAATCAAGCACGATCTGTGCTTTATTAGCTGAAGTGGAGACATTGAGGGTCTAATAATTGAATCCTGATGTCTCCAGAAAGGGGACCTCTCACCTGCCCATGCTATCACATAGGTGGCGTGTTAGCCCCCTTGTAATAGCAATGATGTTTAACAAAGAAAAAAAAAATCATAAATGTGTAAACAAAATTATAATAAAAAAATTTAAAGAATTTAAAAAGAATGTAAAAGCAACCCTGTACACACCTCATCGCAAATGTGTAGAGTACAGCGCACACGTGTATATATATAAAATAAATGAAGTCACGGATGTGAGGTATCACCATTAACACCAAAGTGGGAGCAATAATTTCAGGGCCTTAGACCCCTTTCACACTGGGGCGGGCAGGTGCGGTGGCGGTATAGCAGCGCGATTTTCAGTGCTGCTATACTGTCGTTCTTACCGCGGTATGCGGTCGCTAGGGGGGTTAATTTAACCCCCGCTAGCGGCCGAAAAAGGGTTAATACCGCCCGCAAACCGCGGCTATTGCCGCGGTTTGCGGGCGGTATTACCGTGCTGTCCCATTGATTTCAATGGGAGACCGCGGTAAAGGAGCGGTGAACACACCGCTCCTTTACCGCTGTAAAGAAGCGGCTAGCAGGACTTTTGGAGCGGTCCTGCTAGCGCACCGCTTCAGTGTGAAAGCCTTCGGGCTTTCACATTGAAGACACAGGGCAGGATTTTTTCATGCGGTATAACAGCGCTATTATTAGCGCTAAACCGCATGAAAAACGCCCCAGTGTGAAAGGGGCCTACATACAAGCCGTAAAGACTTTTCAAGTAGAATTCCTGGCTTATACTAACTAATCTTAACCCCTTGGTGCCCACTCCTCCCAGCCCTTTAAGGCTGGGTTCACACTATTGTGAATCGAATGAGGGTTTCCCCGCATCCAGTTCACATAGCAGTAGATTGTGACTGGCTCTCTATGCAGCCGGTTCACACATTTCCACAGAGGCTCCGGTGCGAATTGCACAGGGGTCCTGTGCGTCTTCTGGTCTGTTTCAGGTCCGAATTCAGCCCTAAATTCAGGCTGATATCGGACCTGAAATGGTGAATGGAGACACACCGGACCCCATGCTGTGAGCCGCTGCGATCTCCAGTGTGAACTCAGCCTAATGCCGCGTACACACGGTTGGAGTTTCCGACAGAAATGTCAGATGTGAGCTTTTCGTTGGATATTTTGACCGTGTGTATGCCCCATCTGACTTTTTCTGTCGGAA
Organism: Rana muscosa; assembly: GCA_029206835.1. Taxonomy (NCBI): domain Eukaryota; kingdom Metazoa; phylum Chordata; class Amphibia; order Anura; family Ranidae; genus Rana; species Rana muscosa. Next base: position 28,496,500 of record CM055125.1, read on the forward strand.
TTTCCGACAGACTTAGATAGAGAGCAGGTTCTCTATTTTTCCGTCAGAAATTCCGACGGACGTTTTCCCGTTGGCAAGTCCGACCGTGTGTATGCGACATAAGGGGTTTTAGATGCTGGGAGACAGGGCATGGTTTATGATCATGTGACTGCCGTAATGGGCTTTCCGTTAGCCGCCGATAACTGTGCCGGGAGTGCTTGTTTTGCAATATTGCACGCAAATATTCGGCGCCAAGGCTCACTCACTAAGATGCCGCATATTTGCATGCTGTAGGCGCCAATACGTTAAAACACCACCCCCCCCCCCACCAACACTTATGCTAACTACCCTGTATACTTACAGTACTTACTTATTCTCAGGCAGCTCTGGCTATCAATGGGACAAATTTCTTCATCAATTTAGGCCAATATGTATTCTGCTACACGTATATTGATTGGTTTGTGCAAAAGTTATCGTATCTACAAACTATGGGATAGATTTATGACATTTTTATTATTATTATTTTTGTTTACTAGTAATGGCGGTGATCAGTGATTTTTAGCGGGACTGCGACATTGTAGCGGACAGATCGGACACCTAACTGACATTTTTGACACTTTTTTGGGAACCAGTGACATTATTACAGTCATCAGTGCTAAAAATATGCACTGACATTGTACTAATGACACTGATGACCAAGTAAAAAATTGTTTTTTTTTCAAAATTGTCAATCTTTTTTAGTTTATAGCCTGCAAAGAATAAAAACGGCAGTGGTCAAATACCACCAAAAGAAAGCTCTATTTGTGGGGAAAAAAATACATCAATTTTATTTGGGTACAACGTTGCACGACCGCACAATTGTCAGTTAAAGTAACGCAGTGCTATATGGCAAAGATAAAGTATATTCTTTGCTTGCTCACAAGGACAGGTCAGGAAAAAAAAATGCAACAATAGTTACACAATCCTCAATCAGAATATATTATAATGGCATGTGATTCAAGGTCACATGTGGAAGCTTACAAAAACCCCGATCCTCCACACTCTTCTTCACATAGGACACATTCTAAACCTACTAAAAATGACACAAATTAAAAAAAAAAAAACGAATAAGAATGTACTTAAAGATGGAGTAAGTGAGGGTTATAACCCCTGTAAGGTTTATTTTTGCCATCTGTGTCCCACTGTAGAGATTTCCCTTCACTTCCTGTCCCATAGCCAAAACAGGAAGTCAGAAATCCCTCTAAGGTAAGGGACTCTCTGGTTGTCACCAGAACTATTGGCCCTGTTGGAAGATTTCCCCCCTAATACAGTACTGTTCTGGGCCCTGGGGGCAACCTAAATTTGGGTTTTTATTTACTTTCACTTTTGTTGATAATGAACAACAGGAGAGGTAGGAAAGGTGAATCTTACTAACAAGGACAGCAATAAAAACCCGACAGGTGTTCTAATCCCTCTCCACTTTATACAAGACTAAAAAATAAAAGTTTTGCCTTTAGTTATACTTTAGCCACTTGCCGAACCACCGCAGTACATATACTGTGATGGGGCGGCTCCTACAGGCACCGCGATATACCTGTACACCGCAACCTGCTTCTGGGTTTTGTGCGCGTATGTGCGCCCCTGCTCACCTACTCTCCTGTGATTGTACACAGCGGGAATTTGTCAGCAGATTCCGGCCAATGATTCATGGCAGGGACCTGCTGATCTGCTGTGTCCAATCAGAACCCAGTGCCCTGTGTTTGACAATCATGGCAAAGAAACAAATCGATCTGTAGTAAAATCAGCACACATTACACAATGTTAGACTCACAGTTAAAGCTGAGTTCCGCCAAAAAAAATAAAAAATCAAAGTCAGCAGCTACACATACTGCAGCTGCTGACTTTTAATATATGGACACTTACCTGTCCTTGGAGCCCGCGATGTCGGCACCCGAAGCAGATCTGTCCCTCGGCTCTTGGCCATCTTCGGTAAGGGAATCAGAAAGTGAAGCCTTACGGCTTCACTTCCTGGTTCCCTACTGCGCATGTGCGAGTCACGCTGCTCTATCTCACTGGTCCCTGCTGTCTTCTGGGACCTGTGTGTCTCCCAGAAGACAGCGGGGGGGGGGCCGGAGGAGGGGCCGGACGTGGCGTAGATCGCCGCGGATACTGTGGCGATCTATGCCCGGAAGTGGGAGCAAATACCTGTATTAGACAGGTATCTGCTCCCCCCTCCCCCCTGAAATGTGCCAAATGTGACACCGGAGGGGGGAGGATTCCAAAAAGCAGAAGTTCCATTTTTGGGTGGAACTCCACTTTAACTTCTCGATTGCCCCTCGATGTTAACCCCTTCCCAGCCAGTGTCATTAGTACAGTGACAGTGTATATTATTAGCACTGATCACTATATTAGTGTCACTGGTGATGTCAGTGTCAGTTAATCAGTTCCCACAAAGTGTCAGTTAGGACTAGTTTACACTTGCTTCAAAACAAGGCTTCGGACAGGCTTTGTAAAAACTCTTTGAACGCCAGTCAAAGCTCCTGTCACTAAAATGGTTAGCTTACAGTCCTGTTTACACCTTGCTTTTACTTGGTGCTTTGATGAGGCTTCCATGAGGCTTTGGTGAGGCTTCGGTGGGGCTTCAACGAGCTTTGCCATAGCGGCTTTGAAGACGCTTTGAAGCACCACTAAAGCTACATGGGGTATAATTTTTGAAGCAAAGCAAAAGCAAAGAAAAAGCAAGGTGTACACAGGACTGTAAGCTAACCATTTTATTTAGTGACAGGAACTTTGACTGACATTCAGAGAGCTTTAACAAAGAGTGTCCGAAGCCTTGTTTTGAAGCAAGTGTAAACTAGCCATTAATGTGTGTTGAGGCGGAAGCAAGTGTAAATGAGCCCTTACAATTGCTTCAAAACATGGCTTCGGACACACTTTGTCAAAGCTCCTCACTAAATGAAATGGTTAGCTTACAGTCCTGTTTACACCTTGCTTTTGCTTGGTGCTTCGGTGGGGCTTCGATGAGCCTATGGTGGGGCTTTGGTGGGGCTTCGATGAGCCTTTGGTGGAGCTTTGTGGGGCTTCAAGAGAGCTTTTCCATAGACTTTGAAGATGCTTTTGAAGCACAACTAAAGCGACATGGGGTATAATTTTTGAAGCAAAACCAAAGCAAAGCAAAAGCTTTGATGAGGCTTCGGTGGGTCTTCGATGAGGCTTTGGTGAAGCTTCAATGGGGCTTTGGTGGAGCTTTGGTGGGGCTTCAAGCGAGCTTTGCCATTGACTTCTATGGAGGCTTTGAAGATGCTTTTGAAGCACAACTAAAGCGACATCAGGTATAATTTTTGAAGCAAAGCTGAAGCAAAGCAAATCAAAAGCAAGATGTAAACAGGACTGCAAGCTAACAATTTCATTTAGTGACAGGAGCTTTGACTAGTGTTCAGAGAGCTTTAAGAGCTAGTTTACACTTGCTTAAAAACAAGGCTTCAGACAGGCTTTGTTAAAGCTCTCTGAACGCAGGTCAAAGGGCCTGTCACTAAATAAAATGGTTAGCTTACAGTCCTGTTTACACCTGCTTTTGCTTGGTGCTTCGGCGGGGCTTCGGTGGGGCTTTAGTGGGGCTTCAAGCGAGCTTTGCCATAGACTTCTATGAAGGCTTTGAAGACGCTTTGAAGCACCACTGAAGCAACATGGGGTATAATTTTTGAAGCGAAGCAAAGGAAAAGCAAGGTGTAAACAGGACTGTAAGCTAACCATTTTATTTAGTGACAGGAGCTTTGACTAGTGTTGAGAGAGCTTTAACAAAGCCTATCTGAAGCCTTGTTAAAGCCTTGTTGAAGCCTAAGTAAGTGTAAACGAGCCCTTTGTGTCCGATATGTCCACCACAGTATCACAGTCCCACTATAAGTTGCTGATCACCGCCATTACTAGTATAAAATTAATAAATAAATAAATAAGAATTCAAGTATATATACAATAGTTTGTTGATGCTATAACTTTCACACAAACCAATTAATATACACCTATCGGGATTTTATTTTATTTTTTTACCAAAGACATGTAGCAGAATACATTTTGGCCTAAAATTTCTTAAGAATTTTTTTTTATTATTATTATTATTGAATATGTTTTATAGCAAAAATTCTAAAATATTGTTGTTTTTTTTTTTCAAAATTGTTAGTATTTTTCTTTTATATAATACAAAAAAAAAAAAAAAAAAACAACAGTGATCAAATACCACCAAAAGAAAGCCCTATTTGTGTGAAAAAGATGATATCAATTTAATTTGTGTACAGCGTCGCATGACCTCGCAATTGTCAGTTAAAATAGCACAGTGCTGAATAGCAAAAAATGGCCTTGTCATGAAGGGGGTAAAATCTTCCACAGCAGATGTACTCTCACATGTAGCAGAATACAATCTGGCCTAAATTTATGAAGAAATTTGATTTTATTGGATATGTTTTATAGCAAAAAGTAGAAAATATTGTTGTTTTTTTTTCAAACTTTTTTTGTTTATTAAAAAAAAAAAATGTAAATATTGAGGTTTGGTGCTATAGTGTAGCCATCCTTCCAAAAATTTGGAAATGGAAAATAACCTCTAAACCACCAAAAGGGGGGACTATTATGGGCTACCTTCGAATACACATTGGTACAATGTAATAGTAAAATACATCAATTTTCTTTACACAAAGGACAAAAACAAACGCAGCTTGAGTATAATAAATTGCACAGATAGGTCAAAACATGCAAGTCAATGGTCATGGATACCAAGGGAAAGGCATCCGACGCATTTCGAAGTCGCCTTTCTCCTCAGGGGTGCCAAATGATGGGGAACTATAATTGAAAAAGTACAACATATTACTCTCAGTACAACATATATCCATAAATGGTCATGTGGAAAAGCAAATAATTCAAAATAAGTAAATCACCAAAAAGCAGAGATCAATACTGAGCTAAATGTGCAAAAAGGCATATAACTACAGCCGCAAAGTAAGAAACATTAACCACTTGCCGATAAATACGTCGGCAGAATAGCACAGCTGCGCAAAGCAACGTACAGGTACGTTGCTTTGAATTTGCCGCCGTGAGGGTGCGTGCCCGCCTTCCGCGAGCTCCATGACCGTGCCCGCGGGACACGTGGACTTGCTGTCTGCCGTTGTCCCGCGATCGTGTCACGGAGCTGCAGAACAGGGAGATGCCTGTGTAAACAAGGCATTTCCCGTTCTGCCTAGTGACAGGACAGTGATCTACTGCTCCCTGTGATCAGGGGCAGTGATCAGTGTCGTGTCACTTGTAGCCCATCCCCCCTACAGTTAGAACACATCCCTAGGACACACTTAACCCCTTCATCGCCCCCTAGTGGTTAACCCCTTCCCTGCCAGTGTCATTTACACAGTTATCAGTGCATTTTTATAGCACTGATCGCTGTATAAATGACAATGGTCCCAAAATGGTGTCAAAAGTGTCCGATGTGTCCGCCATAATGTCGCAGTCACGATAAAAATCGCTGATCGCCGCCATTACTAGTAAAAAAAAAATATAATAAAAAAGCCATAAAACTATCCCCTATTTTGAAGACGCTATAACTTTTGCGCAAACCAATCAATAAACGCTTATTGCATTTTTTTTTACCAAAAATATGTAGAAGAATACGTATCGGCCTAAACTGAGAAAAAAAATCGTTTTTTTATTTATTTTTTGGGGATATTTATTATAACAAAAAGTAAAAAATATTGCTTTTTTTTCAAAATTGTCGCTCTTTTTTTGTTTATAGCGCAAAAGATTCAAACCGCAGAGGTGATCAAATACCACCAAAAGAAAGCTCTATTTGTGGGGGAAAAAAAGGACGTTTGGGTGCAACGTCGCACGACCGCACAATTGTCAGTTAAAGCGACGCAGTGCCGAATCGCAAAAAGTACTCTGGTCAGGAAGGGGGTAAATTCTTCCGGGGCTGAAGTGGTTAAAAGCAGTTCAGTGCTATCACGGCAGTCCAGCAAATGGGAGGGGTGCCAAAGAGGTAGTGGTGATCAAATACCACCTAAAGAAAGCTCTATTTGTGTGAAAAAATTATATAAATGTAATTTGTGTACAGTGTTGTATGACCGCGCAATTAACAGTTAAAGTATCGCTGTGCTGAATAGCAAAAAATGCCCTGGTCATGAAGGTAATAAAATTGGAGTGGAGCTGAAGTGGTTAAAGAAGAGTTCCAGGTATGGATATGGTATACCTAGTTACACTAATTCTGCTTGGACCAATGTAACTGTAGTGCCCTCCTCACTTCAGCTCGTCTGTCTCTTGTCTAGGGGTACCTTAGAAGGGAAGGGAGCGGGGACACCACGCCTGGCCTTCACCACAGGTGTCAGTGCGGTGTGAGCAAAGTTCTTGTTTTACCTTCGGGTCAGTGCTGTGCACCTGGAGCCTCCACTGAGATTACCTTGAACAATGTCTGTCAGGAAAAAGCCTCACACCATTAAAGTCCAACACTCCTTTATTCTTCTCGAATGAACACAATCAGTTGAACTCCCTTGGAGAACAGAACAGAAAAGGAGGTGTGGATGCGAGTAGGCCCAGACACAATGTGTTCTCCACTTTCCTTCCTGAAAGTGGGCTGAGGTCTCCTAGTGAGGGGGAATTTCCTTCCAGGCGGTCTCCGATGAGAGGCTCACCTGTCATTGGCAATCTGCTGCACCAGGTCTTCAAGTGAGGAGCTCCCCCCGGTCCATTACGCCTTCCGGATTCGGGTTCCCAATCCCTGGGTTCCCTAGGACCTCCGTCCCTCGCGGAACTCAGTGTTGGGCACTGAGCTCCAGACCTCCATCCGAGTACCTCACCCCAGGCTAAAGATGCCTGGGATGGAACACGACCTCCGGCTGTCCTCTAGGCCTAGGCCGCCTTGAGGACCGACAGGAACCACCGCCCACAGGCTGAAGGTGCCTGGGACTCCACCCCGTGACAAAGATGGCCGGCCCCTTTATACCCTCTCCCAGCAAGCACGGCGGGTTCCCCGCCCCACCATACCGCTGCCGAGAGAGGACAAAAAGGAGGCCCGGCACACAGCAATGGCTCAACCCCCAGCCCATGGCGACAGCGCCACCTGCTGGGCTGCAGGGAATTACACATCACTGGTGTCTCTGCCAGGTTTAAATTACACCCGGGAAAGTACATACCCGCTACACTCTCCCCCTGGTGGTTTGACACTGGTCCCCAGTGTCTGGAGTAAACCATGCCCTCAACGGCTGACATGGCCCAGTCCAGAAACCAACTACCAATTGCACAAAAATAAACTCTTTTGAAAAGAACTTGATCAACTGGAGCAATTGTGTCTGAGCCCTATATAAAAAAAGGGAAAAAGAAACAACAGCATTTAACCATAACTTTGAATCACACATTCACATTATACTTTTCCCACCCATCCTGACTAAAATCCACCCCATCCTCAGTGATCTTTATGGGATGCTCTCCTGCAGAGGGAAAAAAGAAAGAAATCAACACACATAAACCCTGAAACATGTATTCGTGTGAGAGAAAAGAAACTTCTCCAGGAAGAAATCCCTTTTCTCCAAGGAGTGAGTGTGTGTAAAGTGTTTAACGTTGTGCAACACTGCCACCTGGTGACAGCATCGCGGTAACTGCACTCGTGGAACTTTTCCTCTTCTCTTTGGCCCTATCTACCCCAGAGTCCATGATCTCTTGCTGGAAAGTGAAGAACAAAACAGGAACAGTCCTTCATTCCTCTGGGCAACAAAAGCAACAGGCCCCAGAAAGTTCAGCAGCATAAAAAGAACGGAGTCTTTTCTCTCCTACAGGTAGAAACGGGGATGCGGCAGAACAAGTTGCTTCAAGTGCTGGTCCATGGTCTCCAGATGATATTCTACATCTTCTCCTTCCTTGCGTCGGATCAGCACCTTGTCTGCATGGATGTGTCGTCCCGACATCCACTCTGCCTTGCAGTCCTTAAAACGTTGAGAGGCTTTGGGAGAGCATGCCAGGTACCTGCGGGCGTGTGGAACCTGAAGGTGGGTCCACACAAAGTCATTGTACCAGCGCTCCCGACACACGTCCACCTCATAGAGCAGCTCCTTAGACAAGTATGGATACTCCCATCCGTACTCCGCAGCAACCTTCTGGCCAAATAGGCGCTGTAGTCTCGCCAAAGGAGGCATTGTAGCTTTGTCCCCTTCGCCAGGTAAAACCTTAAAATCTTATCGAGTCCGGGTGGCGAGGGACCTTGACCACATCTGATCTGGGCATTGGTGCACGCAGTAACAGTCTCTTTTCCCCGGTCTTCGGTACAGATGGTACCGGGGATGTAGAGGCAGGCTGGGAATGGGACCCTTGTTCAGGCGCTGGTGCCTCCACCCGGGGTGTACTTTCCCCTGTAGACATGGGTGGATCCCTGGTTCTGCGGGATGAAGCGAGAGGTACTTTGTCCCAGCCCTTTTCTGCAAACAGTTCGTCTACAGCAACGTCGTCTCCCATGTCCGAGAGCGACTCCAGGTCAGAGGTGTCGCACTCCTCCGCGGGTATGTACCCTGTAGTGGAGACTGAGTTTTCACCTCTTCCCACACACCAAATCTCTCCGCCGGGCTTACCTCGGCCTTTGCTTGAAACGGGACGTCCGGAACTCTTGCCGACGGATCCATCCGGGCCGGGCGTAAGCGGGCGAGACGGTCCACCACAACCGCTGGTCGGGGCTACCATGCCGGTCTTTCTCTTCGGTGGTGGACGCTACGAGACAGTGGTGACCGAGTCAGCATCCTCGGATTTCTCCTGTTGAGTTTTCACGACCTCCTCCGCGGTCGCTGCAGTGTGCACAGCGATGGCTGTCAAAGCAGTGATTCCTCCTCTCTGAGTGGTGTTGCCTGCAGCACGGCCGGGGTAAATGGTTCTCAGTTTCTCAACCGCTGGATCCACTTCAAACAGAAACTCCCCACAGGCCTCACATCGCCCGAATGGCTTCAGTTGGCACACCAGTCCCGAACAGCCGGGACAAATCACACCCAGGGCCTCAACGTCCATGCACGAATACAGGGCGAATCGACCCCTTGGCTTTAGCCGGATCCCCGTATCTGTTACCGGAGCAGCAGCAGTCAATTTCGTGGTGGAAGGGTGAACTGGAATCCACGATGTATGTCCGAACATGGCGACCTGTTGCTGATCCATCGCACACTGCAAAGTTTTTGCGCCAACGTCCCACGTGTAGTCCTTCACACGTATTGGACTCCTCCCCTTTGCTCCAGTTCACGAGCTTTTCTTCTTTTTCCTTTCTGAGTCACGCCCACTAACTAAGCGATGGGGGTGTGCCTGGTGGCGCAGTGCAAATAGAAGCCCCCACGTGTAGTCCCTCACACGGCTGAGCATCCCCCTTTCCTCGCTCTTCTGCGCGGGCCTTTCTCTTCAATGGGTCATGTCCACGACTTCGAGCACAGGGATGCACTTCGGCCAATGAAGGCCTGCCTACTCGCGTAACTCCTCCAGCAGACACGTTCAATTCCGTGGTGCACAAACACTATACCGGACCCGAGCCCCCATGTGTAGCGCCCTCCTCACTTCAGCTCGTCTGTCTCTTGTCTAGGGGTACCTTAGAGGGGAGGGAGCGGGGACACTACGCCTGGCCTTCACCACAGGTGTCAGTGCGGTGTGAGCAAAGTTCTTGTTTTACCTTCGGGTCAGTGCTGTGCACCTGGAGCCTCCACTGAGATTACCTTGAACAATGTCTGTCAGGAAAGAGCCCCCCACTATTAAAGTCCAACACTCCTTTATTCTTCTTGAATGAGCACAATCAGTTGAACTCCCTTGGAGAACAGAACAGAAAAGGAGGTGTGGATGCGAATAGGCCCAGACACAATTGGTTCTCCACTTTCCTTTCTGAAAGTGGGTTGCGGTCTCCGAGCGAGGTGGAATTTCCTTCCAGGCGGTCTCCGGTGGGAGGCTCACCTGTCACTGGCAATCTGCTGCACCAGGTCTTCAAGTGAGGAGCTTCCCCCGGTCCATTACGCCTTCTGGATTCGGGTTCCCAATCCCTGGGTTCCCTAGGACTTCCGTCCCTCGCGGAACTCAGTGTTGGGCACTGAGCTCCAGACCTCCATCCGAGTACCTCATCCCAGGCTAAAGGTGCCTGGGATGGAACACGACCTCCGGCTGTCCTCTAGGCCTAGGCCGCCTAGAGGACCGACACGAACCACCGCCCACAGGCTGAAGGTGCCCTGGACTCCACCCCGTGACAAAGATGGCCAGCCCCTTTATACCCTCTCCCAGCAAGCACGGCAGGTTCCCCGCCCCACCATACCGCTGCCGAGAGAGGACAAAAAGGAGGCCCGGCACACAGCAATGGCTCAACCCCCAGCCCATGGCGACAGCGCTACCTGCTGGGCTGCAGGGAATTACACATCACTGGTGTCTCTGCCAGGTTTAAATTACACCCGGGAAAGTACATACCCGCTACATAACTATGTACTGTATATACCATAAGTGGCTGATGCCCCTGGAAGCTGGAAATCACTTACGTAGACACCACTACTCCAGTGATCTCCACTTGCTTCCGGGTCCCGTGCTGAGTGGCTGGCCTGCTTCATTCTGAGCACAGGAGATTGGCCTCTGAGCACGGGCGCCATTCAGAGAATGCTTTGCATTTTCTAAATGAATGCAAAGCTTTCTCTGATTGGACAAGATGGAGAGTATGATGTCACCACCCCGCCTGGATCCAGCAAGACTGGCTCTTTATCCCGAGGTGTTGAAAGCCCTTTGACACAAGTAGGGGACACCGAAAATGGATCTTCCAACGTCCAGATACAACAATATACTGGAAGAGTTTGTCTCCAAGGAGGCTCAGGCCTTCGAAGTGGACACTCTAGTGACTCGGTGGGATCAGTTCAACTTGATCTGCACCTTTCCTCCTCTACAGCTCAAGATGGAGGGCATTCCGGTGGCTCTGATTGCACCCAACTGGCCAGGGAGGATGTAGAACTTGTTGTACTCAGACTCATGGCAGACATTGTCAACCCTTCTAGATCGCCTGGACCTTCTGTCCCAAGGACTGCTCCACCATCCAGCTTCTTGGTCACTGGCTTTAACGGCATGGCTGTGGAAGCTCAGGTCCTCAGAGACAAGGACTTATCAGGTTGCAATGCATGTGGTTGCAGCACGGCTGCATTTACTTGAAAGGGTTGTGCTTGGTACAGGGGGTATAATTATTGCCGCAGCATGTGTACATCCCCCTCCGGACTTTCACCCCTTTCCTGCCCAGGAAAATTTTCAGTTTCCAGCGCTGTCACATTTAGGCTGCTTTCACACTGAGGCGCTTTGCAGGCGCTATTGCGCTAAAAATAGCGCCTGCAATGCGCCCTGAAAGAGCCGCTCCTTGGGCTTTCACACTGGAGCGGTGCGCTGGCAGGAGGGTAAAAAAACTCCTGACAGCCGCACCTTTGAGGCGCGGTAGGAGCGGTAAAATACCGCTCCTATAGCGCCCCTGCCCATTGAAATAAATGGGGTAGCGCCTCCAAACCGCCCGGGCGGGTTTAACCCTTTTTCGGCCGCTAGCAGTGGTTAAAATCACCCCGCTAGCGGCCGCAAATCGCTGCAAAAACAACGGTATAGTGCCGCTAAAAATAGCGGCGCTATACCGCCAGCGCATTCAGCGCTTCAGTGTGAATGTAGCCTAAGAATGACAATTACTCAGTCATGCAAAACATACCCTAATGATTTTTTTCTCATTTTTTTGGAGACAGATAGAGCTTTACTTTGTTGATATTTGATCACCACTAGAGGGTTTTATTTTTTATATTATTTTTTACGTAGCAAAATGGACTACAATTGTAAAGCACCGTATCCTGGGTCTTTCAAAGCCTCACCTGTCCCTCTAGTGCTCAGTGTATCAGGTGACATCATATTTGTGTGCCCAGCAGAAAGGACTGTGGGATGAGTAGTTCTCCCGCCAGATAATTGCTATACCTAATTATTTGTCCGGACTATATATTCCAGGGATCTTTGCTGCTGTTAGGAAGATTGCTTGGAGTAGCTATAAAAGAAGCGGAAAGCCAGCGCGGTGCTCTCTTTTTTCCGGGCCTGACGCAAGAAACACAGGAAGGGAGGTTGCGGCCTACCACGCAGAGTTCCACCCTCCAACCCATAACCCGAGGAGCCTAGGTAGGTCACTTGCTGTCGGACATCCTTCCAGCTTTCGGTGTGTCAAGTTTTATGTCGGGAGATCGAGCAGCAGATCCGCTGCACGTGTGTCACTACACGAGTTCCTGTCCGGAAGACATCAGAGCGGTCTGGTCGTTGGTGAGAGGGCAAATCGCCCAACCTTTATCCATCCTTTGTCACGGGTACACTGGGACACCTTGCACAGACACCTTCACGCCAGGAATACTTTATTGAATTTATTTGTATATTGTGCTTAAGACAACTCTAGCTTTCCACACCACAAGAGATCCATTGTTTACCTACACCTAAATACCAATTTTTTTTTTTTTTTAAACCCATGTTTCTATTGTAAAATTCTGCAAATAAATACGCTTTCTTCATAAATTTAGGACAAAATGTAAACTATGGGATATATCTGAAAATCGATCACTCCTGATGTACTTACGGCCGATCTCATTTCTTGAGGCCCTTAAACACCAGAACAGTGAAACCTTGTTTACTACTGTGATTGGTCACAGCTATCACATGGTACAGGCTGGTTGTGATTGGTCCAAGTACCATGTGATCAATGTGTCCAATTGCAGAGATCACAATAGTACACACTATGGCCATGAATGACAGACATTGTTGACCACTGACCTGTGATTGCTGTGATTGTTCCAGCGGTCACATGGTACCAGGGCTGGGACACAGCAGGTCATGAACCGGATCGCCCCCCTAGGCGCACGAATGGGAAGACGTCACATGATGTGCTCCTTGAATAACAATGCTCCCGCTCGCCTGTTATTTTACTATAGGCCAGGTGGGAGCTGGGTAAGGGGGGTGATAAAAACCACACAACTGCATAGGGCAACCCATTGTCTTGGTGTCCTGGCTCTGGTCGTGTAGTGAACACCGGTGTCCTGGCTCTGGTCGTGTAGTGAACACCGGTGTCCTGGCTCTGGTCGTATAGTGAACACCGGTGTCCTGGTTCTGGTCGTGTAGTGAATACTAGTGTCCTGGCTCTGGTCATGTAGTGAACACCGGTGTCCTGGCTCTGGTCGTTTAGTGAACACCGGTGTCCTGGCTCTGGTCGTGTAGTGAACACCGGTGTCCTGGCTCTGGTCGTGTAGTGAACACCGGTGTCCTGGCTCTGGCTGTATAGTGAACACCGGTGTCCTGGCTCTGGTCGTGTAGTGAACACCGGTGTCCTGGCTCTGGTCGTGTAGTGAACACCGGTGTCCTGGCTCTGGTCGTGTAGTGAACACCGGTGTCCTGGCTCTGGCTGTATAGTGAACACCGGTGTCCTGGCTCTGGTCGTGTAGTGAACACCGGTGTCCTGGCTCTGGTCGTGTAGTGAACACCGGTGTCCTGGCTCTGGTTGTGTAGTGAATACTGGTGTCCTGGCTCTGGTCGTGTAGTGAACACCGGTGTCCTGGCTCTGGTCGTGTAGTGAATACCGGTGTCCTGGCTCTGGTCGTGTAGTGAATACCGGTGTCCTGGCTCTGGTCGTGTAGTGAACACCGGTGTCCTGGCTCTGGTTGTGTAGTGAATACTGGTGTCCTGGCTCTGGTCGTGTAGTGAACACCGGTGTCCTGGCTCTGGTCGTGTAGTGAATACTGGTGTCCTGGCTCTGGTCGTGTAGTGAATACTGGTGTCCTGGCTCTGGTTGTGTAATAAACACCGGTGTCCTGGCTCTGGTTGTGTAGTGAATACTGGTGTCCTGGCTCTGGTCGTGTAGTGAAAACCGGTGTCCTGGCTCTGGTCGTGTAGTGAATACTGGTGTCCTGGCTCTGGTCGTGTAGTGAATACTGGTGTCCTGGCTCTGGTTGTGTAATAAACACCGGTGTCCTGGCTCTGGTTGTGTAATAAACACCGGTGTCCTGGCTCCTCTATAGGACATCTCTATTACTCGGCACAGCTGACCACTAGAGGACTCTGCTGAGGCGTTACCCTGACAACGCATTCCGTGCCGCACCTGTCCATCAGCGCAGCCCCGCCCCCGGCACCCATCGTGACGTGGACACGTGAATCATCCCCCCCTCTCTCTCGCTCTCCCAGCCCACGCCCGCTTAGTCACACTCACACACACAGGCAGCGAAGGGAGGCGGGTGCGGCACGCGCCGGCTTATAAAACCACGCCCTGGACCCGCCCTCATTGGCCTCCGCATCCGAGAGCAGACCAATGCGGCCGGGCGGTGGGCGCGGCCTGGGGGAGGCAAGGGCTGGAGGAAAGCTATCGGAGCCGCATTCGCTGACAGCTGTGCGGAGTGAGCAGCCGTGCTGCTAGAGCTCCGTGCGGAGGGGGTGGGATGCTGCGCTGTGATTGGCCGCTGACCGTCTCTCGGAGGAGTCTGATTGGCTGCTGAGCAGCTGGGGCAGGTGAGCTGCGTGGGTAGTGGGGAGGGTAATGGCGGACGATGGCTGAGGAGGTCTCCGTGTCCGGAGAGTCTGGACTGCCCGGGGATCCTCCATCATCATCCGCCGCTGGAGGTCCCAGCATGGGGAGGGGGGGAGGGGGCGCATGCTGGGGCTTGTAGTTGCAGCAGATGAGCAACAGTGGGGGCCATTGGTTCCCTGTCCATAGAGGTGACCACACACCATACAATCTGATCGTCCGATCTTCTTTACATTAGACATGTAGTGTGATATCAAGCTGTGTACTTCCGATAACACTGAGATTGTTCACAAATTCTACAATTGGGTTGTATAATGTATGGCCAGCTTGTTCTATGCAATCTGATTGATCTCCATTGGATCTGCTTACCATACACTATGCAATCTGCTTGTATGATCTGCTTACTAACCAAAACCTCCTCCACATCCCCAAGACCCGCTACAAAGCCAAGGGAGAACGAAGGTTTGCTGTCCAAGGACCAAGGCTATGGAATGCGCTACCCACGAATATCCGCATGGAAGAAAACCATCGGGCCTTCCGGAAAATACTAAAGACCCATCTCTTCTAACGATCTCAACGACACTGGATGCCAAGCGCCTTGAGGCGACTTAGTTCGCAATTGCAGTGCTATACATACTCACTCACTTACTGTACACTATGCAATCAAAATGGATATGATACAATCCGATTGTATAGTGTATGGCCAGCAGATTAAACAATCCGATTGTATGATCTCCATTGGATCTGCTGACTATACAATCTGATTGTGTGATCCAGCATGTAGTGTGAGGATTGGCCCGATGCCAAGGGCTGTGTAGTTTTGATAAAGCCAAAAGCGATTGTACAATCTGATTGTATGACCAGTATAAAGGTGGCCATACAATCTCCTTCAGACCTGCCATTGACTATGTAGTAGAAGGCATTGCTTAGGTAGGTCCTCTTATTAAGCTGGGGGGAAAAAAATAGGCGATTGTACAATCAGATTGTATGGTGTATGGCCAGCTCTAGTCTGCCTCCACTGGCAGATCTGATTGTACGATGGAGATGACTATTTCCAGGACAATCTGATTATTGGGGAAATGTTACAATAGGAAGAAATTTTAAAAAAACGGTTATTGTGTTGCCGGTTGGGTGAAGGGTGGTCCGCTGTCCCTCTATTGGTGGGATCCGGGAGGGGGAGGGGCTTAAGAGATGGGTGACATGAGACGGATACAATGTGATGAGAAACAAATAGAAGAAAAGGATACAAATGACAGGAAGTTCTCCCATTGGCTGGCTGTCAGGTGTGATCACCAATCAGGACTCAGCTCTGATCTCCCCGCCCCCCCGGGGGATGTTCTGAGCTCCTCCTGGGGAATGGGGGTCATTCAGTACTCCTCCTTCCCAGAGATCTGAGCAGATAATCGGGGGGGGGGGGGGGACCACTCACCATACAATCTTCTTTACAGCGGCCAGACAAAACCGAAGTCTGTGTGCAATCTGACGAAACGATTGAATCCGATGGAGCGAGAGACAGAAGTAGCTGAGCGCCGAGTGACCGCTTTGATCAGCCCAAGTTGCTCAGTCATGGGGGACAAAAAGTGATTCTACAGAATATCAATGGGGGGAGGGGGGGGGGGGGGTTTATGTTTTATAATTTGAGATCTGCTTCCCAACGGCATGAAAAAATGGCAGTGATTGATCAGAACGATCGATTAGGATATATATATTATCTCTATCTCACACACATACTTTTATTTTTTTGTTTAAAGTATAACTAAAGGCAAAACTTCCTTAACACCCCCCCTTTTTTTGGGGGGTCGTGAAATTTAGAACCCCTGTCGGTTTTTTATTGCTGTCTGTGTCCCCATTAGGGAGATTCCCCCTCCCCCCTCTCTCTCTCTCTATTTATTTATCCTGTTTACTATTCTCATTGAAAGTGAAAGTTAGGCCTCATGCCCACTGGCGTTTTTACAGCTGCGTTTTTTGCAGCTTAAAAACGCCTGTCCATGTTATTGTAAATATTTTTTTTGAAAAAAAAAACGTCGGAGCTAAAAACGCGACCACGCGTTAGTGCGCGTTTTTGCGCGTTTTTTGACGCTCACGTTTTTTTCTGCCTAATTCTGACGCTGAGGAACGCACTGGCCCTGGGTTTTTTTTTTACAGCTTACAAACGTCTATGCTCTTTGCAGCTCAAAAACGCCTAGGTGGGCATGAAGCTATAGACTAACATGGACAGGCGTTTTTAAGCTGTAAAAAACGCTCAAAAACGTGGCTGAAAAAACGCCCGTGGGCATGAGGCCTAAAAGAAAATCCCACGTTTTGGTTTGTCCCCAGAAAAGTAATAGAGGGGAAATCTTCTATTGGGGACACAAGTTCTGGGGGTCCGTAAGGAATTCACTTCATTTGTAGGGATTTTTTTCTCACTTCCTGTTTGGCTATGGGACAGGAAGTGAAGAAAAGTCTCCGCAATGGGGACACAGATGGTTGGAGGGGGGGGGATAATCTGACGGGTTATAACCCTCCCTTCCTCTATCCAAAGGGGAAAAAGTTTTGCCTGTAGTTCTACTTTATTGCCACAACTGGTCAGCAGAAGCCGTTGCTATTTGTCGCTCGTCACTCGGTTGTGCAGGTTTTCTCTCCCTCAATCAATCCGATTCAATCGTTTTCATCGAGTCCGTTTTTTAACAAAACTATTCAATTTGTATCCAATCAGGCAGACCCTTGCTGTACAAGGCAGCTCTAAAGAAGGTTGTACAATCAGATTGTATAGTGTGGGGTCACCATATCTGTTACAATCTCTGTGTGCAACTTGGATCTACCAAAACCAATGTAATACGGGGACCTCTACCTGCTCTGTGCAATCAATTTGTATCCAATCAGGCAGGACCTTGTACTACATAGCTGTTGGTAGCTCACAAGAAGATTGTACAATCAGATTGTAACGTGTTGTGTGCCATACACGGTACAATCTGACCATACACTCAGGCTAAAGGCCTGTACACACGATCAGAAAATTGTACATAAAAAAAAAAAATGGTGCTTTCGAAGCGAACGCACGATAATCTGATCGTTGGTACACAGCTTTCTTCCAAAATTATCCAAACAAGAACACGATTTTCGTTTAATCAGCACAGTTTTCACCCAGGAAATAAAATGCGATACATGACATCACTTCCCAATTTATATTCTGTCGTACGAGAAGTTTCTAACTTTAGTGACCTTCATTTTCAATGGACACCAGTATGTAAAAAAAAGTGGACGATCGTTCATCCGATAATCTCTGTGTACCAGATTTCACACTCACAGCACACGTTACAATCTGATTGTACAATCTCCCTACAAACAACTATGTAGTGCAGGTACCGTCCTCATTGGATAGATTAGGTCCATCTCCATATTACATAGTTTTGGTGAATCTAAAGTTGGTGGTATAAAGATTGTATGGTGACTTTTAAACTACACATACACTATACCAGTGATGGAGAACCTTGGCACCCCAGATGTTTTGGAACTACATTTCCCATGATGCTCAACTACACTGCAGAGTGCATGAGCATCATGGGAAATGTAGTTTGGGGTGCCAAGGTTCACCATCACTGCGCTATACAATCTACTTTAGATCAGCCTAGGGAATGTACAATTTAATAGAAATGTATTGGATTGTATACATTTATCCCCCCTATATTGCACGTGTTTTGGTAAATTTGGGTTGTACAACCAGATTGGAATGTGTATGGCTAACTTTAGAGCCACCAAAACGATGTCCAATGAGGACACAGCTGCCCGTCCCCATAGAAATGAATGGGATGGCGGTACGGCAGCCAGGAAAACACGGACCTGGATGGGGCTCTGTGATTGGGCCCTTTGCTCCATCTGCACCGGCATATGAATGTCATCTCCCGCCGCGGCCATTGGAAGTACCAAAAGAGCCCGCATCTGATTGGGTGTTGGTGCTGTTTGGCGGATGGTCTTCCACCTTTTCAATCGAGACGTCGGGCAGGAGGTCGCCCCACAATTCACCCGCTGAGTCAATTTCAGCTGGTCCATTAGAAACTGTCCAAATTTACACGTTTCCAGCAATATACCTTACCGGGTTCTAACCCTTCCCTACTCTAGTCACAAAAAATAGGCGAGTTATTAGGGGGCTCTTTTTGGGGTCTTCAGACCAAGTTTTGGCTTCAGATACACATTTTATTCATATTTTAGGACTTATTAGGTGGCTCTGTTACTTGAGTCGCCACACCAAGTTTTGGCTTTGGGTAGTTATGTGGCTCTTTCCTTTAAAAGCTACTAGACCCAAGTTTTGTCCTCCCCTTTTTTTATTTATTTTTATTTTATTTTTAATAGATACAATTTTACAAATTTAATTTGTATTTTGGGATCTATTGTGTGACTTTACTTGAAAGTCACCAGACCACGTTTTAGCTTTTGGATGCATTTTTAGGAAGTTTTTTGGTGTCTGTTTCCTTTTGAAAGTCATCAGGTCAGGTTCTGGCTTAAGATCCATTCTAGGAAGTTATTAGGTGGTTCTTTCCTTCTTTTGACAGCCACCAGACCATGTTTTTGGCTTTCGATGCACTTTTTGATCCATATTTTACGTCGGATGGTATTAGGTGGCTCTTTCCTTTTGAAAGCCACCAGACCAAGTTTTGGGGTTTTAAATAAAAGGGAAAAGTCTGGACAGCTGCACTCCAAAAGATGTCGCTTTAATTGTAAAAACCGGATCACAAAATGCATGCTGCAGCAAACAGGATTACCAACTGACGCGTTTCACACTATAACTTGGTGCTTAATCATAGCTATGATTAAGCACTAAGTTATAGTGTGAAACGCGTCAGGTTGCTGCAGCATGCATTTTGTGATTCCGTTTTTACAATTAAAGCGACATCTTTTGGAGTGCGGCTGTCCAGACTTTTCCCTTTGCATTGCCAGCACCTGCGGCTTCAGATCCAGTGAAGTGGTTCATTACTCGTCTTCTACCTTGAGCGGTAACTCCCTTATTCTCTAAGTTTTGGTTTTAGATTCATTTTAGGAAGTTAGATGGCTCTTTTCTTTGAAGACTATTAGGCCTCATGCCCACTGGCGTTTTTACAGCTGCGTTTTTTGCAGCTTAAAAACGCCTGTCCATGTTATTGTAAATATATATATATATATATATATATATATATATATATATATATATATATATATATATATATATATATATATATATATATAATATATATATTTTTTAAAAACAACAAAAAAAAACGGTCGGAGCTAAAAACGCGACCGCGCGTTTTTGCGCGTTTTTTGACGCTCGCGTTTTTTTCTGCCTAATTCTGACGCTGAGGAACGCACTGGTCCTGGTTTTTTTTTTACAGCTTAAAAACGTCTATGCTGTTTGCAGCTCAAAAACGTCTAGGTGGGCATGAAGCTATAGACTAACATGGACAGGCGTTTTTAAGCTGTAAAAAACGCTCAAACGCGGCTGTAAAAACGTCCGTGGGCATGAGGCCGTAGACCTAATTTTTTTTTCTTTTTTTTTTTTTTTTTCTTTTTTATATCTCATGTTTAATTGGTATTTTAGGACATTATTAGGTGGCTTTATTGCTTGAAAGCCATGAGACCAATTTTTTGGCTTTTTTAGATCCATTTTAGTTCACATTTTAGGAAGTTGTTCGGTGACTACTAGACCCACATTTTGCCTTATTTTTATTTATTTTTTTCATTCCTAATTTACGACTTGTTAGGTGGCTCTGCCTTCAAATAAACTTCTTCTGTATTTTAGGACATTAGGTGGCTCTTTGACTTGAAAAGCCACCATACCAAGTTTTAGCTTTAGATACATTTAACTAACATTTTAGGAATTTTTTTTTTTAGGTGGCGCTTTTTCTTTGACAGCCAGCAGACCAATTTGTGGATACATTTTAGTTGTTGGGGGGCTCTTTTTTTCTTTGAAAGCCACTAGACCAAGTTTTGGCTTTAGATACACTTTTTTTATTCACATTTTAGGGCTTATTAGGTGGCTCTGTTACTTAACAGCCACCAGACCAAGTTTTGGCTTTAGATACATTTTGGGTAGTTGGAGGTTCTTTTCTTTGTAAGCTACCAGACCCAAGTTTTGCCTTTTTTAGATAAGTTTTCTTATTTTGTATTTTAAGATCTATTAGGTGTGTGTGTGTGTGTGTGTGTGTGTGTGTGTGTGTGTGTGTGTGTACACGTTGTTGTTGGGTGGCTTTTGTCTTTGACTGCTACTAGAGACACATTTTAATTCATATTTTAGGATTTATTATGTGGCTCTGTTACTTTAGGATTTATTATGTGGCTCTGTTAAAAAAACAAGTTTTTTTTCTTTAGATACATTTCAGGAAGTTATTAGGTGGCTCTCCTTTGAAAGCCACCAGAACCAAGTTTTGCCTTTTTTTTTTTTTTTTTTTTATTCCCATTTTAGGAAGTTATTAGGTGGTTCTTTTCTTTGACAACCATCAGACCAAGTTCTGGCTGTAGATCCACTTGAATTTACATTATAGGATGTTGTTGGGTGGCTCTTCTAATTGAGACACCAGGCTGATGTAGGAATCGGTAACAAGTCCTCAGCAGGCATCTCTTGTGTAATACATTTTTTGTAGAAGCTTCGAAGCTGGTTGAGTCATCGGGGGTCTTACACAGAAGCCGTAACACTGATTGCTGGAGGAAAAATAGAGTGAACCTTTCATCATGAGTCTCTTCCTGGTCTCCTATATACAAAGCGGCCTGTATGCCGTGCCTTTTACACATGAGTAACTAGCAGAGGGCAGTGTGGAGTAGTAATGTGTAGGGAGGGGGAGCTGTTGGGCGCTTACAGGGAGTCCAGTTGAGTGTAGATTTGAATAGCTGTTGTCTGTGTGAGCGGTGTATGTGCTCCGTCCTCTGATATCATGGCTTGTGACACCAAGAGGACACCCTTCTCCGTCTTCATGGTCAACTGTTCTATGGATGACCTTTAGGACTGGTGGGTGAGTGTTAGAGGTGAATGGTGGTCCCTCGTATAGAGATAGTTTGATCATTCTAGATAGGATAAAGAAATCTGACTTCTATAGATCTATTGCCAGGGAACGCTCGGTCTGATGGCGAAGGAAGACTTGTGCAATACAGTGTGTAGAATCCGATGTCAGCTGGGGATACGAGATACCGGGTTATACAAACCCAGAGCCACTCGGATACATGTGTAGGATGAGGCATTAATGAAATCTCAAAGTTAATATCTCAAAGTGTAAAAAATCTATAATGATAGTTTAAAATATGTTATTGCGCTTATGGCGGACCCTTAGAACGCACTACATGGCAAGCCATGTACTAACTGATGTGATAGCTTGTTGTCCAAATGTTTAGCGATCACTAGGTTGATCTTTTGCTTCATTGTAAGGCAGATATGATTATCATTGCTTTTATATTAAATGTTATGACGACGATTGTTAGTATGTTATTTTAATATGACAATGATTATTAGTATTTTATTTACTATTTTTAGTAATAAAATACTAAATTTGTCATTTATTAGTAGTAGTATTTTATTTACTATTATGAGGATAGAGGGATATATTTTTTCCCTACACATATATATATATATATATATATATATATATATATATATATATATATATATATATATATTTATTTATCGGCGTATAACACGCACCCCAAGTTTAGGAGGGAAATTCAAGGAAAAAAAACTTACATTTAAATGCAGCCTTGCCCAGTGTCCATCTGTCGCCTTGCCCAGTGCCTTTGCAGCTTGTCAGTCTCTGCGTATTTTAAATTTGGCGCCGATTTCTGTGGAGAGGAGCGAGCGGGGCCGAGTGTACTTCGGCTAGACTCGGCTCCTCTCGCAGTCCCGCCCATCTCCTCTGACTGCGCCGCTGACATAGAGAAAGCCGAGTATACTTCGGCTAGACTCGGCTCTGCTCACCGTCAGGGGCAGAACTGCGAGAGGAGCCGAGACTAGCCGAAGTACACTCTGCTTTCTCTATGTCAGCGGCGCAGTCAGAGATGGGCGGGACTGCGAGAGGAGCCGAGTGTGCTTCGGCTCCTCTCACTCGTTTCAGCAGGGGAATTCGACGGAGTATCGGCGTATAACACGTACCCACGATTTTCCCCTGATTTTAAGGGGGGAAAAAGTACGTGTTATACACCGATTAAATACGGTATTTAAAAAAATCCACAATAAAAGGCACCATTGAAGGAGTCGGTACTAATTTCTAGAGTTATAGATGCCAGGAACACATCAACACACATGGATTATTATTAGTACTTTTATTATTCTCTCTTATGATTATTAGAGATGCACTGTAACTTCAGCTGTCGAAACAGAGTACACCCCTCCACATTTTTGTAAATATTTTATTATATCTTTCATGTGACAACACTGAAGAAATTACACTTTGCTACAATATAAAGTAGTGAGTGTACAGGTTGTATAACAGTGTAAATTTGCTGTCCCCTCAAAATAACTCAACACACAGCCATTAATGTCTAAACAGCTGGTAACAAAAGTAATTACACCCCCTAAGTGAAAATGTTCAAATTGGGCCCATTTGGCCATTTTTTCCCTCCCAGTGTCATGTGACTCGCTTGTGTTACAAGGTCTCAGGTGTGAATGGGGAGCAGGTGTGTTAAATTTGGTGTTATCGCTCTCACTCTCTCATACTGGTCACTAGAAGTTCAACATGGCACCTCATGGCAAAGAACTCTCTGAGGATCTGAAAAAAAGAATAGTTGCTCTACATAAAGATGGACTAGGCTATAAGAAGATTGCCAAGACCCTGAAACTGATCTGCAGCACAGTGGCCAAGACCATACAGCAGTTTAACAGGACAGGTTCCACTCAGAACAGGCCTCGCCATGGTTGACCAAAGAAGTTAAGTGTACATGCCCAGCGTCACGTCCAGAGGTTGTCTCTGGGGAAATAGGCATATGAGTGCTGCCAGCATTGCTGCAGAGGATGAATGCCAACATGTACTGTGACCAGAGGCGGCTGGTGGGTTCTGTTTTGGGAGGGTGGTGGCAAACAAGCGCCCCCTCCCCCCCCCCCCCCCCCATGGCGCGGCGGCAATGAAACAACCCCCTCCGCGGGCAGTTGGCACTTACCCACTCGTGTGGCTGGGCTGTGGTGTCCTCTCCTCCCTGGAGTGCGGACAGCGACCGCAGCGGCTCCAGTGTCTGCTCCTCCGCCACCGTTTGTCTCCTGTTCCGCCAAAGCGCTAAGCATCCAATCGGATCGCCTGACGCTTTGGTCAATCATGAAACTGGTCTCACAGACCTGCCTCCTGATTGGCGGGGAGGAACTTTAGTGTGATAATAGCGAAAATCTATTCGCTGATCGTCTCACAATAAGGTGACCCTTTTTTTGAAGCCTGTTAGTCTCTGGCTGTAATCGGGTGCTTAAAAAAAAAAAAAAAAAAAAACACCCTGCAATATTGGAAACCATGGTCTGGTGCCACTGATGTGTAGATCAGGGGGGCGGACGCATGGTTAATGGAGGCTGCGCCCTCTATGGACGGGCCGACACTGACTGACATACTGAAGCAGAGCATGATCCCCTCCTTTCAGAGACTGGGCCGCAGGGCAGTATTCCAACATAAAGACCCCAAACACACCTTCAAGACGACCACTGTCTTGCTAAAGAAGCTGAGGGTAAAGGTGATGGACTGGCCAAGCATGTCTCCTGACCTAAACCCTATTGAGCATCTGTGGGGCATCCTCAAACGGAAGGTGGAGGAGCGCAAGGTCTCCAACATTCACCAGCTCTGTGATGTCATCATGGAGGAGTAGAAGAGGACTCCAGTTGTCACCTGTGAACTCCATGCCCAAGAGGATTAAGGCAGTGCTGGAAAATAATGGTGGCCACACAAAATATTGACACTTTGGGCCCAATTTGGACATTAGGGGTGTACTCACTTTTATTTTTTATATATATATAATAAGAGTATAAGCGTGCAAAGTTTGTTGACCGGGGAGCGTGTGTGTGTGTGTGTGTGTGTGTGTGTGTGTTTTTTTTCTTTCAAAGCCCCTTCCATAGACTCCCATGTTAATGTCAGTCTAGTCACACAGCACTGGAGATCAGGTAGGGAGATTGGGCACAGTGAGGCATGGACACCCTAGGCTTATACAGGGACTGGTGGTAGTCTGTGCGAATGCTTTGTCATTGTGGCAGCGAGTGAGCCATCTGCTTCCAATCATCTTGTATCAGTCCTGTAAGATATCTATTATTTATACAGCACTGATAGTTATATGCGGAACTTTACATATTATTCATTCATGTTAGTCCCTGCCCTCCAAGTGTACATACACATAGTAGGGCCAATTCAGACAGGAGCTAATTAATCTACCAGCAAGTCTTTGAAATGTGGGGAGGAATTCGGAGCACCCGAAGGAAAGCCACGCAGGCACAGGGAGAACATACAAACTCCACTGGTGCAGGGATTGTAAAGCATGGGGGTGAAAAAGTGAACTGTTCAGTTATAGGGTGCCATGGGGATTAACTTTCTGTATGTAGTAGTGCACAATGCATGCACTGGTGCATTTCTGTGCCATTCCTTTTGAAAGTCGCCCTGATCTGCAAACCAGAATACACCTGTGCTGCAACGCAGATCAACATGCACTGTGATTGCTGTATGGCTCATTCACACAGACTGCATTGCCTTATGGTACCATTCATTTTGAATTGCACAGCAACTCTCCTCCAAATATATATATATATATATATATATATACATACACACATACACACATACATACACACACACACACACACACACACACACACACACACACACACACACACACACACGATAAAAAACTTCTTTACTCTTTCGTCCATGGACCGACACAGCTTCTCTATTGACAAAGTGGGTATTATCCGTTAATTAGGAGTGACTAGGCAGAAAAACTTGTAAAAAGTGTTGCATCACACCTTCTACAGTACCGCCCAGGGGGCGGACCCTCTGGGTATACCCTCTCAGTCTGCATCTTCGCAGATCAGTTCTTTTCTGTCTAGCAAGGAGTAGGACATGGCTCCCTTCGGGCCCATTGGTCCGGGGAAAAAAGATATATATTTTTTTACATTTGTTGTTTCCTGCGATCTTCGATCAACTGCCGACTGGGTGACAGGCTGGATCCTCGATCCTTGTAGTCTCCCCAGTTTCGGCCATCGAGCGTGTGCCGACCCTAGCTACGCGCTGGGTTTTCCACGACATGCCCGTCGCTCCACGGGTGGCCGGTGAGCTTACGCTCCAGGGCCTGCATCGGACCGCTCAGCTTCGGCTGACCTTACGGCCGAGTCGCAGCAGCCTGGCCGGTGAGCTTACGCTCCAAGGCTTGCATCGGACCGCTCAGCTTCGGCTGACCTTACGGCCGAGTCGCAGCAGCCTGTCCGGTGAGCGTCATGCTCCAGGGCATACATATGATCGTTCCTTCTGGGTCCAATCACAGCATGCCTGGCCAACAGTCACCTTCCGTGCGCGGACGATGATCTGTTTGGAATGTCTTCCAGCAGAATACATGCAGGATAGGTAAGTAAAACTCCCCTGCCTCGGCTGGGTGATTTAGCTGGACATTCCTGGAGAGATCAAGTAAGTGGTTGTGGCCCCTTTCTTCCCTCTCTCCCTGCCTTTCCCTCCTCCCTGGGCTTCTAGCTAAAGGTTGCTGGGTGCTGGGGGTCACCTAGGGGGTCCCACTGGAGCGGGGCTGGCTGTAACTAACATTTAAAAGAAATGTCATTTTTTCTTACCTGTGTTTGTGTCCTTCCTCCTCCATGCTGTCGGCGGCCATTTTGAGGTGGTCCATGCCAAGTTTGGCCTCTTGTGACTGCCCGGCGGCCATCTTCCTGTGGTTCGGCCACACCCACTGGCCCCTATCAGCTGATCGGCGGCCATGTTTGTCCACCCTGTATGCAGATATTGCCGTTCGGCGGCCATCTTTTTGTGGGCTATGGCTGCTTGACCTCTATCTTCTGTCGGCGGCCATTTTCTTAGAGCCCACATTATCTTCCATACAGACGTTTTTGGCAACCATTTTTCGAGAGCCTCCGGCCTCTAGGGTGCATTACACTGGCGCGAAAATTCACACAGGCAGTGCTGATAAAAGAAGCAGACTGACACAGCAGCAGTGGGACAGCATCACAGGCGCAGCATAGCAGTACCTATCCAGGGTGGTGAGTCCTCTGGGTGACCCGGCCTCTCTGCAGCACAGGAGGGTGGCCTATTGATATCTTGCCTGGAGCCCTGTGAGTGTCAGCGTGTGGTCAGCATGGCATCTGAGCCAGATGTCTTCTCCCCTGAAACACCAGATTTAGCAGCTGGTGCCCCTGAGGTGTCTATGAACGCTATGACTGCAATCCTAGAGGCGTTTGCTGCCAGGGTGGAAGCAGCACACGGGAATACAGGGGGTAGTAAACGCCCCATCCCCTGCAAGCTTCTGGGGATAATTCTGGTGCAGAACCAGGTCCAGCTACGGCTCGGGGCCCAGATTCTGACGCACCAGAGACTGCAGACCGTGACCGGACAGTGAGAATGACTCAAAGTCCAGGTCAGTACGCGAGACGGCTTTGGTATCTGACCTTATTACTGCAGTGCGGGATATGCTAAAATTGGAAAATACTGCAGAAGCAGCAGAGACTCCGGTCCACTTGGGTTTCATAGACCTGCCCGCACTGCTAAGGTGTTCCCTTGTGTGTCTTTTGATAAACTCTTATACAAGGAATGGGAGAACCCACTGAGGGTCTTTACAGCCCCAAAGAGGTTTGCGGTACGGTACCCCTTTTGAGGAGAGTTTTCTGAAGAGATGGACCTCTCCCCCTATAGTGGACCCTCCGGTGTCCAGACTTAATAGAGCCACCACAATTCCTGTAGAAGGGGCTCCTGTTTTCAAGGACCCTGTGGATAAGAAGGCTGAAGCACTCGCTTGCTACCTATACTCAGTGGTAGGCTCGGCAGTACGCCCGGCATTGGCGGGGGCCCTAGTGTCTCACACACTTACTGAATGGGCAAGATTGCTACTCCAGGGGTTAAGGAGCGAGATGCTCCTGATGAGATAACATTGGCCGACCTGTTGGTCCAGGGCCTTAGGTTTGTCTGCGAGTCAGACATGAATACTATTCCCCTGCTGTCTAAAACTTCGGTTTATGCAGTAGCAATACGCCACCTGATCTGGCTAAAAGGCTGGTCTGCGGACCAGACTTCCAAGAAAGCCCTGTTGGATCTGCCTTTTAAGGGCGACAGACTTTTTGGGGCTTCTCTGGATGACATCATCAAGGATGCCACAGGAAGTAAAAGCACTTTGCTTCCCCAAATTAGCAAGGGTAAGGGGCCACGCCAAGGGCAAGGGCCCTCCTTTACTGCACACAAGTGGTTTTTTCGTCCCCCTAGGGTGACAGGGAAAAGACCCCAGGCCGATAAAGCGCCTGCCCAAGGACAAAAGCGTCCCTGGTCCCGCATACCCAATAAGCCTGCGGACAAATTTGCGTCCGCATGAAGGTCCACCCCCACCCAGCTCTCGGGTGGGGAGACGTCTTCGCAAATTCGCGACTCAGTGGACAGCACTAATCTCCGACAGGTGGGTTTGCGAAGTAATCTCCTCAGGCTACAAGATAGTTTCTCTCTTGTCCACCGGACAGATTCAACACCTCCAATCTCCAGCTACTACCGACCCGTCGGGAGGCCCTGTATGGGGCGGTCCAGGGTCTACTGGAACGCGGGGTAGTTATTCCAGAACTGGAACGGGGTTTTTACTCAAATCTGTTCATTGTGCCGAAGAAGGAGGGGGTTCGTCCAAGCTTGGATCTCAGAGCCCTCAATTGCTTTGTGAAGGTACAAAGTTTTCGGATGGAGTCGGTTCGATCTGTAGTCACGGCTCTCCATCCGGGGGACTTTCTGGCCTCCTTGGACATCAAGGACGCATACCTGCATGTCCCCATATACTCCAGACACCAGAGGTTTCTGCGATTTCCTATCGGGAAGGACCACTACCAGTTTGTGGCCCTCCCGTTGGGCCTTGCCTCAGCACCCAGGACGTTCACCAAGGTGCTCGCTCCGATTCTGGCACTTCTAAGACAGCGGGGTATCGCTATCACAGGCTACTTATACGACCTTCTGCTGAAGGCCCCTTCAAGCTCAGAATTAGAGGTAAGCGTGTCCATTACCTGTCAGACTCTTCGAGACTGTGGTTGGATACTAAACACGCAAAAGTCAGTATTGGTGCCCACTCAACGCCTAGTGTACCTGGGGTTGATTCTGGATTCCTCAGAGGCAAAGGTATTCTTCCCTGTGGAGAAGTTGCAGACCCTCCGGGCTGCAGTACGGCAGCTGACTTCCAGGAATTGGTCGTCACTCCGTTTTTGCATGCGAGTGTTGGGCCTCATGGTAGCCTCCTTCGAGGTGGTCCCATATGTTCAATACCACACTTGAGTGTTACAGAAGGAAGTTCTGTCCAGATGGAACAGATGCCCTTCATCTCTGGATTATCAAATCCGAGTGAGCCACCTAGTCAGGAGATCCCTGGTATGGTGGCTGACAGCACCGGCTGTAATGGCCGGGAAGTCATTTCTTCCGGTTTACTGGATAGTGATCACGACGGACGCCAGCCTTACAGGTTGGGGGGGAGTCTGGGGTGTCCAGTCGGCGCAGGGTCGCTGGACCCCAGAGGAAGCCCTCCTGCCGATCAATGTCCTGGAGATCCGGGCGATCAAGCTGTGCCTCTTCAAATGGTCTCAGAGACTGCAAGGGCGTCCAGTCAGGATCCAGTCAGACAACGCCACAGCAGTGGCATATGTCAATCATCTAGGAGGAACAAGAAGCTCAGCTGCAGCATCGGAGATTGCTCGCATCCTGAAGTGGGCAGAGAGGAGCGTACCGGCACTGTCAGCCGTGTACATTCCGGGTGTGGAAAACTGGCAGGCGGACTACCTGAGCCGCCAGATGCTGGACCAGGGAGAATGGTCCTTACACCCGGCGGTGTTCCAACTCCTCTGCCAAAGATGGGGCACACCAGACGTAGATCTTCTGGCTTCCCGACTCAATCGGAAGGTATTGAGATTTGTGGCCCGGTCAAGAGACCCATGGGCAGACGCAACGGACGCGTTGGTAGCATCGTGGGGTCAGTATCGGCTAATCTATGCCTTCCCTCCCTTAAGGCTTCTTCCTCTTCTGCTCCGCAGAGTGGAGGCAGAGGGAATTCCAATGATCCTAATCGCTCCAGATTGGCCTCAGCGTTCTTGGTACGACGATCTAGTACGTCTGGTAGCAGACGTCCCCTGGCGCCTACCACTACGGAAGGACCTGCTATCGCAAGGTCCCATATTCCATCCTGCTTTACAGTCATTGGCTTTAACAGCATGGCTGTTGAGAACCGGGTACTGAGAGACCGGGGCCTGTCAGACTCAGTAATCTCTACTATGAGAAGTGCTCGAAAACCGTCCTCTAGGAAGGTCTATCACCGCACTTGGAGGGCCTACATCTCCAGGTGTGAGGAAATGAAATGGCATCCGCGTACCTATTTGGTTTCCAGAATCCTGCTGTTTTTACAGCATGGGGTGGACCAAGGGCTTGCCCTAAGTACGATTTAAGGGACAGATATCTGCCCTGGCTGTCTTTTTTCAGCGACCCCTGGCGACTCACTCTCTCGTGAGTACATTTGTGCAGGGGGTCCGACAGGTGGCCCCTCCGGTCCGTCCCCCGTTACCTCCGTGGGACTTGAACCTGGTCCTCTCGGTGCTTCAGAAGGCACCGTTTGAGAATATTAGAGATATTCCCCTGTTGACACTTTCTCAGAAAGTGGTCTTTTTGGTGGCTGTTACGTCAGTTAGTCAGTCTCTGAGCTGGCAGCCTTGTCCTACAAGGCTCCCTATTTGATTTTCCACAAGGATAAGGTGGTGCTGCGGCCGCAGCCTTCCTTTCTTCCGAAAGTCGTTTCGGCTTTTCATCTCAATGAAGACATTGTACTTCCATCCTTGTGTCCTCAGCCGTCGAATCCTAAGGAGTCAGCGTTGCATTCCTTGGACGTTGTCCGAGCTTTGAGAGTATACCTATCTGCTACTTCCCTGTTCCGGAAGTCAGACTCACTGTTTGTTTCGGTGGCTGGTCCCAAGAAGGGCCAAGCAGTCTCATCGGCCACCATCTCTAGGTGGATCCGACAGATAGTAATCCAGGCTTACGCCTTAAAGGGTCAGGCGCCCCCCTTTCCTGTCACGGCGCATTCGACCAGGGCAATAGGTGCCTCTTGGGCTTTCCGACATCAAGCGTCTGTTTCCCAATTATGTAAAGCGGCGACTTGGTCGTCCGCTCACACTTTCACAAAATTCTACAAAATTGATGTAGGTGCATCTTTGGATGCCTCTTTTGGCCGCAAGGTTTTGCAAGCGGCTGTTTAGAGTTGCAACTCCTCCGTTGGAGGAGTGCTGTTTTGTGTTTGGGGTGAAGTTTATTTTTATGCTGTTACCACCCCTCGTTTTTTCTCTGACACTGCTTTGGGACGTCCCACTTTGTCAATAGAGAAGCTGTGTCGGTCCATGGACGAAAGAGTAAATAGGATTTTTTACTCACCGTAAAATCCTTTTCTCTGAGTCCATGGACCGACACAGCACCCACCCCTCTTAAGTTTGTACTGCTTTTTGACGAACTGATCTGCGAAGATGCAGACTGAGAGGGTATACCCAGAGGGTCCGCCCCCTGGGCGGTACTGTAGAAGGTGTGATGCAACACTTTTTACAAGTTTTTCTGCCTAGTCACTCCTAATTAACGGATAATACCCACTTTGTCAATAGAGAAGCTGTGTCGGTCCATGGACTCAGAGAAAAGGATTTTACGGTGAGTAAAAAATCCTATTTTTCTTTGACTTCTGATAAATGAAATCTCACATAAAAATCGCACTGATCTATGGTTCAGTAAAGCTACCTTTGTTGCCTAGACTTGAATTGGACAGCGATGGTGTCTGTGAACATGTGATCAGTAACAGTGGTATCGCTTTCATGTGGTTGGAAGAGGTGATAATGTTTTGTTTGTCACGGTGTGTGTGGCCAGGGACCTGTATTTTCTTTCTTTGTTACTCATCATACAGAAAATGAGAGAATTTGAACCGTGTCATCCATGAGTCACTTTACAAGACGTACACAAGGCCAGTGTGTAGAGTGTAGCTCTTGCTTTTCTGCTCCATGTTAACACGAAGTGTGACTTCATTACAAATTTCGGCAGATCCTTAGAATATAAAATGGTTCATATGTTCCTTTTTTTTTAATCAGACTTTCTCAACATTGTCAACACAGAGGAACCCTTGGGGGGGGGGAGGGGGAACTTTTCTGGTCTCAGGGAACATCTACTAAAAATGACTAGATTTACATCTCATGATACATTAGTGTGAAGACTGCTCCTCACACTTGTGGTCACTGGGAAGAGTCTCCCCCCTTACAGATGGATAAAAAGATCAATGCGGACTTATCTGAGAGGCATAAATTTTACATTGCCTAAGGAATGCTTTGCAACCTCTGGAGCAGGGGTCTCCAAACTTTCCAAACAGAGAGCCAGATTACTGTCCTTCAGACCTTTTAGGGGGGGGGGGGGGGCGTACTTTGGCCAGTGGGAACAGAAAATGCCCCGAAGTCACTGGGAGTAAACAATGCCTCAGGTTTGATTGTCAGCACGAGTAAATAAGTTAAAGGGTACGTAAAGGTAAATTGTTTTAAAAGGTGGGAACGAAACAAAAAAAATAACATGTTATACTTGCCTCCACTGTGCAGCTCGTTTTGCACAGAGTGGCCCCGAACCTGGTCTTCTGGGGTCCCTCGGCGGCTGTCTCGGCTCCTCCCCGCAAGAACTCCTCGCCTTCATGCAAGCGAGCTCGCATGGTGAGGAATTCTTGCAGGCGCGCTCCCATGATACAGCCGGCGGCCATAGCCGCTCACTGTATCACTCGGCCCTGCCCCCGGCGCGCCGCGTCATTGGATGTGATTGAAAGCAGCGCAGCCATTGGCAAATCCGCAGATGTTTTTTCGCCTTAATGCATTAAGGTGAAAACTTTTACCTTTACAACCCCTTTAAGTAGTGACTTTGGTCAGTAGGAGATGAAATGGTGTACCGTCATTGGTATAGTTGGGAGAAATGGTGCCAATTGTAGTTATCAATGGAGCCCCATCCCAAGTGTCATTTGGAGGAACAAATAGTGGCCCACCGCTGGTCTCAGTGGGCGGGATGGTGCCCCACCACTTTTGTGTCGGGTGGGCGGAATGGTCCCCCATGGATCGGATAAAGGCAAGCAAAGGGCCACAGTTTGGAGACCACTGCTCTAGAGCAGTGTTTCTCAACTCAAGGTGCCCCAACAGGTCATGTTTTCAGGATTTCCCTCAGATGAAATGGCTGTGAGAATTACTAAGGCAGTGAAAACTGATCAAATCGCATGTGCAAAATAATGGAAGGTCTGAAAACATGACCTGTTGGGGCGCCTTGAGGACTGGAGTTGAGAAACACTCATCTAGAGGAACCCTAGGGTTCCACAAAACCCTGATTGAGAAAACCTGGTTTAAATGCTACAAATATTTTTTTCTAAAATGCTTTCTTGATTGGGAGCTAAGATTTATCACAATTTGTCTTATTTTTGCAGACCCATGTTGGCCAAAGGAATCAAACGTAAATACTCAGAGGTGGAAGGGGAGATGGGCGGCCCCCTGGAATCGGAAGTGCCTGGGCGATACCAGAGCTCGTTGCCTGCAGTGCAGTCTCGATGTTTAATGAACATATCTCTACTGAAGCTCCGTCGCAGCCTGCACCACGTGGAGCCTAACCTGAGACATCTTGTACTGGTGGCCAACACCCTACGTCGCCTTCAGGATAATATGCAGGCAGAATCGAGCACTCTAGTAGGGTGGAAACCCATGGAAGACAACTCAAGAAAAGACTCTCCATCGTTGGTCACCGAGAGCAAAAATTCATCTTCGGATATTCCAGGAGACGATGCCTTGATTTCCAGCATGGATGCTTCTTTATACTCCTCCATTTCCACCATACTTGAGGATTTAAATAATTTTGAGGGGCTGAGCTCCTCTCCACTGCCACAGACAGATGACGAACAGCTCTGCTCTCCTAGGGACATCATTAGAGATGGGAGTCGAGAGGAATCTGTGAAGTTGACGCCACCCTCCTCCCTTTTAAGTTCCTCTACCTACCTTCTTGGTGACAACCTAGAGGATATTTTTGAAGACATTGACACATCTATGTATGACAGTGATCCTTGGGCCAGTAGCAATCTTTTAAACTTTAAAACATTTTCTACCATCAACGATCCCGAGGAGAAATCGTTGTCAGATGGACAAGACTCCATGCTGGAGCTTAGTGACTTGGACTATCTGATGGACGTTCTGGTGGGAACTCAAAACTGCTGATGGTCTCAGTAGGACGTTTGATGGACCCAAATTTTGTATCTTGTAACAAGACACTATTGTAAATAACAGACTTTTTAATTTATTTTGAGCAGATGAACTTAACGGTTTTCATTGGGGTGGGAAAGAGGAGGGGCATTAATGTCCACAGTAATTTTCAGAGGTTTCCAAACGTGTAGGTGCAGAACACGGGTTGAGTTACATCAATATTGGCCAAGATCTAATGAGTTATAAATGTAGCTAAAAAAAATTAAACATAAAAAACTTCACCAGTTTAACAATATCATTTTTCACATTTTTAGCCTTTTTTTTTTTTTTTTTTTTTTTTTTTTTGCAAAATTTCTGCACCAGTTACATTTTTTTTTTTTTTTAACTGGTGCAGAAACTTTGTAAAAAAGTGAAAAATTATATAGTTAAACTGGTAAAGTTTTTATGCTTAAAAATTGTAGCTACATTTAGAACTCATTAGATCTTGGCCAATATTGATGTAGTTCAGTTTGTGTTCTTCACATAAATTAAGTTTTTTTAAATTACAAAAAAAAAATTGTGAAGAACACAAACTGAACTACATCAATATTGGCCAAGATCTAATGAGTTCTAGATGTAGCTACAAAAAAAAAACTTTAGCAGTTTAACTATCATTATGTATTTTTTTTTCTTTTTTCTCACTTTTTAAGCCTTTTTATAAAACTTCTGCCCCAGGGAAAAATACATTATATTTTTTTTTTTTTTATAATATAAATTCAGATTACAACACTGTTTGTAAACCATTGTCTTTTAAATGAAACCACAAGAGGAAGCCAAGACCGTTGACCCCTTCATATATACAATGTATATAAAAGGCATAAATATAGAGCTAAAAAATATATATAAATCTATATTTTTAAGACTAATTTAAGTGTAATGTTTAAAATTGCCTTAATCATTCTACACTTCTATATGTCGCTTTTTGGGCTCGCTTTGATTTCTCTCACCATAACGGTGATGGTGTGCATGTGTTTTTATTTTAATAGATATGTCCAGTAAAAGCCATACATTTTTTATTTTTTTATTTATTGAAATCTCTGAATAATTGGAAACTTGACCACTTGCTACAAACACAAGTTGTCGAATATCATGGTTTTCTAAATGACAAAAAATGTGTGCAAAATAAAGCAATATTTTATATTCGTGCAGCGTTGGGTTACAAAGCCATATCTGTCTTTCGCCAGCCTCTCTTCAGGGCGCCATTGGTCCAAATGATTGGTTTCCTGAAAAACGACTGCAAAGGCTAGTGCTGTTACCTCATTTTTAATGTTTTTTTCTTGGTATTTATTTAAAAATTTGACTTGCCTTTTAAGTGTTTAATGAGGTATTAGCAAAGTAAGTCCCCCATGCACAGTCTGGGGGGCTCCAGGATACTGGGACGAGTATTGTACATTTTTGTCCATGTGTCTGCCTTGGAAATATTCGGTGATGGTATTTATTGACCTTACTTTGTGAAAAGTGATTTTGTTAGTAATTTAATGCCTGAATTATCTCTTATTTATCCTTTGGTGAATATTTATGATTGGAATAAAACCGAATTTCTTAATTAGATTTGTGGATTGGTTGAATTTTGTTCTTCTTACTCTCTGAGACCCACACTGAGCAGAATTACAGTATTTGCCGGTGTTCTGCTGAGAAACGTCCCCCCCCCGGCGGATTCTGCCCCCACCTGTACTGCGCAGGCGTGGCGCTTGCGCAGTACGAACGTGAATGAGCTTCCGAAAATAGCCGACCATGTAGAGCTGAGAGTCGGCTCTAGACGGCGCCTGCGTGGACCTCGCTGTAAGTGGCCAGTCGGCCTCACGTCCTCTCTTCGCTCGCTCGGCCTCCTGGCTCTTTTTTTAACATCCTCCTTGTCCACAGGGATGGAAAGAGCCTGGATGTCAGAAGTGTAGCAAAATTTGGTGTGCGCATGCGCCATCTAGCGCTGACTCTTCGGCTATTTTCAGGGGCAAGCGCCTGCGCAGTACAGAGCGGGCAGAATCCGCTGGGGGGGGGGGCAATTCTCGGCAGGACACCGATGTATAAGACGACCCCCTAATCGGTTTAAAACTGGTTTTGTGCTGTACTCACCGTATAAGACGACCCCCTTGTGCGGTAATGCCATTCAAAAACGAAGACGCGGGTGCTCTGTAAAGCTGTATGTAATTCAGTATATGCGCCACTCAGCCAATCCCGGCGGGCGATGCACTCTGTTGATGACTACAGAGCCTGCTCGGATTGGAGTAACAACCTCCTGCTTATCCGAGCAAGCTACATAATGTAGCCTGCTTGGATTGGCAGTGGTTGTTACTCCAATCCGAGCAGGTTTAGCAGGCTCTAGTCATCAACAGAGTGCATCGCCCGCCGGGATTGGCTGAGCGGCGCATAAACTAAATTTAAATTACATACAGTTGGGCAGCTGCTTCACCCAGCGTATAAGATGACTCCCGGTTTTTGGCTCTGTAATTCCGGTGTAAAAGGTCGTCTTATACGCCGGAAAATACGGGATTTAAATTGCTTATTCAGGGCTTCAAAATGCCTCCTTTTCAGGCAAAACTAACTACACTCCTGTGATCCATAGAAGCCCAGCCACATGAGCTTTGTCTGGACTTCTCCTTTAACTTGCATTTATACATATAGACAGGAGCAGCGATGGCTGGTGCTCAATATTTTATTATTTTTTTTGGGAGGGGGGGGGGGACAGCAAGCAAACCTGGCCCCCTCACTCACAATAGAGATCAGTGGCCTTACCTTAGGAGGCCGAAAATGACGTGGTGCTGGATTCGGGGTAGGACTTCTGGAAGCAGGAAGAGGCTGTTGCTTCTCCTCCTGGCTGAACAGGAAGTGGGTCCTGAGACCCAATTGGCCGGGAGTCCTAAGACTCCCTGGCCAAGCGTCTCTCAGGGTCCGCTTCCTGATTGGCCGGGAGGTGAAGCAGGAAGACATTAGCAAATTAATATTCGCTAATGTCACACAACTGGGGGTGGGCTCAGGATGCAGTGCTCTGTGCACCGAGCCCACCCTTTTTTTTTTTTAAGACAATTTGAGCCTCGGGCTCTAATCATGTGCTAACAAAACAAATTACCCCCCCCCCCCCCCCCATTGAAATCCATGTGTCCTGTCACTGGACAGAAGCCAATGAACCTACCAGCATGCCTTTGGAGTGTGGGAGGAAACTGGAGTACCCAAGGGAAACTCACGCAGGCACAGGGAGAACATGCAAACTCCAGGCCGGTAGTGCTGTGGTTGGGGTGCGAACCGACCAACAGTTTTTTTCGACCTGTAAACACCTCTGTTGGCCTATGTATCCATGCACACATAGGAGTTTACGGGCATATTACCAGTTGAGTGTTCTTCATTCCAGTGGCCAGGAAATTATTATTCTGGCCAATGGAATCCATAAACACTTGGTGCCCTTTTCCATCAGGTACTTGTTCTTATTTCCCAGTCTAGAAAAGAATGACTGACTGTGTACTAGAGCTGCACGATTAATCGTGATCTTTTTCCCTTCCCGATCATCACAACAGCGTGTCACGATCTTTCTAACAAGTGCAGAGAGTTCTCACAGCCGGAAAAACAAAAATCCAGGTAGCCTGCCAAGTTTTAATACAACACACAAATAAGTGGAAACAAAGTATCTTTTATCAAAGGAAAGAACTCTGCGTGTAGATGAAGGACGTGTAACCATTTAAAGACCAAACCTTTTTCTGACATTTGTTGCTTACAAGTAAAAAATCATTATTTTTTGCTAGAATATTACTTGGAACACCCAACATGTTTTATTTTTTATTTATTTATTTTTTTAGCAGAGACCCGAGAGAATAAAATGGTGGCTGTTGCAATATTTTATGTCACACCGTATTTGCGCAGCGGTTTTTCAAACGCAATTTTTTTTTTCCTTTAAAAATACACTTTTTAATGAATAAAAAAAAAAAAAAACTAAGCCGCAAAGTTAGCCCAATTTTTTTCGTATAATGTGAAAGATGTTACACCGTGAGAATCGTGATCTTTATTCTAAGCAAAAAAATCATGATTCTCATTTTAGCCAGAATCGTGCAGCTCTACTGTGTACTGGAACAGGTTAAAGCATCTCTAAATTAAAATCCTAAACATGCCATACTTGCCTGCCCTGGGCAATGGTGAGTGGCTCCTACGTCCTCTTCTGGGGTCCCCCGCCGGCGATCTTGGCGCCTTCTCGTCTGTCACCATAGCAAGCAGCTTGCTATGGGGGTAGATGTGCCGGCTGAATTCCAAGCCGTAATGTGGCTTGCCCCTCCCTCCTCACAGCATTTAATTGACGGCAGCAGGAGCCAATGGCTCCTGCTGCTTCCTCAGTCCCTGTGAATAGGAGAGAAGAGATGCAGCGGGCACAGTGCTGGAACAATTGAGGTGAGAATTTATCCCTGCCTTAAGGTAAAATGTTTAAGGTAAAAAAAAATTTGAATCACTTTAGATTCGGTACTTGCTTTAACCGGTTCCCGCCCGCCGTATAGTCAAATGGCGGCCGGATAGGACCGCTCTAGTTCTAGGAGGGCATCATATGACCCCCTCCCGTTCTTGGCACGGGCGATCTGTGTCCCTAGGACACAGCACATACCTGATTGGGGTAAAGAGCCAATGACAGCAGCTCTTTACCATGTATTTGGCTGTGTCCAATCACAGCCAATCATGACATAAACCCACACTTGCCGATTATCGGCATTACTTTCCTCACGCTGTCACAGCGGAGGAGAGGAGAGCCGGTAACTGGTTAGTGTGAAAGGTGACATTTGTACTGATTATCCATGCAGCCCCATCAGTGCTGCTTATCAATGCCAACCAGTGCCACTTTACTGATGTGCATTGATGATGCTGCACTAAAGGAGAAAAATTACCTGTGTGGAACATTTTATAACAAACTTATTTTTTGAAAAAAATTTTTGGTCTTTTTTTGTTTGTTTAGCAAAAAATGAAAAACCCCAGAGGTGATTAAATACCACCAAAGGAAAGCTCTATTTGTGTGAAAAAAAAATTATACAAATTTCATTTGGGTACAGTGTTGTATGACCGTGCAATTGTCATTCAAAGTGCGACAGTTGGATGGTTTTTCCGAT
The DNA here is from genome assembly GCA_029206835.1 of Rana muscosa. NCBI lineage: Eukaryota > Metazoa > Chordata > Amphibia > Anura > Ranidae > Rana > Rana muscosa. The sequence continues at coordinate 28,535,441 of CM055125.1, forward strand.
GGAATTCCTCTCAAGCCTGCCTTGCATACACACGGTCACACAAAAGTTCGGTGAACTTTTGTCTGCCAAGAATGCGGTGACGTAAAAGACTACGACAAGCCGAGAAAGTTAAGTTCTATGCTTCCGAGCATGCGTCAGAATTTAGCGCGTCAGGATTTGTACACACGATCGGAAATTCCGATCAGTTTTTTTTCCTGACGGGAAAATAGAGAACCTTCTCTCTATTTTTTTTCTAGCAGTTTTTCCGTTGGAGCATACACACGGTCGGGATTCCCAACCAAAAGCTCTCATCAGACTTTTTCCAACAGGAAAACCGATTGTGTGTACGGGGAATTAGGTGGAGCAAGCGCTGTCTGTATTTTATTCATTCACATTGGCTCACCTAAGGGGATAACATTAATAGCAGCAGCTCAACCACAAAATAAAGTTAACATTTTTTCTGTCGTTTGTATTGCAATTACAATGCTGGCGATGTTATAAAATGAAAGCGCATGTCTGGGACTATAGATTTTCTTTTAAAGCAGCGGTCAGCAACCAATGGTCCGGGAGAAAATTTTGGTGGTCCCCAGGGTTTCTGCCGCATGTTGTTTACCAGTGTTATTCTCAATGCGCAATGGCAGTCAATTAAAAAAAAAAATTTAAGAAAAAATAATGAACCCAGCAAAGCTTTATTTGTGTGAAAAAAATGCTCAAAATTCCAAATGGGTACAGTGTTGCATGACCGCGCAATTGTCATTCAAAAGCCTCGTACACGTGATCGGATTTTCCGCGGACAAAGCGTAGGACTTTTGTCTGAAGGGCGTTGGCCGTGAACTTGTATTGCTAATAAACGGCAAAGAATTGTCGGCCAACAAACACGAAACTACGTGTTTTTTCAGCTCTTTAGCGCCACCCTTTGGGCAACTTCTGCTAATGTGTTATGGTTGGCATTGCTTCTGAGCATGCGTGTTTGTACTTTGGATTTTTGTGTGATGGACTTGTGTACACACGATCGGATAATCCGACGACACACATTTGTTGTCAGAAAATTTTAAAGGATGCTATCCAACATTTGTTGGCGGAAAAATCCAACAACAATTGTCCGATGGAGCGTACAAACGGTCGGATTTTCCAACAACAGCCTGTCATTACACAATTCCTATTGGAATATCCAATCGTGTGTATGAGGCTAAAGCGTGACAGCGCTGAAAACTGGCCTGGGCAGGAAAGGGGGTAAAAGTGCTTGGTATTGAAGTTGTTAAAGGACATCTTCACTATTCACCTACATACACTTGCATGCACTTTGTTAGTTTACTTGACAGGTTCTCTTTAAGTGCCGGTTCACACTGGTGCGATGCGAGAACACCACAAATCCACTGCGGGTTCCCGCATCGCACCCGACACGCACGGCAGTTCACACTGCCATATGCGAACTGATGGGGAATGTCATATGTTAACGACACCCCAATTTCAGCTTGCGTATCGCAGTGCGAACTGACAGTTCGGACATGAATCCGATCGCATATGTGTGAACACACGTGATCCGATTCTGGTCCGAACAGAAAAAAGGGTCCTGTGCGTCTTTGGACCGAATGCGGTGCGATATCAGCCATCCTATCTGGATGGCTGATATCGCACTGCACAGACATTGCATGTAATGTGAGCAGCAGTGCGCTGCGAATTACATGCGGTGACTGTGCATCGGACAAGTGTGAACCGGCACTAAGCCCAGGTTCACACTGGGGCTGCGGGAGTGAAGCCGTGCAAGTTCAGCTGAACTCGCACGATTTCACTCCCGCTGGTCAGTTCTGATTTCGGCCGCGATTACAGAGACATCTGTGCAGGTTTCTGAACAGATGTCAATGTAAATCGCGGGCCAAAAATCGCAAAAAGTAGTACAGAAACTACTTTTTGAAATCGGTGCGGCATCGCACCGATTAGGACAGTGCCATTGCACACAGATGTCAATGTAAATCGTGGCCGAAATCGCAAAAAGTAGTACAGAAACTACTTTTTGAAATCGGTGCAGCGCCGCAGATGCGGCGTCGCACCGATTAGGACGGTGCCATTGCTGGCAATTTGCGGCAAATACCGCCGTTTTGACATGCGATTTAACATGCCAAATCGCATGTCAAAACTGAGATATTTGCCGTAAATTTCTGCTGCACCGATTTCAAAAAGTAGTTTCTGTACTACTTTTTGCGATTTCGGCCGCGATTTACATTGACATCTGTGTCAGATGTCTTTGTAATCGCAGCTGAAATCGGGACTGCCAGCGAGAGTGAAATCGTGCGAGTTCAGCTGAACTCGCACGGCTTCGCTCCCTCAGCCCAGTGTGAACCTGGGCGAAGGCTAGGTTCACACTGCTGCGAATTTGAGCCGTTGCGATTGCTCAAATTTGCAAGTCATTTAAATAACATTGTTTTACATTAGTGCCGTTCACATCAATGTGTTGCGAATCTAAGCTGTGGGAGAAAAGCGTCCTGTGCGAGTTTGATCCGTATGTGGTGCAAATTCAGCTCTATAGACAGGCATTCCCGGAAATCACGGCCGCGGTAAAATCGCGGCCGCGAAATTGCGATAAAATCGCGCAATTTCGAAGTCGCAGTAGTGTGAACCCAAGAGGAAAATGAATATTTCCCACCATGCTGTACTTTATACACCAGCTTCCTAAAAAAATTCACAGAAGGTCACGGAGAAGTTTTATTTCCTCATCCTTTTATATAAATTATCCAAATGCAAAGGAAAGAAATGCCAAGCAGGATTTAGATCTCTTAAATATCAGAAAAGAACCACCTTTATGATAAGACTGTATCTACCTCCTAATATTCCTAGAAGCCGAGAGAATGGAGCGCCAAGCGGTGTGACCATCGGTCTTCTGACAGCAGGAGGTCATCTACTCGGCAGCCACAGCTGTTGGTACATAGCTGGGTAAGAGTGCTATTTTAGGAACCTTTGCCCAGAAATATGTATGCCCCTGTATTTCTACCGTGAGAATATTTCACCCATTCAGAATTTACTTTCCTAACCCATCGCTAATTGAACAGAATACATCCCTCCCAAAGCCTCCAGGGACTACAAGTGCTCCATGCCCGGTCACCTATTGGAAACTTTGTTAGCCGGCAATAAAAAACATTATCCGAAATTTGGTTTTAGCGCCCAGAAATACAAAATATATTGGGATAATTCCAAACAAAGAACAGTGTTCTGGTCTGGTGAGGTCTAAATAGTAGACATGTGCACAACAAAAAAAATTGTTTTGTTTTGTTCGTTTCGTCTTGTTTCCGTAGATTCGTAATTTCGTAAGACGCGAGTTTTCATATTCGGACTCGTTCGTACTTTCTTAACAGTTTAATTTTCCTTGATACTGAATGATTCGTAATTCTGTTTAATTTATTTTCATTGATTCGAAATTCGTAATTTTGTTAGATAATAATTTTCGTTTATTCGGTACACTACTCGTAATTTAGTAATTGTTGTTACTTATGTGAGATTGCCTTTTACGTTGATTCTTAACATTGTTTTGTTTTCGTTGACTCGTGTCTACTACCGTGCTTCCAATGGATTCGTACTTTCGTAAATACATCGCGGTCATTCGCAATCTCGTATTTTAGTTTCGTTTTCAACACGCGGCTTCTAATAAGTCCTGTACTTACTCCCAGTCCACTCCCTCAGTCACGAGACCTGACTCAGTCTCCTCCTCAAGATTCAGGAATGCATTGTGACTAGGACACAAAAGAGATAAGCTAAGATATTATGTAAGATACATCACTCACTACACTGCCCATTCGAAAGAACGATTCGAGAACACAAAATTACGAACAGACAAATGAAATATGAACATACGAAATTACGAACACACAAAGGATTGAAAATACGGAATGCAAATCATTTGTTATAGTTGTCATTTTCGTTCTTTTGCTTTTTCTGTGTTTCGTATTTTAGTTCAATCGTAAGTTCGTATTTTCAAGCGTTCGTTCTTTTGCTTATTCGTAATTACGTAATTTTCGTATTTTGGTTCTTTCAGCTATTCGGATGTTCGAATTGGTCCGAATGTATGAATACTAACAAATTCGTACATGTCTACTAAATAGGAATTTTGAAAATGAAGGTAAAAAACGAAATAAAATTTAACTAAATGCTCATGTATGGTAGGCTACAAATCCAGTTACTATGTGATGTACACAACAAAAACCTTCTTTAACTACTTAAGGACCAGGACTATTTTTCAAACCTGTTTAACAGGTTTTTTTTTTTAACAACTTAAAGGGGTTGTAAAGGTTTGTTTTTTATTTTCTAAATAGGTTCCTTTAAAGCGGTGGTGCAGGAAAAAAAAAAAAAAAGTCAGCAGCTACTAACAGTGTAGCTGCTGACTTTTAATAAGGACACTTACCTGTCCTACTCTCCCGCGATGTCGGTCCTGCCGCGGCGATCGATCGCTGCTGGCAGGCTCCCGGCTCCTCCATTCTGAGTAGGGGAAACAGGCTGTGAAGCCGTAAGGATTCACTGCCCGTTTCCTACTGCGCATGCGCCACTCGCACGGCGCTTTGTGAATGGGCGGCTTGCCTCCTGGGATACACACAGTTCCCAGAAGGCAGCGCGGCCCATTCACAAGAAGAGGAAGCGGAAGGAGAGCCACCGCGGACGGAGAAGAGGAACATTAGCGGCAGATTAGGGGACTTCCGCATAGCAACAGGCATTTAGGGTGAGTATAAAAAATAAAAAAAATTCTATTAATTTTTTTTTTTTTTAATTTTTAGTGTGAAGATTTTTTCAGGGTGGACCTCCACTTTAACCACTTGACAACTGGGCACTTAAACCCCCTTCCTAACCAGACGAATTTTCAGCTTTCGGTGCTCTCACATTTTGAATGACAATTACTCAGTCATACAACACTGTACCCATATGAAATTTTTGTCCTTTTTTTCACACAAATAGAGCTTTCTTTTGGTGGTATTTAATCACTGTTGGGTTTTTTATTTTTTGCGCTATAAGAGAAAAAAGACTGAAAATTTTGTAAAAAAATGAATTTTTCTTGGTTTCCGTTATAAAATTTTGCAAATTAGTATTTTTTCTTCATACATTTTGGCCAAAATTTATACTGCTACATATCTTTGGTAAAAATAAGTACAAATTGGTGGATATTTTTTGGTCTTTGTGAAAGTTATAGAGTCCACAAGCTATGGTGCCAATATCTGAAAATTGATCACACCTGAAGTACTGACGGCCGATCTCATTTCTTGAGACCCTAACATGCCAGAAAAGTACAAATACCCCCCAAATGACCCCTTTTTGGAAAGAAGACATTCCAAGGTATTCAGAAAGAGGCATTGTGAGTTTTTTGAAGTTGTCATTTTTTCCCACAATTCTTTGCAAAAATCAAGATTTTTTTTTCTTTTTTTTTTTTTCCACAAAATTGTCATATTAGCAGGTTATTTCTCACACACAGCATATGCATACCACAAATTACACCCCAAAACACATTCTGCTATTCCTCCCGAGTATGGCGATACCACATGTGTGAGACTTTTACACAGCGTGGCCACATACAGAGGCCCAACATGCAGGGAGCACCTTCAGGCGTTCTGGAGCACCCAGGCCAATTCTGACATTTCTCTCCTACATGTAAAAATCATCATTTATTTGCTATAAAATTACATAGAACCCCAAAACATTATATATGTTTTTTTAGCAAAGACCTTAAAGAATATAATGGTGGTCATTGCAACTTTTTATCTTGCACGGTATTTGCGCAGAAATTTTTCTAACGCGTTTTTTACGGAAAAAAACTGTTTTGTGCCTAAAAGAAAAAAAAAAACAGTAAAGTTAGCCCAATGTTTTTGCATAATGTGAAAGATGAAGTTACGCCAAGTAAATAGATACCTAACATGTCACCCTTCAAAATTGCACACGCTCGTGGAATGGCGCCAAACTTCGCTACTTAAAAATCCCCATAGGCGACACTTTAAATATTTTTACTGGTTACATGTTTTGAGTTACAGAGGAGGTCTAGGGCCAAAATTATTGCTCTCGCTCTAACGTTCGCAACGATACCTCACATGTGTGGTTTGAACACCGTTTTCATATGTGGGCGGGGCTTACGTATGCGTTCACTTCTGCATGCGAGCTCGCGGGGGCAGGGGCGCTTTAAAAAAAATATATATATTTTATTGTTCATTTTACTTTATTTATTTTAGTTTGACATGTTTTTCCGCCCCAAATTTTTTTTGGATCACTTTTATTCCTATTACAAGGAATGTAAACATCCCTTGTAATAGAAATATGGCATGACAGGTCCTCTTTACAGTGAGATATGGGGTCAATAAGACCCCACATCTCACCTCTAGGCTGGGAAGCCTGAAAAAAAAACAAAAAAAAAACAATCTTGGCTTTGATCGTAGCGGTGAGTCGGTAGAAGTACCGGAGGGCAGCGGGAGGGGGGGCATCCCCTCTCACCTTCCGTAAGAGCGATCAAGCGGTGGAACAGCCGCTATGATTGTTGTTATGGTGTAGGGAATCGCCAGCTGAAAAAGCGAATATCTGAATGATGCCTGTAGCTGCTCCCATCATTCAGATATCTCCGCACAAAGTCAAGGACGTCATATGACGGCCGGCGGGTGGGAAGTGGTTATTGCAGAGTATTGCCGGGTATTGAGGAGTATTGCCGGGTATTGAGGAGTATTGCCGGGTATTGAGGAGTATTGCCGGGTATTGAGGAGTATTGCCGAGTATTGCGGGGTATTGCCGGGTATTGCTGGGTATTGCCGGGTATTGTGGAGTATTGCAGGGTATTGTGGAGTATTGCTGGGTATTGTGGAGTATTGCTGGGTATTGTGGAGTATTGCCGGGTATTGTGGAGTATTGCCGGGTATTGTGGAGTATTGCCGGGTATTGTGGAGTATTGCGGGTATTGTGGAGTATTGCAGGGTATTGCCGGGTATTGTGGAGTATTGCCGGGTATTGTGGAGTATTGCCGGGTATTGTGGAGTATTGCCGGGTATTGTGGAGTATTGCGGAGTATGGCAGGGTATGGGCAGGGTATTGCACAGGGTATTGCAGAGTATGGGCAGGGTATTGCACAGGGTATTGCAGAGTATTGCACAGGGTATTGCAGAGTATTGCACAGGGTGTATTGCAGAGTATTGCACAGGGTGTATTGCAGAGTATTGCACAGGGTGTATTGCAGAGTATTGCACAGGGTATTGCAGAGTATTGCACAGGGTATTGCAGAGTATTGCACAGGGTATTGCAGAGTATTGGCAGGGTGTATTGCAGAGTATTGCACAGGGTATTGCAGAGTATTGCACAGGGTATTGCAGAGTATTGCACAGGGTGTATTGCAGAGTATTGCACAGGGTGTATTGCAGAGTATTGGCAGAGTATTGCACAGGGATGGCTGAGCAGGGATGGATGGATGGCTGGATCTGTGACTGCAATTGTCACAGATCCAGCCCACAGCTGACATGGGGGAGGGAGCGGACATGATCCGCTCCCTCCCCTCTCCTCTCACACTGTACCGATCGGTACAGAGAGGGGAGGGAGGAACCGGCGTCATCAAATGACGCCGGTCTGTTTACAAGTGATCGCTCCGTCATTTGACAGAGCGATCACGTGGTAAACGGCCGCGATTAGCGGCCATCTACCGTGATCCGTGATGCGCCGGGTCTTCTGGACCCGGCGGTCACGGACATATCCTGGAGCGCGCCCCAGGGGGCGCGCGGGAGCAAGATTCTGTGAGGACGTCCCTGGGACGTCCACTCAGGATAACTCGACCGCGCTGTGGACGTCTTTTGTACATGACGCGGTCGGGAAGTGGTTAAGCTAGTGCATTGTTGGTTCACTTACCTTTTCCTTCGATTTCCCTTCTAAATGTTTTTTTTCTTTGTCTGAATTTCTCACTTCCTGTTCCTCCTCAGTAAGCTTGCCCCCATCATCCGAGCCGTTCTGACTGGGGGTTAGTCAGCATGCTCGCCCCCTCCCTTGGGACTACATCCCTGCGGGGAGAACACAACGTCTCCCAGCAGCGGTGTAGTCCCAAGGGAGGGGGGCGAGCATGCTGACTAACCCCCAGCCAGAACGGCTCGGATGATGGGGGCAAGCTTACTGAGGAGGAACAGGAAGTGAGAAATTCAGACTAATGCCGCGTACACACGACCGTTTTTAATGTCATTGAAAAAAACAACGTTTTTCTCGACGTGATTCTTCTCAAGCCTGCCTTGCCTACACACGATCATGAAAAAAAATGCTCGAGCAAAGCGCGGTGACGTACAAAATGTACGACGGCACTATAAAGGGGAAGTTCCATTCGGATGGCGCCACCCTTTGGGCTGCTTTTGCTGATCCTCGTGTTAGTAAAGTTTGGTGAGAGACGATTTGCACTTTTCAGTCTCGTGCTCTTCAGTCCATTACAGCGTGACGAATGTGCTATCTCCATTACGAACGCTAGTTTTACCAGAACGAGCGCTCCCGTCTCATGCTTGATTCTGAGCATGCGCGTTTTTTTCACGTCATTAAAGCCTACACACGGCCGTTTTTCATGATGAGAAAAACGACGACGTGAAATACGACGAGAAAAATTAGAGCATGTTCCAAATTTTTAATGCCCATTTTTCACGTCGTGAAAAATGCTCTGGAGCCCACACACGATCGTTTTTAATGACCAAATTAAAAAATTGCATTTTTCTCGTCATGAAAAACGGTCCTGTGTACGCAGCATAAGAATTTTTTTTTTTAAGGGAAATCGAAGGAAAAGGTAAGTGAACCAACAATGCACTAGCTTAAAGGAACCCATTTAGAAAATAAAAAACAAACCTTTACAACCCCTTTAAGGACCAAGCCTCTTTTTGAGATCTGTTGTTTACAAGTTAAAATCATTTTTTTTTTGCTAGAAAAATACTTAGAACTCCCAAACATTATATATATTTTTTTTCAGACACCCTAGAGAATAAAATGGCGGTCGTTGCAATACTTTGTCACACCGTATTTGCGCAGCGGTCTTACAAGCACAATTTATGGGGGGGGGAAAAATACACTTTTTTGAATTAAAAAATAACATAACAGTTAGTCCAAGTTTGTTTCTATATTGTGAAAGATTAAGTTACGCTGAGTAAATTGATACCCAACATGTATGTCATGCTTCAAAATCGTGCCCGCTCGTGGAATAGCGACAAACTTTGACCCTTTAAAAATATCCATAGGCGACGTTTAAACATTTCTACAGGTTACCAGTTTTGGGTTATAGAAGAGGTATTTGGCTAGAATTATTGCTCTCGCTCTAACGATCGCGGCGATACCTCACATGTGTGGTTTGAACAGCGTTTTTATGTGCGTTTGCGAAAGAGGACCGCCCACTCTTTAAAAAGATACGGGGGTTATGACAGCTATCTGACGTATTCAACATCAAACAGCCGACGTACAATGACGGCGGGCGTCCGTAAGTAGTTAAAAATATCGGGCCAATTCTTGAATTTCTCACATATATGTAAAAATCTAATTTTTTTTTTACTAGAAATTTGTTTAGAACCACCAAACATTATATATATATTTTTTAAGCAGAGACCCTAGAGAATAAAAAGGCGGTCATTAAAATATTTTATGTCACACGGTCTTTCAAACGCAATCTTTTTGGAAAAAATACACTTTAATGAATAAAAAAAAACAAAAAAAACAGTGAAGTTAGACCAAATTTTTTGTATACTGTGAAAGATGATGTTATGCAGAGTAAATAGATACCTAACATGTCATGCTTATGGAATGGGGACAAACGACAGTAATTTAAATTATCCTTAGGTGAAACTTGAAAAGCCTTTGCAAGTTACCAGCTTAGAGTTACAGAGGAGGTCTGGTGCTAGAATTCTTGATCTCGCTCTAACGATCGCGGTGATACCTCACATGTGTGTTGTGATCACTGTTTACAGATGGTGAGGGACCTACGTGTGCTTTCGCCGCTGTGTGTGAGCACAGGGTGGCGGGACCTTTAAAAAAAAATGTTTTCTTTATTATTTATTTTGTTTCCTTTTTTTATCTTTGCAGTGTTTTTAATAAAAATATGTTTTTGGTCACTTTTATTGCTGTCAAGAGGAATGTATTTTGACAGCAATAGCAAAGACAGGTACTCTTTATGGAAAGATGTCTATTAGACCCCCCATCTCTCTTTTGGGATCCAATGCAGCTAATCCGACACAGATCGGTCTGATCAGCTGCTTCATTGGCCCCATAACAATGGAGAAACGAAGAGCCGGAACCAGAAGTGACGACGTCAACGTTTGCCAGTTCTGACGTCTCACAGTGGGAGGAAAAGCTTCAGTTCCCCTCACTGTTAGGCCGGAGATGGATGCTGCCGGTCGGATCGCTCTCGAGCTTCTCGATCGCTCGGGAGAGCCCAGTAATGGTGGGACCCCCTTCCACCCTTTGTAAAAGTATTCCAGCGGCTCAAAGAGAAACCTCAACCATGATCCCGGTATAACCACCTCCCTCCCAGGACGTATACAGTGGCCGGTGGGGAGTTGGTTAAAGCGGAGCTCCACCCAAAAGTGGAAGCTTCGCTTGTCTGCCCCTCCCCCCTCCGCAGCCACATTTGGGGGGAGCGGGTACCTGGTTTTGATAGGTACCCGCTTCCACTTCTGGCTGAGTTTGCCATTGCGAACTCAGCCGGAAGTTCGGCTCCCCTCCTCCTTCCCTCCGCAGCCGGCCCATTCACAGAGCGCAGCACGCTTCGCACATGCGCAGTAGGGACCTGGCTGTGAAGCCCGAGGCTTCAATGATGGATTCCCATAGTGAAGATAGTGGTGGCAGCACCCGATTGAAAAATTAGCTCGGTTGAGGACATCGCTGGATCAGCAGCTACAGTATTTGTAGCTGCTGACTTTAATTTTTTTCTGAAGCCAGCCTGAAGCTCCTTTTTAACTTCCCAGAGTGAGCAAAGTCCTCCTTCCTTTATATCTCACACGCTCCCCCTCCCAGACACTGCAGCTCACAGAGGGAGGTATTTAGGAACAGAGGCACTGCTGTCCATCCAGAAAGCAGTGGGGCGGGGCCAGTTGATGGGCTAGAGCAGTGACGGCAAACCTTGGCACCGCAGATGTTTTGGAACTACATTTTCCATGATATCTCATGCACTCTGCAGTCTAGTTGAGCATCATGGGAAATGTAGTTCCAAAACATCTGGGGTGCCAAGGTTCACCATCACTGGGCTACAGCCTTAAAGGAGAAGTATGGGATGGGTTAAATAACTAGTACATATCACATTAGTCACATATCAGCTAATCTTTTTTTCCTACCTCTTTTAGTTTTTACAGCATGTGCACATGAACTTTCCTTCTGCTGGCAAAAACGGTCCACTTTCAGTTTGAAAAGTTCTCAGGGGGTGTGAACATCTTCACCAACACACAAACACACCCCCTGCCTCTGTCCCCCCTCCCCTAAGAGACGTGTCTGTGCTGATAGATAGGGAGGGGGGAGGAGGGAGGAGGGAGAAGGGAGGGGGGTGCAGCTACGCTCTGTGAAGTCTCAGAAACAAGCAGAGGGAGGAGAGACAACATCAATCAAGCAAAATGACAGGAAAGGGGTGGATCCAGACTCTATATTCACACCATTGTCTGGATGATGCTGTATGAAAGACTGTAGAACCTCCCACAGGTATTTATCTCGATTTTAACAGAAAGGGGGCACTTCTGAGAGGGCTGGGAGGGTTTATAGAAATCAGCAGCTCACATAGAATAGATGTAAGCAACAAAAAAAAGGAAACCCATACTTCTCTTTTAAAATCTGCAGTGACAATGCTGATAGCCACGCCCTCTGCAACGTCCTTCCCTCCCACTGTACAGCAAGCTGTCACAGACTACATGGGAGTGTCAACTATGCTCTGAATTGAGGAGCAGTGCAGCATCGTTGCCAGACCATCAAAGGAAGCTGCATTAGGTGAACTTTAGTGGCAGGTTCAACAGGAATTTGAAGGACTTTGCAGGTGGTCTAAAGCTGGATACACACTATACAATTTTCTGTATATTTTTTTCCTTTAGATTTATCAAAACCATATAATATGAGGTCAAACCTTTATGCGGCGTACACACGATCATTTTTCATGCCGTTTTTCTAGTCGTTTTTTTTCATGTTTCCTCTCAAGCCTGTCTTGCGTACACACGATCATTTTAAAAAACTTTCAAGCAAAGCGCAGTGACGTACAACACGTACGACGGCACTATAAAGGGGAAGTTCCGTTCGGATGGTGCCACCCTTCATGTTATTAAAGTTTGTTGAGCGACGATTCGCGCTTTTCAGCCTCGTGCTTTTCAGTCCGTTACAGCGTGACGAATGTGCTATCTCCATTACGAACGCTAGTTTTACCAGAACGAGCGCTTCCGTCTCATACTTGATTCTGAGCATGCGCGGTTTTTTTTCACCTCGTAAAAGCATACACACTATGGTTTTTCACGTCGTTAAAAAAAACGGCATGAAAAACGACGTGAAAAAATAGAGCATGTTCGAAATTTTTAATTGCCGTTTTTCACGTCGTTAAAAATGCTCTGGAGCATACACACGATCGGTTTTAATGCCCATTTTTAAAAATGGCATTTTTAACGGCATGAAAAACGATCGTGTGTATGGGGCATTAAGAGTTTCAATTTGTATGCAATCAGGCATCCCCTTGCACTACATAGTTTTGGTAAATCTAAAGTAAATCAAACAACAAAAGATGTAATGTGTATGGGGTCTAAGGCTCCATTCACACCTGAGCATAGCGCAGCGACAGTTGCTGCAGCATGTTTTTCTTTTAGCTTTTTTGTGGGTTTTTTTAAGCGCGTTTGGAGCGGCACCATTCAAAAAAAGCTCATGTACCAAATCCTGGCATAGAGCCAGGAGTGTTTGGCGTTTCAATTTTTGCCGCAACAATCGTGGCAAAATCGCACCACATTAGGGGTGTGATTAAGAAATTATGACATTGCAAACGTGTCCCACATTTTGCCGCGATTCCGCCCACGATTCAAATCGCCTAGGTGTGAACGGAGCCTAAGAGAAAACTGTACGTACAGATGCTTCTATACCAAAGTGCTGTAGCGCATAGTATTTGCAATGGGAGGCCACTGTTCTGTCTTAAAATAAAATTAAAGGCAATTTTTTTTCTCATTTGGATAGAATAATGGCTCGTACACACGATCCAAATATCGTACGACAGATCGTACAACTTTTTTCGCTTAATAGTCGCAAGTAGAAATTGAATAGGGTAATAAAGTCCCGAAAATTCTCGTACGACAGAAAAAAAAAAATGGAAAGTGATGTCATGTGTTGTAATGTATTTGTGTTGTATTTTCGGACGACAACTGTACTGACTAAACGAAAATCGGACGATCTGGTATCATACGAGGAAAATTTTCGTGCTTGTCCGATTGAATAATATCGGATGAACTGTCGTGATCGGCTCTCGAAAGTAGTGTACACACGATCCGAAAATTGTACGATTCTTCCTCGGACGATCGTTTTCGTCCGATATTCGTGTGTACAGGAGGGTTATTTTTTTCCATTTGTGTCCCATTTGTGAGATTTCCCTTCACTTTCTGTCCCATAGCCACAACAGGAAGTAAAATGAAGTTCCTCCAAAGAGAGGAAATTCTTGGTTGTCACCAGAACTGGTGTCCCCATTGCAAGATTTCCTCTCAATTCGTGTTCTGGGGCCAACCCAAAATTTGGGATTTTCTTTCCATTGTTCAGTGATGATGGTACACATGAGAAATAGAGGGGGTACAAACTCTGTACAGACCAATACAAATCTGACAGGGGTTCTAATCCCTCCCTACTCTATCCGAAACTAAAAAAAAGTTTTGCCTCTAGATTGCTGCTGTGAAACAACTGGTTAGGGAAATGTCCTCCAGCAGCTCAGACTGAATGTATTGTACTTTCTTGCTTCCTGTTTTTCTGCAGATTTCTACATTCAGATGTTTCTTTGCATTGCTCAGGGATATCATTCGTAGTTTATTCCAGCCCACTACAGTTTTTTTTTTTTTTTTTTGGATACTCTGATTTTAGATCATTAGTATTTTTTACGGAAGCAGCACTGCATTTATCCACTTCAGCTCCAGGTTTTACCCCCTTAATGACCAGGCCATTTTTTGCCATTTAGCACGGCGCTACTTTAACTGGCAGTTGCACGGTCATGCGAAACTGTAACCAAACAAAATGTATATATATTTTTTCACACAAATAGAGCTTCCTTTTGGTGGTATTTGATCACCACTGCAATTTTTTTTTTTTGCGACATAAACGAAAAAAGACCTACTTTTTTTTACCAACTTCAGCCCCGAAAGATTTACCCCCCTTCATAACTAGGACATTTTTTGGCGATACAGCACTGCGTTACTTTACCTGACAATTGCAAGGCCGTGCAAGGCTACAGTATACCCAAATAAAATATATATATATTTTTTTTCCCACACATAGAGCTTTCTTTTGGTGGTATTTGATCACCTCTGCGTTTTTTATTTTTTGCGCTATAAACAAAAAAAGAGCGACAATTTTGAAAAACAAAAACAATATTTTTTACTTTCTGCTATAAGACATCTCCAATAAAAAGAATAAAAAAAAATCAAAATTCTTCATGAATTTTGGCCAAAATGTATTCTGCTACATGTTTTTGGTAAAAAAAAATCCAACAAGTGTATTGGCTTGCGTGAAAGTTAAAACGCCTACAAACTATGGTATATACAGTGCCTTGAAAAAGTATTCACACCCCTTGAAATTTTCCACATTTTGTCAGGTTCCAACCAAAAACGTAAATGTATTTTATTGTGAAGAGGAAGGAAAATTATAAATGGTTTTCAAAATTTTTTACAAATAAATATGTGAAAAGTGTGGGGTGCATTTGTATGGCGCCCCCCGGAGTCACTACTTTGTAGAACCGCCTTTCACTGTAATTACAGCTGCAAGTCTTTTTGGGGATGTCTCTACCAGCTTTTCACATCTAGAGAGTGACATTTTTGCCCATTCTTCTTTGCAAAATAGCTCAAGCTCTGACAGATTGGATGGAGAGCGTCTGTGAACAGAAATTTTCATGTCTTGTCACAGATTTTCAATTGGATTTAGATCTGGACTGGGTCATTCTAACACATGAATATGCTTTGATCTAAACCATTTTATTTTATTTTAGCTCTGGCTTTATGTTTAGGGTCATTGTCCTGCTGGAAGGTGAACCTCCGCCCCAGTCTCAAGTCTTTTGCAGACTCTAACAGGTTTTCTTCTAAGATTGCCCTGTATTTGGCTCCATTCATCTTCCCATCAACTCTGACCAGCTTCCCTGTCCCTGAAGAAAAGCATCCCTATAACACGATGCTGCCACCACCATGTTTCACGGTGCGGATGGTGTGTTCAGGGTGATGTGCAGTGTTAGTTTTCCGCCACACAAAGCGTTTTGCTTTTAGACCGAAAAGTAAAATTTTGGTCTCATCTGACCAGAGCACCTTCTTCCACATGTTTGCTGTGTCCCCCACATGGCTTCTCACAAACTGCAAACAGCACTTCTTATGGCTTTCTTTCCACAATGACTTTCTTCTTGTCACTCTTCCATAAAGGCCAGATTTGTGGAGAGCACGACTAATAGTTGTCCTGTAGACAGATTCTCCCACCTGAGCTGTGGATCTCTGCAGCTCCTCCAGAGTTACCATGGGCCTCTTGGCTGCTTCTCTGATTATTGCTCTCCTTGTCCGGCCTGTCAGTTTAGGTGGACGGTCATGTCTTGGTAGGTTTGCAGTTGTGCCATATTCTTTCAATTTTCGGATGATGGATTGAACAGTGCTCTGTGAGATGTTCAAAGCTTGGGATATTTTTTAAAACCTAACCCTGCTTTAAACTTCTCCGCAACTTTATCCCTGACCTGTCTGGTGTGTTCCTTGGCCTTCATGATACTGTTTTTTTTATTAAGGTTCTCTAACAAACCTCTGAGGGCTTCACAGAACAGCTGTATTTATACTGAGATTAAATCACATACAGGTGGACTCTATTTACTATTTACTATTTAAGTGACTTCTGAAGGCAATTGGTTTCACTAGATTTTAGGGGTATCAGAGTAAAGGGGGCTGAATACAAATGCATTGCACGCCACACTTTTCAGATATTTATAATTTTTCTTCCATTTCACAATTATGTGCCACTTTGTGTTGGTCTGTCACATAAAATCCCAATAAAATAAGTTTACGGTTTTGGTTGTAACATGACAAACTGTGGAGAATTTCAAGGGGTATGAATACTTTTTCAAGACACTGTATACTGGAATTTTATTCAGTGCTAATAATATGCACTGTCACTGTCCAGAACCAATCGACTCCTTTCCATGTTGTCTGCACAGCCCTTCTACAGTCCTCTTGCTGAATTTAGCCATAAGGCTCTGCTTATTCCATGTAGGTGTGTTCCCGTGTGTTGTGTATAGGACAGCCTGTTCATTTCACTGGGCTGCCCTATGCAAAAGAAGTCCCTGACTCTTTTGAAAAATTGTGTCACGTTGTAACGCATGGTGCTGCAGCACCATGTGTTTTTTGGCGCACGCATTATCATTTACGTTGGGGCTCCATTAAAAATAATTGGCACCTCTGCAGGTCTGCTAAAGGGCAGCGCTTTCTGTGCATGTCGGGAATTTTTACACACAGCTTTTTACAGATTGGTGAACCTCTTCCCATCTTTAATTCTGAGACACTCTGACTCTCTTAGATGCTCTTTTTTTTCCCAATCATGTTTCTGACCTGTTGCCAACTAACCTAACTAGTTGCAAAATGTTCTTGCAGCTCTTCCTTGTTAGTACCACTTGCTTTGCCAGCTTTTGGTTGCCCTGTCCCAACTTTTTTGAGACATGTTGCTGCCATCAGTTTCTTATTGTTTTTTTTCTTAAAATGGTACAATTTCTCAGTTTAATCATTTGATATGTTTTTTTGTTTTTTTTATATTGTGAATAAAATATGGGTTTGTGAGATTTGCAAATCATTGCATTCTGTTTTTATTTAGCTTTTACACAGCGCCCTAACTTTTTTGGAATGAAGGTTTTATTTTAAAAATATCCCCTCCTCCTTACTCCAACCTATCCTGCCTAACCCGTGTACTACTTTTATTCCATTCAGGTCCAGTCACGTGATCCCACAGCTTCGGCTCCCCTGTGTCAGTGAGTGGTGACTGCAGGGGAGAGGAGGGAGCGCTGATTGGCCATGGGAGCCTATAGATGATGTACCAGCCTCTCCACCTTGTCCAATCAGATAATTCTTTGCATTCATGCAAAGCATTCCCTGAATGGTGCTGAGCGGTCAACATCCTGTGTTCACAATGCAGCAGGACAGCCACCTAGCACGGAACTTGGAAGCAAGTTGAGATCACTGGAGTTGCAGTGTCTACTTCTGTGATTTCCAGCTTCCAGGGACATCAGCCAGGTATGGGATATGCATAGGTACATTCAGGGGCGGATCCAGGGCGGCAACGGGGCAATTGCCCCCTCCAAGAATGCGGGTGGCTTCGCGGGTGACAGTGCGAGTGGCTCCGCGGGTGAAAGTGCTTTGCGACTCCGCTGGTGAAAGCTTGGGCGGGCGGCTCCACGGGCGTGCGGCTCCGTGGGTGACTTCTGGGCAACAGTGCGGGTGACAGCGTGGGCGGCTCTGCGGGCGGCTCGGACGGTGAGTGGGCGGGCAGCTGGGCGGCTCAGTGTTTGAGCGGGCTGCTGGCCAATCAGGAAGCCGGTGGGCAGGGAAACAGGAAGATGACATCATCTCTCACCGCCCTGCATCCCTGCAGTTCCGCCCTCACTGTGCGGGAAGCCATGGGCAGCAGAGAGATTACATCATCTCTCTGCTGCCTGACTTCACTCTGGGACACAGCAAAAGACCACCTTAGCAGGAAAGTGACACAGCAAGTGACAATCCGCAATGTGTGGCAGGTGACGTGGCAAGTGACAATCCGCAACGTGTGGCAGGTGACGTGGCAAGTGACAATCCACATCTGCTGACAGGCGACGTGGCAAGTGACAATCTGCATCTGCTTACAGGTGACGTGGCAAGTGACAATCCGCAATGTGTGGCAGGTGACGTGGCAAGTGACAATCCGTAATGTGTGGCAGGTGACGTGGCAAGTGACAATCCGCAATGTGTGGCAGGTGACCTGGCAAGTGACCATCCGTAATGTGTGGCAGGTGACGTGGCAAGTGACAATCCGTAATGTGTGGCAGGTGACGTGGCAAGTGACAATCCCCAATGTGTGGCAGGTGACGTGGCAAGTGACAATCCGCAATGTGTGGCAGGTGACATGGCAAGTGACGTGGCAAGTGACAATCCGCAATGTGTGGCAGGTCACGTGGCAAGTGACAATCCACATCTGCTGACAGGTGACGTGGCAAGTGAAAATCCGCATTTGGTGGCAGGCGACGTGGCAAGTGACACCCTCGGGGCTCCCACTGATTCTGCATTATGGTGAGTTGAACCATTTCATTTTATATTACAATGTAATATTAGAAATTCTGTGCTTCAATTATCCTGACACCATAATAACCTTGGTGCCGAAATGATTGAAGCGCCAAAACCAGCCATTTCCCCGATAAATTGCCCCCAAAAAAACTTATTTTCTAGCAGTGCTCCTCCCGAGACTAGACTCTGGATCCGCCCCTGGGTACATTGGACTAAGCTGGATCAATGTAACTACAGTATGTATAATATAGCCATACCTGGAATTCCTCTTTAACCACTTGCTTACTGGGCACATATACCCCCTTGCTGCCCCGGCGAAATTTCAGCTTTCAGCACTGTCACGCTTTGAATGACAATTGCGCGGTCATGCGACGTGGCTCCCAAACAAAATTGATGTCCTTTTTTTCCCACAAATAGAGCTTTCTTTTGGTGGTATTTGATCACCTCTGTGGTTTTAATTTTTTGTGCTATAAACAAAGAAAGAGCGACAATTTCGAAAAAAAAAACACAATATTAAATAATAAATATCCCAATTTAAAAAAAATAATAATTTTTTTTTTCATCAGTTTAGGCCGATACGTATTCTTCTACATATTTTTGGTAAAAAAAATCGCAATCGCCGTTTATTGATTGGTTTGCGCAAAATTTATAGCGTTTACAAAATAGGGGGGAGTTTTATGGCATTTTTATAATTTTTTTTTTTTTTTTACTAGTATCGGCGGCGATCAGTGATTTTTTTCATGACTGCGACATTATGGCGGACACAGCGGACACTTTTGACACTATTTTGGGACCATTCACATTTATGCAGCGAACAGTGCTATAAATATGCACTGATTACTGTATAAATGTGACTGGCAGGGAAGGGGTTAACACTAGGGGTCGAGGAAGGGGTTAAATGTGTGCCCTGGGAGTGATTGCTACTGTGGGGGGAGGGGACTGACTGGGGGAGGTGACCGATCTGTGTCCCTATGTACAAGGGACACAGCATTGGTCTCGTCTCCATGACAGGAGAGATCCACGTCCTTGTCTGTGTAACGGCCGATCGCGGGTACCTGGCGGACATCGCGCCTGCCAGGCACGCGCATCGGCATCACAGTGACGCGCCGGGCACACGCGCGCGCCGGCGGCGGCACGCGCGTGCCCCCCAGTGGCCGGAGGAGCACAGGCCGTAAAAAAAGACGGCCTCCCGGCATTGTAGAGCCACCTTGCGGCCGTATATAGTCGTATGGCAGGCGCGAGGTGGTTAAAGTGCTTGTAAACCCCCCTGAGACAGTTTTATATATAGGTAAGCCTATAATAAGGCTTACCTATATGTACTGAAATTATCTCCTAAACATGCGCAGTTTAGGAGATATTTACCTTGTAGTGCGCCGATGATGTCATTGGCGCATGCGCAGTGAAGAAATGGCCCTCCGTGCCGTTTCTTCCCCAGCGTGTGCCGTGGCTGGCGGCTCTCATGCGCATGCGCGGGAGTGACGTCACGCGGCTTCGGCCAATCACAGAGTTGGAGTGCGTGGCCCCAGAAGGAAGAGGGATGAGGATGGATGCTTCCACCAGCGGGGACATTGCGGAGATCGCGGGCTTTCTTTGCAGGTAAGTGCCACATAATGGGCTAGTATGCAATGCATAGTAGCCATTATGCTTTTACTTTGCAGGGGAATAAATAGGAAGTAAAACCCATCAAGGTTTACTTCCTCTTTAAATGCTTTGCTTGGTTTAGATACACTTAAACTGCTTGCCAACTGTATATATAGGGCAGCAAGGCAGCTTTCCCATGCAGGATCACCTACCTAATACGTGATCCAGCACTTCCGGGTCTACGGCTCCCACGCCGCCTCGCGACCCGCTCCCGCTGGGATTGGGCACAGCAGGAGCCAATTAGCAGGCCCAGCAGACTCGATGTCCGCCAGGATCCACCGATCGTTGGGGACACAGATAGAACAGCAGTCTGCCTATGTGAACAAGGCCGATTGCCATTCTGTCAGTAGGGAAGGTAGTGATCCTGTGTTTCTGCAAAGCAGGGACACGGATCAATGCCTTCCCCTAGTACAAGCACCTCCCACACAGTGACCAAGCACTGGTTAGGCACACAGTTAACCCTTTGATCGCCCCTGATGTTAACCCCTTCCCAGCCAGTGTCATTAGTGCAGTGCAAGTATTTAGCACTGATCACTGTATTAGTGTCAATGGTTGCCAAAAAAGTGTCAAAAGCGCAATTTAGTGTCCGATTTGTCTGTGCGCAATATTTCAGTCCCGCTATAAGTCGCTGATTGCCACTATTACTAGTAAAAAATTTTTTTTTAAATATCCCATAGTTTGTAGACGCTATAACTTTTGTGCAAACCAATCAATATACGCTTATTGGGATTTTTTTTTTTTACAAAAAATATGTAGCAGAATACATTGCCCTAAATTGATGAAGAAATTAGATTTTTATTTTTTTTTTATTATTGGGAATGTTTTATAGCAGAAAGTAAAAAATTATGTTTTTTTTTAAAAAAAATAGTTGGTCGTTTTTTGTTTATAACGCAAAAAATAAAAACGGCAGAGGTGATCAAATTCCACCTAAAGAAAGCTCTATTTGTGGTTTAAAAAAGGACATCAATTTTATTTGGGCACAGCATTGCATGATCGCGCAATTGTCAGGTAAAATAACGCAGTGCCATATCACAAAAAATGGCCTGGTCAGGAAGGGGGGTAAATCTTCCGGAGCTGAAGTGGTTAACCCACCCCACACACTATGTTTTTGTAGATCTTCACGTCTGATCATGCTCAGCCACGGCACAGGTCGGGGTTAACAGGCAAACCAATGCTTGTTTGTGACTAAAGTCCTCAGCAACATTCTCTGAGTTTTTCGAGCATGAAGCAGGGACATGTCTGTGTCATCTATTCAGGATGGTGACAACCAGGAGGAGTATTGTCTAAGTTTTTGAACCCGTGGCCCAGGCTCTTGTAGTGATGATGGGCAGTTGTTGGAGACATCCATCCATCCATCGCAATATATGACCAGCCGAAAAAGTACGCACACCTTCGAGAAATGGTCTGTTCGAAACCGTGATGGCAAGATATGACTGGCCTAGAGGTTCAGCACTCAGGTTCCTGAAGTATACAAACATGTCTAGACCGGTAATTTTGGCATTTGCCATATGAGTGGGTGTGCCCGAAAGTATTTGTGGGCTGATGAGAGCTGGCAAACCCTAACTGGATGAGATGTCCTTATTAAAAGTAATGTGTATTATGAACAAGGGCCTAGTTTTAGAGGTGAAAATATCTTTATTGTTTTACACTTTGTATAAGAAGGAATACAGAAAACGAGAATCAAGAATCGAGACCACTGCTAGATATAGGTCACATGCATAGGCGTGCGCACAGGGTGTGCCAGGTGTGCCTGGGCACACCCTAATCGCCCTGTGCTGGGCAGATTCCCCTAGCTGCTTGGCTGCAGAGAAAGAGACTGGGGAATATCTGTCCTCAGTCAATTTCTTTGTCTCAAAGTGAGACATCATGGGTCTGCTTAGACCCCTGATATTTCACCAAAGCCCCCCCAGTGCCCTTCTAACATCATCCACTGCTCTACTGACACCAACCTCTACCCTACTGACACCGTCCACTGCTCTACCAACACTGTTCATTGCCCTACTGCTATATATATATATATATATTGTGACAGCAGGAAGGTAAAGTCACCTGGTTGCATCCAGGGGGGTAGATATATTTCGCCCAGATTCAGGCTTTACGCCGACTTATACAACTAGGTGGAGAGTTGTATAAGCCCAGCTAAGGCTAGTGGGCTCATGGATGACTCATACCTCTAGGGAGAGTGTGGGGCGTCGTGCAGACAGGGAGTTGATGAGACCAGCTGAAGCTTGTCAGCTCATTTAGGCCTCTATAAGAACTCCCAGCTTCATTAGATGTTAGCTCATGCCTGGACCCAGACCTGTGTGGACTGTCTAGGGAGAGTGAACCCCTGTGCGGTGAGACAAAGCCTGTGTGGCTATTTGCTTGGACATTTAAAACCAGGGACTTAGGGACTAGGACAGCACTAGGCTGATCCCAGTTGTTAGTTAGGAAACCTGTATGTTTAGTCAGAGGTCAAGTTGACCAGGATTTATTTTGTTTATGTTTCTTTTGGCTTTGCTGTGTTTTGTCACTGTAAATAGAAAATAAACCGCACCTTTTTTTGATTTTGAAAACCACAACCTCCGTTTGCTGGGCCTGTTTTTGTGTGGGGAGCCCATCCCGGGGGTCACACACACCCGCTGCCGAGCTAACCCCCTCACAGTTGGTGGAGAACCAGTGGCAGTTTTTTTTAAGCCAGCATGGAGGAGATACTGAAGCAGCTGGCTCTAGCAAATGCCAATCAACAGCAGACAAATGCAGGTTTGCAAAAGAGCCTTGCAGCTCATCAACAGAGCCTTGCAGCTCAACAACAGAACTTCGCAGCCCAGCAGCAAGCTCATCAACAGAGCCTTGCAGCCCAGCAGCAAGCTCACCAAAAGAGTCTGGAAGCTCAGCAACAAGCCCAGCAGCAATCTGAGGCCCGCTTCATAGACCTGTTACAGAAGCAAGAGCAGAGACTACAACAAATGGAAGCAGTAATGCAGCAACGTCCGCAGACCAGTGAGGAAAGCCGTCCCACTAATACCGCGTCCTTTGGGGTGAGTCGTTTATTGACAAAAATGACTGGAGAGGATGATCCAGAGGTATTTTTGACCACATTTGAAAGGACTGCTGAAAGAGAAAAGTGGCCTGAGGAGCAGTGGGCTGGACTGGTGGCTCCTCTGTTAACTGGTGAATCGCAGAAGGCTTACTATGACCTAGAGCCTGACCAAGCAAAAGACTATGTGATGCTAAAAGCTGAGATATTGGCAAGGCTGGGTGTCACCCAGGCTGTCCGGGCTCAGCGTGTGCATAACTGGACTTTCCAGCTTGGAAAACCCCCCAGGTCTCAAATGTATGATCTCATTCACCTGAGCAGAAAGTGGCTACAGCCAGAGACTTTGTCCGCACCAAAGATTGTGGAACGTGTTGTAATGGATCGGTTTTTGAGAGCTCTTCCTACTGCCATCCAAAAGTGGGTAAGCCATGGAGACCCAGAGACGGCCGATGGTCTTGTGGATCGTGTGGAGAAATACTTGGCTACAGAGAACCTGACGGCCTCTTCCAGAGACACTCGGACTTTCCACCCTAAGACCAGACCATCCCCAGGGGTGGATAAGAGGATTCCAAGGGGTAAGGGTGGAGAGAGTGAGAGGGTGGGAGCTCTACCCCAAGTTTGGCGAGAACAGCCTGGGAAATCAGCGGCTCAAGAGGCGGCAAGAAGGATCGTTTGCTACCGCTGCCGGCAAGCGGGACATATTGCAGCCAATTGCCCGGTTGTGGAGGAACCCATGCAGTGTGACTTTCTGACGGGCAGACGTCAGTCGCTGTGTGCGACAGTCGCATGCACTGCCATTCGAGGAACTGAGAAACATTTATGCAAAATGTGTGTTAATGGTAGAAATGTTGTGGTATTGCTGGATTCAGGTAGCCTTGTGACCCTGATAAAGGCTGAGTTAGTTAAAACAGAGGTCTCTGGGAATAGCAAGGTAGCTGTTATTTGTGTGCATGGGGACACCCGAGAGTATCCAGTGACTACAGTGTGTTTCGAGACCCCCAAAGGTACCCTCTCTCATCCAGTGGGCTTAGTATCTCAGTTACCGTATGACGCCATTGTGGGAAGGGATTTTCCGAAGTTCTGGGAACTGTGGGATGATCCTGAGCCCCCCACTGGTGCCCCTATGTACCAGGAATGTTTTAGCCAGAACTCCCCTGAGAGTGGTGAGGACTCTCCGGAATTTCCCTTATCAGTATTGGCAGGGGAGACTCAAGAAACTGGAGAGGAGCCCACCTCCTCAGACGAAAACCTACCGTCTGTGGAGTTTTCTGATCTTGAGGTTCACAGGGAAAACTTTGCCACAGAACAGTTGAAAGACCCCGCCCTAATAAAGGCACGGGAAAACGTAGTGAAAATAGATGGCGAGTTAGTGAACCCAGATAATACCTGCACTTACCCATACTTCAGCGTAGAGAAGGACCTACTGTATCGGGTGGCAAAAAGGGCAGAAGAAACCGTTGAGCAGCTTGTGGTGCCCAAACCTTACAGGAAGTTGGTGTTGGAGTTGGCCCATGGGCACATTCTTGGAGGTCATCTGGGGACAGAGAAAACCCGAGAGAGGGTATTACAGAGATTCTATTGGCCGGGGGTGATGAAGGACATAGAAAATTATTGTTCCTCCTGCCCTGTGTGTCAGAGGTCGGCCCCGATGCCACATTTCCGTAGCCCGCTGGTCCCTCTACCCATCATTGAGGTCCCGTTTGAGAGGATCGCCATGGATTTGGTAGGTCCTATAATCAAGTCCGCTAGGGGGCACCAGTACATATTAGTTATAATGGACTATGCCACCCGTTATCCAGAAGCGATCCCTCTCCGAAATACCTCGGCCAAAACCATAGCCAAAGAGCTATCTCTTGTGTTTAGCCGGGTGGGTATTTGTAAAGAACTGCTTACGGACCAAGGTACACCCTTTATGTCCCGGGTTATGAAGGAGCTGTGTAAATTGTTCAAAGTGACGCAATTACGTACATCTGTGTATCACCCCCAAACCGATGGGCTGGTTGAAAGATTCAACAAAACCCTAAAACAAATGTTGAAGAAAGTGGTGGATAGAGATGGAAAGGATTGGGACTGTCTACTTCCTTATCTGATGTTTGCTATTAGGGAGGTGCCCCAATCCTCTACGGGATTCTCCCCCTTTGAGTTACTGTATGGGAGACACCCAAGAGGGCTGTTGGATATTGCCAAGGAAACTTGGGAAAGTGAGAGTTCTCCCCACAGGAGTGTGATTGAGCATGTCGCCCTGATGCAAGACCGAATTGCACAGGTAATGCCCATCGTGAAGGAACATTTGGCCCAAGCGCAGTTAGCACAGCAGAGAGTGTACAACCGTGGAGCCAAGACCCGTACCTTTTCCCCGGGGGATAGGATACTGGTACTTGTCCCTACGGTTGAAAGTAAATTCCTTGCCAAATGGCAAGGCCCCTACGAGATAATGGAAAAAGTGAGCGAAGTGAATTACAAGGTCAGACAACCAGGAAGGCGAAAGCCCGAACAGATCTATCACGTTAATCTGTTGAAAGCCTGGAGGGATAGAGAGTCCCTAGTCGCAGACACTTGGTCACCAGCTCAAACTGGTTGCGTGATTCCTGAGGTTGGAATAGCAGCCACCTTGTCACAACCCCAACAACAGGAGGTTAAGGAGTTTGTGCTTCGCAACAAGGAGGTATTCTCTGAGCTGCCGGGACAAACATTTGGGGTAGAGCATGACATCATTACCCCGCCCGGTGAAAGGGTGAAGTTAAAACCCTATCGGATCCCAGAGGCCCGACGGGAGGCAATACGGGAGGAAGTACAGAAAATGCTGAACTTAGGGGTGATAGAGGAGTCCCAAAGTGATTGGTCTAGTCCCATTGTGTTGGTGCCTAAACCGGATGGGAGCTGGCGATTTTGTAACGATTTTCGTCAGTTGAACAAAGTTACAAAATTTGACACCTACCCCATGCCACGTATAGATGAGTTGATCGACCGGCTGGGAACAGCCCGATACATGACGACTCTTGACCTCACAAAAGGGTATTGGCAAATCCCCCTGGCCAAATTGGCCAAAGAGAAAAACGCATTTGTAACCCCAGACGGGGCGTTCCAATATAAAAGAATGCCGTTCGGGTTACAAAATGCGCCGGCCACATTCCAGCGGAAAATGGACCAGATGCTGAGGCCCCATCGGAAGTATGCTGCGGCTTACCTGGATGACGTAATTGTCCATAGCACAGATTGGGCCTCACATCTGCTAAAAGTGCAAGCAGTCCTGGACTCTGTTCGGGAAGCGGGGTTTACGGCTAACCCCAAGAAGTGTACCATTGGGCAGGAGGAGGCCAAATATCTTGGGTACACCATTGGGAGGGGAGTAATAAAACCCCAACTCAACAAAGTCGAGGCCATCCAGAGTTGGCCACGTCCCAACAGCAAGAAGCAGGTACGAGCCTTTCTGGGAATCGCTGGGTATTATCGGCGATTCATTCCCCACTTTGCTTCTAAGGCTGTGCCCCTAACCAACCTAACGAAGGGGAAAGGGTCGGTCATGATTAAATGGACCCCCGAGGCTGAGGCAGCATTCCAATTCTTGAAACAAGCCTTATGTAGCCAGCCAGTGTTGTACTCACCCGACTTCTCTAAAGACTTTGTCGTACAAAGTGATGCGTCAGATGTGGGGTTAGGAGCAGTATTGTCCCAGGTCTGGAACGGGGAAGAGCACCCAGTCATTTACCTCAGCAGGAAGTTGAAGTCCCATGAGGTAAATTACGCCACCGTTGAAAAGGAGTGTTTAGCGGTGAAGTGGGCTCTAGATTCCCTTCGGTACTACCTGCTAGGTAGGCACTTTGACATGGTTACGGATCACGCTCCGTTAAAGTGGATGGCTCAAAACAAGGAAACAAATAGAAGAGTGAATAGGTGGTTCCTGGCCCTCCAGGAATTCAACTTCACAGTAAAGCATCGCCCTGGCGTTCAAATGGGGAATGTGGATGCTTTGTCTCGAGTACATGAATGCCTGATTGCTGGTGTTCCAACCCCGAGGTTAAAACAAGAGGGGGGGGGTATGTGACAGCAGGAAGGTAAAGTCACCTGGTTGCATCCAGGGGGGTAGATATATTTCGCCCAGATTCAGGCTTTACGCCGACTTATACAACTAGGTGGAGAGTTGTATAAGCCCAGCTAAGGCTAGTGGGCTCATGGATGACTCATACCTCTAGGGAGAGTGTGGGGCGTCGTGCAGACAGAGTTGATGAGACCAGCTGAAGCTTGTCAGCTCATTTAGGCCTCTATAAGAACTCCCAGCTTCATTAGATGTTAGCTCATGCCTGGACCCAGACCTGTGTGGACTGTCTAGGGAGAGTGAACCCCTGTGCGGTGAGACAAAGCCTGTGTGGCTATTTGCTTGGACATTTAAAACCAGGGACTTAGGGACTAGGACAGCACTAGGCTGATCCCAGTTGTTAGTTAGGAAACCTGTATGTTTAGTCAGAGGTCAAGTTGACCAGGATTTATTTTGTTTATGTTTCTTTTGGCTTTGCTGTGTTTTGTCACTGTAAATAGAAAATAAACCGCACCTTTTTTTGATTTTGAAAACCACAACCTCCGTTTGCTGGGCCTGTTTTTGTGTGGGGAGCCCATCCCGGGGGTCACACACACCCGCTGCCGAGCTAACCCCCTCACAATATATATATACACGCATGTGTGTTTGAGCTTTAGGGTGCACACCCTAATTCAATAGGCTGCGCGCACCTATGGTCACATGTATAACGTACAATCTTAGTGGGCCAGTTGTACCATTGAGAGAGACAAAGTGGATATATAGGAGGAATTGACTGGTGTAGCGCACCCCCTAAGGAGCCGCAGGTGGATAGGAATCCCCCACCCTGCACAGCCAGGCACACCGCATCTCCACAGCACACTTGAGTCAGAAGGACAGTCTAGTACTTTGTTTTTTTCTATGTTTTATTGAGGGGAATAGACTTGGATAGGGATATTATGGGATGCCCACTTGATCAAAGCAGGAGAACTCTTCAGGGACACAACTATATACAGTCCCTATATACACTTCTCCTCTGCCTCCTGCACACAGCTTGATTGCAGAACTACAACTCCCAGGACCAGCTGGCACTGTTTGGATGATCCGACCAGGGGAGGGCTGGGCCAGGGGGCAGGGTGTCAATTGCCCCCCAGGCCGCCCTAACTTATGTTCAAAATGGCCGGCAGCCGCTGCCCGCCACCATTTTCTTTTTTATTCTGGTCTAGGAAGTAGGGCCGGGGGCATAGCCATGGCGGCCGACCACTAGCTGTTGCATTCCGGGAGTTGTAGTCCGCACTCAAGCTTCTGGTGGGTGGAAAACACAGCAGCGCAGAGGAAACTACAACTCCCTGGGACCGGATTCTTGGAAGCAGGCAGAGGCAGGGCGTGCCAGGGAGTCGGGACGCAGGGCTGGGCGCAGGCTGCAACTTGACCCCAGGATCAGGAGCGTTACCCCCCCAGGAGACCGTGGCGTGCAAGGACCTGCTGAGCTGAGATCGCTGAGGTGAGAGACCCTGACACCCCTAGCTGACCCCCCATCTCCCCCCCATACACCCCTTGTAACCTGCTCCAGTGATCAGGCTGCATTGATGGGCACTGGAGTTGGCTGCACTGATGGGCACTGGTGAGGCTGCATTGAAAAACCAGGTGGGCCATGGATGGTGAGCTGATTCGGCGGTTCAATGGGCCACTTGACTGGACTTGCCCCCCAGGCCTAAGGCCGCCAGCCCTCCCCTGGATCCGACCAAGGCTCAGCCAGATATATAGCAAATTCCCTTTACAGGCAGAGACCGTGGGCCCCTTGTTTGTGTAGCAAAGTTCTAGTGCCCACCTGTCCTCCTCCTGTGGCTACTGATCCCAGCACCACCTCTTCAGGCACTGCCAGCCCACCTGGCCGCAGCTGCCCCTTTCACTACCCTCCCTGGCTAAGACTCCACAGTCCTCCCAGACTGACCTCTCGCGACTAACACTTACCTGCCCACCTGGCTGTCTTCCTCCCTGGGGATTTGCCCGGAAGTGTTCTCCTGCTGTCCCCACACCTGCTCCCATGACTCCGGTCAGGACACCTCTGTGTGTCGTGAAGAGGGTCCCTTCCGCAACCGAGCCCAGGCTCAAGGTCACCCGTCACCCCCCCCCCCCCTAGACTAGGGAGCTACCCTCAAGAGCCTCCGACAGCCTGAAGCCCTGTACACACGACCGGTTTTCCTGTCAGGGAAAAAAATGTCGGTTTTCCCGACGGGATTCCTGCCAAGCTTGACGGGTTTCCTGCCAAACTTGTCTTGCGTACAGACTGTCATACAAAATCCCGCCGGCCCAAAGCGCGGTGACGTACAACACGTACGACGGCACGATAAAGGGGAAGTTCGATTCCAACGGCGCCACCCTTTGGGCTGCTTTTGCCGATCTCGTGTTATCGCGTGTTAGTAAAAGTTTGGTGAGAGACGATTCGCACTTTTCAGTCTTCGTGCTTTCAGATCGTAATAAAAAAAAAGAAAAAAGTTTGTCAGAACTCTGTGTGAATATCAGCAGCAAAACAAGTTCATTATTGTTCATTATTGTAGCATTATAAAGAAGATTTGAATGCGCAGCATTAAACGATGCAATAATTACAGCGTGACGAATGTGCTATCTCCATTACGAACGCTAGTTTTACCAGAACGAGCGCTCCCGTCTCATACTTGATTCTGAGCATGCGCTTTTTTTTGCCCTCGGAAAAGCATACACACGACCGGTTTTCACGACGGGAAAATAGAGAGCAGGTTCTCTATTTTTTTTACAGCAGTTTTCCTGTCGGGAAAACTGCGATGGAGCATACACACAGTCGGTTTTCCCGGCCAAACGCTCTCATGGCAGTTTTTCTGCCGGGAAAAACGGTCGTGTGTACGAGGCCTAACACTCCATCTCCATCTTCCATCTGAACTCCACTGCCCCAGCTGGGCTGATCCAGAGTATTTGAGGGGGCCTGCCCCCTACCAACCCATCTGTTGGGGATTGGTCAGGGCCCTCAGAATACTCCAGACAGCACCTCCTCACCGCCACTCCCATTCTTCTGGAAGTTTCCAGCAAGTTCCAGAAGTAGGGGGAGGTTTCAGAGATGCTGCCAGTGAGTCTTCCAGCCCTCCCTGAGTCACTCATACCCTGACCCTGCCAGCCAAGCCAAACAATTTATCTACTCTAACAAATATTCCACTGTACCACACTACCACACTGGTAAGGACAAATGAGGCACATGTTGAATAACAGATATAAAGAATAATTAGGGACTAATTGCCCAAACCTATGGTAAAAGGAATATTGACATGGCCTGATAAAAAAACAATGGGGAGCAAAAGAAGAGAGAGAAGCAAGAAAAGGGGAAAAAGACCAAGGGCGGTCAGGAAGAGAAAGAGAAGAGAGATAAAGACATAGAAAAGAGAGACAAGACAAAGGCGAATCCTTGGGACCGAAAAGGCAGCAGGTAGGATGGTAATAAAGATAGGAAGATGGAAGGGCTATTTACCAAAAGGATGTAGTAAGAACAAGTGCCTAGTTTTAATTTTGTTTTGTAATAAAATACTGTTTAAACCATTTCTTCATCCTTTTTTTGCATGTAGCAAGTTCTTCCAAACTCTTCCAGCCACTCTCTGTCTACATGCACATTCTCCAGCGTTGGCCAGAACATTCCTCTGGACTGGCTTCCTGATAGTGACAATGGTGGACCATGCCTGCACAATGTGTGTTGGTACGGCAGCTTGTTGTCTCCTCCAGTGGCGATGTGCGGCGTGTGGGCAATAAAGTCAACCCTTTTGCCGTGGCATATGTGTCACATGGGCAGCAACAGGATAAAGCAGAACCTCGCCCAAAAGAGGAAGTTCCTTCAAGTTTTGAACTTTTTAGGGGGAGTGGGTACCAGGTTTTGACAGGTACCTGCTCCTACTTTCACCTGGATCCCCTTTGTGATCCGAGCGGAAGTTTGGCCCCCACCTACCCCTCTACCTCACCTCTTGGAACATGTCATAGGTCCCAGAAGGCTACAGGACCATTCACACAACACATGGCCCGTGCATTAGCAGTGGGAAGTCAGCTGTAAAGGAGTCACAGCCAGATTCCAATAGTAAACATGGTGGCACTTGGGACCCGAAGACCGATGAACAGCTGGCCCGGGTGAGGACAGCGCTGGATCCCTGGACAGGTAAGTGTCCTTCTATTAAAAGTCAGCAGCTACAGTATTTGCATTTTTTTGGAGGAGATTAAAGAACTGCTTTAACCACATCAATACTGGGCACTTTAGCCCCCTTCCTTCCCAGACCAATTTTCAGCTTTCAGCGCTCTCGCATTTTCAATGACAATTGCGCGGTCATGCTACATTGTACCCAAATGAAATTTTTAGAATTTTGATCACACAAATAGAGCTTTCTTTTGGTGGTATTTATTCACGACTACGTTTTTTATTTTTTGCGATATACGCGAAAAAAGAGCGTAAATTTGGAAAAAAAAAATATTTTCGTCTTTCTATTTTTAAAAAAATCCAATAAAATCGAATTTTGTCATAAATTTAAGCCAAAATGTATTCTACTACATGTTTTTGGTAAAAAAAAATTCCGTTAAGTGTATAATAATTGGTTCGTGTGATCACGGACATATGTACGCAAATGATCATTGGGACATATGATTTTACTGTCACATATGTGGGGGACAGGTGTTTTTACTATGTGGGGACATGTGTGTGTGTGTGGGGACATGTATTTTGGGGACATGTATTTTGGGGACATGTTTGTGTTTACACTGTGTGGGGACACTAGGCTGGTGATCAGTGAGTAAAAAGCTGAAAAAAACAGCTCATACTCACTGATCACCAGCCAGCTGCAGCGATCCGCTCTCCTCTCCTCACCGACGACTTCTGTGTGAGGAGAGGAGAGCTGATTGCCTAGCAACCGGCTCTCTGTTTACATCACATGACGGCTGTGATTGGACACGGCCGTCATGTGATCAGGAGGGCCAATCACAGAGCCCTCCTGCCGAATCGAGATGCGCCGTGTCCGGGTGTCACGCGTGCATCGGGATTGCGCCGCTGTGCGGGAACGCGCGCGCGATCCCCCTCATTCTGAGGGACGTTCCTGAACATCCACTCAGAAGGAGAGAGCGCCCACCCGGCCGTATATATACAGTGGCTGGGTGGGAAGTAGTTAAAGTGGGTGTTTATAAAGGCACAATGTTTTTTACCCTAATGCATTCCCTGCATTAACCACTTGCGGACCGCCACATGCACATATACGGTGGCAGCGCGGCCACTCTGCGCTGGATCATGTACATGTACATGATCTTGCATCTTCAGGTAGAGGGCACAAGCCGATCAGCAGGTCCCAGGCTATGATTTATGGCCAGGACCTGCTGATCGGCTTAGCAAATCACAGTACAGAGCTCTGTGTTTACTAAAAGCAAAGGGCTCTGTACCCAGAGCAGAGATGTGGCTGATTCCCCCCCCACTCCATGCCCCTGAACACTTATACTTAACACCACTTTCGATCCAGTGCCGTTCCCAGCGGCAGCCACGCTCTCCTCTTTTTTCAGGCTTCACTCAGGGCAGCGGAACCACTGGCTCCTGCAGCTGTCAGTCAAATTCTATGAGGCAGGACTGAGGCGCGTGTCTATGGACGCACACAGTCCAGCTCAGGAACACGCCTGCACACATAGGAAAAAGAAGGAGCGGACAGTGCCAGTGGGGGACTCCAGAAAAGGTAAGGGATCACTCTGCAATACCATTGCAAAGAGCAGGTAAGTATAACTTATTTTTTATTTTAACCAGATGCAGACCGCCCCACGTACATTTACTGCGGCAGGGCGGCCATTCTGGTCAACATACCTGTACATTACTGCACTCCCTGGTCTGGGGCGCGCTCCGCCGGCGGCTTGCTCACACTGTGATTGGACACAGCGGGAGCCAATCAGCGGGTCCAGTGGACGCGATGTCCGCCGGAACCTGCCGGTCGTTCGGGAGACAGACAGAACAATGATCTGCCTATGTAAACAAGACAGATCGCCATTCTGTAAGAAGGGGAGGTAGAGATCCTGTGTTTCTGCTAAGCAGGAACACAGATCTCTGTCTTCTCACAGTACAAGCACCCCCCACACAGTTAGCAAGCACTCCCAGGGAACACATTTAACCCTTTGATCGCCCCTGATGTTAACCCCTTCCCTGCCAGTGTCATTAGTACAGTGACAGTGCATACTTTTTAGCAGTGATCACTGTATTAGTGTCACTGGTCCCCAAAAAGTGTCTGATTTGTCAGCCGCAATGTCACAGACCCACTATAAGTTGTTGATCGCCGCCATTACTAGTAAAAATAAATAAATAAATACAAATTCCAAAAATATATCCCTTAGTTTGTAGACGCTATAACTTTTGCGCAAACCAATCAATATATGCTTATTTAAACAAAAATATGTAGCAGAATACATATTGGCCTAAATTGATGAAGAAATTCGATGTTTTCAATTTTGTATCGGGTATATTTTATAACAGAAAGAAAAAAAAATTTTTTTTCAAAATTGGCGGTCTTTTTTTGTTTATAGCGCAAAAAATAAAAACCGCAGAGGTGATCAAATATCACCAAAAGAAAGCTCTATTTGTGGGGAAACAAGGACATCAATTGTATTTGGGTACAGCGTTGCACGACCGCGCAATTGTCAGTTAAAATAATCACAACAAATGGCCTTGTCATAAAGGGGGGTAAACCTTCCGCAGCTCAAGTGCTTAAAAATAATGGGAGGGATTGATTTATTAAAGGCTAAAAGGCTGTTCACTTTGCAAGGAAAGTTGCACCTTGCAAGGGATTATCCCCAGAGCTTAGTGAATGTGGTGAAGTTTCACTTTGCAAAGAAAATCCTATCATGTGCAAGGATTTTTTTTTTAAAAAACAGCATTTTTGGTTGCATATGATTGGATGATGGACATCAATAGAGCTTCACCTCATTCAGTAAGCCCTCGAGCAAATTCCTATGCAAAGCGCATAGCCTATTTGTCTTTAGTAAATAAACTCCAATGTGTGAACAAAATAACAGAATGGCCCTCATCCGATACCAACTCAGCGGTAGGGACAAAATCAGCATAGCTCTGCCTATGAACCTCCTTAGTTTTGTTGCGTTACATATGCAATATAAGTCCTATACCTAAAGCAAAAGTCCAGGCACACATACTTTCATTTAACCACTAGCTGCCGTCGTTATACTCGGTCGGCTCTCCTGCGCAAATCAACGTAATTGTACCTCAGTTTGCGCATGTGCAATAGCGCGCGGGCACGCCGCCGGCGGGCGCACGGTTGTGCCTGCTGCACGCTGCGGGAGCTTGCCCGCGTGTCGGACGGACTCAATGTTCGCCTGCGGCCCATGATCGCCTTTTACAGAGGCAGAACGGGGGAACTGCCTTTGTAAACAAGGCGATTCTCCATTCTGACAGGGGACATAGGTCAGAGATCTACTGTTCCCAGTGATCGAGAACAGTGAACTCTGTCATGTCCCTGGCACTGGCAGCCCATCCCCTCTACAGTTAGAACACGCTGAGGGAACACAGTTAACCCCTTTGATCGCCCCCTAGTGTTAACCCCTTCCCTACCAGTGACATTTATACAGTAATCAGTGGCTTTTTATAACATTGATCGCTGTATAACCCCACAGTTAACCCATTTGATCGCCCCCTAGTGTTAACCCCTTCCGTACCAGTGACATTTATACAGTAATCAGTGGCTTTTTATAACATTGATCGCTGTATAACCCCACAGTTAACCCATTTGATCGCCCCCTAGTGTTAACCCCTTCCGTACCAGTGACATTTATACAGTAATCAGTGGCTATTTATGACACTGATCGCTGTATAAATGTCAATGGTCCCAAAAAAAATCAAAAGTGTCCGATCTGTCTGCTGCAATGTCGCAGTCTCGCTAAAAATCGCAGATCACCGCCATTGCTAGTAAAAAAAAAATAATAATAAAAATGCCATAAATCTATACCCTATTTTGTAGACGCTATAACGTTTGCACAGACCAATCAATATACGCTTATTTCGTTTTTTTTAATCTGTAGAAGAATACGTATCGGCCTAAACTGATGAAGAAATTTGTTTTTATTTATATATTTTTTTGGATATGTATTATAGCAAAAAGTAAAAGAAACTGTTTTTTTTTTAAATTGTATCTCTTTGTTTGTTTATAGCGCAAGAAATAAAAACTGCAGAGGTAATTAAATACCACCAAAAGCTCTATATGTGGGAAAAAAGTACGTAAATTTTGTTTGGGTACAACGTCGCACGACCGCGCAATTGTCAGTTAAATCCACACAGTGCCGTATTTTGCAAAATATGGCCTGGTCATTAAAGGGGCAAATCTATCCGGGGCTGAAGTGGTTAAATATATTCCTCCGTAGCCACAGAGGATATACAGTCAATCCCCTTAGTGTGCACAAAATGCCTTTGTAAACCCAGATATTACCTTATAAAAGTAGCAGTAACATCATCACTTTGCTGTACAAGTCAAGTAGGGCAGAGGAATCTCTCCATTGTCTCCTTTATAGGGTCATGGAATAAATGCATGCATATGCCGTAACCCCCTTCTGCAGAAAAGATCTACTCTCTTCCATGCAGGAGAAAGAGGTGGAATGGCTTGCACTACTTCATGGCGGCTTTTATACCAACCATCTTTAGCCAACCCCCCGGATTTCCGTGTGCACTGTGGGTATAATCCTCAGCATTGGTCGGATATATGGAGCTATGGGTGAACATTCTAGTCAAAAAATATAGCACTGGTATACCATCCCTGAAGAAGATACTATTTGATCCTTTCGGAACGCGTTGGATATCCCCAACTTCTGAAACCATCAACTGTGCCTTATATAGTGGTGGGAGCTAACAGCAAGTAGCTGGGAAATACTACTCTCTGTAATCTATATATTGTATTATGTTATGTACAAGTTTATGTTCACCTGAGGAATTTTGGCCTGAACATGCATTGTATGAATTGTTTTTAATGTGATACTTCTTATAGTTAATGATATTAATAAAGATTTTTTTTTTAGTTTTAACTGTAGTTGTTAAAAATCCCATACAAAGAGAAATTTGAAAGGTTGAGGATGTGTGACCCTTAGGTTCCTTCCTCCCCTGACTTGGGGGGGGGGGGTCTATCTTCGGGAAAGCCACCCACCTAGTACTCATTGGTCCGCTTCAGCTAATCATGAGGAGAGGGGGTTTGACTGGTCTTTTGGACCTGAGTGTGCCATATGGGTATGGGTCTTCAGGCCTACTGTGAAGTCTAAGTTGAGGATGTGTGACCCTTAGGTTCCTTCCTCCCCTACCTTCGGGGGTCTTTTTTCTGAAGAGCCCCCCACCTAGTACTTTTTGGTCGGCTCAGCTGATCATGAGGAGAGGGGTCTTTGGGCCTTTTGATTAGGTGGATCTGAGTGTGTCATATGGGTATGGGTCTTCAGGCCTACTGTGAAGTCTAGGTTGAAAATGCGTGACCCTTAGGTTATTTTCTCCCCAACTTTGGCGGGTCTTTTTTCAGGAGAGCCCCCACCTAGTACTCATTGGTCGGCTTCAGCTGATCATGAGGAGAGGGGTTCTACTGGCCTTTTGGTTGAGTGGACCTGAGTGTGCCATATGGGTATGGGTCTTCGCGCCTACTGTGAAGTCTAGGTTGAGGATATGTGACCCTTAAGTTCCTTCCTCTGCTGCCTTCGGGGGTCTTTTTTTCTAAAGAGCCCCCCACCTAGGTACTTGTTGGTCGGCTCAGCTGATCATAAGGAGAGGGGTCTGCTGGGCCTTTTCATTAGGTGGATCTGAGTGTGTCATATGGATATGGGTCTTCGAGCCTACTGTTAAGTCTAGGTTAAAGATGTGTGACCCTTAGGTTCCTTCCTCCCCAGCCTTGGTGGGTCTTTTTTGGGAGAGCCTCCACCTAGTACTCATTGGTCGGCTTTGGCTGATTTTGAGGAGAGGGGTCCGACGGGCCTTACGGCTAGGTAGAACTGAGTGTGCCATATGGGTCTTCGGACCTACTGTGTAGTCTAGGTTGAGGATGTGTGACCATTAGGTTCCTTCCTCCCCTGCCTTGGGGGGTCTCTTTTGAGGAAAGCCCCCCACCTAGTACATGTTGGTTTGCTTTGGCTGATCATGCAGAGAGGGGTCCAACAGGCCCTTTGGTTCGGTGGGCCTGAGTGTGCCTTACTCCCATCAGGAGCCTTGTGCCCGGGGGGAAAAGGGGGGAACAAGGAAGGGCCTTTCCTCTTCGAGAAGGGACTATATGACACACCTTAAGTGCACTTTTTTGTGTGTTTTCACGTATACTTTTTGGTTCACTTTTGGTGTTTTGTTTTTGCACACCACATTGTGGGCTAAAAAAAAAAATTATGGAATGAGTGTTGCGGGTGCTTTACATGTCTGAGGCTATCCAGGCACTGACAATCCAGTTATATTAAAACTGCATGTACTGTATATGCACCAACACTTCTTTTATCGCCCCACTAGACCTTAATCTGGCCATACACCACTAGAATTTTGTTCTACGTTTTTCATTTTTGGGATGTTTCTTCAATTTTCTAATGCTTAGTGGGGTCAAATGTAAACTTTATCTTAAACAAATGAAATTCTAATGTGATTTTCATTTGCCTGCTTAACCCTCTCACCGCAGGAGCCGTTTTTGCATTCTCTTGCACACGTTTCATTTTAGGCCTTAAGATTAGGTAATGCCCCCCCTTCCCCAAAACATTATATATTTTCTGAAAGCAGAGACCCTGGAGACTAAAATTGTTGTAGTTTAAATTTTTTCATGCCGCATGATATTTGCGTAGCGGTTTATCAAGTGTAAAATTTCAGTAAAAAATGTATTTGAGTTAATTTTAGGGCACAAAAATGCATTATATTACCTAATATTTTGGTAAAATATAAAATAAGAGGTTGTGCCGAGTACCCAACATGTCAGGCTTTAAATTTGCACGCCCCCGTGAAGCGATGACAAACTTCGGTACTTTATATTTTCTGTAGGTGCTTAGGTGTAACTTTATTTTTTGCCTTTTTTTTTTCACTAAAACTTTATTTATATCACATAGGGGACAAAAGGTCTATTATGTAATATAATATTTTTTATAACAGTTTTTTTTTTAAAATGAGACATTAGGGGTCTTTTAACCTCTGATGTCTCACCTGCCTTTAGTGTCTATATGTTTAATGTCTTGTACACACGATCGTAATTTCCGATGAAAAAAGTCAGACTTGTTTCATCGGAAATTCCGATCATGTGTGGGCCCCATTGGACATTTTTCAATCCGCGTTTAGAAATAGAACATGTTTTAAATTTTTCCGATGGAAAAAAAAACGATAGGAAATTCCTATCGTCTGTGTGGAACTCCGACGGAGAAAAAAACAACGCATGCTCAGAATCAAGTCGACGCATGCTCGGCAGCATTGAACTTAATTTTTCTCGGCTCATCAGAGTGTTTTACGTCCCCGCGTTTTGGACGGTCGGAATTTAGTCTGACAGTGTGTATGCAAGACAGCTTGAACGGAATTCCGATGAAAAATTCCATCGGATTTTAGACCATCGGATACTCCGATCGTGTGTACAGGGCATACGCTTTTATGTTTTTTCCAGGTTCTTTCTAGATATGGGAGATCAGCGAATGGAGGTGGTTATGCACAATCCAGGGGGCAGAGGAAGTGATTGGGTGGCTATACAGCTGATCACCCACACTGCCACCGCCCTAAGCTTCATGGCGTGGCAGTAAATGGATTAATACGTTTTGGAATCCAATCAACTGGCAGGTCAGGATGAAATTTCAAGGCTTTTGATCAAAATTAGTTGACTCTGAGGTGGATTTACCAAAGGCAAATAGACTGTGCACTTTGCAAGTGCAGTTGCTCCAGAGCTTAGTAAATGAGGTAAAGCTTCACTTTGCAAAGAGCACCCAATCACTTGCAAGGAGAATGACCAAAAAAATTAGCTTGCCACATGATTGGATGATGGAAGTCCGCAGAGCTTCCCTTCATTTGCTAATCTCTGGAGCAACTGAACTTGCAAAGTGCGCAGTCTATTTGTCTTTAGTAAATCAACCCTATTGATAGCAATTTTTCTACAAACGTTTGAATGAAAATCTAACCGTGTATGGCCTGCTTACATTTTCATTTTGTGCTGAATGTCCAGATTGATCAAATCCAGTTGCAAGCGCAAAAGGTCAAATCTCAGATCTGGCCACCAACAAACATGAACAAGTACTATCAGGGATAATGATGTGACCATGCACAGTGCACACTAGCTACAGTTGTTTTTTTAGCTAACGTCTCTAAAGATGGCCATACACTGTTAACGCGTTTTATACAGTACAGTGCTTGTGCTGTGTAATTTGGACCCCTGTAACACCTAAAAAACCTGGATGATCCTGCCAGTTTCTCCCCATCCCTATGTAAACTGACCACGGTATATCATGGCTGCTGAGTCCTGACACTGTGGTCAGTTTACGTGCCTCCGTCATCCGCAGCCTGCTCTTCTGTGTCTGTCTCTTCTATCCCCTCCCTCTCTGCATGTCACCTAGTGACAGTGCCGCCTCACCCCCTCCTGCTGCAGGAATAACCAATATATCTGTATACTATCAGTTTTGTCTCCTAATGCAGTGCCCCCTGTCTCTTATTAAAAAAATCCTCCTTTACCGTATCTCACGGCGGCTCCCGGCGGTCTCGTGACCGGCCGTGCCTCCTCTCCCCTCTCCTCCTCACATCCCGCTGACGTCAGCGGGGGAATCTCTGCCCCGCCCGCTGCTTCTGTCAGATGGGCAGAGAGGAGACGCGGCCGGTTACATGAGCGCCGGGAGCCGCCGTGAGATACGGTAAAGGAGGAATTTTTTAAATAAAACACAGAGACAGGGGGCACTGTATTAGGACACAAAACTAATCATGTGAACCCACTTTAAGTTGGCCATACATCCATCAGTTTTTTCGATCATCCAGCGGGCTGATCGAAAGAAACTTAACGAATTACCCCCATCCACACATTTAAACCGGATGGGGGGAATCCTCCCAGCTGCTCTATTGTATTCTGACGGTGGGGACTCCTCTGCCGTCAGAATACACTGATCAGCGCTACAGTCGATTGGCTGCAGCGCGGATCGGACAAACGTTCATGAGAAATCGATCATTAGGTTGACTTTTCATGAATAGGAACAGCCATAGATGGATAAAAATTGGTCTGGTCTCTTTTAAACCAGCTGAATTTTAATCCCTGCTGAACCAGTTTAATCTTTTTCATTTGCTGAAGAAAATAAGCGGACAGATTCCTCCATCTACACAAATATGGTAGGCAGAGAAATCTCCCCCCACAGCACATTGAATTCTGACAGTGAAACCTGCCACTGTGAGAATTCACTAGCTGATTGGCTGCACGGTTGCACCTGTTGATCGAGGAACATTTTCCAACATGTCTCTTCAACAGAAGTAAATTAAAC
Organism: Rana muscosa; assembly: GCA_029206835.1. Lineage (NCBI taxonomy): Eukaryota > Metazoa > Chordata > Amphibia > Anura > Ranidae > Rana > Rana muscosa. The sequence continues at coordinate 28,575,972 of CM055125.1, forward strand.
GATCAATCGACATCTGTTGAGCGGGGACAGCCACAGACTGATCGTCAGGGACCAGCCATATTTCAATCAGTGTTTGGCCAGCTTTAGGGCTGGGTGACCTGCATTCTTCCGCACTGGATAAGCACAAGTCGCTTCTAGGGCACATATTAAACAATTGTTTTCTATGTGCCCTGTTCACACCACCAATGAAATCCTAATGTGGTTTTCATTCGGGAAAAATCCTACACATTGTAATGAGACCCAAGTCGTTATTGCATTCTTTTGCACACATTATTAAAAAATTATTTTAGGCCTGAAGACTCGTTAAAACCCCCCAAATATTATATATTTTCTGAAACACTGAGACGCTGGAGAATAAAATAGTGGTAGTTCCAATTTTTTTTACCATAAGAAACTTTATTAGTAATTCACCAAATCATCATTCAAGATACTGAAATTGTAGTAGGACAATAGGAAGGAGCACAATAACGTCAAAACATCTCATCTGTCTGTGAGGGTGAAATGGTTATACTACATTTATAAGCAAAATAACCACATAAACTCAGATAAAGTTATGATTGCCCCAGGTGTCTTGGAATCTACCCCAGTGTCCACCATCATTCAGTCTGGGTAAATGTACCCGGGCAAAAGAATTGTCTTCTATGTACTATGTTCACACCACAAAGCTGATGCGGTCCCTAAGGCCCCCTGACAGAAGGGGCACCCCTCTATACCAAAAAATAAATGAAGCCAAAAAAATATATACAATAATAAAAAGTAATATATATTCTTAAAAAAATACTTTCTTTTATTAAATGTATCTATGTATCTTGAGGTGCTACCGCGGGATGGCAAACTTTTTTTTTCCAGACAAAGTTGTTGAGAAGGGGGGGGGGGGACTGCCGCCGCGGGATATTGACGCCGACCAACCGACATTAGAGTGGATAAGCAGGGGGGGGGGGGGGGGGCTGCCACCGACCTCCCGACATTACAGTCGATAAGCGGAGGGGGGGGCTGCCGCCGACCTCCCGACATTACAGTAGATAAGCGGAGGGGGGGGACTACCGACGACCGCCTGACATTACAGTAGATAAGCAGAGGGGGAGGGACTTTTGCCAACTGCCCGATTTTACAGTTATTGTTAGTGGATAAGCGGGGGGAGCGCAGGTTGCTATCTTCTTACCTCCTCCTCCCGTGCTGCCTCCACTGGCTCCTCTTCCTGTGCGGGAAAATGTCCTCTATCGCGGGACTACGGGAAAAAAGTGTCTATGCGGGAGAGTCCCGCAGAATCTGTGCGGGTTGGGAGGTATGATATTATATCTTTTTTTTTTTTTAAACAAATATTGGCAGCTCAAGTAAACCACACATAGGGGGAGGTTTACTAAAACCGTTGCACTCAGAATCTAGTGCAGCTGTGCATAGGCGTGCGCACAGGGTGTGCCAGGTGTGACCAGGCACACCCTAATCACCCCTTGCAGCGCAGATTCCCCCTGCTGCCTGTGCTCCCCCAGTGCTCCTCCTGCAGTCCTGCTGTGTGCACACAGGGGGATGTTTCAGGATGGCCCCTTCCTTTTCTGAATGAATCGGTACTAATCACTCACTGTGTTCATTCATAACTGGAGCATAGTAAACATTGTTTACTATGCTTCAGTTTGTGAATGAACGGGAAGCCGCTCCGCACAGAGCATTTCCCATTCATTTACTGTCCAGGGCAGCTGAGGCTGCAGAGAAAGGGACTGGGGAATTACTGTCCTCAGTCCTTTTCTCTGTCTCAAAAGTGAGACATCAGGGGTTTGTTTAGACCGCTGATATTTCACCAAAGCCCCCCATTATTATTGTAAACAATAATAATAAATTATATTAAAAAATAAACTAGTAAAAAAAAAAAAAAAGAATAATAAAAATGCCATAAAACTATCCCCTATTTTGTAGACGCTATAACTTTTGCGCAAACCAATCAATATACGCTTATTTGTATTGTATTGTATTTATATGTAGAAGAATACGTATCGGCCTAAACTGAGAAAAAATTTAGTTTTTTTATATATTTTTGGGGATATTTCTAATAGCAAAAAGTAAAAAATATTGCTTTTTTTTCAAAATTGTCGCTTTTTTTTTTGTTTATAGCGCAAAAAATTAAAACCGCAGAGGTTATCAAATACCACCAAAAGAAAGCTCTATTTGTGGGGGAAAAAAGGACGTCATTTTTTTTTGGGTGCAACGTCGCACGACCGCGCAATTGTCAGTTAAAGCAACGGAGTGCCGAATCGCAAAAAATGTCCCGGTCATTGGGCAGCCAATTCTTCCGGGGCTGAATTGGTTAAGGCTCGTACACACTATAAGAAAATCGGACGAGGATTTTCATCCAAAGAACTTTCATACGATTTTCGTGTAGTGTGTAAACAAACTTTCTACACCCGATTCCGACCTTCTGAACGAAAATTTACAAAGGGACAAGCTCCAAAATCTTTCTCATACGGGAACAGAACAAACGATTTTCACTTAACCACTTTAGCCTCGGAAGGATTTACCCACTTCCTGACCAGGCCATTTTTTGCGACGTTGCACATGAACAAAATTTATGTTTTTTTTTTCTTTCCACAAATAGAGCTGTCTTTTGGTGGTATTTGATCACCTCTGCGGTTTTTTTTTTTTCACGCTATGAACATAAAAAGACCGTCAATTTTGAGAAAAAAAAATATATTTTTTTTACTTTCTGCTAAAATAAAAATCCCCCAAAAAATTCTTTATCAGTTTAGGCCGATATGTATTCTTCTGCATATTTTTGGTAAAAAAAATAATAATCACAATAAGCGTATATTGATTGGTTTGCACAAAAGTTATAGCGTCTACAAAATAGGGGATATATTTATGGCATTTTTTTTTTATTTTTTTTTTATACTAGTAATGGCGGTGATCAGCGATTTTTAGCAGGACTGCAACATTGCGGCGGACAGATCGGACACTTTTGACACTTTTTTGGGACCAGTGACATTTAGGCCTCGTACACACGGCCGAGATTCTCGTTGAAAAAAACATTTTTTTTTTTTCGACGAGATTCTTGGACAAGAAAATTGTCCCAGCCGAGTGTACACACGCTCGTTTCAAAGAACCCGCGGTTCTTTGAATGGAGCGTACGCGGTGACGTCATCTACTACGATGAGCATGCGCTCGTCACATTCGATGCCGTCGCCGCCATCTTGGTATACCCTACGTATGCCTAGGAAGCTACCGCGCATGCGTTGAATTCATTTCGAACATGCGCGGGCTTCCGGGAGGACAGGTAAGTGTACACACACTCACTTTTCTCGTCGAGAAACATGCCGAGGAGAATCTCGACGAGAAAATAGAGAGCAGGTTCTCTATTTTCTCGTCGAGGTTTCTTGTCGGTTTTCTCGACGAGAAACCCGATAGCCGCGTACACACGACCGATTTACTCGGTCGTGTGTACGAGGCCTTAGAGCTAAAAATTGCCACTGATTACTGTATAAATGTCACTGGCAGGGAAGGGGTTAACACTAGGGGGCGATCAAGGGGTTAAGTGTTCCCTGGGAGGTGTTTCTAACTGTGAGGGGAGTGTACTGACTGGAGGAGGAGAGAGATCGTTGTTCCTGATTAGTAGGAACAGACGATTTCTCTCTACTTCCCTGACAGAACGGGGACCTGTCTGTTTACATTGACAGATCCCGTTCTGGCTCTCTGTGGAGCGATCGCGGGTCGTAGCGCATCCCTATAGCTCCTGTCCTGATTTCGACCTTTGAACGAAAATTTCCAAAGGAACAAGCTCCAAAATGTTTTCATACGGGAACAGATCGAATGATTTTTGTACCGTTTTTGTACGATTCTCGTACGAGAAAAATCTGAAACGAAAGATCAGAAACAATAAACAACCAAAACAAAAGCTTTTGTCAAGAATTTTGACAAGAATTTTCATACAAATTTTCTTTGATCGGTTCCGACAATCATTCGCCCGATTTTCTTGTAATGTGTACCCCACATAAGGAAGGTCGCCTATGACTGCGTGTGTAGGCATGACCTCAGAATAACGTTGTGTTATGCATCTTGAAAATGTGTGACTGTCTTTCGGAATGTAAACCAACTCTGTATGAGGGCCCCCCCCCAAAACCTGAAGTGTCCCGGGCCCCCGAAGGTCTAAATGTGGCCCTGGGGCAGAGCAGAAAAATGCAGCATGTCTGCATTTGTCTGCAGTGCACTGGACGGCACCGAATATTGCCACACAGCAGCACAATGCACTGTGCTGCTGCGTAGAGACATAAATCAAATGTCACTATGTGGCGGGGTGGATAAAAATCAATGATTTAAAAGAAAAAATCGAATTTTGTTCATTTAAATCAGATTTTTTTTTTTAACAAAATGCTTTTGGAGTAAAAATATATCTAAAGATAGTTTTCTACTTAAGATACAGTAATAATTTAGTTTATTCAACATGAAATGGAGCTTAGTTATGTAGCATGAGGCTGTATATTCTGCAATATTTACATTTTTGGTAAACTTATTTGATGAATCCAAGCTGAGATAACATGCACTGCATTGATGCATTCACACAATTTCACAGTAACCATGAGTTAAAACAAAGTTCAGGATTATTCCTTTATTCCATTGTTTTGCAAATCTATGTACACTACAAACTGTATGATTGAATCGGTTCTGATATCGCTGTTTAACTAACCTGACAGCTTATTATTCTAAATAGGAAACCTTCATTTTGATTGCAAATATTAAAGATTCTTACTACCAGCAAGAATGAGTCCTTACATTTAAAGAGCACCTGTCATTTCAGATCCATCATGGCAGTGCCTGCTGCGGCCACGTTCCTCACCTTGTTGTGTCACTGCTAGGGATGAGCTTCGTGTTCGAGTCGAACATACGTTCGACTCGAACATCGGCTGTTCGATCGTTCGACGAAGATCGAACGATTTGGGCCGTTCGCGCCAAATTCGAGTGACGCGAACGGCCCACAATGCACTACGCCATCGCAGTGTCATCCAGGCGCTGTGATTGGCCAAGCATGCACTGTGACCCCGCATGCTTGGCCAATCACAGCGCCGGCAGCGAGGAGAGCAATGATTGGCCACAGGCAGGATGCCTGTGGCCAATTATTGCTGAGGGGGTTTAGTACACGCCCCACACTATAAAAGGCCGCCAGCGCGGCGGCCTTGTGTAGTGTGTTCCGGAGCAGGGAAAGAGAAGCATAGGCAGGGACAGTGTCATTATTTTTCCTTTACTAATCCTGGATTCCTTGTGTTTAGGGACAGATAAGGATAGGTAGGGAGAGTGTCAGTGACAGTGTGCTATTCTGTGCTAATCCTTGTTTGTAGGGACAGAGAGGTACAGTGAGGGAAAGTGTCAGTGTGCTATTCTGTTCTAAACCAATCTTGCTGAACCATATTTTCAATCCTTGAGTTTAGGGACAGAGAGGTACAGTGAGGGAAAGTGTCAGTGTGCTATTCTGTTCTTAACCAATTTTGCTGTTCCATATTTTCAATCCTTGAGTTTAGGGACAGAGAAGGACACTCGTGCAAATTATCAGTGTGCTATTCTGTGCTAAATCTTGTTTGTAGGGAGGGACAGAGTAGGACAGTGAGGGAAAGTGTCAGTGTGCTATTCTGTTCTAAACCAATTTTGCTGAACCATATTTTCAATCCTTGAGTTTAGGGACAGAGAGGTACAGTGAGGGAAAGTGTCAGTGTGCTATTCTGTTCTAAACCAATTTTGCTGTTCCATATTTTCAATCCTTGAGTTTAGGGACAGAGAAGGACACTCGTGGCAATTTTCAGTGTGCTATTCTGTGCTAAATCTTGTTTGTAGGGAGGGACAGAGTAGGACAGTGAGGGAAAGTGTCAGTGTGCTATTCTGTTCTAAACCAATTTTGCTGTTCCATATTTTCAATCCTTGAGTTTAGGGACAGAGAAGGACACTCGTGGCAATTTTCAGTGTGCTATTCTGTGCTAAATCTTGTTTGTAGGGAGGGACAGAGTAGGACAGTGAGGGAAAGTGTCAGTGTGCTATTCTGTTCTAAACCAATTTTGCTGAACCATATTTTCAATCCTTGAGTTTAGGGACAGAGAGGTACAGTGAGGGAAAGTGTCAGTGTGCTATTCTGTTCTAAACCAATTTTGCTGTTCCATATTTCAAATCCTTGAGTTTAGGGACAGAGAAGGACACTCGTGCAAATTATCAGTGTGCTATTCTGTGTTAAATCTTGTTTGTAGGGAGGGACAGAGTAGGACAGTGAGGGAAAGTGTCAGTGTGCTATTCTGTTCTAAACCAATTTTGCTGAACCATATTTTCAATCCTTGAGTTTAGGGACACAGAGGTACAGTGAGTGAAACTGACAGTGTGCTATTCTGTTCTAAACCAATTTTGCTGTTCCATATTTCAAATCCTTGAGTTTAGGGACAGAGAAGGACACTCGTGCAAATTATCAGTGTGCTATTCTGTGCTAAATCTTGTTTGTAGGGAGGGACAGAGTAGGACAGTGAGGGAAAGTGTCAGTGTGCTATTCTGTTCTAAACCAATTTTGCTGAACCATATTTTCAATCCTTGAGTTTAGGGACAGAGAGGTACAGTGAGGGAAAGTGTCAGTGTGCTATTCTGTTCTAAACCAATTTTGCTGTTCCATATTTTCAATCCTTGAGTTTAGGGACAGAGAAGGACACTCGTGGCAATTTTCAGTGTGCTATTCTGTGCTAAATCTTGTTTGTAGGGAGGGACAGAGTAGGACAGTGAGGGAAAGTGTCAGTGTGCTATTCTGTTCTAAACCAATTTTGCTGTTCCATATTTTCAATCCTTGAGTTTAGGGACAGAGAAGGACACTCGTGGCAATTTTCAGTGTGCTATTCTGTGCTAAATCTTGTTTGTAGGGAGGGACAGAGTAGGACAGTGAGGGAAAGTGTCAGTGTGCTATTCTGTTCTAAACCAATTTTGCTGAACCATATTTTCAATCCTTGAGTTTAGGGACAGAGAGGTACAGTGAGTGAAACTGACAGTGTGCTATTCTGTTCTAAACCAATTTTGCTGTTCCATATTTCAAATCCTTGAGTTTAGGGACAGAGAGGTACAGTGAGTGAAACTGACAGTGTGCTATTCTGTTCTAAACCAATTTTGCTGTTCCATATTTCAAATCCTTGAGTTTAGGGACAGAGAAGGACACTCGTGCAAATTATCAGTGTGCTATTCTGTGCTAAATCTTGTTTGTAGGGAGGGACAGAGTAGGACAGTGAGGGAAAGTGTCAGTGTGCTATTCTGTTCTAAACCAATTTTGCTGAACCATATTTTCAATCCTTGAGTTTAGGGACAGAGAGGTACAGTGAGGGAAAGTGTCAGTGTGCTATTCTGTTCTAAACCAATTTTGCTGTTCCATATTTTCAATCCTTGAGTTTAGGGACAGAGAAGGACACTCGTGGCAATTTTCAGTGTGCTATTCTGTGCTAAATCTTGTTTGTAGGGAGGGACAGAGTAGGACAGTGAGGGAAAGTGTCAGTGTGCTATTCTGTTCTAAACCAATTTTGCTGTTCCATATTTTCAATCCTTGAGTTTAGGGACAGAGAAGGACACTCGTGGCAATTTTCAGTGTGCTATTCTGTGCTAAATCTTGTTTGTAGGGAGGGACAGAGTAGGACAGTGAGGGAAAGTGTCAGTGTGCTATTCTGTTCTAAACCAATTTTGCTGTTCCATATTTTCAATCCTTGTGTTTAGGGACAGAGAAGGATAGGCAGGGGACAGTGTCAGTATCATTGTTGCTAAGCCTCCTGCACAGTATACACCTGAAGGTAGCCCTTATTGCTCTTTTTCCCATCTCCCTGCAGGCCATCCATTAAAATGTCTGGAAGGCAAACAAGGAGAGGCAGACAGTCAGGAGGCAAAAAAAGAGGGCAAGCAGGCTCTGTGTCTGGGGGCAACAGTGCTGGTCGTGGACGCGGTGCATTGTCATCAGCACATGGCCATGGGACACGCTTGTCCTTCTTTTCGGCAGCTGGACATGTTGAGCCACATCATGCCGAAGACTTGGTAGAGTGGATGACCAAGCCCACCTCATCCTCCTCATCCTCTCTCACCCAGGCTCAGGGTACTGGCAAAGCAGCTGCCAAAGCGTCCTCTTCTCTGGTATCATTATCTTCATTAGTCAATCCTTCCCTAGACCCACCATGTCCTCCTCCTGAGGAGTCCCCCGAACTGTTTGAGCACAGTGTTGGGTACATGCTCCAGGAGGATGCCCAGCGTTTGGAAGGATCTGATGATGATACCCAGCTAGAGGAAGGCAGCAGCGTGAGAGCAGAGAGAGGGGATGCTCAAGAAGGACACCAATCTGGCAGTCATGCTCCAGCAGCTGCAGCATACTGCCAGATTGGCTCCAGTGATGAGGAGGGAGGGGATGATGAGGTCACTGACTCCACGTGGGTGCCTAATAGGAGAGAGGAGGAGGAGGAGGAGGATGAGGAGGAGGCACATCTCCAACGAGGCAGGATGCCCTTGAGTGGCCAGCGTATGGGCAGCACACTGACGGAATCACACCGCAGAGCTCCGCCTGTGCAGGGCGCTGCCTCTGCCCGTCATTCAAAAAGTTCTTTGGTGTGGGCCTTTTTTGAGGCGAGTGCATCAGATCGCACAGCTGCTGTTTGCAACATATGTCTCAAGCGTATATCGCGTGGCCAAAACATCAGCCGCTTGGGCACCACATGCTTGATCAGACATATGTTGACCTGCCATGCAGCTCGTTGGCAAGCCTACCTTAAAGACCCACACCAAAGAACAAAGCTGACCTCTTCTTGCACCGCATCAGCTGGGCTCTCCAACCCCACTATACCTTCACTCCTCTCTGAAACCTGCTCTGAGAGGAATGAAGGTGTAGAATTAGGTGTGTCACAGGCAAGTACTTGCGGGCACTCTGCTAGCAGTACACCAACGTCCGATTCTAGCAGGCAAATTTCCCTGCCCCAGCTGCTGGACCATTGAAAGAAGTTCACTCCCAGCCATCCACATGCCCAGCGGTTGAATGCTAGCTTGGCTAAATTGCTAGCGCTTCAACTGCTGCCTTTTCAGTTGGTAGACTCGGCCCCCTTCCGTGAGTTTGTGCAATGTGCGGTTCCTCAGTGGCAGGTTCCCAAACGCCACTTTTTCGCACGGAAGGCGATTCCGGCTCTCTACAGGCATGTGGAAGGCAATGTCTTGGCCTCGCTGGACAGGGCGGTCAGCGGTAAGGTGCATATTACCGCTGACTCATGGTCCAGCAGGCATGGACAGGGACGTTACCTTTCTTTCACGGCCCATTGGGTCACTCTTTTGGCAGCTGGGAAGGATGCAGGACAAGGTGCAGTAGTGTTGGAGGTTGTTCCACCGCCACGCCTCCAAAATGCTACTACTGGTTGTGACACACCTCTCTCCTCCACCCCCTCCTCTTCTTCTTCCTCCATGGCCTCTTCCTGTGGTTTGTCCTCGGAACCAGTGGTGCTCCGTAGGCGTTCAAGGGGCTACGCAAGTACGCAGGCAAAAAGATGCCATGCCGTGCTTGCGCTGGTGTGTTTGGGGGACAGAAGCCACACTGGGGCAGAGGTCCTGTCTGCTCTGCAGGGGCAGGCCGAGAGGTGGTTGATGCCACGCCAGCTTAAGCCAGGAATGGTGGTTTGCGACAATGGCACCAACCTCCTCTCCGCCCTCCGACAGGGACAACTGACCCATGTGCCCTGTATGGCTCACGTCCTTAACCTGGTGGTGCAGCGGTTCTTGGGCAGGTACCCGGGCTTACAGGATGTCCTGAGGCAGGCCAGGAAAGTCTGTGTGCATTTCCGCAGATCTTATAATGCCAGTGCTCGCCTGGCTGAGCTGCAAAAGGAGTTGAACCTGCCCAAGAACCGCCTTATATGTGACATGCCCACCAGGTGGAACTCAACGTTGGCCATGCTGCAGCGGCTGCACACGCAGCAGAGGGCCATCAATGAGTACCTGTGCGACTACGGCACCAGGACAGGGTCAGGGGAGCTCGGGTTTTTTTCACCACGCCAGTGGGGCATGATCAGGGATGCATGCACTGTCCTGGCACCATTTGAGGAGGCCACGAGGATGGTGAGCAGTGACAGTGCATGCATCAGTGACACTGTACCTCTTGTCCACCTGTTGGAGCACACGCTGCGTGGAATAATGGACAGGGCACTTGAGGCAGAACAGAGGCAGGAAGAGGAGGACTTCCTTGCCTCTCAAGGCCCCCTTTACCCAGACAGTGTTCCTTCTGTCCCACCCATCGCACAGGAAGAGGAGGAGGAGGAGGAGGATTGTGTCAGCATGGAGGTGGAGGCTGGCACTCAGCATAATCAGCAGCAGTCTATTTAGGGATGATTTACAGTCCCAAGAAACCAGTGGACTTGTACGTGGCTGGGAGGAGGTGGCTGCGGATCATGTCGTCCTTAGTGACCCAGAGGACTCCGGACTGAATGCCTCAGCTAACCTACGCTGCATGGCCTCCCTGATCCTGCAAAGTCTGCGGAAGGATCCTCGTATTCTTCGGATCAAGGAGAGGGACCATTACTGGCTGGCCACTCTCCTTGATCCACGGTACAAGGGTAAGGTTGCGGACCTTATCGTACCGTCGCAGAGGGAGCAGAGGATGAGACAACTCCGGGAGGCCTTGCAGAAAGGTCTGTGCAACGCGTTCCCAGAGACTGGGAGGTTACAAACTCCTGGTCCTGGACAACGAGTTGCTGAGGCTTCGGGCAGTCAAAGAAGGAGCGGTGGGGAAGGTGGCCGTCTGACCGATGCGTTCAGACAATTCTTTAGTCCGCAGCCCCAAAGTATGATCGGTTCCAGCAACCATCGCCAGCGTCTGATATACATGGTCCAGGAATACCTAGGGGCAAGGTCAGACTTGGACACCTTCCCCACCGAAAATCCTCTGGCTTACTGGGTCTTGAGGATGGATCACTGGCCAGAGCTTGCACAGTATGCAATTGAGCTACTGGCCTGTCCTGCATCCAGCGTTCTTTCAGAACGCACATTCAGTGCTGCTGGAGGATTTGTCACGGATCACAGGGTGCGCCTGTCCACCGACTCGGTTGATCGACTGACTTTCATCAAGATGAACCAGTCTTGGATCACCACCAGCTACCACACACCAGATGCTGATATAACAGACTAATTGATTTTAAAATGTCACATCCCTTCAAGACTGATGCTGATGCTGAGTGCCTGTGCTGTTATGTTGACTGGCTATCCTCCTCCTCCTCCTCAATGATACGATTAATGATGATAGCTTGGAAGATCATTTTGGTTTATGGGTGACGCCACCAGTGGCTAAGGCCCAATTTTTCAGCCCCTGTTTAACAGGGGCGTGTAATTAAAATTTTTGATGCAATACTTTGCAACAGGCCTCATTGCTGTGCTCCAAGTACAGTATCTGTGAGGGGTTGCAGTGTTGTGCCACCAGTGCCTAAGGCCCAATTTTTCAGCCCCTGTTCAACAGGGGCATGCAATTATAATTATTGATCGAATAATTCACAGCAGGACCCATTGCTGCGCCCACCAAGAGTAACTGTCAGGCCTTACAGTGTTGTGGCACCAGCACCACCATCACCACCACCACCACCACCAAAGGCCCAATTTTTCAGCCCCTGTTCAACAGGGGCATGCAATTATAATTATTGATCGAATAATTCACAGCAGGACCCATTGCTGCGCCCACCAAGAGTAACTGTCAGGCCTTACAGTGTTGTGGCACCAGCACCACCATCACCACCACCACCACCACCAAAGGCCCAATTTTTCAGCCCCTGTTCAACAGGGGCATGCAATTATAATTATTGATCGAATAATTCACAGCAGGGCCCATTGCTGCGCCCACCAAGAGTAACTGTCAGGCCTTACAGTGTTGTGGCACCAGCACCACCATCACCACCACCACCACCACCAAAGGCCCAATTTTTCAGCCCCTGTTCAACAGGGGCATGCAATTATAATTATTGTTCGAATAATTCACAGCAGGGCCCATTGCTGCGCCCACCAAGAGTAACTGTCAGGCCTTACAGTGTTGTGGCACCAGCACCACCATCACCACCATCACCACCACCAAAGGCCCAATTTTTCAGCCCCTGTTCAACAGGGGCATGCAATTATAATTATTGATCTAATAATTCACAGCAGGGCCCATTGCTGCGCCCACCAAGAGTAACTGTCAGGCCTTACAGTGTTGTGGCACCAGCACCACCATCAAAGGCCCAATTTTTACTACCACTGTTCAACAATTATATGTTATTACAATTCCTGATATAATAGTTGACAGCAGGGCGTTTCAGCACCCACCAAGAATAACTGTGAGTGCATTTCAGTGTTGTGCCAACACCAACACCTAAGGGGCCAATTTCTGCAGAGTATATACGGCAGGTCCCTACTTTCAAACATCCAACTTACAAACTACTACTACTTGCAAACGGAAGAAGACAACAGGAAGTGAGAGGAAATCTACCCCTTGGAAGGAAAATTCTCTCCTGTAAGAATTAATATGGGAGAAAGGTGTCTCCTCTCTACTGATGCTTTATCACCAATCCTTGTTTCAATAAAAACACCACATTTCAAAAACAGTTGTCATTGGGACGCAAAGTGAGGTGAAATGTTCTGAACAGGGGCACAGACAGCAAAAAAAATGTGACAGGGGTGATAACCGTTCCCTATGTTTTACAAAAAGCTAAAAAAAAGGAATTTGCCATGGAGCTCCAGTTAAACAATGCAGCTGTTCAAAATTACAAACAGATTCTACATAAGAACAAACCTACAGTCCCTGTCTTGTATGCACCGCCTGTATACGGCTGTTCAGAGTATATAGGGCCTTTTTTATTTTGTGTGCGGGGTTCCCCTTAATATCCATACAAGACCCAAAGGGGCTGGTAATGGGCTGGGGTAGGGGGGGGGGGGGGGTCATGGGGTAGCTATGCCATTTTTCCTAAAGATTTTCATCCATATTACCGGGACCAGACATTGCATTAAAGCCGCAAGCAGTTTTAAATGGCTTTTTTTCCTTTAGAAATGTCATTTTGTGCAGGGACAGTTCTAAACACGGGAAACACGTGGCACTTCACAGGCATACTTTAGACACCCCCAGGTACGATATTTAAAGGAATATTTTACTTTTTTTTTTTCACTTCATGCATCATTAAAATGACTGCTCCCGGAAAACGTCCGTTTTTAAAACTTCTTTTTGCATTGATACATGTCCCCTGGTGCAGAACCCGGGTTCCCAAACTCTGTTTCGGACAATAACATGGATAATAGTCGTTATAATTAGCACTTTAGAATCCGAACGTTCGCATCCATTGTATTTAATAGGGTTCTAATGTTCGTGCCAACTTTCGGTCCGTTCGCGGGTTCTGGTGCGAACCGAACCCAGGGGTGTTCGGCTCATCACTAGTCACTGCCGCATCACCAGCCGTCCCATTAAAGTGAATGGGACTGTCAGTGAGCCAACAGCCGGTCAGAGGAGGAGCCGCTGCGGGACAGAGATGACAGTTGCTCTTTAAAAAGTATGATTTAAATCGAGTTGAATTAAATCGAATCCACCCTGCTATGTGGCATTTAACCACTTACGGACCGCCCGCCGTCATTGTACGTCGGCTGTTTGAAGTGGAATACCGTTGTGGCAGATAGCTGCCATAACCCCGGTATCCTCTTCAACAGCGGGCGATTCTCTTTGAGATAAAAGTGGTCTCAGCGGCAGATTTGCCGCAAGATCACTTTTATCGCGGGCGGGAGAGGCCTCCCCCCTTCCCGCCGCACTCTGGTGGTCTCCGCCTCTTACTGGAGCCATCGGTAGCGTTGGAGACCATCAGGTCCTTTCTCCTCACAGACTGGATGATGAGTGAGGGAAAGATGGCCCCCATTGGGCTCCACACCATTGGATGGCGGAAGCGACGTGTCAAATGTCACTTTCGCCCAATAGCCTTACAAAATTGGGGGGGAAAAAATTACATTTACTTTTTATTTTTTATTGCATTTTAGTGTAAATGTGAGATCTGAGGTCTTTTTGACCCCAGATCTCATATTTAAGAGGACCTGTCATGCTTTTTTTCTATTACGAGGGATGTTTACATTCCTTGTAATGGGAATAAAAGTGACCCAATTTTTTTAAAAGGGCAGTGTCAAAAGAAAAAATTAAAAGTAAAATAAATAAGAAAAAAAAATGTTTTTTTAAAGCACCCTGTCCCACCGAGTTCGCGCGCAGAAGCGAACGCATCAGTGAGCAGCGCTCGCTTATGAAAACGGTGGTCAAACCACACATGTGAGGTATCGCTACGATCATTAAAGTGAGAGCAATAATTCTAGCACTAGACCTCCTCTGTAACTCAAAACTGGTATCATGTAGAAATTTTTAACCAGTTCCCGACCGACTCACGCAGATATACTGCGGGAGAATGGCTCTCCTGGGTGAAATCCCGAACATATACGGCGTAGCCCAGGAGAGCCACGGCAGGGAACCCGATGCCCGATTGCCGTCGGCCACATGCGATCGCGTGCACGAGTGGGAGCACGGGGGTTTGTGTGTGTAAACACACAAATCCCCATGCTGTCTGAGGAGAGAAGAACAGATCGTGTCTTTCTACAAAGTAGAAAACACGATCTGTCATCTCCTATAGTCAGTCCCCATCCCCCCACAATTAGAACACACAATAGGGAACACAGTTAACATCTTGATCGCCCCATAGTGTTAACCCCTTCCCTGCCAATGACATTTACATAGTAATCAGTGCATATTTATAGCACTGATCACTCTGTAAATGTCAATGGTCCCAAAAAAGTGTCCGACCTGTCTGCCACAACGTCGCAATACCGCAAAAAAATGCAGATCACCGCCATTACTAGTATAAAAAAAAAAAAAACGCCATATAAATGCCATAAATCTTTCCCGTAGTTTGTAGACGCTATAACTTTTGTACAAACCAATCAATAAATGCTTATTGCGATTTTTTTTTACAAAAATATATAGACTAATACATATCGGCCTAAATTGAGGAAAATTTTTATTTTATTTTTAAATGGGATATTTATTATAGCAAGAAGTAAAAGATGTGTTTTTTTCAAAATTTTTGCTCTTTTTTTGTTTATAGCGCAAAAAATAAAAACCGCAGAGGTGATCAAATACCACCAAAAGAAAGCTCTATTTGTGGGAAAAAAAGGACGTCAATTTTGTTTGGGTATAACATCGCACGACCGCGCAATTGTCAGTTAAAGCGACGCAGTGCTGTATCGCAAAAAATGGCCCGGTCATTGAGCAGCCAATTCTTTTGGGGCTGAAGTGGTTAAACGTTGCCTATGGAGATTTTAAAGGGTAAAAGTTTGTCGCCATTCCACGAGCGGGCGCAATTTTGAAGCGTGACATGTTGGGTATTAATTTACTCGGCGTAACATTATCTTTCACAATATAAAAAAAAATTGGGCAAACTTTACTGTTGTCTTATTTTTTTAATTAAAAAAAAGTGTATTAGAAAAAATGCGCTTGTAAGACCGCTGCACAAGAACGGTGTGACATAAAGTATTGCAACAACCGCCATTTTATTCTCTAGGGTGTCTGAAAAAAATAAAAAAATAGTGTGTAGCGGGGTCTCCTTATAGGGCCCCGGAACTACGTTACCCAGAACCCCATCCGGCCTCAGGGTGAAAGTTTCCACCGCAGAGACTCATGGGAGGGGCTATTTAAGGAAGAGGGGAGGCGGAGCTCGGCCTCTTTGGACACCGCGCTGCAAGCAACCAGTCTTCCCGTGCGGATCTGCTACGGTGTAAGGCCCAAAGCCTGGGGCCTTGCGTGACTTCCGAAGAGCCTTCCACCCCACTGCGGAGCCTGGGTGGATCCTGTCTTGTCGAGTGAGGACATCAGTTGGATCGGGGACCCGATCGTTGCAGACGCTGTGTGCGGATACACAGCAGGTGGAAGTCCCGGACTGGGATCGTGTCCGGAGTGGTGAGTGGGCACCTGCCCAGAACAATAGACTGTGTCGTGTTCAGGCCTATAGAACTGCATATGCCCACAGTTCGTTTATCTGCTGTTCCACAGGGGGGACCGGTAGCAGGACAGAGTTGAAGTGTCCCCCCCCCCCCCCAGTATAGTTGTTCCAAGTTAGTGCCTGTTGTGGATTACAAATTAGAATTTCATCAAGTGCACCACCGAAAGCTGGCATGCGAAGAAATCCTTATAGGAAGTGACTGAGATTTACTCCATGTCAGGCCTGACCGGGGTGGGAGTTAGTATATTGTTTAGTGCGCCATAGGGCGCGCACACAATAGTAGCTACGTGTGGTGTAGTACCGCACAGTGCCATTATAGTGTGCTGAATTGATGCCAGTTGCATGTGTGATGTTATACCTATGCTATTTACTATAAGAGTAAAACCGTTATAATCAATCTTTCGCCTTAGTGTGTTGTCTTACTGCTTAGAGATTAATTCATGCAATACAATTGAATGTGGTATAAGTATAGCCCTAGACTAACTGTGCCAGCGGGGGTCGAGTAAGATTGCCGGGGGTTGGCGGTACTGCACACAGGGCCCGAAAACAAACCAGCGGTTCTCTTAACTGGGGGTAGCGCTACAAATGTTTGGGGGTTTTAAGTAATTTTCTAGCAAAAAAACAAAAAAGATTTTAACTTGTAAACACCAAGTCTGAAAAATAGGCCTAACCCTTAAGTGGTTAAAAAAAGTTAAAAAACAAAATAGCAGAAAAAAAACAAAAAAAAAACAAAGTAACAGTTCAACGCGCTTAAATACACGTTGTGCCGATCCATGCCGAAGCTGACTTTGACAGTTGCCTGCACGTTAAAAAGCTGCATGTTACAGCATGAACCTTGCTTTAACCAGTAGCGGGCATTTTCAATCCATGATGTGATAATAATACACTCTCTCTTCATGATATTTAATGACAGCTGGCAGTTTTTTGACTTATAAAACGAGAAAACGGCGTATGGAAGGCATGTAGAGCGGCGGGGTCATGGCGCACACACAGTACAGGGTTGGTGGTTGTGTATTAGTTGCAGAGAGCCTGTTTCCTGCTGCTTCTGCTGGTTGTGAAATGCGCACACAGAGGCCTCCCCCCCCCCCCCCTCGCTGGCTCAGGATGTCACTGCTGCCTTTTATGGGTCCAGATTGCAGGAGCAGAGGCGTGGTCCTGGCCTGGGCGCCCTGACAGACACAGACGTGCTTCGAATTCTTCATGGGAGACTTTTTTTTTATATCCTCTGATGGCCCCTGATGTCATTCTTCCTCCCCCCCCCCCCCCCCCCCAACCTTCCTTTTTTTTCTTGCTCTCAGGAGTTCGTCTTCTTCAAGATCATGGCTCCCCTGAGTGTAAACCGTAACACGCCATATTTATTATAAAACAAAATACATGGAGGATCCCAACCTGCCCTTGAAAACAACAAAAGAATTAATATCATGCTGGGGGTTGATTCACAAAAGGCAAATAGACTGTTCACTTTGTAAGGAAATAAAGTCGACCCCCCGAAATTCACGGGGGTTACGTTCTTTGAGCACACGCGAATTGTGAAAATCCACTCATTTTGGATGTGGTAAAAAAAAAAAAAATGCCTATATAGCTTCAGACACGGTTTGTTAAAGCTTTCTGAACGCCAGCTCTCTGAACGCCACCCCTCTCACTAAATAAAATGGTTAGCTTACAGTCCTGTTTACATCTTGATTTTGCTTGGTGCTTCGATGAGGCTTTGGTAGAGCTTCGATAGGGCTTTGGTGGAGCTTCGATGGAGCTTTGGTGGCGCTTCGATGGGGCTTTGGTGGAGCTTCGATGGGGCTTTGGTGGGTCTTCGATGGGGCTTTGGTGGAGCTTCGATGGGGCTTTGGTGGGTCTTTCATAGCGCATCGATGGGGCTTTGGTGGAGCTTCAATGGGGCTTTGGTGGAGCTTCGATGGGGCTTTGGTGGGTCTTTGGTGGCACTTCGATGGGGCTTTGGTGGAGCTTCGATGGGGCTTTGGTGGGTCTTTGGTGGAGCTTCGATGAGGCTTTGGTGGAGCTTCGATGGGGCTTTGGTGGGTCTTTGGTGGCGCTTCAATGGGCTTTGGTGGAGCTTCGATGGGGCTTCAATAGACTTCTATGGAGGCTTTGAAGACGCTTTGAAGCACCACTAAAGCTACATGGGGTATAATTTTTGAAGCGAAGCCAAAGCAAATTGCAAGGTGTAAACAGGACTGTAAGCTAACCATTTTATTTAGTGACAGGGGCTTTGACTGGTGTTCAGAGAGCTTTAAAGTGGTTGTAAACCCTCTCTGACCACTTGCACCTACAGGTAAGCCTAGATTAAGGCTTACCTGTAGGTGCAAGAAATATCTCCTTAACCTACACGGTTAAGGAGATATTTGCAGAAAGGACTGCACCGATGTCTACGGCGCATGCGCGCCGTAGACAACGGCGCAGGCACACTGAGGGTGGCAGTTTTATCAATGAGATAATGCTGGAACCGCAAGCACGCGCGGGGATTGTGACGGTCCCGCGCGCATGCGCGGGAGTGACGTCATCGCCACTCCGGCCAGTCACATCGCCGGAGCGGCGATACACGGAAGGGACTCGTAGGCAACATGGCGGCGGAGGGGAACGAGGAACGCTTCGGTGGCTTCGATCTCAGGTAAGTCATTCATAATGAGCTAGTATGCTATGTTTACTAGCTCATTATGCCTTTCTCTTGCAGGGTTTTTTTTTTCTGAAAAAAAAAAGAGGGTTTACTTCCTCTTTAACAAAGTGTGTCTGGAGCCTTGTTAAAGCCTTGTTGAAGCCGAAGCAAGTGTAAATGAGCCCTAAATGGTTCACACAGGGGCGGCTTTAAAGTCACCCAACTCCCGTCTGACTCTGAAGCCGCCCCGTACAGTGCAACTTCAGCTCCAAAGTCACCTCCAAGTAGTACAGGAAACTTTTTCTAAGTCGGAGCGACTTGAGTCGTTCCTATTAGAACGGTTCCTTTGTACTGCATAGATGGTGACTTGTCGGACTGACAAGACGCCTGATAGGTGGCCCTAGGGTGACCACATTTCCAAACTGCCATTCAGGGACTCCTTCCCTTCCCAAAAATCAGCTTGTGCTGTAACAAATCACAGCACAGTGATTGGACACAAGAGGCAGGATTTATGATTTCTCCAATCACAAGCAGGGGGCGGGATTGTGCTCCTCCAGGCATTCCGGGTCAGGACAAGTACTGTCAGCGAGTAAAGCGGTGATGTGGCGGCCTTTTTTGCGGGCATCAGATTGGCCCGGGAGGTGGCTATGTCAGTTTCATTCCGGGACACTGTATTGTCCTGGAATGAATGTACCCGGGACAGACCTGCAAAATCCGGGACTGTCCCGGGCAATCCGGGACACGTGGTCACCCTAAGTGGCCCTGCTGCAGGACTGCTAGGCTGGGGAAAAAAAATTGCGAATGACTGAGGCCGCAAACTCTGAACTGCAACTTCATGGGGGTCGACTGTATTCCCCATAACTTAGTGATTGCGGGGAAATTTCACTTTGCAAAGACTACCCAATCACATGCAAAAGAAAAATAGAATTTTTTACTCACCGTAAAATCCTTTTCTCTGAGTCCATGGACCGACACAGCTTCTCTATTGACAAAGTGGGTATTATCCGTTAATTAGGAGTGACTAGGCAGAAAAACTTGTAAAAAGTGTTGCATCACACCCTCTACAGTACCGCCCAGGGGGCGGACCCTCTGGGTATAACCTCTCAGTCTGCATCTTCGCAGATCAGTTCGTCAAAAAGCAGTACAAACTTAAAAGGAGGGGTGGGTGCTGTGTCGGTCCATGGACTCAGAGAAAAGGATTTTACGGTGAGTAAAAAATCCTATTTACTCTTTCGTCCATGGACCGACACAGCTTCTCTATTGACAAAGTGGGACGTCCCAAAGCAGTGTCAGAGAAAAAACGAGGGGTGGTAACAGCATAAAAATAAACTTCACCCCAAACACAAAACAGCACTCCTCCAACGGAGGATTTGCAACTCTAAACAGCCGCTTGCAAAACCTTGCGGCCAAAAGAGGCATCCGAAGATGCACCTACATCAATTTTGTAGAATTTTGTGAAAGTGTGAGCGGACGACCAAGTCGCCGCTTTACATAATTGGGAAACAGACGCTTGATGTCGGAAAGCCCAAGAGGCACCTATTGCCCTGGTCGAATGCGCCGTGACAGGAAAGGGGGGCGCCTGACCCTTTAA
Source organism: Rana muscosa (assembly GCA_029206835.1). Lineage (NCBI taxonomy): Eukaryota > Metazoa > Chordata > Amphibia > Anura > Ranidae > Rana > Rana muscosa. The sequence continues at coordinate 28,596,148 of CM055125.1, forward strand.
GGCGTAAGCCTGGATTACTATCTGTCGGATCCACCTAGAGATGGTGGCCGATGAGACTGCTTGGCCCTTCTTGGGACCAGCCACCGAAACAAACAGTGAGTCTGACTCCTGGAACAGGGAAGTAGCAGATAGGTATACTCTCAAAGCTCGGACAACGTCCAAGGAATGCAACGCCGACTCCTTAGGATTCGACGGCTGAGGACACAAGGATGGAAGTACAATGTCTTCGTTGAGATGAAAAGCCGAAACGACTTTCGGAAGAAAGGAAGGCTGCGGCCGCAGCACCACCTTATCCTTGTGGAAAATCAAATAGGGAGCCTTGCAGGACAAGGCTGCCAGCTCAGAGACTCGTCTAACTGACGTAACAGCCACCAAAAAGACCACTTTCTGAGAAAGTGTCAACAGGGGAATATCTCTAATATTCTCAAACGGTGCCTTCTGAAGCACCGAGAGGACCAGGTTCAAGTCCCACGGAGGTAACGGGGGACGGACCGGAGGGGCCACCTGTCGGACCCCCTGCACAAATGTACTCACGAGAGAGTGAGTCGCCAGGGGTCGCTGAAAAAAGACAGCCAGGGCAGATATCTGTCCCTTAAATCGTACTTAGGGCAAGCCCTTGGTCCACCCCATGCTGTAAAAACAGCAGGATTCTGGAAACCAAATAGGTACGCGGATGCCATTTCATTTCCTCACACCTGGAGATGTAGGCCCTCCAAGTGCGGTGATAGACCTTCCTAGAGGACGGTTTTCGAGCACTTCTCATAGTAGAGATTACTGAGTCTGACAGGCCCCGGTCTCTCAGTACCTGGTTCTCAACAGCCATGCCGTTAAAGCCAATGACTGTAAAGCAGGATGGAATATGGGACCTTGCGATAGCAGGTCCTTCCGTAGTGGTAGGCGCCAGGGGACGTCTGCTACCAGACGTACTAGATCGGCGTACCAAGGACGCTGAGGCCAATCTGGAGCGATTAGGATCATTGGAATTCCCTCTGCCTCCACTCTGCGGAGCAGAAGAGGAAGAAGCCTTAAGGGAGGGAAGGCATAGATTAGCCGATACTGACCCCACGATGCTACCAACGCGTCCGTTGCATCTGCCCATGGGTCTCTTGACCAGGCCACAAATCTCAATACCTTCCGATTAAGTCGGGAAGCCAGAAGATCTACGTCTGGTGTGCCCCATCTTTGGCAGAGGAGTTGGAACACCTCCGGGTGTAAGGACCATTCTCCCTGGTCCAGCATCTGGCGGCTCAGGTAGTCCGCCTGCCAGTTTTCCACACCCGGAATGTACACGGCCGACAGTGCCGGTACGCTCCTCTCTGCCCACTTCAGGATGCGAGCGATCTCCGATGCTGCAGCTGAGCTTCTTGTTCCTCCTAGATGATTGACATATGCCACTGCTGTGGCGTTGTCTGACTGGATCCTGACTGGACGCCCTTGCAGTCTCTGAGACCATTTGAAGAGGCACAGCTTGATCGCCCGGATCTCCTGGACATTGATCGGCAGGAGGGCTTCCTCTGGGGTCCAGCGACCCTGCGCCGACTAGACACCCCAGACTCCCCCCCAACCTGTAAGGCTGGCGTCCGTCGTGATCACTATCCAGTAAACCGGAAGAAATTACTTCCCGGCCATTACAGCCGGTGCTGTCAGCCACCATACCAGGGATCTCCTGACTAGGTGGCTCACTCGGATTTGATAATCCAGAGATGAAGGGCATCTGTTCCATCTGGACAGAACTTCCTTCTGTAACACTCGAGTGTGGTATTGAACATATGGGACCGCCTCGAAGGAGGCTATCATGAGGCCCAACACTCGCATGCAAAAATGGAGTGACGACCAATTCCTGGAAGTCAGCTGCCGTACTGCAGCCCGGAGGGTCTGCAACTTCTCCACAGGGAGGAATAACTTTGCCTCTGAGGAATCCAGAATCAACCCCAGGTACACTAGGCGTTGAGTGGGCACCAATACTGACTTTTGCGTGTTTAGTATCCAACCACAGTCTCAAAGAGTCTGACAGGTAATGGACACGCTTACCTCTAATTCTGAGCTTGAAGGGGCCTTCAGCAGAAGGTCGTATAAGTAGCCTGTGATAGCGATACCCCGCTGTCTTAGAAGTGCCAGAATCGGAGCGAGCACCTTGGTGAACGTCCTGGGTGCTGAGGCAAGGCCCAACGGGAGGGCCACAAACTGGTAGTGGTCCTTCCCGATAGCAAATCGCAGAAACCTCTGGTGTCTGGAGTATATGGGGACATGCAGGTATGCGTCCTTGATGTCCAAGGAGGCCAGAAAGTCCCCCGGATGGAGAGCCGTGACTACAGATCGAACCGACTCTATCCGAAAACTTTGTACCTTCACAAAGCAATTGAGGCCTCTGAGATCCAAGCTTGGACGAACCCCCTCCTTCTTCGGCACAATGAACAGATTTGAGTAAAAACCCCGTTCCAGTTCTGGAACTGGAATAACTACCCCGCGTTCCAGTAGACCCTGGACCGCCCCATACAGGGCCTCCCGACGGGTCGGTAGTAGCTGGAGATTGGAGGTGTTGAATCTGTCCGGTGGACAAGAGAGAAACTCTATCTTGTAGCCTGAGGAGATTACTTCGCAAACCCACCTGTCGGATATTAGTGCTGTCCACTGAGTCGCGAATTTGCGAAGACGTCTCCCCACCCGAGAGCTGGGTGGGGGTGGACCTTCATGCGGACGCAAATTTGTCCGCAGGCTTATTGGGTATGCGGGACCAGGGACGCTTTTGTCCTTGGGCAGGCGCTTTATCGGCCTGGGGTCTTTTCCCTGTCGCCCTAGGGGGACGAAAAAAACACTTGTGTGCAGTAAAGGAGGGCCCTTGCCCTTGGCGTGGCCCCTTACCCTTGCTAATTTGGGGAAGCAAAGTGCTTTTACTTCCTGTGGCATCCTTGATGATGTCATCCAGAGAAGCCCCAAAAAGTCTGTCGCCCTTAAAAGGCAGATCCAACAGGGCTTTCTTGGAAGTCTGGTCCGCAGACCAGCCTTTTAGCCAGATCAGGCGGCGTATTGCTACTGCATAAACCGAAGTTTTAGACAGCAGGGGAATAGTATTCATGTCTGACTCGCAGACAAACCTAAGGCCCTGGACCAACAGGTCGGCCAATGTTATCTCATCAGGAGGAGCATCTCGTTCCTTAACCCCTGGAGTAGCAATCTTGCCCATTCAGTAAGTGTGTGAGACACTAGGGCCCCCGCCAATGCCGGGCGTACTGCCGAGCCTACCACTGAGTATAGGTAGCAAGTGAGTGCTTCAGCCTTCTTATCCACAGGGTCCTAGAAAACAGGAGCCCCTTCTACAGGAATTGTGGTGGCTCTATTAAGTCTGGACACCGGAGGGTCCACTATAGGGGGGAGAGGTCCATTTCTTCAGAAAACTCTCCTCAAAAGGGGTACCGTACCGCAAACCTCTTTGGGGCTGTAAAGACCCTCAGTGGGTTCTCCCATTCCTTGTATAAGAGTTTATCAAAAGACACACAAGGGAACACCTTAGCAGTGCGGGCAGGTCTATGAAACCCAAGTGGACCGGAGTCTCTGCTGCTTCTGCAGTATTTTCCAATTTTAGCATATCCCGCACTGCAGTAATAAGGTCAGATACCAAAGCCGTCTCGCGTACTGACCTGGACTTTGAGTCATTCTCACTGTCCGGTCACGGTCTGCAGTCTCTGATGCGTCAGAATCTGGGCCCCGAGCCGTAGCTGGACCTGGTTCTGCACCAGAATTATCCCCAGAAGCTTGCAGGGGATGGGGCGTTTACTACCCCCTGTATTCCCGTGTGCTGCTTCCACCCTGGCAGCAAACGCCTCTAGGATTGCAGTCATAGCGTTCATAGACACCTCAGGGGCACCAGCTGCTAAATCTGGTGTTTCTGGGGAGAAGACATCTGGCTCAGCTGCCATGCTGACCACACGCTGACACTCACAGGGCTCCAGGCAAGATATCAATAGGCCGAAAATGAGAAAACCTCTATTGTTGGGATTTTGGAGGCAATGCAAAAAAAGGGGGGAGGAAAAACCTCAATTTAAAAATATCTAAATATTTATTTGTAACAAAACCGTATAAAGCGGACACATATATAAAATTACAGATTTGTACAAAAAGGCACATATAAACATGGATATTGTACAATAACTACATAAATCTAACATATTACAAATCTTTCAAGAAGCAATACAGTAGCCTGATTGACCACTCCCGCCGGAAGCAGATCAAGAGAGGCTTATCCAACGCGTTTCAAACTGTAATTGTCCTTCATCAGGGATTTCAAATGCATTTGCTTCTAAGAGATCAAATTTCTGTTAAATACAGAAACAATAAGATAAGTTTTCACTTTAATTTCAACCATTATATAAAATGCAATACAAAGGAAACAAACTTACACAAAAAATCATATATAAATTATTCCATCAATGTTCCCATACATGCATCCCAGGTTCCAGAAACTCCAGGGGTAGATTCCCCGATGCCCTCAAAATGCCAGGAAAACCCTCTGTCAGAACACATGTCCATATAAGAAGTACGGACATCTAAATAAATTGGTCCAAAATAGGTGCCTTAAACAAAAAATAATAAATAACATACATAAGTATGGATGTAATTCTGTTGGGGAATAAAATAATTATCCCTAGAGAGAATGTGGTACCTGTAGATGGAAAAATGGAAATCTAGGATTCAGATTCATCAGGCAAGTATAACTCATGTAAAGAGACAGGACCAAAGGATGCTTGAGTCCAAAGATATATGTCCTAAAAATAATTAAAGAAAACAATAAAAATTGTATCAATCAAAAGAGAGAAGAAAAGTTCTTCCCTCTTCTAAATAAAACGTCTCCAAAAGTTTTTGAGTATTACCTGTCAAAAGGATCAGAAATCCCGATAATTATCCAAAAAAGTTTCCATGCAATAGAGGTCCATACAGAAACATCCTCTGCCTGCCAGCAGAGGGAAAGAATGACACCATATAACTCCTTTGGCGTCCTTTATATCCCTCTGCTATGTCTGATTGGTCCAGACCAGGTCACATGGCGCACCTGCTCGTAGAGCAGAGCCTCATGTAGCCATGGAGACGCCACGCTTCCCAGGTCAAGCCACGTCAGGCGCCGATCACATGACGCAACCAAACCAATCAGCGGTGCGTCTGCCATCATTGCATATCAGCAGCAAAACACCAAGGGAGCGCGGCATGAAAAAGCCCACGGCCGCATCATTGAACCGCTATAGCGTCACCCATCATACCCCGCTGTAGAAGCAAGGGTATGATCCCTCTGCTAAATCAGTCCCCATTCCGATCCGTCCCGCACCGCAGGAAGTGCATAGACGGCCATCTTGAATGTGGGCAAAGTAAAGGGATGCCAGATGGAAAGAATGGTTTAGATGGAAAGGATGGAACTAAATTGCCGTGGGGCAATCAGACATTGAATATTAGCACCAGTTTACCATTGTAAACTCGTGCCCAGGATATAGATCCTTATCCCAGAACAATTGTATATGGACGGGGAGCGGACCAGGGACTAACACCACCGGTGCCGTTTTAAACCTACGGGAGGAACAAAAAAGTTTCTCCTGCCCAGGAAAAAATGGTGGGGGATAAATTCCATTGGAAAACCCCCTCCCCGGCACCGGATATGCACATGTGAAATTGAAAAAGAAGGAATCCTAGATAGAGAGAAAGAAAACGGGCCACCCCAAAACGGAACTCTGGCTTGATCACAAACCAATATGGGACGCATGCATGGGAGCACGTCAAAAAATCAGCCGAAGCATCAAAAAAGATACCTCCGCAGAAAAAATGTTATGGAACATTGAGCACACAGAATATATATGATATAAAAGTCTATATATCTCAAAACCCCACATGTGTGTCAGTGTGTTTTTAGAAAAAATTAGAAAAGTTCTCCTCTATCCATAGACATGGAGAAAAGCTGGAATGTCAGGGCTCATAACTGGGGGTGGGTGGAACATCACGCCAGAATATATCAACCAGGCTAATCAGTCTTCCCCGAACTAAAGCCCTCCAGGAATGGACGAAAGCTTTCAACTTCATTTAAACCTGGGGGCGTAGTTGCCCTAAGGTACCTGATCCAGCGCATTTCCCGCTGGAGCAGGACCTTGTTCCAGTCACCCCCCCCTACATGGAATATGAATCCTTTCAACAACTGAAAAAATTACTTTGGGCATTCTATACCTGTGTTTTTTGGCCACATGTCTCCCAAGAGGCAAGTAGAGGTTCCCTATCCTCATGCTATGTATATGTTTTTCCACTCTCTTCCCAAATTCCTGTCTTGTTTTTCCGACGTAAAAACATCCACACTGACAGACCATTAAATAAACCACACCTTGTGTCTTACAATTGGCAAAGTGCCTAAGTGTGAAGGTCTCCCCATTGGGTAAAGTGAGTGTGGATCCCCCGCCAATGACAGTACATTGAGAGCATGCCCCACAGGGATAGGTCCCAAAGATTTTACATGGGTCCTTTCTTGCCTCTCCCTTGTATTCACTTTTGACTAGCATTCCACCGATAGATTCTGCCTTTTTGAAAGTGATTACTGGTTTTGATGGTACTAGCGTCTTCAGGACTGGGTCCTCGGTAAGGATCGGCCAATATTTGGTTAGAATCTGTCTGATTTTCTTGTGCTCATTAGAGAATTTGAAAATTATTCTTGAAATATTATCTTCTTGAGTTTTTTTCTTTTTCTTTGAAGTCTTAAAGACCAGAGTATGTCTTTCCATTCCCTTTACTCTATTGAAAGCTTTCTTTAGTGTGGATCTACTGTAACCTCTCGCTAGTAAACGGTTACTTAATTCATTAGATTCAAGTTGAAAGTCATCATCTGATGTACAATTCCTCCTAATCCGGAGGAACTGGCTGAAAGGTATGGATTCTTTGAGTGTTGTTGGATGGAAACTGGCTGCATGCAACATCGTGTTGCCAGCCGTTTCCTTCCTAAACAGTCTACTTTGGACTTTCCCCTGTATATCTTTCGATATAAGGATATCAAGAAAACTGACTTTCTCAGAGTCATAAGACATGGTAAAAAATAAATTTAGGTTGTTAGTATTCATAAGTTCCAAAACTCTCTTGAGCATGTCTTCAGGCCCATCCCAGATGATGAAGATGTCGTCTATGTAGCGCTGCCACATGAGAATGTGGCAGGCACATAGACGCATCATCTCCCAGGAGGAAATCCTTCTCCCACTCCCCCAGGTACAGGTTGGCATATGAGGGTGCACAGCACGTCCCCATAGCCACCCCCTGTACCTGGAGGTAGTGGGAGCCCTGAAACAAAAAAATGTTATGCTGTAAAATAAAATCAAGCATCTGTATGATGAATTGATTAAACTTCCAGTCCGTGGTTGGGCGTTGTCGTAGCACTCTTTGGACAGCTAAAATGCCAAGATCGTGTGGTATGCTGTTGTAGAGTGACTCTACATCTACAGTAACCAAGAGCGCTGATGGTGGTATGACAAGACCTTCCAATATTTGCAGAAGATGGATTGTGTCTTTGGTGTACGAAGGGAGATCCATCACATGAGGTCTGAGGTGCTGGTCAATAACTCGGCTAGCACCTTCAGAGATGGAACCATTACCTGATATGATGGGCCTGCCAGGTGGCCTCAACAGGTTTTTGTGCACTTTAGGAAGTGCATACATCGTAGGGGTACGTGGGTGTCTGGTTCGAATAAAGTCCCAGATATCTTGGTTTATGGCACCATCTCTAAAGGATTCATCAACCAATTGATAGAATTCGCTGTTCATTCTATCCACCGTGGATGAAGAGATTTTGCGATAACACCTAGGATCCCTAAGTATTTTCATGCACATCTCCTCATAATCTGGGTTGTCCATAAGGACGATGTTACCCCCTTTATCTGAGCCTTTGATCGTAATGTTAACATTGTTCTTAAGAGTTTTTAGGGCATGTTTTTGTTCTGGGTTGAGATTAGAATGTGAAGTGTCTTTTTTTAGGACCTCAATCTCTTTAGATGTTTGTCTTACAAATAGAGCTAGAGCCGGGTTCTGGTTAATTGGTGGGAAATTATGAGATTTCCTTTTACATTTTTCGGGGGTAAAAGGTGTCTGATTATTTTCTCCATCATCACCCTCCTCTTCCTCCAAATTCTCCCCCCATATCTGACTCAAGGGGGCGTTTTCCTGAAGTAGGAGATTTAGGTCCCTCAAGGCCTTAAAATCGGCAGCTTTAAGATTAGGTGCTACCTCACTTTCTTGATTCTCTTGTTTAGCATATAAGCTCTTATAAAAAAGCTTACGAGCAAACAGATGAATGTCCTTAACTGTTTCAAAATTATCCGTATTGCTGGTTGGGCAAAAAGAAAGGCCCAATGACAATACTTCATGTTCTAAATCAGATAGCTTGTAAGAGGATAAATTTATGATGTTGAGTTTTCCCCCGGAGTTACCTTGGTCACAAAAGGTTCCATGACTAGTTGTGTCATGGGCGAGGGTGGGATTGGATATATTTTGCCCTTCTCTAAAAAATCCTCCACTGGAAGTGATTGGACTCTAGAGATGGCCCCAGATTTGGGTATTGCCCCCAATTCCCTCTGAGAGGCCGTTTTACTTCGAGTGGTAGATCCCTTGGGGTTGTTCTTGCATGAGGTGTTACACTTTTCAGATATCAATAGGCCACCCTCCTGTGCTGCAGAGAGGCCGGGTCACCCAGAGGACTCACCACCCTGGATAGGTACTGCTATGCTGCGCCTGTGATGCTGTCCCCCTGCTGCTGTGTCAGTCTGCTTCTTTTATCAGCACTTCCTGTGTGAATTTTCGCGCCAGTGTAATGCACCCTAGAGGCCGGAGGCTCTCGAAAAATGGTTGCCAAAAACGTCTGGATGGAAGATAATGTGGGCTCTAAGAAAATGGCCGCCGACAGAAGATAGAGGTCAAGCAGCCATAGCCCACAAAAAGATGGCCGCCGAACGGCAATATCTGCATACAGGGTGGACAAACATGGCCGCCGATCAGCTGATAGGGGCCAGTGGGTGTGGCCGAACCACAGGAAGATGGCCGCCGGGCAGTCACAAGAGGCCAAACTTGGCATGGACCACCTCAAAATGGCCGCCGACAGCATGGAGGAGGAAGGACACAAACACAGGTAAGAAAAAATGACATTTCTTTTAAATGTTAGTTACAGCCAGCCCCGCTCCAGTGGGACCCCCTAGGTGACCCCCAGCACCCAGCAACCTTTAGCTAGAAGCCCAGGGAGGAGGGAAAGGCAGGGAGAGAGGGAAGAAAGGGGCCACAACCACTTACTTGATCTCTCCAGGAATGTCCAGCTAAATCACCCAGCCGAGGCAGGGGAGTTTTACTTACCTATCCTGCATGTATTATGCTGGAAGACATTCCAAACAGACCATCGTCCACGCACGGAAGGTGACTGTTGGCCAGGCATGCTGTGATTGGACCCAGAAGGGACGATCATATGTATGCCCTGGAGCATGACGCTCACCGGACAGGCTGCTGCGACTCGGCCGTAAGGTCAGCCGAAGCTGAGCGGTCCGATGCAAGCCTTGGAGCGTAAGCTCACCGGCCAGGCTGCTGCGACTCGGCCGTAAGGTCAGCCGAAGCTGAGCGGTCCGATGCAGGCCCTGGAGCGTAAGCTCACCGGCCACCCGTGGAGCGACGGGCATGTCGTGGAAAACCCAGCGGGTAGCTAGGGTCGGCACACGCTCGATGGCCGAAACTGGGGAGACTACAAGGATCGAGGATCCAGCCTGTCACCCAGTCGGCAGTTGATCGAAGATCGCAGGAAACAACAAATGTAGCAAAAAAAAAAAATATATATATATATATCTTTTTTCCCCGGACCAATGGGCCCGAAGGGAGCCATGTCCTACTCCTTGCTAGACAGAAAAAAACTGATCTGCGAAGATGCAGACTGAGAGGTTATACCCAGAGGGTCCGCCCCCTGGGCGGTACTGTAGAAGGTGTGAGGCAACACTTTTTACAAGTTTTTCTGCCTAGTCACTCCTAATTAACGGATAATACCCACTTTGTCAATAGAGAAGCTGTGTCGGTCCATGGACGAAAGAGTAATCATTTTTGCTTGTACATCATTGGATGGTGGAAGTCAGCCGACCTTCACCACATTCGCTAAGCTCTGGGGAAATATCCCATGCAAAGTGAACAGTCTATGTGCCTTTAGTTAGTCAAATGCTTAGGCTGGGTCCACACTTGTGTGATGTGGGAACCAGGGCGATTCCAGTGCGGGTTACCCATCGCATCTCACACGCAGTCGGTTCACATTGCTCTCTAAAAACCGCTGCGGGTGTCAATGTTAAGTTAATGACACCCCCAGATCGGTTCGCAGATCGCAGTGCGAACTGTGAAACCGGACAGGAGTTTGTATGGCTGAATTGGTATCGCACAGACATCGCATGTGGTGTGCACAGCAATGCGGTGCGTATCAAATGCGATGTCTGGCATGTGATCCCAGCCTGATGGATGTAAAGATGCACTAAATACCCCCCAAAAACATATAGAGGGTTGATTTATTAAAGACAAATAGACTGTTCACTTTGCAAGTGAAGTTGCACTCTGCAAGGCAATTTTCCCCAGAGCTTAGTGAATGGGGTGACGCTCTGCTGACTTCCATCGTCCAATCATGTACAAGAAAAAAATTCAGTTTTGTTTAGTTTTGTTTCCTTGCACATGATTGGGGATTATTTTGAAGGTGAAGCTTCATCACATTCACCAAGAATTGGGGAAATTCCCTTGCGAAGTGAACAGCCTATTTGCTTTTAATAAATCAAATCCTTATGGATGTAAAAAATCACTAAAGACCCCCCAAAACATTGAGGGAGTTGATTTAGTAAAGGCAAATAGAATGGTCACTCTACAGTGGAAGTTGCACTTCACTAGGCACTTTTCCCCAGAGCTTAGTGAATTGGGTGAAGCTCTGCTGACATCCATTATCCAATCATATACAAAAAATAAATGCTGTTTTTTTTCATTTTCCTTGGACGCGATTGGGTATTACCCTATTTATCGGCATATAACACGCACAGGCATATAACACGCACCCTAACTTTGAGAGGGAAGTTTCAGGAAAAAAACTTTCCACAGCCCCCTGCGTATAACACGCAGGCACAGATTACCCTCTAATTTCAGGGTAAAAAAGTGAGTGTTATACGCCAATAAATACAGTATTTGGAAAGTGAAGCTTCATTGCACTCAGCAAGCTCTAGGGAAAATGTCTTCCTTTGTGAAGTGCAACTTCCCCTGCAAAGTGAACAGCCTATTTGCCTTTAGTAAATCAAATGCTTATGGAAGTAAAAACTCACTAAAGACCCCCCAAAACATATAGGGGGCAGATTTACTGATTTACAAGACAAATAGACTGTTCACTTTGCAAGTGAAGTTGCACTCTGCAAGGCAAATATCCCCAGAGCTTAGTGAATGGGGTGAAGCTCTGCTGACTTCCATCGTCCAATCATGTACAAGAAAACATGTTTTTTTTGTTTCCTTACACGTGATTGGGTATTATTTGGAAAGTGAAGCTTCATCGTATTCACTAAGAACTGGGGAAATTCCCATGTCAAAGTTAACAGCCTATTTGCCTTTAGTAAATCAAATCCTTATGGATGTAAAATCTCACTAAGGACCCCCCAAAACATATAGGGGGTTGATCTACTAAAGGCAAATATACTGTTCACTTTGCAATGGAAGTTGCACTTTTCGAAGGCAATTTTCCCCAGAGCTTAGTGAATTGGATGAAGCTCTGCTGACTTTCATCATCCAATCATATGCAAAAAAAAAAATAAATGCTGTTTTTTATTTTTTCTTCATTTTCCTTGCAGGTGATTGGGTATTATTTGGAAAGTGAAGCTTCATTGCACTCAGCAAGCTCTAGGGAAAATTCCTTTCTGAAGTGCAACTTCTCCTGCAAAGTGAACAGCCTATTTCCCTTTAGTGAATGAACCTTGCTGTGGCATGTCCTTTTATGCAAGTTCCAAATGGGCTGTATAAAAAGCATGGCCATCCGGGCTTTTAGATTTTCTTTATTTGGCTGGCCTTTTGCTATTGACCACTACTGACTGTTTTACCAAAATGATCCAAAATGTGACATGGCTAAAAAAAAAAATGCTCTGATAAGAAAAATGGTGAATTGACTGGGGCATGGTGAAATGTATCTGAACCCAAGAACAAAAAGTGCAAGTGCTGCAGCCAGTGGCGCGACAAGGTCATCTAGAGCCCAGGGAGAACATGCCAAATTGCATCATCTTTAGAAGAGGCTTCCTTCTGGGATGACAGCCATGTAGACCAATTTGATGCAGTGTGTGGCGTATGGTCTGAGCTCTGACAGGCTGACCCCCCACCCCTTCAACCTTTGCAGAAATGCTGGCAGCACTCATACGTCTATTTCCCAAAGACAACCTCTGGATATGATGCTGAGCATGTACACTCAACTTCTTTGGTCGACCATGACGAGGCCTGTTCTGAGTGGAACCTGTCCTGTTATACCGCTGTATGGTCTTGGTCACTGTGGTGCAGCTCAGTTTCAGGGTCTTGGCAATCTTCTTATAGCCTAGGCCATCTTTATGTAGAGCAACAATTCTTTTTTTCAGATCCTCAGAGAGTTTTTTGCCATGAGGTGCCATGTTGAACTTCCAGTGACCAGTATGAGAGAGTGAGAGCGATAACACCAATTTTAACACACCTGCTCCCCATTCACACCCGAGACCTTGAAACACAGAGTCACATGACACCGGGGAGGGAAAATGGCTAATTGGGCCCAATTTGGACATTTTCACTTAGGGGTGTACTCACTTTTGTTGCCAGCGGTTTAGACTTAAATGGCTGTGTGTTGAGTTATTTTGAGGGCACAGCAAATTTACACTGTTATACAAGCTGTACACTCACTACTTTACATTGTAGCAAAGTGTAATTTCTTCAGTGTTGTCACATGAAAAGATATAACAAAATATTTACAAAAATGTGAGGGGTGTACTTACTTCTGTGAGATACGGTATGAGCAACATGTGACAGCAAAAATCAACGCCCCCCTCCCAAAAAAGAGCACTAATCTGCATGCTTACCACCTACGCATTAATATTCCCTCCTCCCAGTACAAATCAACCCCCTGGTGAAATCCTCCTTCCCAGCACAAATCTCCCCCCCCCCCACATCCCCCCAGCACAAATGCGCTCAACCCAAAAAAAAGCCACTTCTCCTAGCACAAATTCTCTACCCCTCAAATTTCCCCACTGAGTACACATCTTCTGCCCCCCCACTCCAAATCTCCCCTCCCAGCATCCCTCCTCCTTCTACCATAAATCCCCCCCCCCCCAATCATCCCTACTAGCACGGATTCTCCCCCAAAAATATTTTTTCCTACTCCCTCTACCATATCACCTCTTCTAGCACAAACTTCCCAAAGCCCCCTCCTAGTACAAATTATTTTCCTCCCTCCCAACACAAATCCCCTTAAATCACCACTCCTAGCACACCAACTCAAATTTCCCTTCCTAGACCAATCCTTTTCCCTGCTGACCCCCCAAATTCCCCCTCCCAACACAAATCCCATCCCCCAACACAAATCCCCTCCCCCAATCTCCTCGTGGTGCCCCCCCACCCACCTCACATGATACCACAGTGCCCAGGGCAGCCGCCCCTCCTGCCCATCCCTTGTCTCTGACCTGTTTGCAGCTTACCTTTCCTTATATGCGATGGCTGCATTTGTTTTATTTTTTTCACACTTTTTTCCCTTTATTTTCACAGAGTGATCCTGCCAGGAACACACTTCCTATTCCAAGGTGACAACTGTACTGATCCTGGGAAGTGCAGCATTGTCACCCTAACAAGGGAGGGTATTAGAACTATATAACACCCCCCCCCCCCCCCCGCCATGGGCGAGGAGGTGTTTTTCAGTCAATGGAGATACCTTGGAAATTGTGCTAACTGATAATTGTCCACAGAGGAGAATAGCACAGGAAGTTATTACAAGATTGCTGGCTGGGTGAACATTCTTTTTTGAGGTTTCTGTCCTGAGAGCACATTGAATGAACTTTCAAAGATAGTAAGGATCAGGTGCCAAGGGGACAGGTTCCTGATCAAGTGACCACTGTAACAGCCAATCACAGTGGTCACAAAAATGGGCAGTCCATCCTGCTACCCTCTGTGCTTAGGGCCTTACGCCCGTCTCAGAGCTGGTCCAAGCTCTGCGGGGTTCCCGACAATAATATCAGGATCTGCCCAGATTCCTGACCAGCAGCTGGCTCAGCATATCAGCATGCCACTGAGGGCCTGAGCCAGCTGCTCCCCCTCCACAGCCCAACGCACCAGTGAGCGCTGGAGGAAGAAAGTGGAGAGCCGTGAATGACAGTCACCACTCTCAACTCAGTGGAGACCTAGAACTGAGCAATCAGCAGTCACGTGATCATGATGCTGCATCCACATATTTGAGTATGTATGTTTGTTTTTTGCAATTCCATACTTCTCTTTAAAGTGATACTTAAATCATTTTTTTTAATATAAAAATAACAAACATGTTATACTTACCTGCTCTGTGTAGGGCTTTTGCACAGAGCAGTCCAGATCCTCCTCTTCTCTGGTCCCTCGCTGGCGCTTTTGGCCCCTCCCTCCTGCTGAGTGCCCCTACAGCAAGCAGTGTGTCCATTCCGACACAGAGCCGCAGTTCGGCCCAACCCCTCCTCCCTCCTCATTGGCTCACTGCTTTTGACAGAAGTGGGAGCCAAAGGCGCAGCACTGCCATCTCAGCCAAAAGAGGAGGGAGAGTCCTGGGCAGCCGAGACTCTCTTGCAACATCGCAGGTTCGAGATGTGCTCCGTTAAGTATTAGGGGGGCTGAGGGGGCCTGCTGCACAGCTGGACTGGATGCGCTGGAAAGAGCCATCAGAAGATGGGGACCCTGTAGTCATAAAGGGATGGACATGGTCAGTGACAATACTCAGGTAGGCCGTGGGGTTTAAACGATGCTCCATTGGTACTGTGGGGCCCAAAGTGTGCCAATAAAATATCTCCCACACCATTACATCCCCACCACCACCAGCCTGAGATGTTGATATAAGGCAGGATGGATCCATTGTCCAATTTTGGTGAGCCTATACCAGTGTTTCTCAAATCCAGTACTCAAGGCGCACCAACAGGTCATTTTAAGGCCCCTTTCACACTGCCACGCAATGGTAGGGGCATCTTGGCGATGATAGGGGCAGCTGGACTGGATAATAGCCGCCTGGCAGCCAAATCAAGCTAGTCTGCCGCTGTGTCTAGACCAGTGTTTCTCAACTCCAGTCCTCAAGGCGCCCCAACAGGTCATGTTTTCAAGTTTTCCCTCAGATGAAATGGCTGTGGTAATTACTAAGGCAGTGAAACTGATCAAATAACCTGTGCAAAATAATGGAGAGCCTGAAAACATGACCTGTTGGGGCGCCTTGAGGACTGGAGTTGAGGAACACTGGTCTAGACCCAGTAAAGCCAGGACCGATTGTACAGTCCAGCTGCCCCTACCATCGCCAAGACCTGCCATTCAATTGGACACATCCTGGACCGTTCCCAGTGGAGGTACAATGCAGGTAGCCGCTATTGATACACACCTCTGCACTGTCAATTGAGTAAGCCTTTATTTTCAATATCTTCAATAAACTTCAAGGTTTTACATGACTATTGGTGTGCTTTACAGTATTGCTAGTCTTCACCCCTAATAACTTTTGAGAGAAGAATTGTGAATCTAAGTGCTTTAGGAACCTTGCTGCTTGTTTTAATATCTTATACTCTCCAAGGAGTACCCTTCAGCAGCTATGATCTAGAAGTTTGGTATTAACTATTGCGTAGGGATGAGCTTCGTGTTCGAGTCGAACATACGTTCGACTCGAACATCGGCTGTTCGATCGTTCGACGAAGATCGAACGATTTGGGCCGTTCGCGCCAAATTCGAGCGACGCGAGCGGCCCACAATGCACTACGCCATCGCAGTGTCATCCAGGCGCTGTGATTGGCCAAGCATGCACTGTGACCCCGCATGCTTGGCCAATCACAGCGCCGGCAGCGAGGAGAGCAATGATTGGCCACAGGCAGGATGCCTGTGGCCAATTATTGCTGATGGGGTTTAGTACACGCCCCACACTATAAAAGGCCGCCAGCGTGGCGGCCTTGTGTAGTGTGTTCCGGAGCAGGGAAAGAGAAGCATAGGCAGGGACAGTGTCATTATTTTTCCTTTACTAATCCTGGATTCCTTGTGTTTAGGGACAAATAAGGATAGGTAGGGAGAGTGTCAGTGACAGTGTGCTATTCTGTGCTAATCCTTGTTTGTAGGGACAGAGAGGTACAGTGAGGGAAAGTGTCAGTGTGCTATTCTGTTCTAAAACTATTTTGCTGAACCATATTTTCAATCCTTGAGTTGAGGGACAGAGAGGTACAGTGAGTGAAACTGACAGTGTGCTATTCTGTTCTAAACCAATTTTGCTGTTCCATATTTTCAATCCTTGAGTTGAGGGACAGAGAGGTACAGTGAGTGAAACTGACAGTGTGCTATTCTGTTCTAAACCAATTTTGCTGTTCCATATTTTCAATCCTTGAGTTTAGGGACAGAGAAGGACACTCGTAGAAATTATCAGTGTGCTATTCTGTGCTAAATCTTGTTTGTAGGGAGGGACAGAGTAGGACAGTGAGGGAAAGTGTCAGTGTGCTATTCTGTTCTAAAACTTTTTTGCTGAACCATATTTTCAATCCTTGTGTTATAGGGACAGAGAAGGATAGGCAGGGGACAGTGTCAGTGTCATTGTTGCTAAGCCTCCTGCACAATATACACCTGAAGGTAGCCCTTATTGCTGTTTTTCACATCTCCCTGCAGGCCATCCATTAAAATGTCTGGAAGGCAACCAAGGAGAGGCAGACAGTCAGGAGGCAAAAAAAGAGGGCAAGCAGGCTCTGTGTCTGGGGGCAACAGTGCTGGTCGTGTACGCGGTGCATTGTCATCAGCACATGGCCATCGGACATGCTTGTCCTTGTTTTCGGCAGCTGGACATGTTGAGCCACATCATGCCGAAGACTTGGTAGAGTGGATGACCAAGCCCACCTCATCCTCCTCATCCTCTCTCACCCAGGCTCAGGGTACTGGCAAAGCAGCTGCCAAAGCGTCCTCTTCTCTGGTATCATTATCTTCATTAGTCAATCCTTCCCTAGACCCACCATGCCCTCCTCCTGAGGAGTCCCCCGAACTGTTTGATCACAGTGTTGGGTACATGCTCCAGGAGGATGCCCAGCGTTTGGAAGGATCTGATGATGATACCCAGCTAGAGGAAGGCAGCAGCGTGAGAGCAGAGAGAGGGGATGCTCAAGAAGGACACCAATCTGGCAGTCATGTTCCAGCAGCTGTAGCATACTGCCAGATTGGCTCCAGTGATGAGGAGGGAGGGGATGATGAGGTCACTGACTCCACGTGGGTGCCTAATAGGAGAGAGGAGGAGGAGGAGGATGAGGAGGAGGCACATCTCCAACGAGGCAGGATGCCCTTGAGTGGCCAGCGTATGGGCAGCACACCGACGGAATTACACCGCAGAGCTCCGCCTGTGCAGGGCGCTGCCTCTGCCCGTCATTCAAAAAGTTCTTTGGTGTGGGCCTTTTTTGAGGCGAGTGCATCAGATCGCACAGCTGCTGTTTGCAACATATGTCTCAAGCGTATATCGCGTGGCCAAAACATCAGCCGCTTGGGCACCACATGCTTGATCAGACATATGTTGACCTGCCATGCAGCTCGTTGGCAAGCCTACCTCAAAGACCCACACCAAAGAACAAAGCTGACCTCTTCTTGCACCGCATCAGCTGGGATCTCCAACCCCACTATACCTTCACTCCTCTCTGAAACCTGCTCTGAGAGGAATGAAGGTGTAGAATTAGGTGTGTCACAGCCAAGTACTTGCGGCCACTCTGCTAGCAGTACACCAACGTCCGATTCTAGCAGGCAAATTTCCCTGCCCCAGCTGCTGGACCGTCGAAAGAAGTTCACTCCCAGCCATCCACATGCCCAGCGGTTGAATGCTAGCTTGGCTAAATTGCTAGCGCTTCAACTGCTGCCTTTTCAGTTGGTAGACTCGGCCCCCTTCCGTGAGTTTGTGCAATGTGCGGTTCCTCAGTGGCAGGTTCCCAAACGACACTTTTTCGCACGGAAGGCTATTCCGGCTCTCTACAGGCATGTGGAAGGCAATGTCTTGGCCTCGCTGGACAGGGCGGTCAGCGGTAAGGTGCATATTACCGCTGACTCATGGTCCAGCAGGCATGGACAGGGACGTTACCTTTCTTTCACGGCCCATTGGGTCACTCTTTTGGCAGCTTGGAAGGATGCAGGACAAGGTGCAGTAGTGTTGGAGGTTGTTCCACCGCCACGCCTCCAAAATGCTACTACTGGTTGTGACACACCTCTCTCCTCCACCCCCTCCTCTTCTTCTTCCTCCATGGCCTCTTCCTGTGGTTTGTCCTCGGAACCAGCGGTGCTCCGTAGGCGTTCAAGGGGCTACGCAAGTACGCAGGCAAAAAGATGCCATGCCGTGCTTGCGCTGGTGTGTTTGGGGGACAGGAGCCACACTGGGGCAGAGGTCCTGTCTGCTCTGCAGGGGCAGGCCGAGAGGTGGTTGACGCCACGCCAGCTTAAGCCAGGAATGGTGGTTTGCGACAATGGCACCAACCTCCTCTCCGCCCTCCGACAGGGACAACTGACCCATGTGCCCTGTATGGCTCACGTCCTTAACCTGGTGGTGCAGCGGTTCTTGGGCAGGTACCCGGGTTTACAGGATGTCCTGAGGCAGGCCAGGAAAGTCTGTGTGCATTTCCGCAGATCTTATAATGCCAGTGCTCGCCTGGCTGAGCTTCAAAAGGAGTTGAACCTGCCCAAGAACCGCCTTATATGTGACATGCCCACCAGTTGGAACTCAACGTTGGCCATGCTGCAGCGGCTGCACACGCAGCAGAGGGCCATCAATGAGTACCTGTGCGACTACGGCACCAGGACAGGGTCAGGGGAGCTCGGGTTTTTTTCACCACGCCAGTGGGGCATGATCAGGGATGCATGCACTGTCCTGGCACCATTTGAGGAGGCCACGAGGATGGTGAGCAGTGACAGTGCATACATCAGTGACACTGTACCTCTTGTCCACCTGTTGGAGCACACGCTGCGTGGAATAATGGACAGGGCACTTGAGGCAGAACAGAGGCAGGAAGAGGAGGACTTCCTTGCCTCTCAAGGCCCTCTTTACCCAGACAGTGTTCCTTCTGTCCCACCCATCGCACAGGAAGAGGAGGAGGAGGAGGAGGAGGAGGAGGAGGAGGAGGATTGTGTCAGCATGGAGGTGGAGGCTGGCACTCAGCATCATCAGCAGCAGTCTTTTAGGGATGATTTACAGTCCCAAGAAACCAGTGGACTTGTACGTGGCTGGGAGGAGGTGGCTGCGGATCATGTCGTCCTTAGTGACCCAGAGGACTCCGGACTAAATGCCTCAGCTAACCTACGCTGCATGGCCTCCCTGATCCTGCAAAGTCTGCGGAAGGATCCTCGTATTCTTCGGATCAAGGAGAGGGACCATTACTGGCTGGCCACTCTCCTTGATCCACGGTACAAGGGTAAGGTTGCGGACCTTATCGTACCGTCGCAGAGGGAGCAGAGGATGAGACAACTCCGGGAGGCCTTGCAGAAAGGTCTGTGCAACGCGTTCCCAGAGACTGGGAGGTTACAAACTCCTGGTCCTGGACAACGAGTTGCTGAGGCTTCGGGCAGTCAAAGAAGGAGCGGTGGGGAAGGTGGCCGTCTGACCGATGCGTTCAGACAATTCTTTAGTCCGCAGCCCCAAAGTATGATCGGTTCCAGCAACCATCGCCAGCGTCTGATATACATGGTCCAGGAATACCTAGGGGCAAGGTCAGACTTGGACACCTTCCCCACCGAAAATCCTCTGGCTTACTGGGTCTTGAGGATGGATCACTGGCCAGAGCTTGCACAGTATGCAATTGAGCTACTGACCTGTCCTGCATCCAGCGTTCTTTCAGAACGCACATTCAGTGCTGCTGGAGGATTTGTCACGGATCACAGGGTGCGCCTGTCCACCGACTCGGTTGATCCACTGACTTTCATCAAGATGAACCAGTCTTGGATCACCACCAGCTACCACACACCAGATGCTGATATAACAGACTAATTGATTTTAAAATGTCACATCCCTTCAAGACTGATGCTGATGCTGAGTGCCTGTGCTGTTATGTTGACTGGCTATCCTCCTCCTCCTCCTCAATGATACGATTAACGATGATAGCTTGGAAGATCATTTTGGTTTATGGGTGACGCCACCAGTGGCTAAGGCCCAATTTTTCAGCCCCTGTTTAACAGGGGCGTGTAATTAAAATTTTTGATGCAATACTTTGCAACAGGCCTCATTGCTGTGCTCCAAGTACAGTATCTGTGAGGGGTTGCAGTGTTGTGCCACCAGTGCCTAAGGCCCAATTTTTCAGCCCCTGTTCAACAGGGGCATGCAATTATAATTATTGATCTAATAATTCACAGCAGGGCCCATTGCTGCGCCCACCAAGAGTAACTGTCAGGCCTTACAGTGTTGTGGCACCAGCACCACCATCACCACCACCACCACCACCACCAAAGGCCCAATTTTTCAGCCCCTGTTCAACAGGGGCATGCAATTATAATTATTGATCTAATAATTCACAGCAGGGCCCATTGCTGCGCCCACCAAGAGTAACTGTCAGGCCTTACAGTGTTGTGGCACCAGCACCACCATCACCACCACCACCACCACCAAAGGCCCAATTTTTCAGCCCCTGTTCAACAGGGGCATGCAATTATAATTATTGATCTGATAATTCACAGCAGGGACCATGGCTGCGCCCACCAAGAGTAACTGTCAGGCCTTACAGTGTTGTGGCACCAGCACCACCATCACCACCACCACCACCACCACCACCACCAAAGGCCTAATTTTTCAGCCCCTGTTCAACAGGGGCATGCAATTATAATTATTGATCTAATAATTCACAGCAGGGACCATTGCTGCGCCCACCAAGAGTAACTGTCAGGCCTTACAGTGTTGTGGCACCAGCACCACCATCAAAGGGCCAATTTTTACTACCACTGATCAACAATTATATGTTATTACAATTCCTGATATTATACTTGACAGCAGGGCGTTCCAGCACCCACCAAGAATAACTGTGAGTGCTTTCAGTGTTGTGCCAACACCAACACCTTAGGGGCCAATTTCTGCAGAGTATATACGGAAGGTCCCTACTTTCAAACATCCAACTTACAAACTACTACTACTTGCAAACGGAAGAAGACAACAGGAAGTGAGAGGAAATCTACCCCTAGGAAGGAAAATTCTCTCCTGTAAGAATTAATATGGGAGAAAGGTGTCTCCTCTCTACTGATGCTTTATCACCAATCCTTGTTTCAATAAAAACACCACATTTCAAAAACAGTTGTCATTGGGACGCAAAGTGAGGTGAAATGTTCTGAACAGGGGCACAGACAGCAAAAAAAATGTGACAGGGGTGATAACCGTTCCCTATGTTTTACAAAAAGCTAAAAAAAAGGAATTTGCCATGGAGCTCCACTTAAACAATGCAGCTGTTCAAAATTATAAACAGATTCTACATAAGAACAAACCTACAGTCCCTGTCTTGTATGCACCGCCTGTATACGGCTGTTTAGAGTATATAGGTCCTTTTTTATTTTGTGTGCGGGGTTCCCCTTAATATCCATACAAGACCCAAAGGGGCTGGTAATGGGCTGGGGTAGGGGGGGGGGGTTGATGGGGTAGCTATGCCATTTTTCCTAAAGATTTTCATCCATATTACCGGGACCAGACATTGCATTAAAGCCGCAAGCAGTTTTAAATGACTTTTTTCCCTTTAGAAATGTTATTTTGTGCAGGGACAGTTCTAAACACGGGAAACACGTGGCACTTCACAGGCATACTTTAGACACCCCCCAGGTACAATATTTAAAGGAATATTTGACTTTTTTTTTTTCACTTTATGCATCATTAAAATGACTGCTCCCGGAAAACGTCCGTTTTTAAAACTTCTTTTTGCATTGATACATGTCCCCTGGTGCAGAAGCCGGGTTCCCAAACTCTGTTTCGGACAATAACATGGATAATAGTCGTTATAATTAGCACTTTAGAATCCGAACGTTCGCATCCATTGTATTTAATAGGGTTCTAATGTTCGTGCGAACTTTCGGTCCGTTCGCGGGTTCTGGTGCGAACCGAACCCGGGGGTGTTCGGCTCATCACTACTATTGTGCTCTACATAGCAATTGTTGCTCTTCAGCAGGCGCCTGATCTCTCTTTGCTTGTCTTCTACCACTGGTGTAAGTAGTTACACCTTTGAGACAAAGAAAGGAGATTGAGGACATGGCCTCATCCAGTCCAGCTGCCCCTGCCATCACCAAGATGCCCCTGCCATCACCAAGATGCCCCTACCATCACCAAGATGCCCCTACCATCACCAAGATGCCCCTACCATCACCAAGATGCCCGTGAAAAGGGCCTTAAAACGCGACCTGTTGGTACGCCTTGAGGACTGGAATTGAGAAACACTGATATAGGCTGATGAGTCTCGATTTCAGCTGCGACATTCAGATGATGGGGTCAGAATTTGTTGTAAACAACATAAAAGCATGGATCCATCCTGCCTTGTATGGTGGTGTAATGGTGTGGGGGATATTTTCTTGGCACACTTTGGCCCCCTTAGTACCAATTGAGCATCATTTAAACCCCACGGCCTATCTGAATATTGTCACTGACCATGTCCATCCCTTTATGACTACAGTGTCCCCATCTTCTGATGGCTCCTTCCAGCAGGATAATGCATCATGTCACAAAGCTCCAATCATCTCACCACTGGACAATGAGGTCCCTGTACTCCAATGGCCTCCACAGTCACCAGATCTCAATCCAATAGAGCAGTGGTCCCCAACCTTTTTGGCACCAGGGACCGGTTGCGTGGAAGAAAATTGTGCCAAGGACCGGGGGGGGGGGGGGGGGGGGTTATGATTTTTTGCGGGCAATGGCTGGTGTTAGCGCTTCAATCATCATGGCACCATGCGTAATATGGTGTCAGGGTGATTGAAGCGCATTATTTCTATTATTACATTGTAGTAATAAATAAAATAGTTCAACTCACCATAATGTAGAATCAGTGGGAGCCCTGAGCGTGTCACTTGCCACTGTCGCCTGCTACCAGATGTGGATAGTCACTTGCCACATCACCTGCCACGCTTACTGCCACAAGATGTGAATTGTCACTTGCCACGTTGCCTGTCACCAGATGCGGAATGTCACTTGCCACATCACCTGCCACGCTTACGGCCACAAGATGCGGAATGTCACTTGCCACATCACCTGCCACAAGATGTGGATTGCCACCTGCCACGTTGCCTGTCACCAGATGTGGAATGTCACTTGCCACCTGCCACGTTGCCTGTCACCAGATGTGGAATGTCACTTGCCACCTGCCACGTTGCCTGTCACCAGATGTGGAATGTCACTTGCCACCTGCCACGTTGCCTGTCACCAAATGTGGAATGTCACTTGCCATGCCACCTGCCACATTGCCTGTCACCAGATGCTGAGGGGGTGAACTACAAGTCCCAGCACACCTCACCTGTACTCCCACACACAGCTCACCTGTCACTGATGATGTCACATCTCTGTGGGATCGCCCCTCTGGATGTAGCAGGGTGTCTCCCTCGTCTTGCTGCAGCCGGTCTCACCTGGCAGAGGGAGGGTTCGGGACTCCTTCGGCTGTCACTCTCTGGCTCCACCCTTCTGCCATTCCTGATTAGCTGTCCGGGGGGGGGGGGGGGGGGCAGGCAATCTGTGCCGCTGAACAAGGAATCTCAGAAAGTTCTCACAGGAGCCGCGGGAGAGCGGCGATGCGGGGCAGGCAGTGTGAGATGATGTCATCTCTCTGCTCCTTCTGACACTGAGACAGAGCACTGGCTTTGAGGGCGGAAGAGCGGTGATGCAGGGGGCGGAGAGAGATGATATCTCTGCTTGCCCGCTCGCTTCTTCAATCCACCCAGCGCTCTCATGCCGGCAGCCCAGCATGTCTCTTGAGGGCCACCCGCACCCGCGGCCCGACTGCAGAAGGGCCACGGCCCGGAGGTTGACGACCCCTGCAATAGAGCACCTTTGGGATGTGCTGGAGCGGGAGATTCGCATCATGGATGTGACGCCAACAAATCTGCAGCAACTGCGTGATGTTATCATGTCACTATGGACCAAGAGCTTATCATTCCAACACTTTGTTGAATCTATGCCATGAAGAATTAAGGTGGTTCTGAAGGCAAAAGGGGGTCCAACCCAGTACTAGCAATACTTACAATCTAAGGTCCCTATCTCACAATCATACATATATATACTAGGACCAAGTTGGACAGGGGCCAATTAGCCTACCAGCATGTATTAGGAGTGTGGGAGGAAACCGGAGTACCCAGAGGAAACCCACGCAGGTACAGGGAGAACATGCACACTCCTGACAGGTAGTGCTGTGGTTGGGATTCGAACTGACGACCCAAGTGCTGTTAGGCAAAAGTGCTATCTTGCTTATACTGGCCCAGGGGCAAATGCCCACCAGCTTACCAGCCTAGTCCACCCCTGGATAGTTATCAAATAAATAAATACTTCTCACTATTATGTGTGTTACCCTTTAACCCTTTTTTTTACCATCTTTCATTCTCATTGTATCATCCTTATTTGCCCTTCATCCTGCAGATCGTCTCCAATTCTCCAGCATGTACAGTTCCTACCTGTTGTAAAATATCTGCCCAACCTCATCAATCTCCTTTGGATTCCTCATAGCAGAAGACTGTATAGGAAAGCACTGAAGCGCTGTGATATTTGTCACATGACACTTTGCAGTCCTGTCATGGAACCGGTTGTGCAGTGCCGCTGTAGGTTGGTGTGTGAGCAGGGAATATGCTGTGCTGGAATTCTGACACAAGAGCTCTGTAAGAACCGACTGGCAAATGTTATGGAACACGGTGTCTTATTCTGTGCTTTTTTTCAATTCAAGGTTGTACAAAAGCTCTTTAATTATAAACAACTTTAATATTTTTTTATTATTATTTTGCCTTTTTAATACATGTAAAATATTTAACTTAGGGTAAATTATTCCCTTATAGAGTACAATATTTGGGGTACAGTGTCGGAAGGACATAAATAGAATTAGGGGTGCTTATTTCAGATTATTGAAAAATGAGCAAACGGTGCAGATGGGTAGTGGGGAAAGAAAATAGATTTTTCGGGTGTATCACTAGAGGGGTCACCAGCAGCACGAGGAGGTCCGGATTCCCCTGTATAGATCTTTAGTTACCATTAGAGGGGTCACCAGCAGCAGGAGGAAGGAGGTCCGGATTCCTCTATATAGATCTTTAGTTACCATTAGAGGGGTCACCAGCAGCACGAGGAGGTCCGGATTCCCCTGTATAGATCTTTAGTTACCATTAGAGGGGTCACCAGCAGCAGGAGGAAGGAGGTCCGGATTCCTCTATATAGATCTTTAGTTACCATTAGAGGGGTCACCAGCAGGAGGAAGGGGGTCCTGATTCCCCTATATAGATCTTTAGTTACCATTAGAGGGGTCACCAGCAGGAGGAAGGAGGTCCTGATTCCTCTATATACATCTTTAGTTACCATTAGAGGGGTCACCAGCAGCAGGAGGAAGGGGGTCCTGATTCCTCTATATAGATCTTTAGTTACCATTAGATGGGTCACCAGCAGGAGGAAGGAAGTCCTGATTCCCCTATATAGATCTTTAGTTACCATTAGAGGCGTCACCAGCAGGAGGAAGGGGGTCCTGATTCCTCTATATAGATCTTTAGTTACCATTAGAAGGATCACCAGCAGGAGGAAGGGGGTCCTGATTCCTCTATATAGATCTTTAGTTACCATTAGAGAGGTCACCAGCAGGAGGAAGGAGGTCCTGAGTCCCCTATATAGATCTTTAGTTACCATTAGAGGGGTCACCAGCAGGAGGAAGGAGGTCCTGATTCCTCTATATAGATCTTTAGTTACCATTAGAGGGGTCACCAGCAGGAGGAAGGGGGTCCTGATTCCTCTATATAGATCTTTAGTTACCATTAGAGGGGTCACCAGCAGGAGGAGGTCCTGATTCCCCTATATAGATCTTAAGTTACCATTAGAGGGATCACCAGCAGGAAGAAGGAGGTCCTGATTCGTCTATATAGATCTTTAGTTATAACTAAAGTGATCACCAGCATGAGGAAGGAGGTCCTGATAACATTATATAGGTCTTTAGTTATCACTAGAGGGGTCACCAGCAGGAAGAGGTCCTGAGGGTGCTTATTTCAGATGACTGAAAAATGAACAGACGGTGCAGCCCGGCATGGGGATAGAAAAAAGCTTTTTCGGGTGTATTACTAGTGGGATCACCAGCAGGAAAAGGGAGGTCCTGATTCCCCTATATAGATCTTTAGTTAACATTAGAGAGGTCACCAGCAGGAGGTAGGAGGTCCGGATTCCCCTATATAGATCCTTAGTTACCATTAGAGGGGTCACCAGCAGGAGGAAGGAGGCCCGGATTCCCCTATATAGATCCTTAGTTACCATTAGAGGGGTCACCAGTAGGAGGAAGGAGGTCCTGATTCCCCTATATAGATCTTTAGTTACCATTAGAGGGGTCACCAGCAGGAGGAAGGAGGTCCGGATTCCTCTATATAGATCCTTAGTTACCATTAGAGGGGTCACCAGCAGGAGGAAGGAGGTCCTGATTCCCCTATATAGATCTTTAGTTACCATTAGAGGGGTCACCAGCAGGAGGAAGGAGGTCCTGATTCCTCTATATAGATCTTTAGTTACCATTAGAGGGGTCACCAGCAGGAGGAAGGAGGTCCTGAGTCCCCTATATAGATCTTTAGTTACCATTAGAGGGGTCACCAGCAGGAGGAAGGAGGTCCTGATTCCTCTATATAGATCTTTAGTTACCATTAGAGGGGTCACCAGCAGGAGGAAGGAGGTCCTGAGTCCCCTATATAGATCTTTAGTTACCATTAGAGGGGTCACCAGCAGGAGGAAGGAGGTCCGGATTCCCCTATATAGATCTTTAGTTACCATTAGAGGGGTCACCAGCAGGAGGAAGGAGGTCCTGATTCCTCTATATAGATCTTTAGTTACCATTAGAGGGGTCACCAGCAGGAG
The DNA here is from genome assembly GCA_029206835.1 of Rana muscosa. Classification (NCBI taxonomy): domain Eukaryota; kingdom Metazoa; phylum Chordata; class Amphibia; order Anura; family Ranidae; genus Rana; species Rana muscosa. The sequence goes on from CM055125.1 coordinate 28,623,365, forward strand.
GAAGGAGGTCCTGATTCCTCTATATAGATCTTTAGTTACCATTAGAGGGGTCACCAGCAGGAGGAAGGAGGTCCGGATTCCCCTATATAGATCTTTAGTTACCATTAGAGGGGTCACCAGCAGGAGGAAGGAGGTCCTGATTCCTCTATATAGATCTTTAGTTACCATTAGAGGGGTCACCAGCAGGAGGAAGGAGGTCCTGATTCCCCTATATAAGGGAAAAAAACAGGGAGGGGGAGGCGCTGACCTGAGTGTAGTATTAAAATGATGACTTTAATAGGATAAGATTAAAAACACTTACAAGATGATAGAAGATGCATGCTCGTCAAAGTAAAGTGCAGTCCTGGCATTCCACATGGCTCTGCGGGTCTTACCGCTGTTCCGGGTAGTTGGAAAGGATTGGGCAGCTGGCTGGAATGGATCACAGTGTTTCTCCGGGTCTGATTCCCCTATATAGATGTAGCGGGGTCCCCATATTTGGGGGCCGCTATGTTTGAAATTTAGGGGGTAGCCTGAGCATTAGTTTGGCTCAGGCTGTTTGTTTTCTTTACAATTGGACTCTGCTCTCCAGAGATGTTGTCTGGTCGTACAGTTCCCTTTGACCCGCAGGTGGCGATGTTGCCCAGGTCCCAGGTTGAACCACAGGAAACATTGCAACGTGATTGGGTGTCCTCTCTCGGCAGCCGTGCAGTGGGCGTGTTCTGCCTGCTGTGCATGCTGGGAGAGAGTACTTAAGGGGCAGACGCCATTGGTGAGGGGTCTTCGTCCTCGGCACATACCCCACCTTCGGTGGCCCTCATGGCCAGGGGTGCATGCAGTGGCGGCTGGTGCTCAAAATATTTGGGGGGGCGCAAACAAACTGAAAAAAAAAAAAACATCAATTGCCGCCACTGTGCCCATTAAACGCAGCCACTGTGCCCAAACGCCACCAGTTTGCCCCCTCAAATGCAGCCAGTTTCCCCCCAAATGCAGCCAGTTTCCCCCCAAATACAGCCAGTTTGTCTCCAAATGCAGCCAGTTTGTCCCCAAATACAGCCAGTTTGTTTCCATATACAGCCAGTTTGTCCCCAAATACAGCCAGTTTGTTTCCATATACAGCCAGTTTGTCCCCAAATACAGCCAGTGTGTCCCCAAATACAGCCAGTGTGTCCCCAAATGCAGCCAGTTCCCCCCAAATGCAGCCAGTTTGTCCCCATATACAGCCAGTTTGTCCCCATATACAGCCAGTGTGTCCCCATATACAGCCAGTTTGTCCAAAAAAATCAGCCAGTGTGTCCCCAAACGCAGCCAGTTTGTCCCTGTATACAGCCAGTTTGTCCCCGTATACAGCCAGTTTGTCCCCGTATACAGCCAGTTTGTCCCCATATACAGCCAGTTTGTCCCCGTATACAGCCAGTGTGTCCCCATATACAGCCAGTTTGTCCCTGTATACAGCCAGTGTGTCCCCATATACAGCCAGTTTGTCCCCAAATACAGCCAGTTTGTTTCCATATACAGCCAGTTTGTCCCCAAATACAGCCAGTTTGTTTCCATATACAGCCAGTTTGTCCCCAAATACAGCCAGTGTGTCCCCAAATGCAGCCAGTTCCCCCCAAATGCAGCCAGTTTGTCCCCATATACAGCCAGTGTGTCCCCATATACAGCCAGTTTGTCCCCTTATACAGCCAGTGTGTCCCCCGTATACAGCCAGTGTGTCCCCAAATGCAGCCAGTGTGTCCCCCATATACAGACAGTTTGTCCCCAAATGCAGCCAGTTCCCCCCCCCAGCCCTACACTTACCTTCCTCGGGTCAGCGCCGTCCTTCTAGTCTTCTCCCGCCCTCGATGTCGCTTCAGCCAATCAGGTTACCAGTAACCAGATCCGGTGAACCTGATTGGCTGAAAGGCCTGTCAGTGTTCACCAAGGAACGCACCCCCCGTGCGTCCCTCAGTGAACTATTTGGAAGCCGAATACAGCCTGAGGGCTGTAATCGAAAAGCCCATCAGAGCCGCTGGCTCTGATAAGACACTTCCAAAACACGCGCTTGCCAGGGGGCCGGCCATCTGAATAGTGGGCGGCAGCGGTGACAATACATAGGTTCATGCAATGCATGAACCTATGTATTGTTTTTCAGTGGCGGTGCAGGAGCAAGAGGGGGCGGCGCTCCGGTGCCCTCTATGGACGCACCGCCACTGGGTGCGTGTGAATGTGCTGGGTCCCGGGCACCTTTAGCCCGAGGCCCCATCATTCCAGGTAGGCCCAGTACCTTTAACTGAGGCCTACAACCAAGCAGCAGAATCCCAGGGTGCCCGTGGGAGGGTGACCCGCTCTGAAGGAGAGGCAACCAGGGGAGGACCTTTCTAAGGGGATCGGTGAAGGATGTCGCCGTCTCGGGAGAGGCCTGGTTACCTATCAGAGTGAATGATTCTGTTATACACCATAAGCTCTTGTAACGTGCCCCATTGGCACCTATGGTCTCTAGTTACAAGTGCTGAAAAGTTCGGGCTTAGGAGCTAAAAGGTTCTGTGGCAGAGGCTCTTCTTAACACGTCCCTAGGAGAAACCAAGCTCAAGAAATTGTTTGTGCTTCACTCCGGCTGCTAGGACCGTGAGAGGGAACTATCTGGGTGAGCAAAACCCACTCAGGCTTGAGTGGCGACAAGGGTAAATAAGTGCCTGAACCTGCCTCCCTATCCAACTCTATCTCTATCTTCAACTTTTACTACTAAGTTACTAGCAAAGAGAAAATAAACTCATCTGTTGGAGTTTAACACTGTCCAGACATTGGCCTTCTTATGAGAGAAAATAAGACTTTCCCTACACTCTAGGGACGAGAACCAACGGAACGAGGTAACTCGCTGCAGGACCCAAAACTGTTAACACAGCTCACCCTCTACACAATGGAGGATACCGGGCATGTGGCATGGTGTGTCCTATCCTGCAAGTGGAGGTAAGCAGGACAGGGATCTGTGTGCCACATAGATCTTTAGTTATCACTAGAGGGATCATAAACGTGAGGAGGGAGAATTTGATTCCTCTATATAGATCTTTATTTATCACTAGATGGGTCACCAACTGGAGGAAGGAGGTCCTGATCCCCCTTCATAGATCTTTATTTATTACTAGATGGATCACCAGAAGGAAGACCTTATTCCCATATATAAATCTTTAGTTATCAATAGAGGGATCACCAGCAGGGGTAAGAAGGGACAGGCTTTATGGACCACTTGGTCTTTTTCTGCCATCACTTTTCTATTTTTCTAATATATGTCTAAAGCCCCGTACACACGGTCGGACTTTTGGCCAACAAACTTCATTTTGAGCAAGTTGGACCAACAATCCGACCGTGTGTACGCTCCATCGGACAAACTTTTTTTGCATTTTTCTTGTTTTCATCGGACAAAAGTTGGGTCTGCAAACGGACAAACTTTTGCCCAACAAAAGTCAGATGGCGCAAAGTCAGACAGTGTGTACAGGAAACCATCTGACTTTTGTCCGATGGACTAAACAACTAATGTTAAAATCAACCAACAATAGCAGAAGTTGACCAAAGGGTGGCGGTAAAGAGCAGAAAAGAGCAGAAAAAACACGTGATGTTGCCAAAAGTTTTGGGAAAGTTTGCAGAAAAGTCAGAGTGTGTGTATGCTATGGGTGTTCCCGACCAACTCCGTTCGGACAAAAAGCCACGGAAAAGTCCGATGGAAGTCCGACCGTGTGTACGAGGCTTAAGACTGAGTCTGGTTGTTCGAGACCTCAAATCATAATATTGAGAAGCATATTATATTTGATGTATAACCCCTATTCCCCCCTTATTTCTTTGTGAAACCAACAGTTGTCAGAAAGTGTAGTTTTCCACATTAGTTTCCAGGGTACATCAGCTCCAGTTTTCTCTAAAAACAGACAACAGGTACTCTAGAGGAACAGAACTCCCACCCATTATTTCGTGCCTACACAACGTAATCTGATCCCACAGCTGATCCAACCTCGTGTTGTGTAAGTTGTATGTGAAGCCAAAACCTTTTTTCTTCGTTTTGAATAGTGCAGGGAAGGTTTAGAACCCTGTGTTGTGTTTTTACTCTCATCAGGGGCTCAGAAACGGATACCCACTTCCTGTCCCGCTGCCAATGTTTCACCAAACAGGAAGTAAGGGAAACTCTCTAAAATCAACTAAGACAGAAATAAAACTGCTTTATTTTAGTAAAATAGAGAAAGGCCAGAACCTCTGTTAGTTTTTTATTTCTATGTATGTCCTTGTTTCAGGTTTCCCCTCACTTCCTCTTTGGTGGGAAACCATTGTCAGCAGGGCAGAGAGTGAGCCCCTGATAGCAGTATAAACCAAACTGTCCAAAACTAGAAAAAAGTTTTTGGCCTGACTGTCACGTACCTGGTGGAGATCGAGCAGTAGAGAGGGCTTCTCTTGCACCTCCTGTCCAACGCCCCTGGTAGAGGTGACAGGGAGTGAAGGACACAGAGTGGCACGAGAGCCGATGTAGTAGATGGCACTGGCTGGGCCTTGGCAGAGACCTGATGGCTGGAGATCACCGGGCAGGTACTCAAGACAGGAACTTCGTGTTGCTGGAACAGCAGGCGCAGGCGTAGCCGGAACGGAAGCCAGGGGGTCATCAACAGCCAAGCAGAGCATGTACCGAGACGTGAGGCAGAGACTAATGCCCCGTACACACGATCGTTTTTAATGTCATTTTTTAAACCGACGTTTTTCTCCTCGTTTTTTTTCATGTTTCCTCTCAAGCCTGCCTTGCGTACACACTATCATTAAAAAAAAACGATCAAGCAAAGCGCAGTGACGTTCAACACGTACGACGGCACTATAAAGGGGAAGTTCCGTTCGAATGGCGCCACCCTTCATGTTAGTAAAGTTTGTTGAGCGACGATTCGCGCTTTTCAGTCCGTTACTGTGTAATGAATGTGCTATCTCCATTACGAACGCTAGTTTTACCAGAACGAGCGCTCCCGTCTCATACTTGATTCTGAGCATGCGCGTTTTTTTTCACGTCGTGAAAGCATACACACTATCGTTTTTCACGTCGTTAAAAAAAACGACATGAAAAACGACGTGAAAAAAGAGAGCATGTCCGGAATTTTTAATGGCCGTTTTTCACGTCGTTAAAAATGCTCTGGAGCCTACACACGATCATTTTTAATGGCCATTTTTTAAAATGGCATTTTTAACGGCATGAAAAACGATCGTGTGTATGGGGCATAAGACAGGATACAGGCCGGGTTTGGTACACAGTCGGGCAGCGAGGTACAGGAACATAAGGCAGGAGCAGAGTCAACGCAAGCGGAGGTCACAGGTAGGTGGGCGGAGATCCAAAGACAGGTGCAGGTGAAGCCGGGTCAGACACAAGGAACTGGAACAGATCTGGTAACTGAAAGACCACTCAGCAAAGCGTGCATGTCATTGCCTGGTTTGAATAGGCAGACTGGCGCCGATGCGCGCACGTGTGCTCACGCATGCGCCAGTACATGCCCTTTCTTATGCCGCGTACACACGATCGTGATTCACGGCGGTGAAAACACCGCTGTGAATCACGACAGGAAAAACGAGGGAACGGCTTGTTACCCCACACACGGCCATTTTTCCCGTCATTTTTTCTCTTGGCGAGAAAAACGACCGTGTGTAGGCTCCGCGGCAGTGTTTCCCTATGGGAAAACTGCAGCGGAAAAAAATTACAGGAATCACGACGAGAAAAATTAGAGCATGTTCTAATTTTTCTCGTTGTGATAAATGCCGTTTTTCCCGTCTGGAAAAATGACAAAGAGCCCACAGACAATCGTTTTTCTCGTCCAAAGGAAAAAATTAAATTTTTCCCGACGGGAAAAATGATCGTGTGTACGCGGCATTACATCCTGGTATGCCCATGCCTGTGCGCCAATGCGCGCTTGTTACCCAGGTTTCTCTTAAGCCTCGTACACACGGTCGGACTTCCATCAGACTTTTCCGTGGATTTTTTTCCGAATGGAGTTGGCCGGGAAAACACACATAGCATACACACCACAGGACTTTTCTGCAAAGCCTGAGGGCTTTTGTTGCGGTCGGTGTCCAGGCGGCCTAGGCCTGGACACTTGGAGTTCGTGTTCCATCCCAGACACCTTCAGTCTGGGGTGAGGTACTCAGCTGGAGGCCTGGGGCCCAGTACCTTCCGCTGGGTCCCGCAAGGGAGGGATCATCCTAGGGGGCCCCGGGAGTGGGGCACCCGAATCCAGAGGCGTAAGGGACCGGAGGAGGGACTCACCAGAAGACCTGGTGCAGCAGATTGCCAGTGCCGGGTGTACCTCTGGAGACCGCCCGGAGGGATATCTTTCCCGAACAGGGGCCAAATTCAAAGAGGAAGTTCAGTCCACGTTCAATGACCGGTGGCAGCGGTCCAACTATTTTACTCAGGTCAGTGGCAGAGGCCTGCTATTAGGCCCGTGGCAGGGGCCTCAACAGTTCATCCGGTCTGTGGCAGAGAGCACCCTCACGGTCGGTGGCAGAGACCGTGCGTCAGGCCTATTCGCTAAAAAGGAATAGGAGAGCTTAGTTGTGCCTGGGCCTACTCGTTCCCACACCCCATGTTCGTCTGTTATTGGAAGTTCAACTGAGTGTGTTCACCGTACTGTATGAGAAATAAAGGAGTGTTGGACTTTCGATTGGTGTGGGGCTCTATTATTGGCAGACACATCTCCATGGGACAACTGAGGCTTCGTATGCAGTGGACAGACCTCGAGGTAATTCAACTAACTTTGCTCAACCCTCTTATACACACGAGGGACTAACTTTGCTCAACCCTCTTATACACACGAGAGAAGAGCTTGGCGTAGTGTCCCTGCACTCTCCTCTCCCAGGTACCCCTAGACGCAAGCCATACACCGTAGGAAAGAGGGAGAGTGAGGGTACCGCTACACGTGGGGGTAGGGTTGCCACCTGTCCGGTTTTGACCCGGACAGTCCGGGTTTGAACACATGTGCCCGGGTTTCCACCTGCCGGAAACCCGGGCACACATATCAACTGTCCTGTGGCAGTCGGATCTCTGGCTCTGGCCGCAACAAACATCTAGAGAGGTGCATGATCATCCAGTCACAGTGCCTGCTATCAATGTTCACACACTACCTAAACATCGGTGCGCTCTGTGTGCCTGAGGCTGAGCCCAGCTCAGCAAAGGGCAGTGGCGGGTGCCCTGTGATTGGCCAAGCAGGCTGCAGGTCATGTGCGGGAGTCGGGACGGACCGGAAGGGGACATGAGGGTCTGTAAATGATTCACCTGGAGCAGCGGAGCCGTAGCTGCTGGTCACATGTGGATGCAGGGCTGTCTGTGTCTGTGGATAATCGCGCCTGCCCTGCATGCTCCGGAGTCCTAACTCGTGCTGTGTGTCACTGTCTCCTGAGGACCGAGGTCAGTCTCTCTCATCTGCTCTGTGACCTCTGTCAGCCTCTCTCTCTCTCCTGCCCCCCTCTCTTTCGCCTCTCTCCTGCCTCTCTCTCTCTCCTGCCTCTCTCTCTCTCTCTCCCCTGCCCCCTCTCTTTCGCCTCTCTCCTGCCCCCTCTCTCTCTCCTGCCCCTCTCTCTCTCTCTCCTGCCCCTCTCTCTCTCCTGCCTCTCTCTCTCCTGCCTCTCTCTCTCCTGCCCCCTCTCTTTCGCCTATCTCCTGCCCCTCTCTCTCTCTCCTGCCCCTCTCTCTCTCTCTCCTGCCCCTCCCTCTCTCTCCTGCCCCTCTCTCTCTCTCCTGCCCCCCTCTCTCTCTCCTGCCCCTCTCTCTCTCTCTCCTGCCCCCCTCTCTCTCTCTCCTGCCTCTCTCTCTCTCATGCCCCCCTCTCTTTCACCTCTCTCCTGCCTCTCTCTCTCCTGCCCCCTCTCTTTTGCCTCTCTCCTGCCTCTCTCTCTCCTGCCCCCCTCTTTCGCCTCTCTCCTGCCTCTCTCTCTCTCCTGCCCCCCCTCTCTTTCGCCTCTCTCCTGCCCCCCTCTCTCTCTTCTGCCTCCCCTCTCTTCTGCCTCTCTCCTGCCCCTCTCACTCTCTCCTCCCCCCTCTCTCTCTCCTGCCTCCCCTCTCGTTCGCCTCTCTCTCTCTCCTGCCCCTCTCTCTCTCTCTCCTGCCCCCTCTCTTTTGCCTCTCTCCTGCCTCTCTCTCCTGCCCCTCTCTCTCCTGCCCCCCCTTTTTCGCCTCTCTCCTGCCCCTCTCACTCTCTCTTCCCCCCCCTCTCTCTCTCCTGCCTCCCCTCTCGTTCGCCTCTCTCCTGCCCCTCTCTCTCTCTCCTGCCCCTCTCTCTCCTGCCCCCTCTCTTTTGTCTCTCTCCTGCCTCTCTCTCTCCTGCCCCTCTCTCTCTCCTGCCCCCCTCTTTCGCCTCTCTCCTGCCTCTCTCTCCTGCCCCCCCTCTCTTTTGCCTCTCTCCTGCCCCCCTCTCTCTCTTCTGCCTCCCCTCTCTTCTGCCTCTCTCCTGCCCCTCTCACTCTCTCCTCCCCCTCTCTCTCTCCTGCCTCCCCTCTCATTTGCCTCTCTCCTGCCCCTCTCTCTCTCCTGCCCCTCTCACTCTCTCCTTCCCCCTCTCTCTCTCCTGCCTCCCCCCGTTATTTGCCTCTCTCCTGCCCCTCTCTCTCTCCTGCCCCCCTCTCTTTCGCCTCTCTCCTGCCTCTCTCTCTCTCTCCGGCCCCCTCTCTTTTGCCTCTCTCCTGCCTCTCTCTCTCCTGCCCCCCTCTCTCTCTATCCTGACTCTCTCTCTCTCTCTCTGACTCTCTCTCTATCCTGCCTCTCACCTGCATGTCTCTTTCTCTCTCTCTATCCTGCCTCTCTCCTGCCCCTCTCTCTCCTGCCCCCTCTCTCTCTCCTGACTCTCTCTCTCTCTCTCTCTTGCCCCTCCATCTCTCCTGTCTCTCTCCCTCTCTCTCTCCTGCCCCCTCTCTCTCCTGCCCCTCTCTCTATCCTGACTCTCTCTCTGACTCTCTCTCTCCTGCCTCTCGCCTGCATCTCTCTCTCTCCTGCCCCTCTCTCTCTCTCTCCTGCCCCTCTCTCTCCTGCCCCCTCTCTCTCTCTCCTGCCCCTCTCTCTCTCCTGCCCCTCTCTCTCCTGCCCCCTCTTTCTCTCTCTCCTGCCCCCCCTCTCTCTCTCCTGCCCCTCTCTCTCTCTCCTGCCTCTCTCTCTCCTGCCCCCCTCTCTCTCTCCTGCCCCTCTCTCTCTCTCCTGCCTCTCTCTCCTGCCTCCTCTCTCTCCTGCCCCCTCTCTCTCCTGCCCCTCTCTCTCTCTCTCCTGCCCCTCTCTCTCTCATGCCTCTCTCTCTCCTGCCCCTCTCTCTCCTGCCCCCTCTCTCTCTCTCCTGCCCCTCTCTCTCCCTCCTGCCCCCTCTCTCTCCTGCCTCTCTCTCTCCTGCCCCCCTCTCTCTCTCCTGCCCCCCTCTCTCTCTCCTGCCCCCCTCTCTCTCCTGCCCCCCCTCTCTCTCTCCTGCCCCTCTCTCTCTCTCCTGCCCCTCTCTCTCTCCTGCCTCTCTCTCTCCTGCCTCTCTCTCTCCTGCCCCCCCTCTCTCTCTCTCCTGCCCCTCTCTCTCTCCTGCCCCCTCTCTCTCTCACCTCCCCCTTTTTTTACCTCCCTCCCCCACCTCTTTCTCTCCTCAGGGGGTGGGGGCCCCAATAATTCCTAACAGCAGCCCTGTGAGTAAATGCTCCAGCTCCCACACTTCCTGTCTCAAAGCGGCTCTCGGTAAGGCAGTCTAATGGGGGTGTTTCAGGACAGGGGACACTGATGGGGTGGTCCCTGATCTAATCGAGGGGGGGGGGGCCGATATAAGGGAAGGGGAATTTGAGCTAATGGGGGGGAGTCTGTGTGGAGGGGGGTTCTGACTACTGTTGATTACTTAGAGACACCCAGTATTTCACAGTCCTCTTACATCAACACCCCCCTTAGAGACTGGTCTCTAAAGAGAATCTCATATAGGGGACTCTGATCCAAAAAAAACGCCTAAAAAAATTATAATAATTTTTAAACATGCAGTGCAACCTCCCCCCTATAATTATATTAATTCAAATGTGAAAAAATAAATTGTGAATGATGGTGGAAACCCCCAAGGGTAATCCAAGTATTATTACACTCCAATCTTATTTGAACATACAATATATACTGTTCAATCTCCACACACATATATACTGTATGAATAGAGGTGTAAATCTATTCCACAATGTACTGTGCTAATATCCCACGTATCTAACTCAAAAGGTCTTTATAAATTGGATATTAGCACAACACATTGTGGAATGGATTTACACCACTATTCATACACTGTTGTATGTGTATGGAGATTAAACAATATGTATGTTTAAATAAGATTGGAGTATATTAATACTTGGATTATCCTTGAGGGTTTCCACCATCATTCACAATTATTGAGGTTGTGCTGCATTTTTTCAATTTAAATTTTTTTGGGTCTCTAGGGGGAGCACTGATATAAGGGGATTCTGATCTAATGGGTTCCTCTATGGGGGGCCCCTGTATTATGGAGGGCGTAATACTGACCCCTATATTAAGTGGGTGACACTGACCCTGTATTATGGGGGGGGGTGGTAACACTGACCCCTGTATTACAAAGGGGGGTGATACTGACCCCTGTATTATGACGCCTAGGCTTGCCACCTGTCCGGGGTCCACCTGAATAGCTCAGGTTTTGAATCATGTGTCTGGATTTCAGTCTGCCTAAAACCCAGACACATTATTCAGACCGGACTGTGGCTTCCCAAGTAACCGAGATAGTCAGACACCAATCTGTTGCCACCTGTTAAAATTGGGCACACCAACTGTTTGCCGCGGCGTGTTAGGCATGCCGCATTATTGCTCTCCTCCAGGTCTTTAAAATCTTATAGAGTATAGCACAAAAAATTTTGCCATACGCCGCTAAAGTGTTCGGGTTTGGCTTGAAGAAAAGGTGGCAACCCTACGTGGGGGCTCTGGTCCGGGATGTGTTCGTGCTACAATGGAGCTCAGTTGTTGGAATTTGAAAGTGTCTGCCCGAAAGAGTACCGAGTAGGTCAGCCATATTGGCCACTGCGCCATCAGGCACACCCTCCCTGCTCAGTTCGTGGGCGTGACCCAGGGAAGGAGAAAGCCCGCGAACTGGAGTACAAGAAGGGAGGAGTCCAATCGTTTGAAGGATTACATGTGGAGACTTTGGAGCCAACAAGGCAATGCGCAATGGATCAGCAGAGAGTCGCCATGTTCACTAACGCATTGTGGATTCCTATTCATCCCACTACCACGAATCTGACTACCGCTGCTCCAATAACGGATACGGGGATTCGGCTAAAGCCCCAGGGACGATTCGCCCTGTACTCATGCATGAACGTTGAGGCCCTGGGTTTGATTTGTCCCGGATGTTCAGGACTGGTGTGCCAGCTAAAGCCATTTGAACGCTGCGAGGCCTGCGGAGAGTTCTTATTTGAGGTGGAGCCAACCATTGAAAAACCCAGAACCATCCACCTCAACTGCGCTACGGGCTACACCACTCATGAAGGAGAAATCGCTGCTTTTACAGCCATCCCTGTGCGCACTGCAGCGACCGCAGGGGAGGTCGCAATTACAGAGGTACGGGAGAAATCCGAGGATGCTGACTCGGTCGCCACTGCTTCCCAACGTCCACCGCCAAAGAGGAAGACCGGCTTGGTTGCCCCATCCAGTGGTCGCGGTGGATCACCCTGCTTGCCTACGCCCGCCCCGGATGGATCCGGTAGGAAGAGTCCCGGACATCCCTTCTCAGCTTTGGGCCAAGGTAAGCCGGACAAAGGGACTTGGTGTTGGGACGGAGGTGTCGGGGAGTCACGGCCCTGTGTGCCTGCGGGAGGTAGCAATTCAGCCTCCACTACAGGCTACTTGCCCGCGGAGGAGTGTGACACCTCCGACCTGGAATCGCTCTCCGATCCGGGAGACGATGTCATCATTGATGAACTTTTTGCTAAGAAGGGCTGGGACAAGATGCCTCTCTTCTCGTCCCGTAAAGTCAGGGATCCACCCATGTCTACAGGGGATAGTACACCCCGGGTGGAGGCACCAGCTCCTGAGGAGGGATCCAGCCCCCAGTCTGCCCTTCTACCTCCGGTGCCTCCTGCATCTAGCACCGGGGAAAAGAGACTGATGTTGCGGCCGCCGATGCCTAGAGTGGAGGTGGTCAAGGCACCTCGCCACCCAGACGCCATCGTCCAACCGGGTGAGGGAGACCAGGCCACTATGCCTCCGCTGGCAAGACTTCAGCGTCTGTTCGGTCAAAAAGTTGCTACCGAGTACAAGTGGGAGTACCCGTACTTACCTAAAGAGCTTCTGTATGAAGTGGAAGTCTGCCGGGACCGCTGGTACAACAAATTTGTGTGGACGCACCTTCAGGTCCAACACGCCCGCAGGTACCTAGCATGCTCCCCCAAAGCCTCTCAGCGTTTCAAGGACTGTAAAGCAGAGTGGATGTTGGGTCGGCACATCCATGCTGATAAAGTGTTGATTCGACGGAAAGAAGGGGAGGATGTTGAATATCACATAGAGACTGTGGATAAGCACTTCAAGCCCCTTGTCTTGCCGCATCCCAGGTTCTACTTGTAGGAGAAAAGACTCCTTGCCTAGTGTTTGTTGCTGCTGAACTTTCCGGGGTTGTTTCCCGGGGAATCCAGTGACTGTACCCGCGTTATGGGTGTTTGTGCTCTCTGGAGGAATTGAAGGACTGTTACCGTTGTTTGTGCTTCATTCTTCCATCCTGCAAGGTGATCATGGACTTTGGGGTAGTTAGAAAGTTCAAAAAGAGAAGATCTTCAACCAGTGCAGTTACCGTGACACTGTCACCAGGTGGCAGTGTTGTGCATCGATATTCACTGTTCACTCACACACTTCGAGAAGGAAAGGGTTTCTCTACGGAGAGGTTCTTTCATTCCTATGCCGCGTACACACGATCGATTTTCTCGAAGGTGAAAACACCGTTGAGAAAATCGTCGGGAAAAACGAGGGAACGGCTTGGTTCCCTACACACGTCCGTTTTTCCCGTCATTTTTTTTTTGGTCGAGAAAAACGACCGTGTGTGGGCTCCGTGGCAGTGTTTCCCTATGGGAAAACTGCAGCGGAAAAAAACGACGGGAATCACGACGAGAAAAATTAGAGCATGTTCTAATTTTTCTCGTCGTGATTAATGCCGTTTTTCCCGTCGGGAAAAATGACAAAAAGCCCACAGACGATCGTTTTTCTTATTAAATTTTTTTTTTTTAAATTTTCCCGATGGGAAAAATGATCGTGTGTACGCGGCATGATACAAACATATGTGTCAGGGATATGTGTGTTTAACGTTCTTTTCCCCTCTGCAGGAGAACATCTCATCAAGACCACTGAGAATGGGGTGGGTCTTAGTCAGGATGGGTGTAAGGGAATGTTGATGTGAACATGTGATTCTGATAATGTGGTTATGTGTTGTTTGTTTCCTTCCCTTCCCTTTCATGTCAGGTTCAGGCACAGCTGTTTGGTTAGCTTTCAAAAACTTTTTTATTTTTGAAATTCGTTAGTCGGTCTCTGGATCAGGCTATGATGGCCCTTTTTGGGCATGGTTTGCTCCAGACACTGGGGACCAGTGTCAAATAACAGGGGGGAGAGTGTAGCGGGTATGTACTTTTTAAACTGGTGAGGACACCAGTGATGCATAGTTCCCTGCGGCCCAGCAGGTGGCGCTGTCGCTTTGGGCCGAGGTTGAACCATCGCTGCAGTGCCGTACCCTTTGTGACCTCTCGCAGCGGTTGTACGGCGGGGCGGGGAACCCGCCGTGCATCCTGGGAGAGGGTATAAAGGGGCGGACATCTTCGCCACGAGGTTGGAGTCCCGGGCACCTTCAGCCTGAGGGCTGTTGTTGCGGTCGGTGTCCAGGCAGCCTAGGCCTGGACACTTGAAGTTTGTGTTCCATCCCAGACAGCTTCAGTCTGGGGTGAGGTACTCAGCTGGAGGCCTGGGGCCCAGTACCTTCCGCTGGGTCCCGCGAGGGAGGGATCATCCTAGGGGGCCCCGGGAGTGGGGCACCCGAATCCAGAGGCATAACGGACCGGAAGAGGGACTCACCCGAAGACCTGGTGCAGCAGATTGCCAGTGCCGGGTGTACCTCTGGAGACCGCCCGGAGGGATATCTTTCCTGAACAGGGGCCAAATTCAAAGAGGAAGTTCAGTCCACGTTCAATGACCGGTGGCAGCGGTCCAACTATTTTACTCAGGTCAGTGGCAGGGGCCTGCTATTAGGCCCGTGGCAGGGGCCTCAACAGTTCATCCGGTCTGTGGCAGAGACCACCCTCACGGTCGGTGGCAGAGACCGTGCGCCAGGCCTATTCGCTAAAAAGGAATAGGAGAGCTTAGTTGTGCCTGGGCCTACTCGTTCCCACACCCCATGTTCGTCTGTTATTGAAAGTTCAACTGAGAGTGTTCACCGTACTGTATGAGAAATAAAGGAGTGTTGGACTTTCGATTGGTGTGGGGCTCTATTATTGGCAGACACGTCTCCATGGAACAACTGAGGCTTCGTATGCAGTGGACAGACCCGGGAGGTAAATCAACTAACTTTGCTCAACCCTCTTATACACACACACGAGGGGAGAGCTTGGTGTAGTGTTCCTGCACTCTCCTCTCCCAGGTACCCCTAGACGCAAGCCATACACCGTAGGAAAGAGGGAGAGTGAGGGTACCGCTACACGAGGCAAAACTTTTTTTTTAGTTTTGGATGCAGTGGAGAGGGATTAGAACCCCTGTCCATTTTTATTGCTGTCTGTGTCCCCATTAGGCCCCTTTCACACGGGCGGACCGTTAGTCTGTGTTTCAACCATCCGTTTTCGGATGAAAAACAGACATACATGTATCCTTATGGGATAGCGGATGTCAGCGGATGAACATCCGCTGATATCCGATCCTATCCGTGCCCGCTATGCTCCGTTTTTCAGGATAGAAAAATTTATATTTTTCTATCTGTCTGCGGAGCGGATCGGATGAACACTGACAGACGGTCCTTGTTCATCCGATCCCCCATAGGGGAGAGCGGAGATCTGACAGGGCGGTCCCTGCACATTGTGCAGGGACCGCCCTGTCATCCGCCGGCTCAGCGGGGATCAACGGAGCGATCCCCGCTGAGCAAGCGGAGGTTCATGGGGCAGATCATGACTGATCCGTCCCGTGTGAAAGGGGCCTTAAGGAGATTCCCCCTCTATTTGTCCTGTATACTATTATCATTGAAAGTGAAAGTAAAAGAAAATCCCAAATTTTGGGTTGTCCCCAGAAAAGTAATAGGGGAGAAATCTTCCAAAAGGAACACTAGTTCTTGTGACTTGGGGGTCCCCAAGGAATTTCTGTCATTTACAGGGACATCCTCCACTTCCTGTTTGGTTATGGAGTTTTGCTATTGCCAGATACCCAAAACCTGATCTCTGCCAAGTCCAAAATACCAGGCAGAGACCTGCGTCATATCTGTATATGCATGCAATTTTTCAAAATGGTGGTGTGGAAGAAGAGCGGTGGGAGGGAAATTTTCCTATTTAAAGTGGTAGTAAATCCAAAACCAAAAATGTAATAACTATATTGCCAAAAGTATTGGGACACCTACCTTTGCATGCACATGAACTTTAATGGCATCCCAGTCTTAGTCCATAGGGTTCAATATTGAGTTTGCCCACCCTTTGCAGCTATAACAGCTTCAACTCTTCTGGGAAGGCTGTCCACAAGGTTTAGGAGTGTGTCTATGGGAATGTTTGACCATTCTTCCAGAAGCGCATTTGTGAGGTCAGGCACTGATGTGGATGAGAAGGCCTGGCTCGCAGTCTTTGCTCTAATTCATCCCTAAGGCGTTCTATCGGGTTGAGGTCAGGACCCTGTGCAGGACAGTCAAGTTTCTCCACCCCAAACTCGCTCATCCATGTCTTTACGGACCCTGCTTTGTGCACTGGTCCAAATCATTTGATGGTGGGGGGATAATGGTGTGGGGTTGTCTTTCAAGGGTTGGGCTTAGCCCCTTAGTTCCAGTGAAGGAAACTCTTAAGGTGTCAGCATGCTAAGACATTTTGGACAATTTCATGCTCCCAACTTTGTGGGAACAGTTTGGGGATGACCCCTTCCTGTTCCAACATGACTGCACACCAGTGCACAAAGCAAGGTTTGCTGTTGATTACGTGAATGAACGTTCTCATATCTTCCCTAATTAGATAATATACTTAAAGCCCCAATATCATTGGACTAAAGCCCTATTTCTCTGGATACACTAGCCGTCCAGTTTAGGTGAGGACTGATTGGTCACTCCGTTAGTAATAAGTTCCTACTTTTGGGCACACAGTTAGCTCTTAGTTCTTCTGCTGCATCAGTGATGGGCCTGTTGAACCTGAAATGCGTGTGGACAGCTGGCTATATGAACAGGTGTACATTGAGCCTATACAATGACCAATTCTCCATTCAATGAGACAATCTCTTTCACACTGATTGCTTGTGATACTGACCCATGTGTTTGTATCATTAGGTCTCTGATCCCCAGGAGGGCTAAAACTTCACCAGCAACTCCCTACATGGGTATAGACACTGGCACGGTCAGGGGTCAAGCTTGGAGACCAGTAGCTATAGCAGTAGAGAGGCTCCCACCGACCAGCTGGATAAGTAGGTGGAAGACATGGGCTCACCTGAGGTGTGGAGTCTAAGCACTAACCAGTATCACCAAAGCTCCTGATGGTGGAGATGGGTTTTGCTGCATGTTAGTACCGGGTCACAGTCTTTAGGCTTGCCCCACCAGGATGTGAGCACAATCTCTTTCACACTGATTGCTTGTGATAATGACCCATTGGTTTGTATCGTTAGATCTCTGACCCCCAGAAGAGTCTAAAACTTCACCACCAACTCCCTACATGGGTATAGATACCCACAGACAGTGCCAGATTAAAGCGGAGTTCCAACCATTTTTTTAACTTTACACCCCCACCTTTGTGATCATATTATAATGTCTTATTGGACACTTTTTTTTTTTTGCCTTCAATGTAAATACCTTCTTTTTTTTATCCGAATCTTCCACTTCCACTGTACCTCGCTGCATGAGCGCCCGCCCACCCATTGGCTCCAGGAATATGTGTGTCATCAATCCCAGAAGTCAATGGGCATCCGCCGCTTGTAGCATGTAACAATGATCGCGTTACGCTTTGTACGATATGCACTTGTGTGAGATTGGGAGGTGCATGCTGGGTAGCCAGCAGTGACGTATCCCGGAAGGAGCAACGAGTGGGCTTCAGATGCCCACACTGAAGACGGGAGTGCGCTCGCTGGGGAGAGCAGACTGAAAGAAAGATAATTATATAACCTACAAGTATTACTCATACCGTTAAGTATAGGATTAGTTGTGACCTTCACGGGGGTGATTTTTTGGAAGAAAAAAAAAGCTGGAACTCCGCTTTAAACTCTGTGGGGGCCTCTAGGCAGGCAAAACTTTGGGGCCCCCCCTCGCAGGTTTCTTTCTGGAGGTTTCTTGTGCGTGTTCTCTAGTGGGTTAACATTGAACTAAGTAGTGTTCACGTCGGCCTCTAGATGGAGATTACCATCACTACTGTACATTACATGTATGTAGGTTACCTCCGCTGCTATGACAATATCGAAAAATCATTAGTAGCACTCAGGTACAGAAATACAATTTGCGAGCCAGGGCCTGGCTCGCAGTCTTAATTCATCCTAAAGGTGTTCTATTGGGGTGAGGTCAGGACTCTGTGCAGGCCAGTCAAGTTTCTCCACCCCAAACTCGCTCATCCTTGTCTTTGTGGACCTTGCTCTGTGTCCTGGTCCAAATCATTTGGTGGAGGGGGGGGGGGGGGTTATGGTATGGGGTTGTTTTTCAGGGGTTGGGCCCCATAGTTCCAGTGAAGGGAACTCCCAAGGCATCAGCATACCAAGAAATTTTGGACAATTTCATGCTCCCAACTTTGTGGGAACAGTTTGGGGATGGCCCCTTCCTGTTCCAACATCTAGCATCTACAAACTAAGGGATATATTTATTTATTTATTTATTTATTTATTACTAGTAATGGTGGCGATTAGTGACTTATAGCGGGAATGTATACGATATTAGAGCAGAGAAAAGTGGGACTTTACATGTACCTTGCAGGGTCTAATGAAAACTCAAACCATGGAAATTTGTATAAAAAGCTAAAAAATACAAATATACAAATTTCCATGGTTTGTGTTTTCATTGGACTCTGCAAGGTGCATGTAAAGTCCCACTTTTCTCTTCTCTAATATGGTATACAAGTGAAACTTGAAAAATTAGAATATCGTGCAAAAGTTCATTTATTTCACTAATGCAACTTAAAAGGTGAAACTAGAATATGAGATAGACTCATTACATGCAAAGCAAGCCGTGATTTGTCATAATTGTGATGATCATGGCTTACAGCTCATGAAAACCCCAAATCCACAATCTCAGAAAATTTGAATATTACATGCAGTCAATAAATCAAGGATTGTACATAGAACAATATCGCACCTCTGAAAAGTATAGCCATGCATATGTACTCAGTACTTGGTTTGGGCCCCTTTTGCAGCAATTACTGCCTCAATGCGGCGTGGCATGGAAGCGATCAGCCTGTGGCACTGCTGAGGAGTTATGGAAGACCAGGATGCTTCAATAGCGGCCTTCAGCTCTTCTGCATTGTTCGGTCTCATGTCTCTCATCTTTCCCTTGGCAATGCCCCATAGATTCTCTATGGGGTTCAGGTCAGGCGACTTTGCTGGCCAATCGAGCACAGTAATCCCACGGGCATGGAACCAGGTTTTGGTGCTTTTGGCAGTGTGGGCATTGTCACTGTACTAATTACACTGGCTGGGAAGGGGTTAACATCAGGGGCAATCAAAGGGTTACCTGTGTGCCTAGCCTGTGTTTTACTATACTGTGTAAGGTGCTTTCACTAGGGGAAGAGGTGGAATTTATTCCCTGCTTTGCAGGAGCACAAATTCTATCCCGTTCCCCCTGTCAGAACGGCGATCTGCCTTATTTACATAGGTAGATCCCCGTTCTGAGTCTCTGCCTGACGATTGGTGGGTGCCGACAGACATCGAGTCTGTGGGAGCGAGCCGCCAGCGGTTTGCATTTGCGCCCCCTACCTGAAAATGTCAGATTACCTATATACACGTTATCAGGTGCACAGGTGCCACCCCATAGAAGTAAAACTGCTATAGGGCGATCCTGAAGTGGTTAAGAAAGGCATTCTGTGGATGATGGCAGGGCCAATAGAGTGTACTCAGACGGGAAGCTATTCGACACAGGACCCAGAAGATTGTGGCTATCCCTGTTGTAGTGTTGACTACTATAGTGATTGTCAACTTCCCCACAACCTCTCATGTATGAGGTATATACCAGTGGCGGTGCGTCCATAAGAGCGCACGGCCGCTGCTCCCTCTCTCCAGCCACCCACACTATGACCAATGGATAGATTCATGCATAGCATTCAACTATCCATGGCCACCGCTGCCACCCCCTATTCAGGCACCGGCCCCTTTTCAGGCACCGGGTGCCTGAATTACAGCGGCGGGGGGTGTTTTAGAAGCACCTGATTAGAGCCGTAGGCATCAAAATAGGTGACTGGTTCACCCAGGTGTGTTAGAACAGCGAATGAATATTCGCTTTCCTAACACTGAACTGCCTCTCCACCAATAATGTGCTCGGGTCTGTTACCCGTCACCTGATTGGCTGAAACGACAGACGCTGTGATTGGACGCCTATCAGGGGGAGAGGACGGGAGGAGAGGATGAGAGGAGACGAATGGAGGACACCGCTCGCCACCCTCACCCGCTGCCCCACCGAGACAGGGTAAGTACCGGAAAGACGGTGAGCGGCCAGGGGGGGGGGGTCACAGTGGCAGCATTTGATGGCACAGTGGTTGCATTTGATGGCACAGTGGCAGCATTAGATGGGCACAGTGGCAGCATTTGATGGCCACAGTGGCAGCATTAGATGGGCACAGTGACAGCATTAAATGGGCATAGTGGCAGCATTAAATGGGCACAGTGGCAGCATTTGATGGCACAGTGGCTGCAATTGATGGCACAGTGGCTGTGTTTGGCTGTGTTTGATGGGCACAGTGAGGATGCAATTGATGGGGTTTTTTTTCCAAATTTTTCAGTTTGTTTGCACCCTCCCAATAATTTTTAGCACCAGCCGCCACTGGTATATACAATGTCTTGCAAAAGTATTCACCCCCTTGGCTTTTTACCTATTTTGTTACATTACAGCCTTTAGTTCAAAGATTTTTTTTTAAACTGAATTATATGTGATGGATCAGAACACAAATAGTCTATGTTGGTGAAGTAAAATTAGAAAAATATATACATAAAACTATTTTTCAGAAATAAAATACTAATAATTGCCATGTGCGTATGTATTCACCCCCTTTGTTATGAAGCCCATAAAAATCTCTGGTGCAACCAATTACCTTCAGAAGTCACATAATTAGAGAAATGATGTCCACCTGTGTGCAATCTAAGTATCACATGATCTGTCATTACATATACACACCTTTTTGAAAGGCCCCAGAGGCTGCAACACCTAAGCAAGAGGCACCACTAACCAAACACTGCCATGAAGAGCAAGGAACTCTCCAAACAAGTAAGGGACAATGTTGTTGAGAAGTACAAGTCCGAGTTAGGTTATAAAAAAATATCCAAATCTTTGATGATCCCTAGGAGCACCATCAAATCTCTCATAACCAAATGGAAAGAACATGGCACAACAGCAAACCTGCCAAGAGACGACTGCACACCAAATCTCACGGCCCGGGCAAGGAGGGCATTAATCAGAGAGGAAGCACAGAGACCTAAGGTAACCCCGGAGGAGCTGCAGAGTTTCACAGCAGAGACTGGAGTATCTGTACATAGGACGACAATAAGCTGTACGCTCCATAGAGTTGGGCTTCATGGCAGAGTGGCCAGAAGAAAGCCATTACTTTCAGCAAAAAACAAAATGGCACGTTTTTAGTTTGCGAAAAGGCATGTGGGAGACTCCCAAAATGTATGGAGGAAGGTGCTCTGGTCTGATGAGACTAAAATTTAACTTTTTGGCCAACGCTATGTCTGGCGCAAACCCAACACATCACATCACCCAAAGAACACCATCCCCACAGTGAAACATGGTGGTGGCAGCCTCATGCTGTGGGGATGTTTTTCAGCAGTCGGGACTGGGAAGCTGGTCAGAGTTGAGGGAAAGATGCATGGTGCTAAATACAGGGATATTCTTGAGCAAAACCTGTACCACTCTGTGTGTGATTTGAGGCTAGGATGGAGGTTCACCTTCCAGCAGGACAATGACCCCAAACACACTGCTAAAGCAACACTTGAGTGGTTTAAGGTAAGTTGACCAGATTTTAAAAATGAAATCCGGGGACATTTTTTTTTTACTAGTAATGGTGGCAATCAGCAACTCTCTGCGACTCTCTGCCTGTCGCCGTCGCTGCCCGCCTCACAGCCTGTCAAGTCCTACTCCCTGGGCCCCGGGTACTACTGGGTGGGGAGTGAAGGAAGAACACTCCACCAGGGAAGGCAAGGGGATAAGCAGGCCGGGACTTGAGCCAAGGCAGAAGAACATGCGAGCGGAGCTAAATGGGCACCCGAAACTGAAGAAATATTCCCTTCACTCCGACCAGCACATGATCATAAAAAAAGGGGCACAGATAATGGAAAAAATACACCCCCCTAAGCTAGTAGGTGCGGCGAAGCGGGGGTGTATAATTCAGATTTTTTATTTTTTTTGCACTGACTGTCTTAGAAATTGGCTCAGCCCCTGTTCAAATCCAATCCGGGGACAAAACCGGGGACAGTCTTGGTCCGGGGACAGTGTCCTCAATCCGGGGACTGTCCCCGGAAACAGGGGATGTCTGGTCACCCTAGTGTAAGGGGAAACATGTAAATGTGTTGGAATGGACTAGTCAAAGCCGAGACCTCAATCCAATAGAAAATCTGTAGTCAGACTTAAAGATTGCTGTTCACAAGCGCAAACCATCCAGCTTGAAAGAGCTGGAGCAGTTTTGCAAGGAGGAATGGGCAAAAATCCCAGTGGTAAGATGTGGCAAGCTCATAGAGACTTATCCAAAGCGACTTGGAGCTGTGATAGCCGCAAAAGGCGGCTCTACAAAGTATTGACTTTAGTGGGGTGAATAGTTATGCACATTGACTTTTTCGGTTATTTTGTCCTATTTGTTGTTTGCTTCACAATAAAAAAAACATCTTTAAAGTTGTGGGCATGTTCTGTAAATTAACCACTTAACGACCGCCCACTGTAAATATACGTCGGCAGAATGGCACCGACAGGCAGAATCACGTACATATACGTGATTGCCTTTGTATAGTTGGGGGGTCCGATCGGACCCCCCTTCTTTACAGTGGGTGGTCGTTTTACCTTCGGGAGCGATCCGGCATGAGGGGACGGGCGTTCGATTCCGGCCACCCCCTCTCGATCGCTCCCGGCGAATGAGAGAGCTTCCCCTGCCTGCCAGGAAGGAGGAAGTGATGTCATCTCTCCTGCGGCGCTCACATATACCGAGCGCCGTACAGGAGAAGATGCAGGTTAGTACACAAAACAGCACACTGACACCAGGACACATAGGCACATAAATCGCCCCCCCAGGCCCCCCCAGACACCCCCAGATCACCCCCCAGCCCCCCCCCCCAGCCCCCAGTCACAGTGTCACTGATTGCAGTGACCATTTATTTAGTGATCACTGCAATCAGTGACATTTGTGACTGTAAAAGTGTCACTAAAGTTAGTTTTAGGTCCAGTGTAGCCCCCTAACCCCCCCTAATAAAGGTTTAACCCCCTGATCACCCCCCAGATAACCCTTTCACCCCCTAGCACCGCCGTCACTAAGCAATCATTTTTCTGATCGCTGTCTTAGCGTCGGTGATGCTGATCGGTAGCCAGTAATTTTTTTTAGGTTCGCCGCAGGTTTTTATAGCGTCGGGTACCCCCATATATTACCTAACGAAGGTTTAACCCCCTTGATCGCCCCCCAGGTAACCCTTTCACCCCCTATCACCACTGTCACTAAGCGATAATTTTTCTGATCGATGTCTTAGCGTCGGCGATGCTGATCGGTAGCCAGTAATTTTTTTTAGGTTCGCCGCAGGTTTTTATAGCATCGGGTACCCCCATATATTACCTAATAAAGGTTTAACCCCCTTGATCACCCCCCAGGTAACCCTTTCACCCCCTAGCACCGCCGTCGCTATGCGATCATTTTTCTGATCGATGTCTTAGCGTCGGTGATGCTGATCGGTAGCCAGTAATTTTTTTTAGGTTCGCCGCAGGTTTTTATAGCGTCGGGTACCCCCATATATTACCTAATAAAGGTTTAACCCCCTTGATCGCCCCCCAGGTAACCCTTTCACCCCCTATCACCACTGTCACTAAGCGATAATTTTTCTGATCGATGTCTTAGCGTCGGCGATGCTGATCGGTAGCCAGTAATTTTTTTTAGGTTCGCCGCAGGTTTTTATAGCGTCGGGTACCCCCATATATTACCTAATAAAGGTTTAACCCCCTTGATCACCCCCCAGGTAACCCTTTCACCCCCTAGCACCGCCGTCACTATGCGATCATTTTTCTGATCGATGTCTTAGCGTCGATGATACTGATCGGTAGCCAGTAATTTTTTTTAGGTTCGCCGCAGGTTTTTATAGCGTCAGGTACCCCCATATATTATCTAATAAAGGTTTAACCCCCTGATCGCCCCCCAGGTAACCCTTTCACCCCCTATCACCACTGTCGCTAAGCAATCGTTTTTATGATCGTTGTCTTAGTGTCGGTGATGCCGATAGGTAGCCAGTAATTTTTTTTTAGGTTCGCCGTCAGGTTTTAATATAGCGTCAGGTACCCCCATATATTACCTAATAAAGGTTTTAACCCCCTAATTGCCCCTAGTTAACCCTTTCACCAGTGATCATCATATAAGTGTTACGGGTGACGCTGGTTAGTTAGTTTGCTTTTTATAGTGTCAGGGCACCCGCCGTATATAACCCAATAAAGGTTTAACCCCCTGATCGCCCGGCGGGTGATATCAGTTAGGTTTTAGCGTCATAGAGGGTCTGCGTCACACCCCAGGCAGCGTCAGGTTAGTGCCAGTAGCGCTAACACCCACACGTGAAGCATACACCCCCCTTAGTGGTATAGTATCTGATCAGCTCAATATCTGATCTGATCAGATCTATACTAGCGTCCCCAGCAGTTTAGGGTTCCCAAAAACGCAGTGTTAGCGGGATCAGCCCAGATACCTGCTGGCACCTGCGTTTTGCCCCTCCGTCCAGCCCAGGCCACCGAAGTGCGGTATCGATCGATCACTGTCACTTGCAAAACAAAAACACACATAACTGCAGCGTTCGCAGAGACAGGCCTGATCCCTGCGACTCCAGTGCTGTAGGAGGTGATTTCACCACCACAGTTAAAAAAAAAAAGCATATATGCCGAAGCATTGGGGCAGCAGGGGCGGAGGAGCGATTTTGCTCCTAATGCCGCGTATATATGGTCGAAATTCCGACGGAGGCTTGCCCGTGGAAAAGTCTGACCATGTGTACGCGGCATAACTTTTGCGAGAAGATGCCCCCATGCTTCGGCATATATAAATGGTGCATGTATGCCCATCATTAGAAGTGGGTGGATGAAGGGCGGTATTCTAATGGTGGGCATACCCACCGATCAATCTCTTTTTTTCGTTCAGCCAACAGGCTGCATGAAAAAAAAGATTACAATACATGTCCAACAAGGACCAGCAACGTACTGGTATGTTGCTGGACTTTGAATGTTTATACCAGAATGATGCCTGCGGGTTTAGGTATCATCTTGGTATCATTCTTTTCAGCCAGCGGCCGGCTTTCATGTAAACGCAATCCTAGTGGCTAATTAGCCTCTGGACTGCTTTTACAAGCAGTGGGAGGGAATGTCCCCCCCCCCCCCGAATATAAAAAGCGCCATTGGGAAATTGGGAAAGCATTTTATCACACCGATCTTGGTGTGGTCAGATGCTTTGAGGGCAGAGGAAAGATCTAGGGTCCAATAGACCCCAGTTTTTTCAAAAAAGAGTACCTGTCATTACCTATTGCTATCATAGGGGATATTTACATTCCCTGAGATAACAATAAAAGTGATAAAAATAAATAAATATGGAAGCAACAGTTTAAAAATAAAATAAAAAAGCAAAATTAATAATAAAAAAAAAAAAAAAAAAAAAGCACCCCTGTCCTGCCCTGCTCTTGCCCAATGGCGAACGCAAGCGTCGGTCTGGCGTCATATGTAAACAGCAATTGCACCATGCATGTGAGGTATCACCGCGAAGGTCAGATCGAGGGCAGTAATTTTAGCAGTAGACCTCCTCTGTAAATCTAACGGGGTAACCTGTAAATGCTTTTAAAGGCTTTTAAAAATGTATGTAGTTTGTCGCCAATGCACGTTTGTGTGAAATTTTAAAGCATGTCGTGTTTGGTATCTATGTACTCGGCCTAAGATCATCTTTTTTATTTCATCAAACATTTGGGCAATATAGTGTGTTTTAGTGCATTAAAATTAAAAAAAGTGTATTTTTTCCCAAAAAAATGCATTTGAAAAATCGCTGCGCAAATACTGTGTAGAAAAAAAAAATGCAACACCCACCATTTTATTCTGTAGGGCCTTTGCTTTAAAAATATATATAATGTTTGGGGGTTCAACATAATTTTCTTGCAAAAAAAAATATGTTTTCATGTAAACAAAAAGTGTCAAAAAGGGCTTTGTCTTCAAGTGGTTAGAAGAGTGGATGTAAGCTTCCTAATGTTGTGTATAAAATGCCAGAACAGTTCAAAACCCCCCAAATGACCCCATTTTGGAAAGTAGACACCCCAAGCTATATACTGAGAGGCATGTCGAGTCCATGGAATATTTTATATGTTGACACAAGTTGCGGAAAAAATAATTTTTTTTTTTTTTTTGCACAAAGTTGTCACTAAATGATATATTGCTCAAACATGCCATGGGCATATGTGGAATTACACCCCAAAATACATTCTGTTGCTTCTCCTGAGTACGGGGATACCACATGTGTGAGACTTTTTGGGAGCCTAGCCGCGTACGGGACCCCAAAAACCAATCACCGCCTTCAGGCTTTCTAAGGGTGTAAATTTTTGATTTCACTTCTCACTGCCTATCACAGTTTCGGAGGCCATGGAATGCCCAGATGGCACAAAACCCCCCCAAATGACCCCATTTTGGAAAGTAGACACCCCAAGCTATTTGCTGAGAGGTATTGTGAGTATTTTGCAGATCTCGCTTTTTGTCACAAAGATTTGAAAATTGAAAAAAAAAAAGAAAAAAAAAAATGTTCTTTCTTCATTTTCAAAAACAAATGAGAGCTGTAAAATACTCACCATGCCTCTCAGCAAACAGCTTGGGGTGTCTACTTTCCAAAATGGGGTCATTTGGGGGGGTTTTGTGCTATTTTGGCATTTTATGGCCTTCAAAACTGTGATAGGTAGTGAGGAGTGAAATCAAAAATTTGCGCCCTTAGAAATCCTGAAGGCGGTGCTTGGTTTCCGGGGTCCCGTACGCGGCTAGGCTCCTAAAAATTCCCACACATGTGGTATCCCCGTACTCAGGAGAAGCAGCAGAATGTATTTTGGGGTGCAATTCCACATATAACCATGGCATGTGTGAGCAATATATCATTTAGTGACAACTTTTTGTAATTTTTTTTTTTTTTTTTGTCATTATTCAATCACTTGGGACAAAAAAAAAATATTCAATGGGCTCAACATGCCTCTCAGCAATTTCCTTGGGGTGTCTACTTTCCAAAATGGGGTCATTTGGGGGGGTTTGTACTGCCCTGCCATTTTAGCACCTCAAGAAATTAGATAGGCAGTCATAAATTTAAAGCTGTGTAAATTCCAGAAAATGTACCCTAGTTTGTAGACGCTATAACTTTTGCGCAAACCGATAAATATACGCTTATTGACATTTTTTTTACTAAAGACATGTGGCTGAATACATTTTGGCCTAAATGTATGACTACAATTGAGTTTATTCGATTTTTCTTATAACAAAAAGTAGAAAATATCATTTTTTTTCAACATTTTCGGTCTTTTTCCGTTTATATCGCAAAAAATAAAAATCGCAGAGGCAATCAAATACCATTAAAAGAAAGCTCTATTTGTGGGAAGAAAAGGACGCAAATTTTGTTTGGGTACAACATTGCATGTCCGCACAATTTACAGTTAAAGCAGCGCAGTGCAAAATTCTGAATTCACCTCTGGTCCTTTAGCTACCAAATGGTTCGGGGCTTAAGTGGTTAAATGATGCAAATTTTCAAACAATCCATGTTAATTCCAGGCTGTGAGGCAACAAAACAGGAAAAATGCAGAGGGGGTGAATACTTTTGCAAGGCACTGTACACTTATATTGGGCCAAGCTGGTCCAATGTGAGCATGCAATAAAGATCATACTTGGAGTTCAGCTTTAATATTTATTGCTGTGTCTGATTTGAATTTTTCAATCTAGGTGGAAGGTCCTCTTTAACATGTTGGGAGGAATGTACTCCAAATTTCATAATCTGAATCTAAAAGCGTAATCTAAAATCAATTTACTCGTTTTGAAAATGCTACAAACGTGTTCTCGTTTTTTTGGAAGTGGAATTGTAGAAATGTAAAGGCGATTGCCTTTTCCTCAGCAGTATCCAAAACACCTGGGTGTGTTCATGTTCTGGCCACTTCATGACTTATGAATGCTGCGCCTCGGCATACCACAAATGTGCTGACCAAGCGTGTATGGGAAGTGGATTTCTAGGATCCTCCACTAGGGGGAGGACAGAAGAGACTCTACGGGGCCTTTCCTAGAACCAGCACAGCTTGCATTAACTCGACTAAACCAGTTTCCACTAATAGTCTTTTCTCTGTTCTCTTATATACAGTGCGGTTGTGTTCATTTTAGAAGAGTCGTTCTAAATCATACTTCCATGGAAAATACTCGAATTGAGATATGAAGAGGAGAATCTGGTTGCTTTGGACAGCAAGAACTGTCCTTGTCCTGTCACCACAACAAGGTCACTTTTACTAAATAAGTCGCTTGTCAAAGAAGCCTTTGTTTACTTACATTTTCATCTGCCACGTCTCTGCTCCGCAAGTATTCCTCCGTCAAATGAGATGAATAATTGCTCCTCCAGCTGCCTGCTGTGGTTCCTCCTGCCAGCTTATATGTCCCATAGTAATGTATGAGCCAACAGGAATGGCCTCTCCACAGTCCCCCCATCACTGCTCCACAGTCCCCCTATCACCGCCCCACAGTCCCCCCCCCCATCACTCCCTCCACATCCCCCCCAAATCATTTCTCCACATCTCCCCCTGCCCCCTCCTCCCTGATCACCGCTCCACAGTCCCCCCCCCATCACTCCCTCCACATCCCCCCCAAATCATTTCTCCACATCTCCCCCTGCCCCCTCCTCCCTGATCACCGCTCCACAGTCCCCCCCCCCATCACTCCCTCCACATCCCCCCCAAATCATTTCTCCACATCTCCCCCTGCCCCCTCCTCCCTGATCACCGCTCCACAGTCCCCCCCCCATCACTCCCTCCACATCCCCCCCAAATCATTTCTCCACATCTCCCCCTGCCCCCTCCTCCCTGATCACCGCTCCATAGTCCCCCCCATCACTCCCTCCACATACCCCCCAAATCATTTCTCCACATCTCCCCCTGCCCCCTCCTCCCTGATCACCGCTCCACAGTCCCCCCCCCATCACTCCCTCCACATCCCCCCCAAATCATTTCTCCACATCTCCCCCTGCCCCCTCCTCCCTGATCACCGCTCCACAGTCCCCCCCCCATCACTCCCTCCACATCCCCCCCAAATCATTTCTCCACATCTCCCCCTGCCCCCTCCTCCCTGATCACCGCTCCACAGTCCCCCCCCCATCACTCCCTCCACATCCCCCCCAAATCATTTCTCCACATCTCCCCCTGCCCCCTCCTCCCTGATCACCGCTCCACAGTCCCCCCCCCATCACTCCCTCCACATCCCCCCCAAATCATTTCTCCACATCTCCCCCTGCCCCCTCCTCCCTGATCACCGCTCCATAGTCCCCCCCATCACTCCCTCCACATCCCCCCCAAATCATTTCTCCACATCTCCCCCTGCCCCCTCCTCCCTGATCACCGCTCCACAGTCCCCCCATCACTCCCTCCACATCCCCCCCAAATCATTTCTCCACATCTCCCCCCTCCTCCCTGATCACCGCTCCACAGTCCCCCCCATCACTCCCTCCACATCCCCCCCAAATCATTTCTCCACATCTCCCCCCTCCTCCCTGATCACCGCTCCACATTCCCCCCCATCACTCCCTCCACATACCCCCCAAATCATTTCTCCACATCTCCCCCTGCCCCCTCCTCCCTGATCACCGCTCCATAGTCCCCCCCATCACTCCCTCCACATCCCCCCCAAATCATTTCTCCACATCTCCCCCTGCCCCCTCCTCCCTGATCACCGCTCCACAGTCCCCCCCCATCACTCCCTCCACATCCCCCCCAAATCATTTCTCCACATCTCCCCCTGCCCCCTCCTCCCTGATCACCGCTCCATAGTCCCCCCCATCACTCCCTCCACATACCCCCCAAA
This sequence comes from Rana muscosa, assembly GCA_029206835.1. Lineage (NCBI taxonomy): Eukaryota > Metazoa > Chordata > Amphibia > Anura > Ranidae > Rana > Rana muscosa. The sequence goes on from CM055125.1 coordinate 28,652,950, forward strand.
TCATTTCTCCACATCTCCCCCTGCCCCCTCCTCCCTGATCACCGCTCCACAGTCCCCCCCCATCACTCCCTCCACATCCCCCCCAAATCATTTCTCCACATCTCCCCCTGCCCCCTCCTCCCTGATCACCGCTCCACAGTCCCCCCCATCACTCCCTCCACATCCCCCCCAAATCATTTCTCCACATCTCCCCCTGCCCCCTCCTCCCTGATCACCGCTCCATAGTCCCCCCCATCACTCCCTCCACATCCCCCCCAAATCATTTCTCCACATCTCCCCCTGCCCCCTCCTCCCTGATCACCGCTCCACAGTCCTCCCCATTACTTCCTCCACATACCCCCCAAATCATTTCTCCACATCTCCCCCTGCCCCCTCCTCCCTGATCACCTCTCCACAGTCCCCCCCATTACTTCCTCCACATACCCCCCAAATCATTTCTTCATATCTCCCCCTGCCCCCTCCTCCCTGATCACCGCTCCATAGTCCCCCCCATCACTCCCTCCACATCCCCCCCAAATCATTTCTCCACATCTCCCCCTGCCCCCTCCTCCCTGATCACCGCTCCACAGTCCCCCCCCATCACTCCCTCCACATCCCCCCCAAATCATTTCTCCACATCTCCCCCTGCCCCCTCCTCCCTGATCACCGCTCCACAGTCCCCCCCCCATCACTCCCTCCACATCCCCCCCAAATCATTTCTCCACATCTCCCCCTGCCCCCTCCTCCCTGATCACCGCTCCACAGTCCCCCCCATCACTCCCTCCACATCCCCCCCAAATCATTTCTCCACATCTCCCCCTGCCCCCTCCTCCCTGATCACCGCTCCATAGTCCCCCCCATCACTCCCTCCACATCCCCCCCAAATCATTTCTCCACATCTCCCCCTGCCCCCTCCTCCCTGATCACCGCTCCACAGTCCCCCCCCCCATCACTCCCTCCACATCCCCCCCAAATCATTTCTCCACATCTCCCCCTGCCCCCTCCTCCCTGATCACCGCTCCACAGTCCCCCCCATCACTCCCTCCACATACCCCCCAAATCATTTCTCCACATCTCCCCCTGCCCCCTCCTCCCTGATCACCGCTCCACAGTCCCCCCCATCACTCCCTCCACATACCCCCCAAATCATTTCTCCACATCTCCCCCTGCCCCCTCCTCCCTGATCACCGCTCCATAGTCCCCCCCATCACTCCCTCCACATCCCCCCCAAATCATTTCTCCACATCTCCCCCTGCCCCCTCCTCCCTGATCACCGCTCCATAGTCCCCCCCATCACTCCCTCCACATCCCCCCCAAATCATTTCTCCACATCTCCCCCTGCCCCCTCCTCCCTGATCACCGCTCCACAGTCCCCCCCCATCACTCCCTCCACATCCCCCCCAAATCATTTCTCCACATCTCCCCCTGCCCCCTCCTCCCTGATCACCGCTCCATAGTCCCCCCCATCACTCCCTCCACATCCCCCCCAAATCATTTCTCCACATCTCCCCCTGCCCCCTCCTCCCTGATCACCGCTCCACAGTCCCCCCCATCACTCCCTCCACATACCCCCCCAAATCATTTCTCCACATCTCCCCCTGCCCCCTCCTCCCTGATCACCGCTCCACAGTCCCCCCCCATCACTCCCTCCACATCCCCCCCAAATCATTTCTCCACATCTCCCCCTGCCCCCTCCTCCCTGATCACCGCTCCACAGTCCCCCCCATCACTCCCTCCACATACCCCCCCAAATCATTTCTCCACATCTCCCCCTGCCCCCTCCTCCCTGATCACCGCTCCACAGTCCCCCCCATCACTCCCTCCACATCCCCCCCAAATCATTTCTCCACATCTCCCCCTGCCCCCTCCTCCCTGATCACCGCTCCACAGTCCCCCCCCATCACTCCCTCCACATCCCCCCCAAATCATTTCTCCACATCTCCCCCTGCCCCCTCCTCCCTGATCACCGCTCCACAGTCCCCCCCCATCACTCCCTCCACATCCCCCCCAAATCATTTCTCCACATCTCCCCCTGCCCCCTCCTCCCTGATCACCGCTCCACAGTCCCCCCCCATCACTCCCTCCACATCCCCCCCAAATCATTTCTCCACATCTCCCCCTGCCCCCTCCTCCCTGATCACCGCTCCACAGTCCCCCCCATCACTCCCTCCACATACCCCCCCAAATCATTTCTCCACATCTCCCCCTGCCCCCTCCTCCCTGATCACCGCTCCATAGTCCCCCCCATCACTCCCTCCACATCCCCCCCAAATCATTTCTCCACATCTCCCCCTGCCCCCTCCTCCCTGATCACCGCTCCACAGTCCCCCCCATCACTCCCTCCACATCCCCCCCAAATCATTTCTCCACATCTCCCCCGCCCCCTCCTCCCTGATCACCGCTCCACATTCCCCCCCATCACTCCCTCCACATACCCCCCAAATCATTTCTCCACATCTCCCCCTGCCCCCTCCTCCCTGATCACCGCTCCACAGTCCCCCCATAACTCCCTCCACATACCCCCCAAATCATTTCTCCACATCTCCCCCTGCCCCCTCCTCCCTGATCACCGCTCCACAGTCCCCCCCATCACTCCCTCCACATACCCCCCAAATCATTTCTCCACATCTCCCCCTGCCCCCTCCTCCCTGATCACCGCTCCACAGTCCCCCCCCATCACTCCCTCCACATCCCCCCCAAATCATTTCTCCACATCTCCCCCTGCCCCCTCCTCCCTGATCACCGCTCCACAGTCCCCCCCCATCACTCCCTCCACATCCCCCCCAAATCATTTCTCCACATCTCCCCCTGCCCCCTCCTCCCTGATCACCGCTCCATAGTCCCCCCCATCACTCCCTCCACATCCCCCCCAAATCATTTCTCCACATCTCCCCCTGCCCCCTCCTCCCTGATCACCGCTCCATAGTCCCCCCCATCACTCCCTCCACATCCCCCCCAAATCATTTCTCCACATCTCCCCCTGCCCCCTCCTCCCTGATCACCGCTCCACAGTCCCCCCCATCACTCCCTCCACATCCCCCCCAAATCATTTCTCCACATCTCCCCCTGCCCCCTCCTCCCTGATCACCGCTCCATAGTCCCCCCCATCACTCCCTCCACATCCCCCCCAAATCATTTCTCCACATCTCCCCCTGCCCCCTCCTCCCTGATCACCGCACCACAGTCCCCCCCCATCACTCCCTCCACATCCCCCCCAAATCATTTCTCCACATCTCCCCCTGCCCCCTCCTCCCTGATCACCGCTCCACAGTCCCCCCCCATCACTCCCTCCACATCCCCCCCAAATCATTTCTCCACATCTCCCCCTGCCCCCTCCTCCCTGATCACCGCTCCACAGTCCCCCCCCATCACTCCCTCCACATCCCCCCCAAATCATTTCTCCACATCTCCCCCTGCCCCCTCCTCCCTGATCACCGCTCCACAGTCCCCCCCATCACTCCCTCCACATACCCCCCCAAATCATTTCTCCACATCTCCCCCTGCCCCCTCCTCCCTGATCACCGCTCCACAGTCCCCCCCATCACTCCCTCCACATACCCCCCCAAATCATTTCTCCACATCTCCCCCTGCCCCCTCCTCCCTGATCACCGCTCCACAGTCCCCCCCATCACTCCCTCCACATCCCCCCCAAATCATTTCTCCACATCTCCCCCTGCCCCCTCCTCCCTGATCACCGCTCCACAGTCCCCCCATCACTCCCTCCACATCCCCCCCCAAATCATTTCTCCACATCTCCCCCTGCCCCCTCCTCCCTGATCACCGCTCCACAGTCCCCCCCATCACTCCCTCCACATACCCCCCAAATCATTTCTCCACATCTCCCCCTGCCCCCTCCTCCCTGATCACCGCTCCATAGTCCCCCCCATCACTCCCTCCACATCCCCCCCAAATCATTTCTCCACATCTCCCCCTGCCCCCTCCTCCCTGATCACCGCTCCACAGTCCCCCCCATCACTCCCTCCACATCCCCCCCAAATCATTTCTCCACATCTCCCCCTGCCCCCTCCTCCCTGATCACCGCTCCACAGTCCCCCCCCCCCCCATCACTCCCTCCACATCCCCCCCAAATCATTTCTCCACATCTCCCCCTGCCCCCTCCTCCCTGATCACCGCTCCATAGTCCCCCCCATCACTCCCTCCACATCCCCCCCAAATCATTTCTCCACATCTCCCCCTGCCCCCTCCTCCCTGATCACCGCTCCACAGTCCCCCCCATAACTCCCTCCACATCCCCCCCAAATCATTTCTCCACATCTCCCCCTGCCCCCTCCTCCCTGATCACCGCTCCACAGTCCCCCCATCACTCCCTCCACATCCCCCCCAAATCATTTCTCCACATCTCCCCCTGCCCCCTCCTCCCTGATCACCGCTCCACAGTCCCCCCCCATCACTCCCTCCACATCCCCCCCAAATCATTTCTCCACATCTCCCCCTGCCCCCTCCTCCCTGATCACCGCTCCACAGTCCCCCCCATCACTCCCTCCACATACCCCCCCAAATCATTTCTCCACATCTCCCCCTGCCCCCTCCTCCCTGATCACCGCTCCACAGTCCCCCCCATCACTCCCTCCACATACCCCCCCAAATCATTTCTCCACATCTCCCCCTGCCCCCTCCTCCCTGATCACCGCTCCACAGTCCCCCCCCCATCTCTCCCTCCACATCCCCCCCAAATCATTTCTCCACATCTCCCCCTGCCCCCTCCTCCCTGATCACCGCTCCACAGTCCCCCCCCATCACTCCCTCCACATCCCCCCCAAATCATTTCTCCACATCTCCCCCTGCCCCCTCCTCCCTGATCACCGCTCCATAGTCCCCCCCATCACTCCCTCCACATCCCCCCCAAATCATTTCTCCACATCTCCCCCTGCCCCCTCCTCCCTGATCACCGCTCCACAGTCCCCCCCATCACTCCCTCCACATACCCCCCCAAATCATTTCTCCACATCTCCCCCTGCCCCCTCCTCCCTGATCACCGCTCCACAGTCCCCCCCATCACTCCCTCCACATCCCCCCCAAATCATTTCTCCACATCTCCCCCTGCCCCCTCCTCCCTGATCACCGCTCCACAGTCCCCCCCATCACTCCCTCCACATACCCCCCAAATCATTTCTCCACATCTCCCCCTGCCCCCTCCTCCCTGATCACCGCTCCACAGTCCCCCCCATCACTCCCTCCACATCCCCCCCAAATCATTTCTCCACATCTCCCCCTGCCCCCTCCTCCCTGATCACCGCTCCACAGTCCCCCCCATCACTCCCTCCACATACCCCCCAAATCATTTCTCCACATCTCCCCCTGCCCCCTCCTCCCTGATCACCTCTCCACAGTCCCCCCCCATCACTCCCTCCACATACCCCCCAAATCATTTCTCCACATCTCCCCCTGCCCCCTCCTCCCTGATCACCGCTCCACAGTTCCCCCCATCACTCCCTCCACATCCCCCCCAAATCATTTCTCCACATCTCCCCCTGCCCCCTCCTCCCTGATCACCGCTCCACAGTCCCCCCCATCACTCCCTCCACATACCCCCCAAATCATTTCTCCACATCTCCCCCTGCCCCCTCCTCCCTGATCACCGCTCCACAGTCCCCCCCATAACTCCCTCCACATCCCCCCCAAATCATTTCTCCACATCTCCCCCTGCCCCCTCCTCCCTGATCACCGCTCCACAGTCCCCCCCATCACTCCCTCCACATCCCCCCCAAATCATTTCTCCACATCTCCCCCTGCCCCCTCCTCCCTGATCACCGCTCCACAGTCCCCCCCATCACTCCCTCCACATCCCCCCCAAATCATTTCTCCACATCTCCCCCTGCCCCCTCCTCCCTGATCACCGCTCCACAGTCCCCCCCATCACTCCCTCCACATACCCCCCAAATCATTTCTCCACATCTCCCCCTGCCCCCTCCTCCCTGATCACCTCTCCACAGTCCCCCCCATCACTCCCTCCACATACCCCCCAAATCATTTCTCCACATCTCCCCCTGCCCCCTCCTCCCTGATCACCGCTCCATAGTCCCCCCCATCACTTCCTGCACATACCCCCCAAATCATTTCTCCACATCTCCCCCTGCCCCCTCCTCCCTGATCACCGCTCCACAGTCCCCCCCATCACTCCCTCCACATCTCCCCCAAATCATTTCTCCACATCTCCCCCTGCCCCCTCCTCCCTGATCACCGCTCCACAGTCCCCCCCATCACTCCCTCCACATACCCCCCAAATCATTTCTCCACATCTCCCCCTGCCCCCTCCTCCCTGATCACCGCTCCACAGTCCCCCCATAACTCCCTCCACATCCCCCCCAAATCATTTCTCCACATCTCCCCCTGCCCCCTCCTCCCTGATCACCGCTCCACAGTCCCCCCCATCACTCCCTCCACATCCCCCCCAAATCATTTCTCCACATCTCCCCCTGCCCCCTCCTCCCTGATCACCGCTCCACAGTCCCCCCCATCACTCCCTCCACATACCCCCCAAATCATTTCTCCACATCTCCCCCTGCCCCCTCCTCCCTGATCACCGCTCCACAGTCCCCCCCATCACTCCCTCCACATACCCCCCAAATCATTTCTTCATATCTCCCCCTGCCCCCTCCTCCCTGATCACCTCTCCACAGTCCCCCCCATCACTCCCTCCACATACCCCCCAAATCATTTCTCCACATCTCCCCCTGTCCCCTCCTCCCTGATCACCGCTCCACAGTCCCCCCCATTACTTCCTCCACATACCCCCCAAATCATTTCTCCACATCTCCCCCTGCCCCCTCCTCCCTGATCACCGCTCCACAGTCCCCCCCATCACTCCCTCCACATACCCCCCAAATCATTTCTCCACATCTCCCCCTGCCCCCTCCTCCCTGATCACCGCTCCACAGTCCCCCCCCCCATCACTCCCTCCACATCCCCCCCAAATCATTTCTCCACATCTCCCCCTGCCCCCTCCTCCCTGATCACCGCTCCACAGTCCCCCCCATCACTCCCTCCACATCCCCCCCAAATCATTTCTCCACATCTCCCCCTGCCCCCTCCTCCCTGATCACCGCTCCACAGTCCCCCCCATCACTCCCTCCACATCCCCCCAAATCATTTCTCCACATCTCCCCCTGCCCCCCCCTCCCTGATCACCGCTCCATAGTCCCCCCCATCACTCCCTCCACATCCCCCCCAAATCATTTCTCCACATCTCCCCCTGCCCCCTCCTCCCTGATCACCGCTCCACAGTCCCCCCCATCACTCCCTCCACATACCCCCCAAATCATTTCTCCACATCTCCCCCTGCCCCCTCCTCCCTGATCACCGCTCCACAGTCCCCCCCATCACTCCCTCCACATACCCCCCAAATCATTTCTCCACATCTCCCCCTGCCCCCTCCTCCCTAATCACCGCTCCACAGTCCCCCCCCATCACTCCCTCCACATCCCCCCCAAATCATTTCTCCACATCTCCCCCTGCCCCCTCCTCCCTGATCACCGCTCCACAGTCCCCCCCATCACTCCCTCCACATCCCCCCCAAATCATTTCTCCACATCTCCCCCTGCCCCCTCCTCCCTGATCACCGCTCCATAGTCCCCCCCATCACTCCCTCCACATCCCCCCCAAATCATTTCTCCACATCTCCCCCTGCCCCGTCCTCCCTGATCACCGCTCCATAGTCCCCCCCCATCACTCCCTCCACATCCCCCCCAAATCATTTCTCCACATCTCCCCCTGCCCCCTCCTCCCTAATCACCGCTCCACAGTCCCCCCCCATCACTCCCTCCACATCCCCCCCAAATCATTTCTCCACATCTCCCCCTGCCCCCTCCTCCCTGATCACCGCTCCATAGTCCCCCCCATCACTCCCTCCACATCCCCCCCAAATCATTTCTCCACATCTCCCCCTGCCCCCTCCTCCCTGATCACCGCTCCACAGTCCCCCCCATCACTCCCTCCACATACCCCCCAAATCATTTCTCCACATCTCCCCCTGCCCCCTCCTCCCTAATCACCGCTCCACAGTCCCCCCCCCATCACTCCCTCCACATCCCCCCCAAATCATTTCTCCACATCTCCCCCTGCCCCCTCCTCCCTGATCACCGCTCCACAGTCCCCCCCATCACTCCCTCCACATCCCCCCCAAATCATTTCTCCACATCTCCCCCTGCCCCCTCCTCCCTGATCACCGCTCCATAGTCCCCCCCATCACTCCCTCCACATCCCCCCCAAATCATTTCTCCACATCTCCCCCTGCCCCCTCCTCCCTGATCACCGCTCCACAGTCCCCCCCATCACTCCCTCCACATCCCCCCCAAATCATTTCTCCACATCTCCCCCTGCCCCCTCCTCCCTGATCACCGCTCCACAGTCCCCCCCATCACTCCCTCCACATCCCCCCCAAATCATTTCTCCACATCTCCCCCTGCCCCCTCCTCCCTGATCACCACTCCACAGTCCCCCCCATCACTCCCTCCACATCCCCCCCAAATCATTTCTCCACATCTCCCCCTGCCCCCTCCTCCCTGATCACCGCTCCACAGTCCCCCCCATCACTCCATCCACATCCCCCCCAAATCATTTCTCCACATCTCCCCCTGCCCCCTCCTCCCTGATCACCGCTCCATAGTCCCCCCCATCACTCCCTCCACATCCCCCCCAAATCATTTCTCCACATCTCCCCCTGCCCCCTCCTCCCTGATCACCGCTCCACAGTCCCCCCCATCACTCCCTCCACATACCCCCCAAATCATTTCTCCACATCTCCCCCTGCCCCCTCCTCCCTGATCACCGCTCCATAGTCCCCCCCATCACTCCCTCCACATCCCCCCCAAATCATTTCTCCACATCTCCCCCTGCCCCCTCCTCCCTGATCACCGCTCCATAGTCCCCCCCATCACTCCCTCCACATCCCCCCCAAATCATTTCTCCACATCTCCCCCTGCCCCCTCCTCCCTGATCACCGCTCCATAGTCCCCCCCCATCACTCCCTCCACATCCCCCCAAATCATTTCTCCACATCTCCCCCTGCCCCCTCCTCCCTGATCACCGCTCCACAGTCCCCCCCATCACTCCCTCCACATCCCCCCCAAATCATTTCTCCACATCTCCCCCTGCCCCCTCCTCCCTGATCACCGCTCCACAGTCCCCCCCATCACTCCCTCCACATCCCCCCCAAATCATTTCTCCACATCTCCCCCTGCCCCCTCCTCCCTGATCACCGCTCCACAGTCCCCCCCATCACTCCCTCCACATCCCCCCCAAATCATTTCTCCACATCTCCCCCTGCCCCCTCCTCCCTGATCACCGCTCCATAGTCCCCCCCATCACTCCCTCCACATCCCCCCCAAATCATTTCTCCACATCTCCCCCTGCCCCCTCCTCCCTGATCACCGCTCCACAGTCCCCCCCATCACTCCCTCCACATCCCCCCCAAATCATTTCTCCACATCTCCCCCTGCCCCCTCCTCCCTGATCACCGCTCCACAGTCCCCCCCATCACTCCCTCCACATACCCCCCAAATAATTTCTCCACATCTCCCCCTGCCCCCTCCTCCCTGATCACCGCTCCATAGTCCCCCCCATCACTCCCTCCACATCCCCCCCAAATCATTTCTCCACATCTCCCCCTGCCCCCTCCTCTCTGATCACCGCTCCACAGTCCCCCCCATCACTCCCTCCACATCCCCCCAAATCATTTCTCCACATCTCCCCCTGCCCCCTCCTCCCTGATCACCGCTCCATAGTCCCCCCCATCACTCCCTCCACATCCCCCCCAAATCATTTCTCCACATCTCCCCCTGCCCCCTCCTCCCTGATCACCGCTCCACAGTCCCCCCATCACTCCCTCCACATCCCCCCCAAATCATTTCTCCACATCTCCCCCTGCCCCCTCCTCCCTGATCACCGCTCCACAGTCCCCCCCATCACTCCCTCCACATCCCCCCCAAATCATTTCTCCACATCTCCCCCTGCCCCCTCCTCCCTGATCACCGCTCCACAGTCCCCCCCATCACTCCCTCCACATCCCCCAAATCATTTCTCCACATCTCCCCCTGCCCCCTCCTCCCTGATCACCGCTCCACAGTCCCCCCCATCACTCCCTCCACATCCCCCCCAAATCATTTCTCCACATCTCCCCCTGCCCCCTCCTCCCTGATCACCGCTCCACAGTCCCCCCCATCACTCCCTCCACATCCCCCCAAATCATTTCTCCACATCTCCCCCTGCCCCCTCCTCCCTGATCACCGCTCCATAGTCCCCCCCATCACTCCCTCCACATCCCCCCCAAATCATTTCTCCACATCTCCCCCTGCCCCCTCCTCCCTGATCACCGCTCCACAGTCCCCCCCATCACTCCCTCCACATCCCCCCAAATCATTTCTCCACATCTCCCCCTGCCCCCTCCTCCCTGATCACCGCTCCATAGTCCCCCCCATCACTCCCTCCACATCCCCCCCAAATCATTTCTCCACATCTCCCCCTGCCCCCTCCTCCCTGATCACCGCTCCACAGTCCCCCCCATCACTCCCTCCACATCCCCCCCAAATCATTTCTCCACATCTCCCCCTGCCCCCTCCTCCCTGATCACCGCTCCACAGTCCCCCCCATCACTCCCTCCACATCCCCCCCAAATCATTTCTCCACATCTCCCCCTGCCCCCTCCTCCCTGATCACCGCTCCATAGTCCCCCCCCATCACTCCCTCCACATCCCCCCCAAATCATTTCTCCACATCTCCCCCTGCCCCCTCCTCCCTGATCACCGCTCCACAGTCCCCCCCATCACTCCCTCCACATCCCCCCCAAATCATTTCTCCACATCTCCCCCTGCCCCCTCCTCCCTGATCACCGCTCCATAGTCCCCCCCATCACTCCCTCCACATCCCCCCCAAATCATTTCTCCAGATCTCCCCCTGCCCCCTCCTCCCTGATCACCGCTCCATAGTCCCCCCCAATCACTCCCTCCACATACCCCCCAAATCATTTCTCCACATCTCCCCCTGCCCCCTCCTCCCTGATCACCGCTCCACAGTCCCCCCCATCACTCCCTCCACATCCCCCCCAAATCATTTCTCCACATCTCCCCCTGCCCCCTCCTCCCTGATCACCGCTCCACAGTCCCCCCCATCACTCCCTCCACATCCCCCCAAATCATTTCTCCACATCTCCCCCTGCCCCCTCCTCCCTGATCACCTCTCCACAGTCCCCCCCATTACTTCCTCCACATACCCCCCAAATCATTTCTCCACATCTCCCCCTGCCCCCTCCTCCCTGATCACCGCTCCACAGTCCCCCCCATCACTCCCTCCACATCCCCCCCAAATCATTTCTCCACATCTCCCCCTGCCCCCTCCTCCCTGATCACCGCTCCACAGTCCCCCCCATCACTCCCTCCACATCCCCCCCAAATCATTTCTCCACATCTCCCCCTGCCCCCTCCTCCCTGATCACCGCTCCACAGTCCCCCCCATCACTCCCTCCACATACCCCCCAAATAATTTCTCCACATCTCCCCCTGCCCCCTCCTCCCTGATCACCGCTCCATAGTCCCCCCCATCACTCCCTCCACATCCCCCCCAAATCATTTCTCCACATCTCCCCCTGCCCCCTCCTCTCTGATCACCGCTCCACAGTCCCCCCCATCACTCCCTCCACATCCCCCCAAATCATTTCTCCACATCTCCCCCTGCCCCCTCCTCCCTGATCACCGCTCCATAGTCCCCCCCATCACTCCCTCCACATCCCCCCCAAATCATTTCTCCACATCTCCCCCTGCCCCCTCCTCCCTGATCACCGCTCCACAGTCCCCCCATCACTCCCTCCACATCCCCCCCAAATCATTTCTCCACATCTCCCCCTGCCCCCTCCTCCCTGATCACCGCTCCACAGTCCCCCCCATCACTCCCTCCACATCCCCCCCAAATCATTTCTCCACATCTCCCCCTGCCCCCTCCTCCCTGATCACCGCTCCACAGTCCCCCCCATCACTCCCTCCACATCCCCCGAAATCATTTCTCCACATCTCCCCCTGCCCCCTCCTCCCTGATCACCGCTCCACAGTCCCCCCCATCACTCCCTCCACATCCCCCCCAAATCATTTCTCCACATCTCCCCCTGCCCCCTCCTCCCTGATCACCGCTCCACAGTCCCCCCCATCACTCCCTCCACATCCCCCCAAATCATTTCTCCACATCTCCCCCTGCCCCCTCCTCCCTGATCACCGCTCCATAGTCCCCCCCATCACTCCCTCCACATCCCCCCCAAATCATTTCTCCACATCTCCCCCTGCCCCCTCCTCCCTGATCACCGCTCCACAGTCCCCCCCATCACTCCCTCCACATCCCCCCAAATCATTTCTCCACATCTCCCCCTGCCCCCTCCTCCCTGATCACCGCTCCATAATCACTCCCTCCACATCCCCCCCAAATCATTTCTCCACATCTCCCCCTGCCCCCTCCTCCCTGATCACCGCTCCACAGTCCCCCCCATCACTCCCTCCACATCCCCCCCAAATCATTTCTCCACATCTCCCCCTGCCCCCTCCTCCCTGATCACCGCTCCACAGTCCCCCCCATCACTCCCTCCACATCCCCCCCCAAATCATTTCTCCACATCTCCCCCTGCCGCCTCCTCCCTGATCACCGCTCCATAGTCCCCCCCCCATCACTCCCTCCACATCCCCCCCAAATCATTTCTCCATATCTCCCCCTGCCCCCTCCTCCCTGATCACCGCTCCACAGTCCCCCCCATCACTCCCTCCACATCCCCCCCAAATCATTTCTCCACATCTCCCCCTGCCCCCTCCTCCCTGATCACCGCTCCATAGTCCCCCCCATCACTCCCTCCACATCCCCCCCAAATCATTTCTCCAGATCTCCCCCTGCCCCCTCCTCCCTGATCACCGCTCCATAGTCCCCCCCAATCACTCCCTCCACATACCCCCCAAATCATTTCTCCACATCTCCCCCTGCCCCCTCCTCCCTGATCACCGCTCCACAGTCCCCCCCATCACTCCCTCCACATCCCCCCCAAATCATTTCTCCACATCTCCCCCTGCCCCCTCCTCCCTGATCACCGCTCCACAGTCCCCCCCATCACTCCCTCCACATCCCCCCAAATCATTTCTCCACATCTCCCCCTGCCCCCTCCTCCCTGATCACCTCTCCACAGTCCCCCCCATCACTCCCTCCACATCCCCCCCAAATCATTTCTCCACATCTCTCCCTGCCCCCTCCTCACTGATCACCGCTCCACAGTCCCCCCCCATTACTTCCTCCACATACCCCCCAAATCATTTCTCCACATCTCCCCCTGCCCCCTCCTCCCTGATCACCGCTCCACAGTCCCCCCCATCACTCCCTCCACATCCCCCCCAAATCATTTCTCCACATCTCCCCCTGCCCCCTCCTCCCTGATCACCGCTCCATAGTCCCCCCCATCACTCCCTCCACATCCCCCCCAAATCATTTCTCCACATCTCCCCCTGCCCCCTCCTCCCTGATCACCGCTCCACAGTCCCCCCCATCACTCCCTCCACATCCCCCCCAAATTATTTCTCCACATCTCCCCCTGCCCCCTCCTCCCTGATCACCGCTCCATAGTCCCCCCCATCACTCCCTCCACATCCCCCCCAAACCATTTCTCCAGATCTCCCCCTGCCCCCTCCTCCCTGATCACCGCTCCATAGTCCCCCCCAATCACTCCCTCCACATACCCCCCAAATCATTTCTCCACATCTCCCCCTGCCCCCTCCTCCCTGATCACCGCTCCACAGTCCCCCCATCACTCCCTCCACATCCCCCCCAAATCATTTCTCCACATCTCCCCCTGCCCCCTCCTCCCTGATCACCGCTCCACAGTCCCCCCCATCACTCCCTCCACATCCCCCCAAATCATTTCTCCACACCTCCCCCTGCCCCCTCCTCCCTGATCACCGCTCCATAGTCCCCCCCAATCACTTCCTCCACATACCCCCCAAATCATTTCTCCACATCTCCCCCTGCCCCCTCCTCCCTGATAACCGCTCCATAGTCCCCCCCATCACTCCCTCCACATCCCCCCCAAATCATTTCTCCACATCTCCCCCTGCCCCCTCCTCCCTGATCACCGCTCCACAGTCCCCCCCATCACTCCCTCCACATACCCCCCAAATCATTTCTCCACATCTCCTCCTGCCCCCTCCTCCCTGATCACCGCTCCATAGTCCCCCCCAATCACTTCCTCCACATACCCCCCAAATCATTTCTCCACATCTCCCCCTGCCCCCTCCTCCCTGATAACCGCTCCATAGTCCCCCCCATCACTCCCTCCACATCCCCCCCAAATCATTTCTCCACATCTCCCCCTGCCCCCTCCTCCCTGATCACCGCTCCACAGTCCCCCCCATCACTCCCTCCACATACCCCCCAAATCATTTCTCCACATCTCCTCCTGCCCCCTCCTCCCTGATCACCGCTCCATAGTCCCCCCATCACTTCCTCCACATACCCCCCAAATAATTTCTCCACATCTCCCCCTGCCCCCTCCTCCCTGATCACCTCTCCACAGTCCCCCCCATCACTCCCTCCACATACCCCCCAAATCATTTCTCCACATCTCCCCCTGTCCCCTCCTCCCTGATCACCGCTCCACAGTCCCCCCCATTACTTCCTCCACATACCCCCCAAATCATTTCTCCACATCTCCCCCTGCCCCCTCCTCCCTGATCACCGCTCCACAGTCCCCCCCATCACTCCCTCCACATACCCCCCAAATCATTTCTCCACATCTCCCCCTGCCCCCTCCTCCCTGATCACCGCTCCACAGTCCCCCCCCCATCACTCCCTCCACATCCCCCCCAAATCATTTCTCCACATCTCCCCCTGCCCCCTCCTCCCTGATCACCGCTCCACAGTCCCCCCCATCACTCCCTCCACATCCCCCCCAAATCATTTCTCCACATCTCCCCCTGCCCCCTCCTCCCTGATCACCGCTCCACAGTCCCCCCCATCACTCCCTCCACATCCCCCCCAAATCATTTCTCCACATCTCCCCCTGCCCCCCCCTCCCTGATCACCGCTCCATAGTCCCCCCCATCACTCCCTCCACATCCCCCCCAAATCATTTCTCCACATCTCCCCCTGCCCCCTCCTCCCTGATCACCGCTCCACAGTCCCCCCCATCACTCCCTCCACATACCCCCCAAATCATTTCTCCACATCTCCCCCTGCCCCCTCCTCCCTGATCAACGCTCCACAGTCCCCCCCATCACTCCCTCCACATACCCCCCAAATCATTTCTCCACATCTCCCCCTGCCCCCTCCTCCCTGATCACCGCTCCACAGTCCCCCCCCATCACTCCCTCCACATCCCCCCCAAATCATTTCTCCACATCTCCCCCTGCCCCCTCCTCCCTGATCACCGCTCCACAGTCCCCCCCATCACTCCCTCCACATCCCCCCCAAATCATTTCTCCACATCTCCCCCTGCCCCCTCCTCCCTGATCACCGCTCCACAGTCCCCTCCCCCCATCACTCCCTCCACATCCCCCCCAAATCATTTCTCCACATCTCCCCCTGCCCCCTCCTCCCTGATCACCGCTCCATAGTCCCCCCCATCACTCCCTCCACATCCCCCCCAAATCATTTCTCCACATCTCCCCCTGCCCCCTCCTCCCTGATCACCGCTCCACAGTCCCCCCCATCACTCCCTCCACATCCCCCCCAAATCATTTCTCCACATCTCCCCCTGCCCCCTCCTCCCTGATCACCGCTCCACAGTCCCCCCCATCACTCCCTCCACATCCCCCCCAAATCATTTCTCCACATCTCCCCCTGCCCCCTCCTCCCTGATCACCACTCCACAGTCCCCCCCATCACTCCCTCCACATCCCCCCCAAATCATTTCTCCACATCTCCCCCTGCCCCCTCCTCCCTGATCACCGCTCCATAGTCCCCCCCATCACTCCCTCCACATCCCCCCCAAATCATTTCTCCACATCTCCCCCTGCCCCCTCCTCCCTGATCACCGCTCCACAGTCCCCCCCATCACTCCCTCCACATCCCCCCCAAATCATTTCTCCACATCTCCCCCTGCCCCCTCCTCCCTGATCACCGCTCCACAGTCCCCCCCATCACTCCATCCACATCCCCCCCAAATCATTTCTCCACATCTCCCCCTGCCCCCTCCTCCCTGATCACCGCTCCATAGTCCCCCCCATCACTCCCTCCACATCCCCCCCAAATCATTTCTCCACATCTCCCCCTGCCCCCTCCTCCCTGATCACCGCTCCACAGTCCCCCCCATCACTCCCTCCACATACCCCCCAAATCATTTCTCCACATCTCCCCCTGCCCCCTCCTCCCTGATCACCGCTCCATAGTCCCCCCCATCACTCCCTCCACATCCCCCCCAAATCATTTCTCCACATCTCCCCCTGCCCCCTCCTCCCTGATCACCGCTCCATAGTCCCCCCCATCACTCCCTCCACATCCCCCCCAAATCATTTCTCCACATCTCCCCCTGCCCCCTCCTCCCTGATCACCGCTCCATAGTCCCCCCCATCACTCCCTCCACATCCCCCCCAAATCATTTCTCCACATCTCCCCCTGCCCCCTCCTCCCTGATCACCGCTCCACAGTCCCCCCCATCACTCCCTCCACATCCCCCCCAAATCATTTCTCCACATCTCCCCCTGCCCCCTCCTCCCTGATCACCGCTCCACAGTCCCCCCCATCACTCCCTCCACATCCCCCCCAAATCATTTCTCCACATCTCCCCCTGCCCCCTCCTCCCTGATCACCGCTCCACAGTCCCCCCCATCACTCCCTCCACATCCCCCCCAAATCATTTCTCCACATCTCCCCCTGCCCCCTCCTCCCTGATCACCGCTCCATAGTCCCCCCCATCACTCCCTCCACATCCCCCCCAAATCATTTCTCCACATCTCCCCCTGCCCCCTCCTCCCTGATCACCGCTCCACAGTCCCCCCCATCACTCCCTCCACATCCCCCCCAAATCATTTCTCCACATCTCCCCCTGCCCCCTCCTCCCTGATCACCGCTCCACAGTCCCCCCCATCACTCCCTCCACATACCCCCCAAATCATTTCTCCACATCTCCCCCTGCCCCCTCCTCCCTGATCACCGCTCCATAGTCCCCCCCATCACTCCCTCCACATCCCCCCCAAATCATTTCTCCACATCTCCCCCTGCCCCCTCCTCTCTGATCACCGCTCCACAGTCCCCCCATCACTCCCTCCACATCCCCCCAAATCATTTCTCCACATCTCCCCCTGCCCCCTCCTCCCTGATCACCGCTCCACAGTCCCCCCATCACTCCCTCCACATCCCCCCCAAATCATTTCTCCACATCTCCCCCTGCCCCCTCCTCCCTGATCACCGCTCCACAGTCCCCCCCATCACTCCCTCCACATCCCCCCCAAATCATTTCTCCACATCTCCCCCTGCCCCCTCCTCCCTGATCACCGCTCCACAGTCCCCCCCATCACTCCCTCCACATCCCCCCCAAATCATTTCTCCACATCTCCCCCTGCCCCCTCCTCTCTGATCACCGCTCCACAGTCCCCCCCATCACTCCCTCCACATCTCCCCAAATCATTTCTCCACATCTCCCCCTGCCCCCTCCTCCCTGATCACCGCTCCACAGTCCCCCCATCACTCCCTCCACATCCCCCCCAAATCATTTCTCCACATCTCCCCCTGCCCCCTCCTCCCTGATCACCGCTCCACAGTCCCCCCCATCACTCCCTCTACATCCCCCCCAAATCATTTCTCCACATCTCCCCCTGCCCCCTCCTCCCTGATCACCGCTCCACAGTCCCCCCCATCACTCCCTCCACATCCCCCCCAAATCATTTCTCCACATCTCCCCCTGCCCCCTCCTCCCTGATCACTGCTCCATAGTCCCCCCCCCATCACTCCCTCCACATCCCCCCAAATCATTTCTCCACATCTCCCCCTGCCCCCTCCTCCCTGATCACCGCTCCATAGTCCCCCCCATCACTCCCTCCACATCCCCCCCAAATCATTTCTCCACATCTCCCCCTGCCCCCTCCTCCCTGATCACCGCTCCACAGTCCCCCCATCACTCCCTCCACATCCCCCCCAAATCATTTCTCCACATCTCCCCCTGCCCCCTCCTCCCTGATCACCGCTCCACAGTCCCCCCCATCACTCCCTCCACATCCCCCCCAAATCATTTCTCCACATCTCCCCCTGCCCCCTCCTCCCTGATCACCGCTCCACAGTCCCCCCCATCACTCCCTCCACATACCCCCCAAATCATTTCTCCACATCTCCCCCTGCCCCCTCCTCCCTGATCACCGCTCCATAGTCCCCCCCATCACTCCCTCCACATCCCCCCCAAATCATTTCTCCACATCTCCCCCTGCCCCCTCCTCCCTGATCACCGCTCCACAGTCCCCCCCATCACTCCCTCCACATCCCCCCAAATCATTTCTCCACATCTCCCCCTGCCCCCTCCTCCCTGATCACCGCTCCATAGTCCCCCCCATCACTCCCTCCACATCCCCCCCAAATCATTTCTCCACATCTCCCCCTGCCCCCTCCTCCCTGATCACCGCTCCACAGTCCCCCCCATCACTCCCTCCACATCCCCCCCAAATCATTTCTCCACATCTCCCCCTGCCCCCTCCTCCCTGATCACCGCTCCACAGTCCCCCCCATCACTCCCTCCACATCCCCCCCAAATCATTTCTCCACATCTCCCCCTGCCCCCTCCTCCCTGATCACCGCTCCACAGTCCCCCCCATCACTCCCTCCACATCCCCCCCAAATCATTTCTCCACATCTCCCCCTGCCCCCTCCTCCCTGATCACCGCTCCATAGTCCCCCCCATCACTCCCTCCACATCCCCCCCAAATCATTTCTCCACATCTCCCCCTGCCCCCTCCTCCCTGATCACCGCTCCATAGTCCCCCCCATCACTCCCTCCACATCCCCCCCAAATCATTTCTCCACATCTCCCCCTGCCCCCTCCTCCCTGATCACCGCTCCACAGTCCCCCCCATCACTCCCTCCACATCCCCCCCAAATCATTTCTCCACATCTCCCCCTGCCCCCTCCTCCCTGATCACCGCTCCACAGTCCCCCCCATCACTCCCTCCACATCCCCCCCAAATCATTTCTCCACATCTCCCCCTGCCCCCTCCTCCCTGATCACCGCTCCACAGTCCCCCCCATCACTCCCTCCACATCCCCCCCAAATCATTTCTCCACATCTCCCCCTGCCCCCTCCTCCCTGATCACCGCTCCACAGTCCCCCCCATCACTCCCTTCACATCCCCCCCAAATCATTTCTCCACATCTCCCCCTGCCCCCTCCTCCCTGATCACCGCTCCACAGTCCCCCCCATCACTCCCTCCACATCCCCCCCAAATCATTTCTCCACATCTCCCCCTGCCCCCTCCTCCCTGATCACCGCTCCACAGTCCCCCCCATCACTCCCTCCACATCCCCCCCAAATCATTTCTCCACATCTCCCCCTGCCCCCTCCTCCCTGATCACCGCTCCACAGTCCCCCCCATCACTCCCTCCACATCCCCCCCAAATCATTTCTCCACATCCCCCCCTGCCCCCTCCTCCCTGATCACCGCTCCACAGTCCCCCCCATCACTCCCTCCACATCCCCCCCAAATCATTTCTCCACATCTCCCCCTGCCCCCTCCTCCCTGATCACCGCTCCACAGTCCCCCCCATCACTCCCTCCACATCCCCCCCAAATCATTTCTCCACATCTCCCCCTGCCCCCTCCTCCCTGATCACCGCTCCACAGTCCCCCCCATCACTCCCTCCACATCCCCCCCAAATCATTTCTCCACATCTCTCCCTGCCCCCTCCTCACTGATCACTGCTCCATAGTCCCCCCCATCACTCCCTCCACATCCCCCCAAATCATTTCTCCACATCTCCCCCTGCCCCCTCCTCCCTGATCACCGCTCCACAGTCCCCCTCATCACTCCCTCCACATCCCCCCCAAATCATTTCTCCACATCTCCCCCTGCCCCCTCCTCCCTGATCACCGCTCCACAGTCCCCCCCATCACTCCCTCCACATCCCCCCCAAATCATTTCTCCACATCTCCCCCTGCCCCCTCCTCCCTGATCACCGCTCCATAGTCCCCCCCATCACTCCCTCCACATCCCCCCCAAATCATTTCTCCACATCTCCCCCTGCCCCCACCTCCCTGATCACCGCTCCACAGTCCCCCCCATCACTCCCTCCACATCCCCCCCAAATCATTTCTCCACATCTCCCCCTGCCCCCTCCTCCCTGATCACCTCTCCACAGTCCCCCCCATTACTTCCTCCACATACCCCCCAAATCATTTCTCCACATCTCCCCCTGCCCCCTCCTCCCTGATCACCGCTCCACAGTCCCCCCCATCACTCCCTCCACATCCCCCCCAAATCATTTCTCCACATCTCCCCCTGCCCCCTCCTCCCTGATCACCGCTCCATAGTCCCCCCCATCACTCCCTCCACATCCCCCCCAAATCATTTCTCCACATCTCCCCCTGCCCCCTCCTCCCTGATCACCGCTCCACAGTCCCCCCCATCACTCCCTCCACATCCCCCCCAAATTATTTCTCCACATCTCCCCCTGCCCCCTCCTCCCTGATCACCACTCCATAGTCCCCCCCATCACTCCCTCCACATCCCCCCCAAACCATTTCTCCAGATCTCCCCCTGCCCCCTCCTCCCTGATCACCGCTCCATAGTCCCCCCCAATCACTCCCTCCACATACCCCCCAAATCATTTCTCCACATCTCCCCCTGCCCCCTCCTCCCTGATCACCGCTCCACAGTCCCCCCATCACTCCCTCCACATCCCCCCCAAATCATTTCTCCACATCTCCCCCTGCCCCCTCCTCCCTGATCACCGCTCCACAGTCCCCCCCATCACTCCCTCCACATCCCCCCAAATCATTTCTCCACACCTCCCCCTGCCCCCTCCTCCCTGATCACCGCTCCATAGTCCCCCCAATCACTTCCTCCACATACCCCCCAAATCATTTCTCCACATCTCCCCCTGCCCCCTCCTCCCTGATAACCGCTCCATAGTCCCCCCCATCACTCCCTCCACATCCCCCCCAAATCATTTCTCCACATCTCCCCCTGCCCCCTCCTCCCTGATCACCGCTCCACAGTCCCCCCCATCACTCCCTCCACATACCCCCCAAATCATTTCTCCACATCTCCTCCTGCCCCCTCCTCCCTGATCACCGCTCCATAGTCCCCCCATCACTTCCTCCACATACCCCCCAAATAATTTCTCCACATCTCCCCCTGCCCCCTCCTCCCTGATCACCGCTCCACATTCCCCCCCATCACTCCCTCCACATCCCCCCAAATCATTTCTTCACATCTCCCCCTGCCCCCTCCTCCCTGATCACCTCTCCACAGTCCCCCCATCACTCCCTCCACATACCCCCCAAATCATTTCTCCACATCTCCCCCTGCCCCCTCCTCCCTGATCACCGCTCCACAGTCCTCCCCATTACTTCCTCCACATACCCCCCAAATAATTTCTCCACATCTCCCCCTGCCCCCTCCTCCCTGATCACCGCTCCACAGTCCCCCCCATCACTCCCTCCACATCCCCCCCAAATCATTTCTCCACATCTCCCCCTGCCCCCTCCTCCCTGATCACCGCTCCACAGTCCCCCCCATCACTCCCTCCACATCCCCCCAAATCATTTCTCCACATCTCCCCCTGCCCCCTCCTCCCTGATCACCGCTCCATAGTCCCCCCCATCACTCCCTCCACATCCCCCCCAAATCATTTCTCCACATCTCCCCCTGCCCCCTCCTCCCTGATCACCGCTCCACAGTCCCCCCCATCACTCCCTCCACATCCCCCCCAAATCATTTCTCCACATCTCCCCCTGCCCCCTCCTCCCTGATCACCGCTCCATAGTCCCCCCCCATCACTCCCTCCACATCCCCCCCAAATCATTTCTCCACATCTCCCCCTGCCCCCTCCTCCCTGATCACCGCTCCACAGTCCCCCCCATCACTCCCTCCACATCCCCCCCAAATCATTTCTCCACATCTCCCCCTGCCCCCTCCTCCCTGATCACCGCTCCATAGTCCCCCCCATCACTCCCTCCACATCCCCCCCAAATCATTTCTCCAGATCTCCCCCTGCCCCCTCCTCCCTGATCACCGCTCCATAGTCCCCCCCAATCACTCCCTCCACATACCCCCCAAATCATTTCTCCACATCTCCCCCTGCCCCCTCCTCCCTGATCACCGCTCCACAGTCCCCCCCATCACTCCCTCCACATCCCCCCCAAATCATTTCTCCACATCTCCCCCTGCCCCCTCCTCCCTGATCACCGCTCCACAGTCCCCCCCATCACTCCCTCCACATCCCCCCAAATCATTTCTCCACATCTCCCCCTGCCCCCTCCTCCCTGATCACCTCTCCACAGTCCCCCCCAAATCATTTCTCCACATCTCCCCCTGCCCCCTCCTCCCTGATCACCGCTCCACAGTCCCCCCCATCACTCCCTCCACATCCCCCCCAAATCATTTCTCCACATCTCCCCCTGCCCCCTCCTCCCTGATCACCGCTCCATAGTCCCCCCCATCACTCCCTCCACATCCCCCCCAAATCATTTCTCCACATCTCCCCCTGCCCCCTCCTCCCTGATCACCGCTCCACAGTCCCCCCCATCACTCCC
This sequence comes from Rana muscosa, assembly GCA_029206835.1. Classification (NCBI taxonomy): domain Eukaryota; kingdom Metazoa; phylum Chordata; class Amphibia; order Anura; family Ranidae; genus Rana; species Rana muscosa. The sequence continues at coordinate 28,675,634 of CM055125.1, forward strand.
TCCACATCCCCCCCAAATTATGTCTCCACATCTCCCCCTGCCCCCTCCTCCCTGATCACCGCTCCATAGTCCCCCCCCATCACTCCCTCCACATCCCCCCCAAACCATTTCTCCAGATCTCCCCCTGCCCCCTCCTCCCTGATCACCGCTCCATAGTCCCCCCCAATCACTCCCTCCACATACCCCCCAAATCATTTCTCCACATCTCCCCCTGCCCCCTCCTCCCTGATCACCGCTCCACAGTCCCCCCATCACTCCCTCCACATCCCCCCCAAATCATTTCTCCACATCTCCCCCTGCCCCCTCCTCCCTGATCACCGCTCCACAGTCCCCCCCCATCACTCCCTCCACATCCCCCCAAATCATTTCTCCACACCTCCCCCTGCCCCCTCCTCCCTGATCACCGCTCCATAGTCCCCCCCAATCACTTCCTCCACATACCCCCCAAATCATTTCTCCACATCTCCCCCTGCCCCCTCCTCCCTGATAACCGCTCCATAGTCCCCCCCATCACTCCCTCCACATCCCCCCAAATCATTTCTCCACATCTCCCCCTGCCCCCTCCTCCCTGATCACCGCTCCACAGTCCCCCCCCATCACTCCCTCCACATACCCCCCAAATCATTTCTCCACATCTCCTCCTGCCCCCTCCTCCCTGATCACCGCTCCATAGTCCCCCCATCACTTCCTCCACATACCCCCCAAATAATTTCTCCACATCTCCCCCTGCCCCCTCCTCCCTGATCACCGCTCCACAGTCCCCCCCATCACTCCCTCCACATCCCCCCAAATCATTTCTTCACATCTCCCCCTGCCCCCTCCTCCCTGATCACCTCTCCACAGTCCCCCCCATCACTCCCTCCACATACCCCCCAAATCATTTCTCCACATCTCCCCCTGCCCCCTCCTCCCTGATCACCGCTCCACAGTCCTCCCCATTACTTCCTCCACATACCCCCCAAATCATTTCTCCACATCTCCCCCTGCCCCCTCCTCCCTGATCACCGCTCCACAGTCCCCCCCATCACTCCCTCCACATCCCCCCCAAATCATTTCTCCACATCTCCCCCTGCCCCCTCCTCCCTGATCACCGCTCCACAGTCCCCCCCATCACTCCCTCCACATCCCCCCCAAATCATTTCTCCACATCTCCCCCTGCCCCCTCCTCCCTGATCACCGCTCCATAGTCCCCCCCCATCACTCCCTCCACATCCCCCCCAAATCATTTCTCCACATCTCCCCCTGCCCCCTCCTCCCTGATCACCGCTCCACAGTCCCCCCCATCACTCCCTCCACATCCCCCCCAAATCATTTCTCCACATCTCCCCCTGCCCCCTCCTCCCTGATCACCGCTCCATAGTCCCCCCCATCACTCCCTCCACATCCCCCCCAAATCATTTCTCCAGATCTCCCCCTGCCCCCTCCTCCCTGATCACCGCTCCATAGTCCCCCCCAATCACTCCCTCCACATACCCCCCAAATCATTTCTCCACATCTCCCCCTGCCCCCTCCTCCCTGATCACCGCTCCACAGTCCCCCCCATCACTCCCTCCACATCCCCCCCAAATCATTTCTCCACATCTCCCCCTGCCCCCTCCTCCCTGATCACCGCTCCACAGTCCCCCCCATCACTCCCTCCACATCCCCCCAAATCATTTCTCCACATCTCCCCCTGCCCCCTCCTCCCTGATCACCTCTCCACAGTCCCCCCCATTACTTCCTCCACATACCCCCCAAATCATTTCTCCACATCTCCCCCTGCCCCCTCCTCCCTGATCACCGCTCCACAGTCCCCCCCATCACTCCCTCCACATCCCCCCCAAATCATTTCTCCACATCTCCCCCTGCCCCCTCCTCCCTGATCACCGCTCCATAGTCCCCCCCATCACTCCCTCCACATCCCCCCCAAATCATTTCTCCACATCTCCCCCTGCCCCCTCCTCCCTGATCACCGCTCCACAGTCCCCCCCATCACTCCCTCCACATCCCCCCCAAATTATGTCTCCACATCTCCCCCTGCCCCCTCCTCCCTGATCACCGCTCCATAGTCCCCCCCATCACTCCCTCCACATCCCCCCCAAACCATTTCTCCAGATCTCCCCCTGCCCCCTCCTCCCTGATCACCGCTCCATAGTCCCCCCCAATCACTCCCTCCACATACCCCCCAAATCATTTCTCCACATCTCCCCCTGCCCCCTCCTCCCTGATCACCGCTCCACAGTCCCCCCATCACTCCCTCCACATCCCCCCCAAATCATTTCTCCACATCTCCCCCTGCCCCCTCCTCCCTGATCACCGCTCCACAGTCCCCCCCCATCACTCCCTCCACATCCCCCCAAATCATTTCTCCACACCTCCCCCTGCCCCCTCCTCCCTGATCACCGCTCCATAGTCCCCCCCAATCACTTCCTCCACATACCCCCCAAATCATTTCTCCACATCTCCCCCTGCCCCCTCCTCCCTGATAACCGCTCCATAGTCCCCCCCATCACTCCCTCCACATCCCCCCAAATCATTTCTCCACATCTCCCCCTGCCCCCTCCTCCCTGATCACCGCTCCACAGTCCCCCCCCATCACTCCCTCCACATACCCCCCAAATCATTTCTCCACATCTCCTCCTGCCCCCTCCTCCCTGATCACCGCTCCATAGTCCCCCCATCACTTCCTCCACATACCCCCCAAATAATTTCTCCACATCTCCCCCTGCCCCCTCCTCCCTGATCACCGCTCCACAGTCCCCCCCATCACTCCCTCCACATCCCCCCAAATCATTTCTTCACATCTCCCCCTGCCCCCTCCTCCCTGATCACCTCTCCACAGTCCCCCCCATCACTCCCTCCACATACCCCCCAAATCATTTCTCCACATCTCCCCCTGCCCCCTCCTCCCTGATCACCGCTCCACAGTCCTCCCCATTACTTCCTCCACATACCCCCCAAATCATTTCTCCACATCTCCCCCTGCCCCCTCCTCCCTGATCACCGCTCCACAGTCCCCCCCATCACTCCCTCCACATCCCCCCCAAATCATTTCTCCACATCTCCCCCTGCCCCCTCCTCCCTGATCACCGCTCCATAGTCCCCCCCATCACTCCCTCCACATCCCCCCCAAATCATTTCTCCACATCTCCCCCTGCCCCCTCCTCCCTGATCACCGCTCCACAGTCCCCCCCATCACTCCCTCCACATCCCCCCCAAATCATTTCTCCACATCTCCCCCTGCCCCCTCCTCCCTGATCACCGCTCCACAGTCCCCCCCATCACTCCCTCCACATACCCCCCAAATAATTTCTCCACATCTCCCCCTGCCCCCTCCTCCCTGATCACCGCTCCACAGTCCCCCCCATCACTCCCTCCACATCCCCCCAAATCATTTCTTCACATCTCCCCCTGCCCCCTCCTCCCTGATCACCTCTCCACAGTCCCCCCCATCACTCCCTCCACATACCCCCCAAATCATTTCTCCACATCTCCCCCTGCCCCCTCCTCCCTGATCACCGCTCCACAGTCCCCCCCATCACTCCCTCCACATCCCCCCAAATCATTTCTTCACATCTCCCCCTGCCCCCTCCTCCCTGATCACCTCTCCACAGTCCCCCCCATCACTCCCTCCACATACCCCCCAAATCATTTCTCCACATCTCCCCCTGCCCCCTCCTCCCTGATCACCGCTCCACAGTCCTCCCCATTACTTCCTCCACATACCCCCCAAATCATTTCTCCACATCTCCCCCTGCCCCCTCCTCCCTGATCACCGCTCCACAGTCCCCCCCATCACTCCCTCCACATCCCCCCCAAATCATTTCTCCACATCTCCCCCTGCCCCCTCCTCCCTGATCACCGCTCCATAGTCCCCCCCATCACTCCCTCCACATCCCCCCCAAATCATTTCTCCACATCTCCCCCTGCCCCCTCCTCCCTGATCACCGCTCCACAGTCCCCCCCATCACTCCCTCCACATCCCCCCCAAATCATTTCTCCACATCTCCCCCTGCCCCCTCCTCCCTGATCACCGCTCCACAGTCCCCCCCATCACTCCCTCCACATACCCCCCAAATAATTTCTCCACATCTCCCCCTGCCCCCTCCTCCCTGATCACCGCTCCACAGTCCCCCCCATCACTCCCTCCACATCCCCCCAAATCATTTCTTCACATCTCCCCCTGCCCCCTCCTCCCTGATCACCTCTCCACAGTCCCCCCCATCACTCCCTCCACATACCCCCCAAATCATTTCTCCACATCTCCCCCTGCCCCCTCCTCCCTGATCACCGCTCCACAGTCCTCCCCATTACTTCCTCCACATACCCCCCAAATCATTTCTCCACATCTCCCCCTGCCCCCTCCTCCCTGATCACCGCTCCACAGTCCCCCCCATCACTCCCTCCACATCCCCCCCAAATCATTTCTCCACATCTCCCCCTGCCCCCTCCTCCCTGATCACCGCTCCATAGTCCCCCCCATCACTCCCTCCACATCCCCCCCAAATCATTTCTCCACATCTCCCCCTGCCCCCTCCTCCCTGATCACCGCTCCACAGTCCCCCCCATCACTCCCTCCACATCCCCCCCAAATCATTTCTCCACATCTCCCCCTGCCCCCTCCTCCCTGATCACCGCTCCACAGTCCCCCCCATCACTCCCTCCACATACCCCCCAAATAATTTCTCCACATCTCCCCCTGCCCCCTCCTCCCTGATCACCGCTCCATAGTCCCCCCCATCACTCCCTCCACATCCCCCCCAAATCATTTCTCCACATCTCCCCCTGCCCCCTCCTCTCTGATCACCGCTCCACAGTCCCCCCCATCACTTCCTCCACATCCCCCCAAATCATTTCTCCACATCTCCCCCTGCCCCCTCCTCCCTGATCACCGCTCCATAGTCCCCCCCATCACTCCCTCCACATCCCCCCCAAATCATTTCTCCACATCTCCCCCTGCCCCCTCCTCCCTGATCACCGCTCCACAGTCCCCCCATCACTCCCTCCACATCCCCCCCAAATCATTTCTCCACATCTCCCCCTGCCCCCTCCTCCCTGATCACCGCTCCACAGTCCCCCCCATCACTCCCTCCACATCCCCCCCAAATCATTTCTCCACATCTCCCCCTGCCCCCTCCTCCCTGATCACCGCTCCACAGTCCCCCCCATCACTCCCTCCACATCCCCCCAAATCATTTCTCCACATCTCCCCCTGCCCCCTCCTCCCTGATCACCGCTCCACAGTCCCCCCCATCACTCCCTCCACATCCCCCCCAAATCATTTCTCCACATCTCCCCCTGCCCCCTCCTCCCTGATCACCGCTCCACAGTCCCCCCCATCACTCCCTCCACATCCCCCCAAATCATTTCTCCACATCTCCCCCTGCCCCCTCCTCCCTGATCACCGCTCCATAGTCCCCCCCATCACTCCCTCCACATCCCCCCCAAATCATTTCTCCACATCTCCCCCTGCCCCCTCCTCCCTGATCACCGCTCCATAGTCCCCCCCATCACTCCCTCCACATCCCCCCAAATCATTTCTCCACATCTCCCCCTGCCCCCTCCTCCCTGATCACCGCTCCACAGTCCCCCCCATCACTCCCTCCACATCCCCCCAAATCATTTCTCCACATCTCCCCCTGCCCCCTCCTCCCTGATCACCGCTCCATAGTCCCCCCCATCACTCCCTCCACATCCCCCCCAAATCATTTCTCCACATCTCCCCCTGCCCCCTCCTCCCTGATCACCGCTCCACAGTCCCCCCCATCACTCCCTCCACATCCCCCCCAAATCATTTCTCCACATCTCCCCCTGCCCCCTCCTCCCTGATCACCGCTCCACAGTCCCCCCCATCACTCCCTCCACATCCCCCCCAAATCATTTCTCCACATCTCCCCCTGCCCCCTCCTCCCTGATCACCGCTCCATAGTCCCCCCCCATCACTCCCTCCACATCCCCCCCAAATCATTTCTCCACATCTCCCCCTGCCCCCTCCTCCCTGATCACCGCTCCACAGTCCCCCCCATCACTCCCTCCACATCCCCCCCAAATCATTTCTCCACATCTCCCCCTGCCCCCTCCTCCCTGATCACCGCTCCATAGTCCCCCCCATCACTCCCTCCACATCCCCCCCAAATCATTTCTCCAGATCTCCCCCTGCCCCCTCCTCCCTGATCACCGCTCCATAGTCCCCCCCAATCACTCCCTCCACATACCCCCCAAATCATTTCTCCACATCTCCCCCTGCCCCCTCCTCCCTGATCACCGCTCCACAGTCCCCCCCATCACTCCCTCCACATCCCCCCCAAATCATTTCTCCACATCTCCCCCTGCCCCCTCCTCCCTGATCACCGCTCCACAGTCCCCCCCCATCACTCCCTCCACATCCCCCCAAATCATTTCTCCACATCTCCCCCTGCCCCCTCCTCCCTGATCACCTCTCCACAGTCCCCCCCATTACTTCCTCCACATACCCCCAAAATCATTTCTCCACATCTCCCCCTGCCCCCTCCTCCCTGATCACCGCTCCACAGTCCCCCCCATCACTCCCTCCACATCCCCCCAAATCATTTCTCCACATCTCCCCCTGCCCCCTCCTCCCTGATCACCGCTCCACAGTCCCCCCCATCACTCCCTCCACATCCCCCCCAAATCATTTCTCCACATCTCCCCCTGCCCCCTCCTCCCTGATCACCGCTCCACAGTCCCCCCCATCACTCCCTCCACATACCCCCCAAATAATTTCTCCACATCTCCCCCTGCCCCCTCCTCCCTGATCACCGCTCCATAGTCCCCCCCATCACTCCCTCCACATCCCCCCCAAATCATTTCTCCACATCTCCCCCTGCCCCCTCCTCTCTGATCACCGCTCCACAGTCCCCCCCATCACTCCCTCCACATCCCCCCAAATCATTTCTCCACATCTCCCCCTGCCCCCTCCTCCCTGATCACCGCTCCATAGTCCCCCCCATCACTCCCTCCACATCCCCCCCAAATCATTTCTCCACATCTCCCCCTGCCCCCTCCTCCCTGATCACCGCTCCACAGTCCCCCCATCACTCCCTCCACATCCCCCCCAAATCATTTCTCCACATCTCCCCCTGCCCCCTCCTCCCTGATCACCGCTCCACAGTCCCCCCCATCACTCCCTCCACATCCCCCCCAAATCATTTCTCCACATCTCCCCCTGCCCCCTCCTCCCTGATCACCGCTCCACAGTCCCCCCCATCACTCCCTCCACATCCCCCCAAATCATTTCTCCACATCTCCCCCTGCCCCCTCTTCCCTGATCACCGCTCCACAGTCCCCCCCATCACTCCCTCCACATCCCCCCCAAATCATTTCTCCACATCTCCCCCTGCCCCCTCCTCCCTGATCACCGCTCCACAGTCCCCCCCATCACTCCCTCCACATCCCCCCAAATCATTTCTCCACATCTCCCCCTGCCCCCTCCTCCCTGATCACCGCTCCATAGTCCCCCCCATCACTCCCTCCACATCCCCCCCAAATCATTTCTCCACATCTCCCCCTGCCCCCTCCTCCCTGATCACCGCTCCACAGTCCCCCCCATCACTCCCTCCACATCCCCCCAAATCATTTCTCCACATCTCCCCCTGCCCCCTCCTCCCTGATCACCGCTCCATAGTCCCCCCCCATCACTCCCTCCACATCCCCCCCAAATCATTTCTCCACATCTCCCCCTGCCCCCTCCTCCCTGATCACCGCTCCACAGTCCCCCCCATCACTCCCTCCACATCCCCCCCAAATCATTTCTCCACATCTCCCCCTGCCCCCTCCTCCCTGATCACCGCTCCACAGTCCCCCCCATCACTCCCTCCACATCCCCCCCAAATCATTTCTCCACATCTCCCCCTGCCGCCTCCTCCCTGATCACCGCTCCATAGTCCCCCCCATCACTCCCTCCACATCCCCCCCCAAATCATTTCTCCATATCTCCCCCTGCCCCCTCCTCCCTGATCACCGCTCCACAGTCCCCCCCATCACTCCCTCCACATCCCCCCCAAATCATTTCTCCACATCTCCCCCTGCCCCCTCCTCCCTGATCACCGCTCCATAGTCCCCCCCATCACTCCCTCCACATCCCCCCCAAATCATTTCTCCAGATCTCCCCCTGCCCCCTCCTCCCTGATCACCGCTCCATAGTCCCCCCCAATCACTCCCTCCACATACCCCCCAAATCATTTCTCCACATCTCCCCCTGCCCCCTCCTCCCTGATCACCGCTCCACAGTCCCCCCCATCACTCCCTCCACATCCCCCCCAAATCATTTCTCCACATCTCCCCCTGCCCCCTCCTCCCTGATCACCGCTCCACAGTCCCCCCCCATCACTCCCTCCACATCCCCCCAAATCATTTCTCCACATCTCCCTCTGCCCCCTCCTCCCTGATCACCTCTCCACAGTCCCCCCCATTACTTCCTCCACATACCCCCCAAATCATTTCTCCACATCTCCCCCTGCCCCCTCCTCCCTGATCACCGCTCCACAGTCCCCCCCATCACTCCCTCCACATCCCCCCCAAATCATTTCTCCACATCTCCCCCTGCCCCCTCCTCCCTGATCACCGCTCCATAGTCCCCCCCATCACTCCCTCCACATCCCCCCCAAATCATTTCTCCACATCTCCCCCTGCCCCCTCCTCCCTGATCACCGCTCCACAGTCCCCCCCATCACTCCCTCCACATCCCCCCCAAATTATTTCTCCACATCTCCCCCTGCCCCCTCCTCCCTGATCACCGCTCCATAGTCCCCCCCATCACTCCCTCCACATCCCCCCCAAACCATTTCTCCAGATCTCCCCCTGCCCCCTCCTCCCTGATCACCGCTCCATAGTCCCCCCCAATCACTCCCTCCACATACCCCCCAAATCATTTCTCCACATCTCCCCCTGCCCCCTCCTCCCTGATCACCGCTCCACAGTCCCCCCATCACTCCCTCCACATCCCCCCCAAATCATTTCTCCACATCTCCCCCTGCCCCCTCCTCCCTGATCACCGCTCCACAGTCCCCCCCATCACTCCCTCCACATCCCCCCAAATCATTTCTCCACACCTCCCCCTGCCCCCTCCTCCCTGATCACCGCTCCATAGTCCCCCCCAATCACTTCCTCCACATACCCCCCAAATCATTTCTCCACATCTCCCCCTGCCCCCTCCTCCCTGATAACCGCTCCATAGTCCCCCCCATCACTCCCTCCACATCCCCCCCAAATCATTTCTCCACATCTCCCCCTGCCCCCTCCTCCCTGATCACCGCTCCACAGTCCCCCCCATCACTCCCTCCACATACCCCCCAAATAATTTCTCCACATCTCCTCCTGCCCCCTCCTCCCTGATCACCGCTCCATAGTCCCCCCCAATCACTTCCTCCACATACCCCCCAAATCATTTCTCCACATCTCCCCCTGCCCCCTCCTCCCTGATAACCGCTCCATAGTCCCCCCCATCACTCCCTCCACATCCCCCCCAAATCATTTCTCCACATCTCCCCCTGCCCCCTCCTCCCTGATCACCGCTCCACAGTCCCCCCCATCACTCCCTCCACATACCCCCCAAATCATTTCTCCACATCTCCTCCTGCCCCCTCCTCCCTGATCACCGGTCCATAGTCCCCCCATCACTTCCTCCACATACCCCCCAAATAATTTCTCCACATCTCCCCCTGCCCCCTCCTCCCTGATCACCTCTCCACAGTCCCCCCCCATCACTCCCTCCACATACCCCCCAAATCATTTCTCCACATCTCCCCCTGTCCCCTCCTCCCTGATCACCGCTCCACAGTCCCCCCCATTACTTCCTCCACATACCCCCCAAATCATTTCTCCACATCTCCCCCTGCCCCCTCCTCCCTGATCACCGCTCCACAGTCCCCCCCATCACTCCCTCCACATACCCCCCAAATCATTTCTCCACATCTCCCCCTGCCCCCTCCTCCCTGATCACCGCTCCACAGTCCCCCCCCATCACTCCCTCCACATCCCCCCCAAATCATTTCTCCACATCTCCCCCTGCCCCCTCCTCCCTGATCACCGCTCCACAGTCCCCCCCATCACTCCCTCCACATCCCCCCCAAATCATTTCTCCACATCTCCCCCTGCCCCCTCCTCCCTGATCACCGCTCCACAGTCCCCCCCATCACTCCCTCCACATCCCCCCCAAATCATTTCTCCACATCTCCCCCTGCCCCCCCCTCCCTGATCACCGCTCCATAGTCCCCCCCATCACTCCCTCCACATCCCCCCCAAATCATTTCTCCACATCTCCCCCTGCCCCCTCCTCCCTGATCACCGCTCCACAGTCCCCCCCATCACTCCCTCCACATACCCCCCAAATCATTTCTCCACATCTCCCCCTGCCCCCTCCTCCCTGATCAACGCTCCACAGTCCCCCCCATCACTCCCTCCACATACCCCCCAAATCATTTCTCCACATCTCCCCCTGCCCCCTCCTCCCTGATCACCGCTCCACAGTCCCCCCCATCACTCCCTCCACATCCCCCCCAAATCATTTCTCCACATCTCCCCCTGCCCCCTCCTCCCTGATCACCGCTCCACAGTCCCCCCCATCACTCCCTCCACATCCCCCCCAAATCATTTCTCCACATCTCCCCCTGCCCCCTCCTCCCTGATCACCGCTCCACAGTCCCCTCCCCCCATCACTCCCTCCACATCCCCCCCAAATCATTTCTCCACATCTCCCCCTGCCCCCTCCTCCCTGATCACCGCTCCATAGTCCCCCCCATCACTCCCTCCACATCCCCCCCAAATCATTTCTCCACATCTCCCCCTGCCCCCTCCTCCCTGATCACCGCTCCACAGTCCCCCCCATCACTCCCTCCACATCTCCCCCAAATCATTTCTCCACATCTCCCCCTGCCCCCTCCTCCCTGATCACCGCTCCACAGTCCCCCCCATCACTCCCTCCACATCCCCCCCAAATCATTTCTCCACATCTCCCCCTGCCCCCTCCTCCCTGATCACCACTCCACAGTCCCCCCCATCACTCCCTCCACATCCCCCCCAAATCATTTCTCCACATCTCCCCCTGCCCCCTCCTCCCTGATCACCGCTCCACAGTCCCCCCCATCACTCCCTCCACATCCCCCCCAAATCATTTCTCCACATCTCCCCCTGCCCCCTCCTCCCTGATCACCGCTCCACAGTCCCCCCCATCACTCCCTCCACATCCCCCCCAAATCATTTCTCCACATCTCCCCCTGCCCCCTCCTCCCTGATCACCGCTCCACAGTCCCCCCCATCACTCCATCCACATCCCCCCCAAATCATTTCTCCACATCTCCCCCTGCCCCCTCCTCCCTGATCACCGCTCCATAGTCCCCCCCATCACTCCCTCCACATCCCCCCCAAATCATTTCTCCACATCTCCCCCTGCCCCCTCCTCCCTGATCACCGCTCCACAGTCCCCCCCATCACTCCCTCCACATACCCCCCAAATCATTTCTCCACATCTCCCCCTGCCCCCTCCTCCCTGATCACCGCTCCATAGTCCCCCCCATCACTCCCTCCACATCCCCCCCAAATCATTTCTCCACATCTCCCCCTGCCCCCTCCTCCCTGATCACCGCTCCATAGTCCCCCCCATCACTCCCTCCACATCCCCCCCAAATCATTTCTCCACATCTCCCCCTGCTCCCTCCTCCCTGATCACCGCTCCATAGTCCCCCCCATCACTCCCTCCACATCCCCCCCAAATCATTTCTCCACATCTCCCCCTGCCCCCTCCTCCCTGATCACCGCTCCACAGTCCCCCCCATCACTCCCTCCACATCCCCCCCAAATCATTTCTCCACATCTCCCCCTGCCCCCTCCTCCCTGATCACCGCTCCACAGTCCCCCCCATCACTCCCTCCACATCCCCCCCAAATCATTTCTCCACATCTCCCCCTGCCCCCTCCTCCCTGATCACCGCTCCACAGTCCCCCCCATCACTCCCTCCACATCCCCCCCAAATCATTTCTCCACATCTCCCCCTGCCCCCTCCTCCCTGATCACCGCTCCATAGTCCCCCCCATCACTCCCTCCACATCCCCCCCAAATCATTTCTCCACATCTCCCCCTGCCCCCTCCTCCCTGATCACCGCTCCACAGTCCCCCCATCACTCCCTCCACATCCCCCCCAAATCATTTCTCCACATCTCCCCCTGCCCCCTCCTCCCTGATCACCGCTCCACAGTCCCCCCCATCACTCCCTCCACATACCCCCCAAATCATTTCTCCACATCTCCCCCTGCCCCCTCCTCCCTGATCACCGCTCCATAGTCCCCCCCATCACTCCCTCCACATCCCCCCAAATCATTTCTCCACATCTCCCCCTGCCCCCTCCTCTCTGATCACCGCTCCACAGTCCCCCCATCACTCCCTCCACATCCCCCCAAATCATTTCTCCACATCTCCCCCTGCCCCCTCCTCCCTGATCACCGCTCCACAGTCCCCCCATCACTCCCTCCACATCCCCCCCAAATCATTTCTCCACATCTCCCCCTGCCCCCTCCTCCCTGATCACCGCTCCACAGTCCCCCCCATCACTCCCTCCACATCCCCCCCAAATCATTTCTCCACATCTCCCCCTGCCCCCTCCTCCCTGATCACCGCTCCACAGTCCCCCCCATCACTCCCTCCACATCCCCCCCAAATCATTTCTCCACATCTCCCCCTGCCCCCTCCTCTCTGATCACCGCTCCACAGTCCCCCCCATCACTCCCTCCACATCCCCCCAAATCATTTCTCCACATCTCCCCCTGCCCCCTCCTCCCTGATCACCGCTCCACAGTCCCCCCATCACTCCCTCCACATCCCCCCCAAATCATTTCTCCACATCTCCCCCTGCCCCCTCCTCCCTGATCACCGCTCCACAGTCCCCCCCATCACTCCCTCCACATCCCCCCCAAATCATTTCTCCACATCTCCCCCTGCCCCCTCCTCCCTGATCACCGCTCCACAGTCCCCCCCATCACTCCCTCCACATCCCCCCCAAATCATTTCTCCACATCTCCCCCTGCCCCCTCCTCCCTGATCACCGCTCCATAGTCCCCCCCCATCACTCCCTCCACATCCCCCCAAATCATTTCTCCACATCTCCCCCTGCCCCCTCCTCCCTGATCACCGCTCCATAGTCCCCCCCATCACTCCCTCCACATCCCCCCAAATCATTTCTCCACATCTCCCCCTGCCCCCTCCTCCCTGATCACCGCTCCACAGTCCCCCCCATCACTCCCTCCACATCCCCCCCAAATCATTTCTCCACATCTCCCCCTGCCCCCTCCTCCCTGATCACCGCTCCATAGTCCCCCCCATCACTCCCTCCACATCCCCCCCAAATCATTTCTCCACATCTCCCCCTGCCCCCTCCTCCCTGATCACCGCTCCACAGTCCCCCCCATCACTCCCTCCACATCCCCCCCAAATCATTTCTCCACATCTCCCCCTGCCCCCTCCTCCCTGATCACCGCTCCACAGTCCCCCCATCACTCCCTCCACATCCCCCCCAAATCATTTCTCCACATCTCCCCCTGCCCCCTCCTCCCTGATCACCGCTCCACAGTCCCCCCCATCACTCCCTCCACATCCCCCCCAAATCATTTCTCCACATCTCCCCCTGCCCCCTCCTCCCTGATCACCGCTCCACAGTCCCCCCCATCACTCCCTCCACATACCCCCCAAATCATTTCTCCACATCTCCCCCTGCCCCCTCCTCCCTGATCACCGCTCCATAGTCCCCCCCATCACTCCCTCCACATCCCCCCCAAATCATTTCTCCACATCTACCCCTGCCCCCTCCTCCCTGATCACCGCTCCACAGTCCCCCCCATCACTCCCTCCACATCCCCCCCAAATCATTTCTCCACATCTCCCCCTGCCCCCTCCTCCCTGATCACCGCTCCATAGTCCCCCCCATCACTCCCTCCACATCCCCCCCAAATCATTTCTCCACATCTCCCCCTGCCCCCTCCTCCCTGATCACCGCTCCACAGTCCCCCCCATCACTCCCTCCACATCCCCCCCAAATCATTTCTCCACATCTCCCCCTGCCCCCTCCTGCCTGATCACCGCTCCACAGTCCCCCCCATCACTCCCTCCACATCCCCCCCAAATCATTTCTCCACATCTCCCCCTGCCCCCTCCTCCCTGATCACCGCTCCACAGTCCCCCCCATCACTCCCTCCACATCCCCCCCAAATCATTTCTCCACATCTCCCCCTGCCCCCTCCTCCCTGATCACCGCTCCATAGTCCCCCCCATCACTCCCTCCACATCCCCCCCAAATCATTTCTCCACATCTCCCCCTGCCCCCTCCTCCCTGATCACCGCTCCATAGTCCCCCCCATCACTCCCTCCACATCCCCCCCAAATCATTTCTCCACATCTCCCCCTGCCCCCTCCTCCCTGATCACCGCTCCACAGTCCCCCCCATCACTCCCTCCACATCCCCCCCAAATCATTTCTCCACATCTCCCCCTGCCCCCTCCTCCCTGATCACCGCTCCACAGTCCCCCCCATCACTCCCTCCACATCCCCCCCAAATCATTTCTCCACATCTCCCCCTGCCCCCTCCTCCCTGATCACCGCTCCATAGTCCCCCCCATCACTCCCTCCACATCCCCCCCAAATCATTTCTCCACATCTCCCCCTGCCCCCTCCTCCCTGATCACCGCTCCACAGTCCCCCCCATCACTCCCTCCACATCCCCCCCAAATCATTTCTCCACATCTCCCCCTGCCCCCTCCTCCCTGATCACCGCTCCACAGTCCCCCCCATCACTCCCTCCACATCCCCCCCAAATCATTTCTCCACATCTCCCCCTGCCCCCTCCTCCCTGATCACCGCTCCACAGTCCCCCCCATCACTCCCTCCACATCCCCCCCAAATCATTTCTCCACATCTCCCCCTGCCCCCTCCTCCCTGATCACCGCTCCACAGTCCCCCCCATCACTCCCTCCACATCCCCCCCAAATCATTTCTCCACATCCCCCCCTGCCCCCTCCTCCCTGATCACCGCTCCACAGTCCCCCCCATCACTCCCTCCACATCCCCCCCAAATCATTTCTCCACATCTCCCCCTGCCCCCTCCTCCCTGATCACCGCTCCACAGTCCCCCCCATCACTCCCTCCACATCCCCCCCAAAACATTTCTCCACATCTCCCCCTGCCCCCTCCTCCCTGATCACCGCTCCACAGTCCCCCCCATCACTCCCTCCACATCCCCCCCAAATCATTTCTCCACATCTCTCCCTGCCCCCTCCTCACTGATCACTGCTCCATAGTCCCCCCCATCACTCCCTCCACATCCCCCCAAATCATTTCTCCACATCTCCCCCTGCCCCCTCCTCCCTGATCACCGCTCCACAGTCCCCCTCATCACTCCCTCCACATCCCCCCCAAATCATTTCTCCACATCTCCCCCTGCCCCCTCCTCCCTGATCACCGCTCCACAGTCCCCCCCATCACTCCCTCCACATCCCCCCCAAATCATTTCTCCACATCTCCCCCTGCCCCCTCCTCCCTGATCACCGCTCCATAGTCCCCCCCATCACTCCCTCCACATCCCCCCCAAATCATTTCTCCACATCTCCCCCTGCCCCCTCCTCCCTGATCACCGCTCCACAGTCCCCCCCATCACTCCCTCCACATCCCCCCCAAATCATTTCTCCACATCTCCCCCTGCCCCCTCCTCCCTGATCACCTCTCCACAGTCCCCCCCATTACTTCCTCCACATACCCCCCAAATCATTTCTCCACATCTCCCCCTGCCCCCTCCTCCCTGATCACCGCTCCACAGTCCCCCCCATCACTCCCTCCACATCCCCCCCAAATCATTTCTCCACATCTCCCCCTGCCCCCTCCTCCCTGATCACCGCTCCATAGTCCCCCCCATCACTCCCTCCACATCCCCCCCAAATCATTTCTCCACATCTCCCCCTGCCCCCTCCTCCCTGATCACCGCTCCACAGTCCCCCCCATCACTCCCTCCACATCCCCCCCAAATTATTTCTCCACATCTCCCCCTGCCCCCTCCTCCCTGATCACCGCTCCATAGTCCCCCCCATCACTCCCTCCACATCCCCCCCAAACCATTTCTCCAGATCTCCCCCTGCCCCCTCCTCCCTGATCACCGCTCCATAGTCCCCCCCAATCACTCCCTCCACATACCCCCCAAATCATTTCTCCACATCTCCCCCTGCCCCCTCCTCCCTGATCACCGCTCCACAGTCCCCCCATCACTCCCTCCACATCCCCCCCAAATCATTTCTCCACATCTCCCCCTGCCCCCTCCTCCCTGATCACCGCTCCACAGTCCCCCCCATCACTCCCTCCACATCCCCCCAAATCATTTCTCCACACCTCCCCCTGCCCCCTCCTCCCTGATCACCGCTCCATAGTCCCCCCCAATCACTTCCTCCACATACCCCCCAAATCATTTCTCCACATCTCCCCCTGCCCCCTCCTCCCTGATAACCGCTCCATAGTCCCCCCCATCACTCCCTCCACATCCCCCCCAAATCATTTCTCCACATCTCCCCCTGCCCCCTCCTCCCTGATCACCGCTCCACAGTCCCCCCCATCACTCCCTCCACATACCCCCCAAATCATTTCTCCACATCTCCTCCTGCCCCCTCCTCCCTGATCACCGCTCCATAGTCCCCCCATCACTTCCTCCACATACCCCCCAAATAATTTCTCCACATCTCCCCCTGCCCCCTCCTCCCTGATCACCGCTCCACAGTCCCCCCCATCACTCCCTCCACATCCCCCCAAATCATTTCTTCACATCTCCCCCTGCCCCCTCCTCCCTGATCACCTCTCCACAGTCCCCCCATCACTCCCTCCACATACCCCCCAAATCATTTCTCCACATCTCCCCCTGCCCCCTCCTCCCTGATCACCGCTCCACAGTCCTCCCCATTACTTCCTCCACATACCCCCCAAATAATTTCTCCACATCTCCCCCTGCCCCCTCCTCCCTGATCACCGCTCCACAGTCCCCCCCATCACTCCCTCCACATCCCCCCCAAATCATTTCTCCACATCTCCCCCTGCCCCCTCCTCCCTGATCACCGCTCCACAGTCCCCCCCATCACTCCCTCCACATCCCCCCAAATCATTTCTCCACATCTCCCCCTGCCCCCTCCTCCCTGATCACCGCTCCATAGTCCCCCCCATCACTCCCTCCACATCCCCCCCAAATCATTTCTCCACATCTCCCCCTGCCCCCTCCTCCCTGATCACCGCTCCACAGTCCCCCCCATCACTCCCTCCACATCCCCCCAAATCATTTCTCCACATCTCCCCCTGCCCCCTCCTCCCTGATCACCGCTCCATAGTCCCCCCCATCACTCCCTCCACATCCCCCCCAAATCATTTCTCCACATCTCCCCCTGCCCCCTCCTCCCTGATCACCGCTCCACAGTCCCCCCCATCACTCCCTCCACATCCCCCCCAAATCATTTCTCCACATCTCCCCCTGCCCCCTCCTCCCTGATCACCGCTCCACAGTCCCCCCCATCACTCCCTCCACATCCCCCCCAAATCATTTCTCCACATCTCCCCCTGCCCCCTCCTCCCTGATCACCGCTCCATAGTCCCCCCCCATCACTCCCTCCACATCCCCCCCAAATCATTTCTCCACATCTCCCCCTGCCCCCTCCTCCCTGATCACCGCTCCACAGTCCCCCCCATCACTCCCTCCACATCCCCCCCAAATCATTTCTCCACATCTCCCCCTGCCCCCTCCTCCCTGATCACCGCTCCATAGTCCCCCCCATCACTCCCTCCACATCCCCCCCAAATCATTTCTCCAGATCTCCCCCTGCCCCCTCCTCCCTGATCACCGCTCCATAGTCCCCCCCAATCACTCCCTCCACATACCCCCCAAATCATTTCTCCACATCTCCTCCTGCCCCCTCCTCCCTGATCACCGCTCCACAGTCCCCCCCATCACTCCCTCCACATCCCCCCCAAATCATTTCTCCACATCTCCCCCTGCCCCCTCCTCCCTGATCACCGCTCCACAGTCCCCCCCATCACTCCCTCCACATCCCCCCAAATCATTTCTCCACATCTCCCCCTGCCCCCTCCTCCCTGATCACCTCTCCACAGTCCCCCCCATTACTTCCTCCACATACCCCCCAAATCATTTCTCCACATCTCCCCCTGCCCCCTCCTCCCTGATCACCGCTCCACAGTCCCCCCCATCACTCCCTCCACATCCCCCCCAAATCATTTCTCCACATCTCCCCCTGCCCCCTCCTCCCTGATCACCGCTCCATAGTCCCCCCCATCACTCCCTCCACATCCCCCCCAAATCATTTCTCCACATCTCCCCCTGCCCCCTCCTCCCTGATCACCGCTCCACAGTCCCCCCCATCACTCCCTCCACATCCCCCCCAAATTATGTCTCCAGATCTCCCCCTGCCCCCTCCTCCCTGATCACCGCTCCATAGTCCTCCCCAATCACTCCCTCCACATACCCCCCAAATCATTTCTCCACATCTCCCCCTGCCCCCTCCTCCCTGATCACCGCTCCACAGTCCCCCCATCACTCCCTCCACATCCCCCCCAAATCATTTCTCCACATCTCCCCCTGCCCCCTCCTCCCTGATCACCGCTCCACAGTCCCCCCCCATCACTCCCTCCACATCCCCCCAAATCATTTCTCCACACCTCCCCCTGCCCCCTCCTCCCTGATCACCGCTCCATAGTCCCCCCCAATCACTTCCTCCACATACCCCCCAAATCATTTCTCCACATCTCCCCCTGCCCCCTCCTCCCTGATAACCGCTCCATAGTCCCCCCCATCACTCCCTCCACATCCCCCCCAAATCATTTCTCCACATCTCCCCCTGCCCCCTCCTCCCTGATCACCGCTCCACAGTCCCCCCCATCACTCCCTCCACATACCCCCCAAATCATTTCTCCACATCTCCTCCTGCCCCCTCCTCCCTGATCACCGCTCCATAGTCCCCCCATCACTTCCTCCACATACCCCCCAAATAATTTCTCCACATCTCCCCCTGCCCCCTCCTCCCTGATCACCGCTCCACAGTCCCCCCCATCACTCCCTCCACATCCCCCCAAATCATTTCTTCACATCTCCCCCTGCCCCCTCCTCCCTGATCACCTCTCCACAGTCCCCCCCATCACTCCCTCCACATACCCCCCAAATCATTTCTCCACATCTCCCCCTGCCCCCTCCTCCCTGATCACCGCTCCACAGTCCTCCCCATTACTTCCTCCACATACCCCCCAAATCATTTCTCCACATCTCCCCCTGCCCCCTCCTCCCTGATCACCGCTCCACAGTCCCCCCCATCACTCCCTCCACATCCCCCCCAAATCATTTCTCCACATCTCCCCCTGCCCCCTCCTCCCTGATCACCGCTCCACAGTCCCCCCCATCACTCCCTCCACATCCCCCCAAATCATTTCTCCACATCTCCCCCTGCCCCCTCCTCCCTGATCACCGCTCCATAGTCCCCCCCATCACTCCCTCCACATCCCCCCCAAATCATTTCTCCACATCTCCCCCTGCCCCCTCCTCCCTGATCACCGCTCCACAGTCCCCCCCATCACTCCCTCCACATCCCCCCAAATCATTTCTCCACATCTCCCCCTGCCCCCTCCTCCCTGATCACCGCTCCATAGTCCCCCCCATCACTCCCTCCACATCCCCCCCAAATCATTTCTCCACATCTCCCCCTGCCCCCTCCTCCCTGATCACCGCTCCACAGTCCCCCCCATCACTCCCTCCACATCCCCCCCAAATCATTTCTCCACATCTCCCCCTGCCCCCTCCTCCCTGATCACCGCTCCACAGTCCCCCCCATCACTCCCTCCACATCCCCCCCAAATCATTTCTCCACATCTCCCCCTGCCCCCTCCTCCCTGATGACCGCTCCATAGTCCCCCCCCATCACTCCCTCCACATCCCCCCCAAATCATTTCTCCACATCTCCCCCTGCCCCCTCCTCCCTGATCACCGCTCCACAGTCCCCCCATCACTCCCTCCACATCCCCCCCAAATCATTTCTCCACATCTCCCCCTGCCCCCTCCTCCCTGATCACCGCTCCATAGTCCCCCCCATCACTCCCTCCACATCCCCCCCAAATCATTTCTCCAGATCTCCCCCTGCCCCCTCCTCCCTGATCACCGCTCCATAGTCCCCCCAATCACTCCCTCCACATACCCCCCAAATCATTTCTCCACATCTCCCCCTGCCCCCTCCTCCCTGATCACCGCTCCACAGTCCCCCCCATCACTCCCTCCACATCCCCCCCAAATCATTTCTCCACATCTCCCCCTGCCCCCTCCTCCCTGATCACCGCTCCACAGTCCCCCCCATCACTCCCTCCACATCCCCCCAAATCATTTCTCCACACCTCCCCCTGCCCCCTCCTCCCTGATCACCGCTCCATAGTCCCCCCCAATCACTTCCTCCACATACCCCCCAAATCATTTCTCCACATCTCCTCCCTGATCACCGCTCCATAGTCCCCCCCATCACTCCCTCCACATCCCCCCCAAATCATTTCTCCACATCTCCCCCTGCCCCCTCCTCCCTGATCACCGCTCCACAGTCCCCCCCATCACTCCCTCCACATACCCCCAAATCATTTCTCCACATCTCCTCCTGCCCCCTCCTCCCTGATCACCGCTCCATAGTCCCCCCATCACTTCCTCCACATACCCCCCAAATCATTTCTCCACATCTCCCCCTGCCCCCTCCTCCCTGATCACCGCTCCACAGTCCCCCCCATCACTCCCTCCACATCCCCCCCCAAATCATTTCTTCACATCTCCCCCTGCCCCCTCCTCCCTGATCACCTCTCCACAGTCCCCCCCATCACTCCCTCCACATACCCCCCAAATCATTTCTCCACATCTCCCCCTGCCCCCTCCTCCCTGATCACAGCTCCACAGTCCCCCCCATTACTTCCTCCACATACCCCCCAAATCATTTCTCCACATCTCCCCCTGCCCCCTCCTCCCTGATCACCGCTCCACAGTCCCCCCCATCACTCCCTCCACATCCCCCCCAAATCATTTCTCCACATCTCCCCCTGCCCCCTCCTCCCTGATCACCGCTCCACAGTCCCCCCCATCACTCCCTCCACATCCCCCCAAATCATTTCTCCACATCTCCCCCTGCCCCCTCCTCCCTGATCACCGCTCCATAGTCCCCCCCATCACTCCCTCCACATCCCCCCCAAATCATTTCTCCACATCTCCCCCTGCCCCCTCCTCCCTGATCCCCGCTCCACAGTCCCCCCCATCACTCCCTCCACATCCCCCCCAAATCATTTCTTCATATCTCCCCCTGCCCCCTCCTCCCTGATCACCTCTCCACAGTCCCCCCCATCACTCCCTCCACATACCCCCCAAATCATTTCTCCACATCTCCCCCTGCCCCCTCCTCCCTGATCACCCCTCCACAGTCCCCCCCATTACTTCCTCCACATACCCCCCAAATCATTTCTCCACATCTCCCCCTGCCCCCTCCTCCCTGATCACCGCTCCACAGTCCCCCCCATCACTCCCTCCACATCCCCCCCAAATCATTTCTCCACATCTCCCCCTGCCCCCTCCTCCCTGATCACCGCTCCACAGTCCCCCCCATCACTCCCTCCACATCCCCCCCAAATCATTTCTCCACATCTCCCCCTGCCCCCTCCTCCCTGATCACCGCTCCATAGTCCCCCCCATCACTCCCTCCACATCCCCCCCAAATCATTTCTCCACATCTCCCCCTGCCCCCTCCTCCCTGATCACCGCTCCATAGTCCCCCCCATCACTCCCTCCACATCCCCCCCAAATCATTTCTCCACATCTCCCCCTGCCCCCTCCTCCCTGATCACCGCTCCACAGTCCCCCCCATCACTCCCTCCACATCCCCCCCAAATCATTTCTCCACATCTCCCCCTGCCCCCTCCTCCCTGATCACCGCTCCACAGTTCCCCCCATCACTCCCTCCACATCCCCGCCAAATCATTTCTCCACATCTCCCCCTGCCCCCTCCTCCCTGATCACCGCTCCACAGTCCCCCCATCACTCCCTCCACATCCCCCCCAAATCATTTCTCCACATCTCCCCCTGCCCCCTCCTCCCTGATCACCGCTCCACAGTCCCCCCCATTACTTCCTCCACATACCCCCCAAATCATTTCTCCACATCTCCCTCTGCCCCCTCCTCCCTGATCACCGCTCCACAGTCCCCCCCATCACTCCCTCCACATCCCCCCCAAATCATTTCTCCACATCTCCCCCTGCCCCCTCCTCCCTGATCACCGCTCCACAGTCCCCCCCATCACTCCCTCCACATCCCCCCCAAATCATTTCTCCACATCTCCCCCTGCCCCCTCCTCCCTGATCACCGCTCCATAGTCCCCCCCATCACTCCCTCCACATCCCCCCCAAATCATTTCTCCACATCTCCCCCTGCCCCCTCCTCCCTGATCACCGCTCCACAGTCCCCCCCATCACTCCCTCCACATCCCCCCCAAATCATTTCTCCACATCTCCCCCTGCCCCCTCCTCCCTGATCACCGCTCCACAGTCCCCCCCATCACTCCCTCCACATCCCCCCCAAATCATTTCTCCACATCTCCCCCTGCCCCCTCCTCCCTGATCACCGCTCCACAGTCCCCCCCATCACTCCCTCCATATCCCCCCCAAATCATTTCTCCACATCTCCCCCTGCCCTCTCCTCCCTGATCACCGCTCCACAGTCCCCCCCATCACTCCCTCCACATCCCCCCCAAATCATTTCTCCACATCTCCCCCTGCCCCCTCCTCCCTGATCACCGCTCCATAGTCCCCCCCATCACTCCCTCCACATCCCCCCCCAAATCATTTCTCCACATCTCCCCCTGCCCCCTCCTCCCTGATCACCGCTCCACAGTCCCCCCCATCACTCCCTCCACATCCCCCCCAAATCATTTCTCCACATCTCCCCCTGCCCCCTCCTCCCTGATCACCGCTCCACAGTCCCCCCCATCACTCCCTCCACATCCCCCCCAAATCATTTCTCCACATCTCCCCCTGCCCCCTCCTCCCTGATCACCGCTCCACAGTTCCCCCCATCACTCCCTCCACATCCCCGCCAAATCATTTCTCCACATCTCCCCCTGCCCCCTCCTCCCTGATCACCGCTCCATAGTCCCCCCCATCACTCCCTCCACATCCCCCCCAAATCATTTCTCCACATCTCCCCCTGCCCCCTCCTCCCTGATCACCGCTCCACAGTCCCCCCCATCACTTCCTCCACATCCCCCCCAAATCATTTCTCCACATCTCCCCCTGCCCCCTACTCCCTGATCACCGCTCCACAGTCCCCCCCATTACTTCCTCCACATACCCCCCAAATCATTTCTCCACATCTCCCCCTGCCCCCTCCTCCCTGATCACCGCTCCACAGTCCCCCCCATTACTTCCTCCACATACCCCCAAATCATTTCTCCACATCTCCCCCGCCCCCTCCTCCCTGATCACCGCTCCACATTCCCCCCCATCACTCCCTCCACATACCCCCCAAATCATTTCTCCACATCTCCCCCTGCCCCCTCCTCCCTGATCACCGCTCCACAGTCCCCCCCATCACTCCCTCCACATCCCCCCCCCAAATCATTTCTCCACATCTCCCCCTGCCCCCTCCTCCCTGATCACCGCTCCACAGTCCCCCCCATCACTCCCTCCACATCCCCCCCAAATCATTTCTCCACATCTCCCACTGCCCCCTCCTCCCTGATCACCGCTCCATAGTCCCCCCATCACTCCCTCCACATCTCCCCCAAATCATTTCTCCACATCTCCCCCTGCCCCCTCCTCCCTGATCACCGCTCCACAGTCCCCCCCATCACTCCCTCCACATCCCCCTCAAATCATTTCTCCACATCTCCCCCTGCCCCCTCCTCCCTGATCACCGCTCCACAGTTCCCCCCATCACTCCCTCCACATCCCCGCCAAATCATTTCTCCACATCTCCCCCTTCCCCCTCCTCCCTGATCACCGCTCCATAGTCCCCCCCATCACTCCCTCCACATCCCCCCCAAATCATTTCTCCACATCTCCCCCTGCCCCCTCCTCCCTGATCACCGCTCCACAGTCCCCCCATCACTTCCTCCACATCCCCCCCAAATCATTTCTCCACATCTCCCCCTGCCCCCTCCTCCCTGATCACCGCTCCACAGTCCCCCCCCATTACTTCCTCCACATACCCCCCAAATCATTTCTCCACATCTCCCCCTGCCCCCTCCTCCCTGATCACCGCTCCACAGTCCCCCCCATAACTCCCTCCACATACCCCCCAAATCATTTCTCCACATCTCCCCCTGCCCCCTCCTCCCTGATCACCTCTCCACAGTCCCCCCCATTACTTCCTCCACATACCCCCCAAATCATTTCTCCACATCTCCCCCGCCCCCTCCTCCCTGATCACCGCTCCACAGTCCCCCCCCATCACTCCCTCCACATACCCCCCAAATCATTTCTCCACATCTCCCCCGCCCCCTCCTCCCTGATCACCGCTCCACAGTCCCCCCCATCACTCCCTCCACATCCCCCCCCAAATAATTTCTCCACATCTCCCCCTGCCCCCTCCTCCCTGATCACCGCTCCACAGTCCCCCCCATCACTCCCTCCACATCCCCCCCAAATCATTTCTCCACATCTCCCCCTGCCCCCTCCTCCCTGATCACCGCTCCATAGTCCCCCCCATCACTCCCTCCACATCCCCCCCAAATCATTTCTCCACATCTCCCCCTGCCCCCTCCTCCCTGATCACCGCTCCACAGTCCCCCCCATCCCCCCCTCCACATCCCCCCCAAATCATTTCTCCACATCTCCCCCTGCCCCCTCCTCCCTGATCACCGCACCATAGTCCCCCCCATCACTCCCTCCACATCCCCCCAAATCATTTCTCCACATCTCCCCCTGCCCCCTCCTCCCTGATCACCGCTCCACAGTCCCCCCCATCACTCCCTCCACATACCCCCCAAATCATTTCTCCACATCTCCCCCTGCCCCCTCCTCCCTGATCACCGCTCCACAGTCCCCCCCATCACTCCCTCCACATACCCCCCAAATCATTTCTCCACATCTCCCCCTGCCCCCTCCTCCCTGATCACCGCTCCACAGTCCCCCCCATCACTCCCTCCACATACCCCCCAAATCATTTCTCCACATCTCCCCCTGCCCCCTCCTCCCTGATCACCGCTCCACAGTCCCCCCCATCACTCCCTCCACATCCCCCCCAAATCATTTCCCCACATCTCCCCCTGCCCCCTCCTCCCTGATCACCGCTCCACAGTCCCCCCCATTACTTCCTCCACATACCCCCCAAATCATTTCTCCACATCTCCCCCTGCCCCCTCCTCCCTGATCACCGCTCCACAGTCCCCCCCATCACTCCCTCCACATACCCCCCAAATCATTTCTCCACATCTCCCCCTGCCCCCTCCTCCCTGATCACCTCTCCACAGTCCCCCTCTTTACTTCCTCCACATACCCCCCAAATCATTTCTCCACATCTCCCCCTGCCCCCTCCTCCCTGATCACCGCTCCACAGTCCCCCTCATCACTCCCTCCACATCCCCCCCAAATCATTTCTCCACATCTCCCCATGCCCCCTCCTCCCTGATCACATCTCCACAGTCCCCCCCATTACTTCCTCCACATACCCCCCCAAATCATTTCTCCACATCTCCCCCTGCCCCCTCCTCCCTGATCACCGCTCCACAGTCCCCCCCATCACTCCCTCCACATACCCCCCAAATCATTTCTCCAAATCTCCCCCTGCCCCCTCCTCCCTGATCACCGCTCCACAGTCCCCCCCATCACTCCCTCCACATACCCCCCAAATCATTTCTCCACATCTCCCCCTGCCCCCTCCTCCCTGATCACCGCTCCACAGTCCCCCCCATCACTCCCTCCACATACCCCCCAAATCATTTCTCCACATCTCCCCCTGCCCCCTCCTCCCTGATCACCTCTCCACAGTCCCCCCCCATCACTCCCTCCACATACCCCCCAAATCATTTCTCCACATCTCCCCCTGCCCCCTCCTCCCTGATCACCGCTCCATAGTCCCCCCCAATCACTTCCTCCACATACCCCCCAAATCATTTCTCCACATCTCCCCCTGCCCCCTCCTCCCTGATCACCGCTCCACAGTCCCCCCCATCACTCCCTCCACATACCCCCCAAATCATTTCTCCACATCTCCCCCTGCCCCCTCCTCCCTGATCACCGCTCCACAGTCCCCCCCATCACTCCCTCCACATCCCCCCCAAATCATTTCTTCATATCTCCCCCTGCCCCCTCCTCCCTGATCACCTCTCCACAGTCCCCCCATCACTCCCTCCACATACCCCCCAAATCATTTCTCCACATCTCCCCCTGCCCCCTCCTCCCTGATCACCTCTCCACAGTCCCCCCCCATTACTTCCTCCACATACCCCCCAAATCATTTCTCCACATCTCCCCCTGCCCCCTCCTCCCTGATCACCGCTCCACAGTCCCCCCCATCACTCCCTCCACATCCCCCCCAAATCATTTCTCCACATCTCCCCCTGCCCCCTCCTCCCTGATCACCGCTCCACAGTCCCCCTCATCACTCCCTCCACATCCCCCCAAATCATTTCTCCACATCTCCCCCTGCCCCCCCCCTCCCTGATCACCGCTCCACAGTCCCCCTCATCACTCCCTCCACATCCCCCCCAAATCATTTCTCCACATCTCCCCCTGCCCCCTCCTCCCTGATCACCGCTCCATAGTCCCCCCATCACTCCCTCCACATCCCCCCCAAATCATTTCTCCACAACTCCCCCTGCCCCCTCCTCCCTGATCACCACTCCACAGTCCCCCCCATTACTTTCTCCACATACCCCCCAAATCATTTCTCCACATCTCCCCCTGCCCCCTCCTCCCTGATCACCGCTCCACAGTCCCCCCCATCACTCCCTCCACATACCCCCCAAATCATTTCTCCACATCTCCCCCTGCCCCCTCCTCCCTGATCACCTCTCCACAGTCCCCCCCATCACTCCCTCCACATACCCCCCAAATCATTTCTCCACATCTCCCCCTGCCCCCTCCTCCCTGATCACCGCTCCATAGTCCCCCCCATCACTTCCTCCACATACCCCCCAAATCATTTCTCCACATCTCCCCCTGCCCCCTCCTCCCTGATCACCGCTCCACAGTCCCCCCCATCACTCCCTCCACATACCCCCCAAATCATTTCTCCACATCTCCCCCTGCCCCCTCCTCCCTGATCACCGCTCCACAGTCCCCCCCATCACTCCCTCCACATCCCCCCCAAATCATTTCTCCACATCTCCCCCTGCCCCCTCCTCCCTGATCACCTCTCCACAGTCCCCCCCATCACTCCCTCCACATACCCCCCAAATCATTTCTCCACATCTCCCCCTGCCCCCTCCTCCCTGATCACTGCTCCACAGTCCCCCCTATCACTCCCTCCACATCCCCCCCAAATCATTTCTTCATATCTCCCCCTGCCCCCTCCTCCCTGATCACCTCTCCACAGTCCCCCCCATTACTTCTTCCATATTAGGATTGCCACCTCATCCCTTTAAACCCAAACACATATGAATTACACAGGTTCTGAGGCAAATTTAATGCAGATAAGGCACCAAGTGAGTTTAATTACCACCTTAATCACCCACAGAACCTGTGTAATAAATGTGTTATAAAAGAAAAGGGGATCTGGTGTCACCGGTGACCCACCTCCATCCCTGTAATATGTGTAGCGTCCTGTTCCTGATGGGTAGGCGCTATCTGTAAATTTAGGTTTGTCTGAGCTGTAGTTTAGCTCAGAGTAATTATGTTAAATTGTTGTTTTCTGTTCCAGTTCAGCTGGGTTGTGTATTTTCCACTTGGCCGTGGGTGTCGCTGTCACCACCGGTCAGTGTTGGAAATGCAACGTGCTGGATGCATTGAGTACCCCTTTACCCAGAAACAGCCCAGTGGGAGTGGTTCCCCCGCTGTGCACTCTAGGAGACGGTACTTAAGGGGCAGATGCCATTTTTTCAGGTCTCTCTGACCTGATGGCCCTCCTGGCCTAAGGTACATCGTAGCAGTTCTTCTGCCTCTGGGCCTGCTGGCCCGAGGCCTCGTTGCTGGAAATAGGCCCAGAAGTTCCTGGGGGCTACTGGTCCAGGGGTGGTCCTGTGCTGTCATGCCTGCGGGGAGAAGCTGAGCAATTGGAGAAACCAGGGGAGGACTTTTCTCAGAGAGGACCGAGCAAAAAGGCTGGTATCTCAGGAAGAGCCTGGAGACTCAATTGGAGGACGCATCCCGGCCAATCTACCACACAGTATTGCCGGCTGGCTGAAAGAAACTGGTACTGTGTGACTATACTTGACTTTGCAAAAGTTCTTGGTTATACAATCCTGTGGCAGAGGATTGTACAACGAATCTAATATATTCAACAAGTCTGTGGCAGAGACTATGACCGAGCACCGCACCGGCTGCTAGGTCAGTGAGAGAGGCCTATCCGGTGGTTGATAGATCCAGTTGTAGAGCTGTTTGTCCTCTGGATCAAAGAAGTACCCGTTATCCGCAATACAAGGTTCCTGAATCTCCCCTAACCCTCCATCCCTCTATCTGACGTTTGTTAATAAAAGCATTGGGAAAAAGAGACTAAAGCCGTGTACACACGATCGGATATCCTATGGATTCTGATCCGATGGTTTTGTCCATCGGAAATCCAATTGAGCTGACTTCCATCAGTCTTGCCTACACACCATCAGTCAAAAAACCGACGGTTCCAAACGCGGTGACGTAAAACACTCCGATGAGCCGAGAAAAATGAAGTTCAATGCTTCTGAGCATGCGTCGACTTGATTCTGAGCATGCGTGGGTTTTTTATCTGAAGGACTTGCCCATAGGCGATTGGAATTTGCTATCGGTTTTTGATCCATCGGAAAAATTTAAAACATGTTCTTTTTTTTAAAACCGATGGAAAAAAGACTGATGGGTCCCATACACGATCGGTTTGTTCTGATGAAAAAAGTCCATCGGACTGTTTTCATCGGTAAAACCGATCGTGTGTACAGGGCTTTAGTGTCTGGTGCGGACATTTGTGAATAACTCTCCAATGGGACCCCTATGGCGGATACGGCAAACAGTCAGGTATAGGCAAGACCCAAGAATTAAACCAGCAGCTCCTTCGGGGATAGTGCTACATGTGGGGGCTCGACTCCGGGATTTGCCGTTACCGGTCGCAACTCAAGTAAGCTGTTTACCGTGAGCTTATGCTAAAGGGGCTCTGGACTGTGTTATTTTTCTGGAAAAAGGGGTTAATTTGCAGATCATTTCTTAGCCGCGTGGGCTGTGGGCAGATCCAAGAAATCCCGGGAGCTACATGACTAAAGGAGCGAGTGGGAGGAGTTCCCGCCTGCTTGCTGCGTGAGACGCCGCGTGTGTGTGTCCAACACTCAAGAGAGGATCTGATTATACAGTCATGTCTTCAATGCCGTTGATCAGGGCCGCTGATAGGGGGGGACCACCAGCCCTCCTGTAGGGGGCCCAGGCACACAGAGGGGCCCGAACAGCAGGGGGAATCAGTGTGGTCGGGCAGAGGGGCAATTACAGAAAGATGCCCTGTGCTGCTCTCTGCAGCAGCTGAAAGACGGTTTCTCTTCCTCCCGTCGGCATTCAGCTGCTGCAGGGAGAGACGCAGGGCATCGTTCCTTTAATTACTTGCCCCGCACCGATTCCCACCCCTAGTCTGCCCACTTCTTATCCCCCATGTGCCCCCCTGTCACTGTGCCAATCCCCCTGTAAAAAAAAAAATGTAACAGTGTAATAAATAATTTTTAAAAAAATTATACATTTTTGAAACCACTTGCCGCCCGCCCTATAGAGGATTGACGGCGGCAAAGTGGTTGCAGAATCCTGACAGGACGTCATATGACGTCCTCAGGATTTTGAGCCGCTGCGCGCCCTCGGGGGCGCGCATCGCGGCGATCGTTGCTGCGGGGTGTCAGTCTGACACCCCGCAACACCGATCTAGGTAAAGAGTCTCCGACGGAGACTCTTTACCATGTGATCAGCCGTGTCCAATCACGGCTGATCACAGTGTAAACAGGAAAAGCCGGTCATCGGCTTTTCCTCACTCGCGTCTGTCAGACGCGAGTAGAGGAGAGCCGATCGGCTGCTCCTCTGACAGGGGGGGTTTGTGCTGATTGATTATCGGCACAGCCCCCCCGAGGATGCCCACTGGACCACCAGGGATGCCACTAGACCACCAGAGATGCCACTGGACCACCAGGGATGCCACTGGACCACCGGGGAAGCACACCATGTAAAGTATGCCACCCTAGACCACCAGGGATAATGGATGCCAATCAGTGCCACAATGGATGCCAATCAGTGCCACAATGGGCACCACTGATTGGCAGGCATTATTGTTTGGCACTGATTGGCATCCATTAGTACAGTACAGTGCCACCTATCAGTACCCACCCATGCCACCTATCAGTGCCCACCCATGCCACCTATCAGTGCCCACCCATGCCCACCCGTGCCACCTATCAGTGCCCATCCATGCCGCCTATCCGTGTCCATCTGTGCCCACCCGTGCCGCCTATCAGTGCCCACCCATGCCGCCTATCTGTGCCCACTCGTGCCGCCTATCTGTGCCCACGATCGTTGCCCACCCGTGCCGCCGATCGTTGCCCACCCGTGCCGCCGATCGTTGCCCATCCGTGCCGCCGATCGTTGCCCATCCGTGCCACCTCATCGGTGCCCATCCGTGCCGCCTTATCCGTGCCCGTCAGTGCAGCCCCATCAGTGCCCATCAGTGAAGGAGAAAACGAACTTATTTACAAAGTTTTGTAACTGAAACCAAAAAAAAACTTTTTTTTTTCAAAATTTTCGGTCTTTTTTTTATTTTTTAGCAGAAAATAAACATCGCAGAGGTGATCAAATACCACCAAAAGAAAGCTCTATTTGTGGGAACAAAATGATAAAAATTTCGTTTGGGTACAGTGTACCATGACCGAGCAATTGTCATTCAAAGTGCAACAGCGCAGAAAGCTGAAAATTGGTCTGGGCAGGAAGGTGTTTAAGTGCCCAGCATGGAAGTGGTTAAATAAAAATGTAAAAAAACGATTTAAAAAGGGCAAATTCACACAGGTTCTTTGTTAGGTTTGTATTAGCTAATAATACTTTTAGTGAAAATATTGTTTTGATATTGTAGCGGCCTCACCCCCTCCTTTCTGGTCTAGGGGTATGTTGTACGTGAGGGTGAGATGCGCTACGGCCCATGTCCTCCCCATTGTAGCAGGTGAGGTGAAAGCCAGTACCAGTTCTTCTTCTCGGGCCTGTGTGTTTCTATTCACAACCAAGTCTTGCTGTGCTGACACTCCCCTTCACTCCCATTAACCAGAGTTCCACACACCGATAAAGATCCAACGCTTGTTTTATTGTAACACACAATAAACAGTTCTTAGTCAGCCAACTGGTTGAGATCCATAAACAGTTCAATACGGTGGGGTGAGCAGGTCGAGGCACTGTCCTAATGATAAAACTAAACCACTGTGGTTTCACCAGCGGTTGCTATAGCCATTGGCTAGAGAGAGGAACTTGAAACTTGTGAGTCTCTACCAGCGACTCTGAAGAACATGAATTGGAGTACCTTCGCTGCGTTGTGGCCCCTGTCAGGGGGAAGATGTCCCTCCAAGGAAGTTACCAGAGGCCCCTCCGTCACCGGGTTGATGCTGCTCCGGACTCTTCAGACGGGTAACCTCTCCGGCCTCCTCACCTCAGACATGGGCCCCATCCACCTCAGGGTCCCTCGGACTCATCCGCCCTTGCGGAGCCCAGTCAAAGTCACTGGGCCCCAGGCCTCCGGTGTAGTACCTCACCCCAGGCTTAAGGTGCCTGGGATGGATGGCAACTCCGCTCTGACCAGGCCTAGGGCGCCTGGGCTGGAACTCCGGATCGCCCGCACCCAGGCCTAAGGTGCCTGGGCGCGTGCTCGAGAAGAAGACCTCGTGGCGAGGGCGTCTCTCCCCTTTATCTCCTCCCGTGACGCCACAGCAGGTTCTCCGCCCCCGCTGTACCACCGCTGGAAAGGGACAAAAAGGACAGCACTGCGGCAGTGATTCTACCTCGACCTGTGGGAACACCGCCACCCCAGGCCAAGGAGAATAGTACACCACCAAAGTCCTCCACGACTGAAAGTGGTCCAAATCCTCTATGATTTACACACATGCGGGTCATACTACCACCCAGGTGTATCCCCCTATATTTAGACCCCCGCTACACTCTCCCCCTAGTGATTTGACGCTGGTCCCCAGCGTCTGGTGCAAACCCATGTCTTCCAAAAACTGGTAACATAAGCCTGACCCCAGAGGCCATCCCTCAAAACTTGAATCCTGATTGTGCCAAGATCCGCTCAAGGGAAAGGGAACATGAAATAATAAAACTTTTCAATAAAACCATCTGAACATATACACATATACAATCCCTCCCATTGCTGTCTAAGAACCACCCCATACTCAGCAGTCTTGACAGATGAATCTCCTGCAGAAGGGAAACAAATACACAACATCCTAACACATTTGTGTTAATTTGGAATGAATGGGTCTATCAGCCGAGGGACCCATTCGCTCCAATGAGCAAGGTGATGCAAATGTAAAAAAATAAATAACAAACAGCCGTTGCGCAACACTGCCACCTGGTGACAGTGCCGCGGTAATGACACTTGGTGAAATCTTCCAGGCAACCTTCCCTCTTCCTGCGTCCCTACTCTGATTCTACCCCAAAGTCTGTGTCTCTGATGTATGAAAAAAGAGAGAACAAAACAAAACAGCTCTCATTCCTCCAAAGAGTAGAAAAGCCCAAATAAAAAACCAGGGCCCAGTTCTGATATTCTGGTAAAACACTTCCAGAAAGTTCAGCAGCAGAAGAACATACAGGAGAGTTTTTTTTTCTCTCTTCACAAATAAAATTTCGGGTGCGGCAAGAACAGGGGCTTCAGATGCTTATCAAAAGTTTCCACTGAATAATCAATGTCCTCTCCATCCTTCCGGCATATAAGCACCTTGTCTGCGTGGATATGGCGGCCCCACATCCATTCTGCTCTACAGTCCCTGAATTGTTTGGACACTGATGGTGAACAGGACAAGTACCGGCGGGCATGCGGCACTTTAAGCTTCTCCCAAACAAACTCGTCATACCATCTCTGTCGCAGGACTTCGACCTCAAAAAGTAAGTCCCGAGGCAAGTAAGGATATTCCCATCCGTACTCACGGGCGACCCTCTGGCAGAAGAGCTGCTGCAGTCGGGCCAAAGGAGGCATTGTGGCCCGCTCACCTTCTCCTGGCGGAACAAGGGCGTCTGGATGCCGAGGTACTTTCATTACCTCCGTCGGTTTGAATCTTGGTGCCCGTAGTGATGCGCGTTGTGTCCCCGCCACCGGAACGGGTGATGCTGCAGGTGGTGAAATGACAAGCGAAGGACTAGGCTTCCTCGTGAGCTCCGGGGCTTCCGCCCAGGGCGTGCTGTCTCCCGTGGACATAGGCAAATCCCGTGGTGCACGTAACACAGGCAATGGCATTTTGTCCCAGCCTTTGCGGTGAAAAAGCTCATCTATTTCACCATCCTCTCCACAGTCCGACAGCGATTCTAGGTCAGAGGTGTCATACATCTCTGCGGGGAGGTAGTCCCTAATAGACGTGGAACTACCCTCCCTAGCGGGCTCCACCGGCTGTGGACCCCCGACACCTCCAACCACCACCACAGTCCCAGCCCCTGGCTCACCTTGACCTTTCGTAGAACTGGGATGTCCAGGACTCTTCCAACCGGATCCATCCAGGCCCGGCAAGTGACATGGTGAAGCTCGACCACGACCACAGGATGCCTGTACCAGGCCGACTTTCCTCTTCGAAGGTGGGAGCAGGGAATCTGTGGTGACCGAAGCAGCATCCTCGGATTTTTCTTTCTCAGTCTCTGGTTGGGCAGTCACATCGCCCTGGTCAGTGCGTACGGGGACCTCCGCAAAGGCCTGGATCTCTCCTTCCAGAGTAGCGGTACCTGTGAGGCAGTTGAGGCGAAGGGCCCGGGGCCTTACTGTGGATGGCTCCACCTCGAATAGAAACTGCTTGCATGCCTCGCAACGCCTGAATGGCTTCAGGTTGACCACCAGTCCCGAGCACCCGGGACAGATCACGCCGAGGGCCTCCATGTCTCTGCAAGTGTACAGAGCCAACTGCCCTCGGGGTCTAAGTCTTATCCCCGTGTCTGTAAGGGGAGCAGCAAAAGCAGTCATCTTCGTGGGGTAGGGAACCGGAATCCACGGGGAGCTTGAGGCCATCCCGACTATCTGCTGCTCCATCACGCACTGACCACGCGCCGAAGTCTCCACGTGTATCTCCTCACATGGCCAGACTCCTCCCACCACTTGCACGTTTTCGCGGGCTTCCATCCGTCTCCGCCCACGAACTGCGCAGCTATGGGGTGCCTCATGGTGCAGTGCAGTAAAAGCCCCCACATGTAGTATGTCACACGGCTGGACTTCTCCCTCTTCTCGCTCTTCTGCATGGGCCTTTCCCGTCTTAGGGTCATGTCCACGACTTTGAGCAGGGATGCACTCTGGCCAATCACATGGCCGACCCACTCGGAACTCCTCCGGGCAGCAAAGTTCAAACACAGCCGTTCTCAGTTCCATGGTTAAAACACACATCATCCCGGACTTATGAGCCCCCACGTGTAGCGGCCTCACCCCCTCTTTTTGGTCTAGGGGTATGTTGTAGGTGAGGGTGAGATGCGCTACGGCCCATGTCCTCCCCATTGCAGCAGGTGAGGTGAAGGCCAGTACCAGTTCTTCTTCTCGGGCCTGTGTGTTTCTATTCACAACCAAGTCTTGCTGTGCTGACACTCCCCTTCACTCCCATTAACCAGAGTTCCACACACCGATAAGGATCCAACACTTGTTTTATTGTAACACACAATAAACAGTTCTTAGTCAGCCAACTGGTTGAGATCCATAAACAGTTCAATACGGTGGGGTGAGCAGGTCGAGGCACTGTCCTAATGATAAAACTAAACCACTGTGGTTTCACCAGCGGTTGCTATAGCCATTGGCTAGAGAGAGGAACTTGAAACTTGTGAGTCTCTACCAGTGACTCTGAAGAACATGAATTGGAGTACCTTCGCTGCGTTGTGGCCCCTGTCAGGGGGAAGATGTCCCTCCAAGGAAGTTACCAGAGGCCCCTCCGTCACCGGGTTGATGCTGCTCCGGACTCTTCAGACGGGTAACCTCTCCGGCCTCCTCACCTCAGACATGGGCCCCATCCACCTCAGGGTCCCTCGGACTCATCCACCCTTGCGGAGCCCAGTCGAAGTCACTGGGCCCCAGGCCTCCGGTGTAGTACCTCACCCCAGGCTTAAGGTGCCTGGGATGGACGCCAACTCCGCTCCGACCAGGCCTAGGGCGCCTGGGGTGGAACTCCGGATCGCCCACACCCAGGCCTAAGGTGCCTGGGTGCGCGCTCGAGAAGAAGACCTCGTGGCGAGGGCGTCTCTCCCCTTTATCTCCTCCTGTGACGCCACAGCAGGTACTCCACCCCCGCTGTACCACCGCCGGAACGGGACAAAAAGGACAGCACTGCGGCAGTGATTCTACCTCGACCTGTGGGAACACCGCCACCCCAGGCCAAGGAGAATAGTTTACCACCAAAGTCCTCCACGACTGAAAGTGGTCCAAATCCTCTATGATTTACACACACCCGGGTCATACTACCACCCAGGTGTATCCCCCTAAATTTAGACCCCCGCTACAATATATTGGGGGGGCGTCTGCCAGGTAGGCTGTACGGGGCCCCATAATTTCTAACAGCAGCCCTGCCATTGATGCAGTCTGCTATGGGGCCCAGGATGTTTCCTGTGGGTACCGCTACAAGTGCCATGCTTCCTGGAACTTTGCTGGCATTCGTCTGAAGCCGCATGGGCAGTTCGTACTGTACATGATGGGAGATGTCGAAGCATTGGGTATACTATGCAACAGGTGCGAAAGACTGGCCGTACACCCCCGTTCATTTGTTCGGTGCCTACACTGCGGGGAGTACCTGTTTGCCGTAGAGCAACCCACCATGCCGCCCCGTGCTTACAGAGTGGACTGGGCCACTGGCATTGCTACAGAGGAAGCTGCTGCCTTTGCTCCTGTGGCTAGACCTGTACTCGCCGCGTCTGCTACAGTGAGCGTTCCTGAGGGAGATGGCGCTGTTACTGCCATCAAAGAGTCATCGGTGGACATCGTTACTGCTGTTACCTCCGCTGCACCTGCTCTTGCTGCACCTGTCCAAAGGAAGGTGGTATATGTGAAAGCCTCCCGCGGCCGTGGTCGAGGCCTACCCCAAAGACTACCCGAACCGGATCCGAAAGAAGGCTTGATTCCTGAGAAATCCACGACAGGAACGGGTGAGAGATCAGGGGAAAACATGTCTGGGACTGTGTGTAACTATTTGCCGACGGAGGTGTTACGGGACTCTGAGTTAGACTCTCTGTCAGTTATCTCCGGAGACGATGATTTGTTCGAGACTATGTCTCAGGAGATGTTATGGGCAAATGGTGATGATATCGCTTCGGCCTTCACTTTTTCTGATTGGGTAGCCATAGACTCGGGGAAGACATCACCCAGTGTGGAACCCCCCGTTGCTACTAACGAGATTCTGGCCAGAGGTACCAGTTCATTTGGGTCAGAAAAGTTGTCTACCAACGCTATGGTGCGCAAATCTCCAATTTCATGTGTGCCTCCTGGACTAGGAAGTGCCAGAGCTTTGCCAAGGTTTGCCCGATTACAAAGATTGCTCAATAAAATGGTAGCCACAGAATATGGACTGGAGTTTCCTTACGTTCCCGAGGAGATCATGCAGGAAATTGAGTTTAACAGAGAGCAGTGGTACAGTGAGGCTGTTTGGAACTATCTATCTGTACCGAAACCTTTCAGGAGAGAAGGGTATTCCTCCACCATGGATGATCGCTTCAATGGGTGCCTGTTGCATTGGAACTATGGTAGACACATTCATGCTGACAAAGTGGTCATCTGCAGGCCTGGAAAGGACAACGTTGTCTACTTTATTACCACTTTGAATAAACAAGGGAAAACCCTGACTCTGCCCGATCCGGGTTTTACTGGTGATCACTTATAGTGACTGTCCTGTTTAGGTTTTTCTACTTGCAAAGAGACTGTGAGGAAAAAAATAAAAATTCCTCTATGCTAAAAGGACTGTGGGGTATATAGCTAGGTAGTGTCAGGTTTCAGGAAACCTCTGAGTCAAGATTTCTCTACCTGTTCCAGTACTTGTATTAAGGACTCTTGTTATATTGTCTTTCTGCCACTAGGTGGTTGAAGTTTGCACAGCAAAGACTGGACTTTTTCTTTTTTTTATATATATATATCTAGCTACTCCACATTTAAAAGAAAAGGGGAAAGAAATTCTCAATTCTTAGAAGATGAGGCTTTGCTTCCTGTTGGACAGTGATGTGTTTTATATTGTTGCCTGTGTGTGTCTTTTGTTTATCAGGTACCACTGGATCTTCTGTCAAGCTGCTGGAGAGTGGGTGGCTTAGATAGAGAGCTAGATGTTGGGACATATGTTGATGTAACTCTAATGTGTGTGTTCATGTTAAACCTGTATTTCTTTTGCTACCTCATCTTTTCCCTTCCCCATCCAAGTTTTTTGATTCAGGTATCGACTCTCAGGAGTAAGAGTAATTTTTTTTTCTCAGACGATGAGGACATCGTCTATTACGGTGGGGGAAGTGCGTAGCGCCCTGCTCCTTAAGGGTAGGCGCTATCTGTAAATTTAGGTTTGTCTGAGCTGTAGTTTAGCTCAGAGTAATTATGTTAAATTGCTGGTTTCTGTTCCAGTTCAGCTGGGTTGTGTATTTTCCACTTGGCCGTGGGTGTCGCTGTCACCACCGGTCAGTGTTGGAAATGCAACGTGCTGGATGCATTGAGTACCCCTTTACCCAGAAACAGCCCAGTGGGAGTGGTTCCCCCGCTGTGCATTCTGGGAGAGGGTACTTAGGGGGTAGAGGCCATCTTTTCAGGTCTCTCTGACCTGATGGCCCTCCTGGCCTAAGGTATGTCGTAGCAGTTCTTCTGCCTCAGGGCCTGCTGGCCCGAGGCCTCGTTGCTGGAAATAGGCCCAGAAGTTCCTGGGGTCTACTGGTCCAGGGGTGGTCCTGTGCTGTCTTTCCTGCGGGGAGAAGCCGAGCAATTGGAGAAACCAGGGGAGGACTTTTCTCAGAGACTTTTCTCTCTCCATAGTTACCCCATCACCTCTCCACAGTCCCCCCATCACCACTCCACAGTCCCCCATGACCACTCCACAGTCCCCCAGGCCACCTCTCCATAGTCCCCCACCATCTCTCAACAGTCTCCCCATCACCGATCCACAGTCCCCCCATTACCTCTCAACAGTCCCCCCAGACCACCTCTCCATAGTCCCCCCCGTCACCTCTCCACAGTCCCACCATCACCTCTCCACGGTCCCCCATCACCACTCCACAGTCCCCCAATCACTTCTCCACACCCCCCCGATCACTTGTCTGCATCCTCCATCACCTCTCCACAGTCCCCCCATCACCTCATCACTGTCCCCCATCATCTGTCCACAGTCCCCCTATCACTTCTCCACATCCCCCCCAATCACTTGTCCGCATCCCCCATCACCTCTCCACTGTCCCCCATCACCTCTCCACAGTCCCCCCATCACCGCTCCACAGTCCCCCTATCACCGCTCCACAGTCCCTCCATCACCGATCCACAGTCCCCCCATCACTGCTCCACATTCCGGTCAATCACTTCTCCACATCCCCCATCACCTCTCCACATTCCCTCAATCACTTCTCCATAGTCCCCCCCCCCATCACCACTCCACAGTCGCCCTATGACCTCTATATATCCAACCAAACAACCTCTCCACATCCCCCGAATCACCTCTCCACATCTCCCATCACCTCTCCATAGTCTTCCCATCACCGCTTCACAGTCCCCCATCACCACTCCACAGTCCCCCCATCACCACTCCACAGTCCCCCATGACCACTCCACAGTCCCCCAGGCCACCTCTCCATAGTCCCCCACCATCTCTCAACAGTCTCCCCATCACCGATCCACAGTCCCCCCATTACCTCTCAACAGTCCCCCCAGACCACCTCTCCATAGTCCCCCCCCGTCACCTCTCCACAGTCCCACCATCACCTCTCCACGGTCCCCCATCACCACTCCACAGTCCCCCAATCACTTCTCCACACCCCCCCGATCACTTGTCTGCATCCTCCATCACCTCTCCACAGTCCCCCCATCACCTCATCACTGTCCCCCATCATCTGTCCACAGTCCCCCTATCACTTCTCCACATCCCCCCCAATCACTTGTCCGCATCCCCCATCACCTCTCCACTGTCCCCCATCACCTCTCCACAGTCCCCCCATCACCGCTCCACAGTCCCCCTATCACCGCTCCACAGTCCCTCCATCACCGATCCACAGTCCCCCCATCACTGCTCCACATTCCGGTCAATCACTTCTCCACATCCCCCATCACCTCTCCACATTCCCTCAATCACTTCTCCATAGTCCCCCCCCCCCATCACCACTCCACAGTCGCCCTATGACCTCTATATATCCAACCAAACAACCTCTCCACATCCCCCGAATCACCTCTCCACATCTCCCATCACCTCTCCATAGTCCCCTCATAACCTCTCCATAGTCCCTCCTTATATTGATCCACGGTCCCTCTTTATGATGATCCACAGTCCCTCCTATTATTATTAACCAGTTGCTGATCGCCTGATAGCAGATTAACTACTACAGGACGACCGCGCTGCGCAGGATCACGTATATATGTAATCCTGCATTTCTGGGTATGGGAGCCAATCAGCGGCTCGGGCAGACTCGATGTCCACCGGTACCCGCTGATCGTTATGTTCAAAGAGAGAACTGTGGTCTGCCTATGTAAACAAGTCACATTACCATTCTGTCAGTATGGAAGACATTGATCCTGTGTTTCTGCAAAGCAGGTACAGGGATCTATGCCTTCCCTTAGTAAAAACACCTCCCCACAGTAAAAAAAAACACTTGTTAGGCACACATTTAACCCTTTGATTGCCCTAGATGTTATCCCCTCCCCAGCCAGTGTCATTAGTACAGTGACAGTGCATATTTCTAGCACTGATCACTCACTGTATTAGTGTCACTGGTTCTCACAAAGTGTCATTAGTGTCCGATTTGTCCACCACAATATCGCAGTCCCGCTACGAGTCGCTGATCGCCGCCATTACTAGTAAAAAAAAAATGTCCCCAGATTTCATTTAAAAAATCTGGTCACCTTACCCTACTGACCCCTGTACACTTCTCTGCTGACCCCCAGTCTTCTGCCCTAATGACCCCTGTACACTACTCTGCTGACCCCCAGTCTTCTGCCCTAATGACCTCTGTTCTCCACTCTGCTGACCCCGCTGGGAAAAAAAGGGCGCTGCACCCCCTGGAATAAATCTTTGATTTATTCTGTGTCATTTGGGTAGATCTCCACCTCCCAAAGGCTGCTTATCACATGTCTGGAGTCTCTGACCATCTCATATAGAATGTCTACAGTCTCTGACCATCTTCTATAGCATGTCAGCTGTCTCTTGCCATGTTCTCTAGCATGTCTGTAGTCTCTTGCTATCATATATATATATATATATATATATATATTGTGACAGCAGGAAGGTAAAGTCACCTGGTTGCATCCAGGGGGGTAGATATATTTCTCCCAGATTCAGGCTTTACGCCGACTTATACAACTAGGCGGAGAGTTGTATAAGCCCAGCTAAGGCTAGTGGGCTCATGGATGACTCATACCTCTAGGGAGAGTGCTGGGCGTCGTACAGACAGGGAGTTGATGAGGCCAGCTGAAGCTTGTCAGCTCATTTAGGCCTCTATAAGAACTCCCAGCTTCATTAGATGTTAGCTCATGCCTGGAACCAGACCTGTGTGGACTGTCTAGGGAGAGTGAACCCCTGTGCGGTGAGACCAAGCCTGTGTGGCTATTTGCTTGGACATTTAAAACCAGGGACTTAGGGACTAGGACAGCACTAGGCTGATCCCAGTTGTTAGTTAGGAAACCTGTATGTTTAGTTAGAGGTCAAGTTGACCAGGACTTATTTTGTTTATGTTTCTTTTGCTTTGCTGTGTTTTGTCACTGTAAATAGAAAATAAACCGCACCTTTTTGATTTTGAAAACCACAACCTCCGTTTGCTGGGCCTGTTTTTGTGTGGGGAGCCCATCCCGGGGGTCACCCACACCCGCTGCCGAGCTAACCCCCTCACAGTTGGTGGAGAACCAGTGGCAGTTTTTTTTAAGCCAGCATGGAGGAGATACTGAAACAGCTGGCTCTAGCAAATGCCAATCAACAGCAGACAAATGCAGGTTTGCAAAAGAGCCTTGCAGCCCAGCAGCAAGCTCATCAACAGAGCCTTGCAGCCCAGCAGCAAGCTCATCAACAGAGCCTTGCAGCCCAGCAGCAGACAAACGCAACTTTGCAACAGAGTCTGGAGGCTCAGCAACAAGCCCAGCAGCAATCTGAGGCCCGCTTCATAGACCTGTTGCAGAAGCAAGAGCAGAGACTACAACAACAGATGGAAGCAGTAATGCAGCAACGTCCGCAGACCAGTGAGGAAAGCCATCCCACTAATACCGCGTCCTTTGGGGTCAGTCGTTTATTGACAAAAATGACTGGAGAGGATGATCCAGAGGTATTTTTGACCACATTTGAAAGGACCGCTGAAAGAGAAAAGTGGCCTGAGGAGCAGTGGGCTGGACTGGTGGCTCCTCTGTTAACTGGTGAATCGCAGAAAGCTTACTATGACCTAGAGCCTAACCAAGCAAAAGACTATGTGATGCTAAAAGCTGAAATATTGGCAAGGCTGGGTGTCACCCTGGCTGTCCGGGCTCAGCGTGTGCATAACTGGACTTTCCAGCTTGGAAAACCCCCCAGGTCTCAAATGTATGATCTCATTCACCTGAGCAGAAAGTGGCTACAGCCAGAGACTTTGTCCGCACCAAAGATTGTGGAACGTGTTGTAATGGATCGGTTTTTGAGAGCTCTTCCTACTGCCATCCAAAAGTGGGTAAGCCATGGAGACCCAGAGACGGCCGATGGTCTTGTGGATCGTGTGGAGAAATACTTGGCTACAGAGAACCTGACGGCCTCTTCCAGAGACACTCGGACTTTCCACCCTAAGACCAGACCATCCCCAGGGGCGGATAAGAGGATTCCAAGGGGTGAGGGTGGAGAGAGTGAGAGGGTGGGAGCTCTACCCCAAGTTTGGCGAGAACAGCCTGGGAAATCAGCGGCTCAAGAGGCGGCAAGAAGGATCGTTTGCTACCGCTGCCGGCAAGCGGGACATATTGCAGCCAATTGCCCGGTTGTGGAGGAACCCATGCAGTGTGACTTTCTGACGGGCAGACGTCAGTCGCTGTGTGCGACAGTCGCATGCACTGCCATTCGAGGAACTGAGAAACATTTATGCAAAATGTGTGTTAATGGTAGAAATGTTGTGGTATTGCTGGATTCAGGTAGCCTTGTGACCCTGATAAAGGCTGAGTTAGTTAAAACAGAGGTCTCTGGGAATAGCAAGGTAGCTGTTATTTGTGTGCACGGGGACACCCGAGAGTATCCAGTGACTACAGTGTGTTTCGAGACCCCCAAAGGTACCCTCTTTCATCCAGTGGGCTTAGTATCTCAGTTACCGCATGACGCCATTGTGGGAAGGGATTTTCCGAAGTTCTGGGAACTGTGGGATGATCCTGAGCCCCCCACTGGTGCCCCTATGTACCAGGAATGTGATAGCCAGAACTCCCCTGAGAGTGGTGAGGACTCTCCGGAATTTCCCTTATCAGTATTGGCAGGGGAGACTCAAGAAACTGGAGAGGAGCCCACCTCCTCAGACGAAAACCTACCGTCTGTGGAGTTTTCTGATCTTGAGGTTCACAGGGAAAACTTTGCCACAGAACAGTTGAAAGACCCCGCCCTAATAAAGGCACGGGAAAACGTAGTGAAAATAGATGGCGAGTTAGTGAACCCAGATAATACCTGCACTTACCCATACTTCAGCGTAGAGAAGGACCTACTGTATCGGGTGGCAAAAAGGGCAGAAGAAACCGTTGAGCAGCTTGTGGTGCCCAAACCTTACAGGAAGTTGGTGTTGGAGTTGGCTCATGGGCACATTCTTGGAGGTCATCTGGGGACAGAGAAAACCCGAGAGAGGGTATTACAGAGATTCTATTGGCCGGGGGTGATGAAGGACATAGAAAATTATTGTTCCTCCTGCCCTGTGTGTCAGAGGTCGGCCCCGATGCCACATTTCCGTAGCCCGCTGGTCCCTCTACCCATCATTGAGGTCCCGTTTGAGAGGATCGCCATGGATTTGGTAGGTCCTATAATCAAGTCCGCTAGGGGGCACCAGTACATATTAGTTATAATGGACTATGCCACCCGTTATCCAGAAGCGATCCCTCTCCGAAATACCTCGGCCAAAACCATAGCCAAAGAGCTATCTCTTGTGTTTAGCCGGGTGGGTATTTGTAAAGAACTGCTTACGGACCAAGGTACACCCTTTATGTCCCGGGTTATGAAGGAGCTGTGTAAATTGTTCAAAGTGACGCAATTACGTACATCTGTGTATCACCCCCAAACCGATGGGCTGGTTGAAAGATTCAACAAAACCCTAAAACAAATGTTGAAGAAAGTGGTGGATAGAGATGGAAAGGATTGGGACTGTCTACTTCCTTATCTGATGTTTGCTATTAGGGAGGTGCCCCAATCCTCTACGGGATTCTCCCCCTTTGAGTTACTGTATGGGAGACACCCAAGAGGGCTGTTGGATATTGCCAAGGAAACTTGGGAAAGTGAGAGTTCTCCCCACAGGAGTGTGATTGAGCATGTCGCCCTGATGCAAGACCGAATTGCACAGGTAATGCCCATCGTGAAGGAACATTTGGCCCAAGCGCAGTTAGCACAGCAGAGAGTGTACAACCGTGGAGCCAAGACCCGTACCTTTTCCCCGGGGGATAGGATACTGGTACTTGTCCCTACGGTTGAAAGTAAATTCCTTGCCAAATGGCAAGGCCCCTACGAGATAATGGAAAAAGTGAGCGAAGTGAATTACAAGGTCAGACAACCAGGAAGGCGAAAGCCCGAACAGATCTATCACGTTAATCTGTTGAAAGCCTGGAGGGATAGAGAGTCCCTAGTCGCAGACACTTGGTCACCAGCTCAAACTGGTTGCGTGATTCCTGAGGTTGGAATAGCAGCCACCTTGTCACAACCCCAACAACAGGAGGTTAAGGGGTTTGTGCTTCGCAACAAGGAGGTATTCTCTGAGCTGCCGGGACAAACATCTGGGGTAGAGCATGACATCATTACCCCGCCCGGTGAAAGGGTGAAGTTAAAACCCTATCGGATCCCAGAGGCCCGACGGGAGGCAATACGGGAGGAAGTACAGAAAATGCTGAACTTAGGGGTGATAGAGGAGTCCCAAAGTGATTGGTCTAGTCCCATTGTGTTGGTGCCTAAACCGGATGGGAGCTGGCGATTTTGTAACGATTTTCG
Source organism: Rana muscosa (assembly GCA_029206835.1). Lineage (NCBI taxonomy): Eukaryota > Metazoa > Chordata > Amphibia > Anura > Ranidae > Rana > Rana muscosa. The sequence goes on from CM055125.1 coordinate 28,720,279, forward strand.
TCAGTTGAACAAAGTTACAAAATTTGACACCTACCCCATGCCACGTATAGATGAGTTGATCGACCGGCTGGGAACAGCCCGATACATGACGACTCTTGACCTCACAAAAGGGTATTGGCAAATCCCCCTGGCCAAGTCGGCCAAAGAGAAAACCGCATTTGTAACCCCAGACGGGGCGTTCCAATATAAAAGAATGCCGTTCGGGTTACAGAATGCGCCGGCCACATTCCAGCGGAAAATGGACCAGATGCTGAGGCCCCATCGGAAGTATGCTGCGGCTTACCTGGATGACGTAATTGTCCATAGCACAGATTGGGCCTCACATCTGCCAAAAGTGCAAGCAGTCCTGGACTCTGTTCGGGAAGCGGGGTTTACGGCTAACCCCAAGAAGTGTACCATTGGGCAGGAAGAGGCCAAATATCTTGGGTACACCATTGGGAGGGGAGTAATAAAACCCCAACTCAACAAAGTCGAGGCCATCCAGAGTTGGCCACGTCCCAACAGCAAGAAGCAGGTACGAGCCTTTCTGGGAATCGCTGGGTATTATCGGCGATTCATTCCCCACTTTGCTTCTAAGGCTGTGCCCCTAACCAACCTGACGAAGGGGAAAGGGTCGGTCATGATTAAATGGACCCCCGAGGCTGAGGCAGCATTCCAATTCTTGAAACAAGCCTTATGTAGCCAGCCAGTGTTGTACTCACCCGACTTCTCTAAAGACTTTGTCGTACAAAGTGATGCGTCAGATGTGGGGTTAGGAGCAGTATTGTCCCAGGTCTGGAACGGGGAAGAGCACCCAGTCATTTACCTCAGCAGGAAGTTGAAGTCCCATGAGGTAAATTACGCCACCGTTGAAAAGGAGTGTTTAGCGGTGAAGTGGGCTCTAGATTCCCTTCGGTACTACCTGCTAGGTAGGCACTTTGACTTGGTTACGGATCACGCTCCGTTAAAGTGGATGGCTCAAAACAAGGAAACAAATAGAAGAGTGAATAGGTGGTTCCTGGCCCTCCAGGAATTCAACTTCACAGTAAAGCATCGCCCTGGCGTTCAAATGGGGAATGTGGATGCTTTGTCTCGAGTACATGAATGCCTGATTGCTGGTGTTCCAACCCCGAGGTTAAAACAAGAGGGGGGGGTATGTGACAGCAGGAAGGTAAAGTCACCTGGTTGCATCCAGGGGGGTAGATATATTTCGCCCAGATTCAGGCTTTACGCCGACTTATACAACTAGGCGGAGAGTTGTATAAGCCCAGCTAAGGCTAGTGGGCTCATGGATGACTCATACCTCTAGGGAGAGTGTGGGGCGTCGTACAGACAGGGAGTTGATGAGGCCAGCTGAAGCTTGTCAGCTCATTTAGGCCTCTATAAGAACTCCCAGCTTCATTAGATGTTAGCTCATGCCTGGAACCAGACCTGTGTGGACTGTCTAGGGAGAGTGAACCCCTGTGCGGTGAGACCAAGCCTGTGTGGCTATTTGCTTGGACATTTAAAACCAGGGACTTAGGGACTAGGACAGCACTAGGCTGATCCCAGTTGTTAGTTAGGAAACCTGTATGTTTAGTTAGAGGTCAAGTTGACCAGGACTTATTTTGTTTATGTTTCTTTTGCTTTGCTGTGTTTTGTCACTGTAAATAGAAAATAAACCGCACCTTTTTGATTTTGAAAACCACAACCTCCGTTTGCTGGGCCTGTTTTTGTGTGGGGAGCCCATCCCGGGGGTCACCCACACCCGCTGCCGAGCTAACCCCCTCACAATATATATATATATATATATATATATATATAGTATTCGTTTTCATAGTACAAACCGAGTAACATTATAGATTGTAATATCACTAACCTTGACCATCCTGGAACGGCACAATTTTTGCTATTTTTGTAAAATAAGCCGCAGTGCAATGCTCAATTACACAGGGAAGGCCGATTTAGCTAATAGCAGCCAGATTTATTTCACTTAGTGCATGCTGGGATGAAAACCTATTGGCTTATATGGGTTAAAGCTCTAATTTTTATTTTCCCTGTTTTCATTGGCTCAGGTTAAAAGGATGTCATTTGACCGATTATTAATCTGCCATTAAAAAAGGGAATTTTCCCCAGAGTTTAATGAATGTGGGGAAATTTCACTTTGCAAAGAATACCCAATCAGTTCCAAAAAATGTAAAAAAACACCGTTATTTTGGCTTGTACATGATTGGATTATGGAAGTCTGCAGAGCTTCACCTCATTCACCAATCTCTGGGAAAAATTCAACAAACAAGGTGGTTGGTAGGCGCAGAGGCAATAAATAGAGTGAACAAGGAAAGTCATTGGTTACTCCACAATTAAGGGCAGATTATCAGAGAGCGTAGCCCACTCTGTAGTAGAGCTGCACGATTAATCGTTAAAGAATAAGATCGTGATTCTTCCCCCCTCGCGATCTTAACAATGCATTTTCCCGATTCTATGCAGAGTTCCCTGCTCTTAGCTGACGGCTGCCAAGTTTATGACAACATCTCGGAGATAAAGAGATACAATGTAACACTAAAGCTGGCCATACACCATACAATTTTTTTATTCAATTTCCTTTAGATTTACCTTCAACTGTGTAGTGCAAGGGCCTGCCTGATTGCATACAAATTGAAAGTGTTTAGATTTGACCTCATATTATATGGTTTTGGTAAATCTAAAGGAAATCTATAGACGGAAATTGTTTAATGTATGGCCAGCCTTGGGCTAGCCATACATTATACAATTTTCTTATTCAATTTTCTTTAGATTTAGGCCCCTTTCACACTGGGGCGTTTTTCATGCGGTTTAGCGCTAATATTAGCGCTATTATACTGCATGAAAAAATCCTGCCCTTTAGCCTTCAATGTGAAAGCCCGAAGGCTTTCACACTGAAGCGGTGCGCTAGCAGGACCGCTCCAAAAGTCCTGCTAGCCGCTTCTTTACAGCGGTGAAGGAGCGGTGTGTTCACCGCTCCTTTACCGCGGTCTCCCATTGAAATCAATGGGACAGCGCGGTAATACTGCCCGCAAACCGTGGCAATAGCCGCGGTTTGCGGGCGGTATTAACCCTTTTTCGGCCGCTAGCGGGGGTTAAATTCACCCCCCTAGCGACCGCATACCGCGGTAAGAACGACGGTATAGCAGCGCTGAAAATCGCGCTGCTATACCGCCACCGCTCCTGCCCGCCCCAGTGTGAAAGGGGCCTTACCTTCAAATGTGTAGTGCAAGGCCCTGCCTGACTGCATACACATTGAAAGTGTTTAGGTTTGACCTCATATTATATGGTTTTGGTAAATCTTAAAGAAAATTGAATAAGAAAATTGTATAATGTATGGCCAGCCTTATGCCCCGTACACACGATCCGAATATCGTACGACTTTTTTCGGTTAATAGTCGCAAGTAGAAATTCAATAGGTTGCTAAAGTCACGAAAATTCTCGTACGACAGAAAAAAAAATGGGAAGTGATGTCATGTGTTGTAATGTATTTGTATTGTATTTTCAGACGACAACTATACTGACTAAACTAAAATCGTACGATTAGGTATCGTACGAGGAAAATTTTCGTGCTTGTCCGATCTAATAATATCGGATGAACTGTCGTGATCGGCTTTCGAAAGTAGTGTACACACGATCCGAAAATCATACGATTCTTCCTCGGACGATCGTTTCCGTCCGATATTCAGATTGTGTGTACGGGCCATTAGTCCTTTTAGATCAAAGGAATGACCTTTGGTCTGTAAATGAAGGAAGTTTAACCACTTAAAGACTAAACCTTTTTCTGACATTTGTTGCTTACAAGGTAAAATCTGGTCAGTATTTTTTGCTCAGAAAATTACCCCCAAACATTATTTTATTTTTTAGCAGGGACCCGAGAGAATAAAATTGCGGTTGTTACAATATTTTATGTCACACGGTATTTACGCAGCGGTTTTTGAAATGCTATTTTATTGGAAAAAAAAACACTTCAATGAATTAATAAAAAACTAAAGAGTAAAGTTAGCCCAATTTTTTTGTATAAATGTGAAAGATGACGTTATGCCGCGAGAATCATGAGAGAATCGTGATCTTTATTCTAAGCAAAAAAAATTGTGATTCTCATTTTGGCCAGAATCGTGCAGCTCTACTCTGTAGAAAAAAAGGGGGAGACAGGAAAGTACTACTAAGTGTAGCATTGTATAACATGTTTAATTGCCCCCATAATGGCTACACAGGATAAATGATGTAAACAGGCTCATCTGTAATATAGTTGTGCTGAGTGTTGTGTCCGTCATCCAAGCTGAGCGCAGCAGCGGCAGGTGGATGTATGCTGGTGTCAGAAGCCGGAGGGAGAAGTCCGTTTGGACAGTCCAGTGTCCAGGTGGTACTTTATATTCCCATCGCACAAGTTTTGGGTATAAGCTCTCAAAGTTTGGGTGCTGCACCGACAACCAGCTGGATACTGGTTCAAGTGACAAAGTAGATATTTGCCAGCACACAAGCCTGACGAAGGTGTCCTGCGTGACTCCGAAACGTTGCACTCTCGTTTTGTTGTGATAATGCAATAAATAATCAGTTTGGACACTACTTTGTGTCAATCCATGGTGTGCTGGCAAATATCTACTCAGTGTCCAGGTAGAACGCAGCACGGCATGGACGGCTTTGCGGTGCTGACGTCACAGATCCCAGAGTTCAGTGCAACGCGTTTCAGAGCATGCGCTGTGCTATGCTTGACAAAGGAGTGCGCATGCTTCACCATAGTATGGCGCATGTTCAGAAACTCGTCACACTGAACTCTGGGATCTGTGGCGTCAGCATCGCAAAGCCGTCCCCGCCACGCCACGCTGTATTCCATCCGGACACTGGACTGTCTGAGCGGACTTCCCCCTCCGGCTTGTGATATCAGCAGGCTTTCCTCTCTTTGCTGCAGTGCACAACAGAGCTACCCTACAGAGTCGTGCTCCATCGGGTACTGGATTTCCCAGTGGACCTCCTCCTCCGGCTTCTGATACCAGGATACATCCACCTACCGTGCCCCCCTTGGATGACGGACACAGCACTCAGCGCAACTTTTTTTACAGATGAGCCTGTTTACATCATTTATCCTGTGAGTAGCCCATTATGGGGGCAATTAAACATGTTATACAATACTACACTTAGTGCGCTTTCCTGTCTCCCCCTTCTGGGAAAAATTCCCGTGAACCACCTATTTGTCTTTAGTAAATCAACGCTATTAGTCAGCTGATTCAGTGAGCTACAAGATCCTAACAAGAGAGGGAGCCCGTGCTGCACCAGTTCCAGCAAACAGTAGATGAATGCATGCAGTCACTCACATACACAGACTAGTGACCATGTGAGCAGAACATACAAGACAAAACAACCACAGAGCGTGGGGGTGATTTAATAAAGGGGTAGAGACTATTCCCTGGATGCTCACTGTACGAAGTGAATGTTCACTGAGTTTAGAAAAAAAGTTGAAGCTTATGAATACTCAATTATAAGCAAGGGAATTGAAAGGAATACAGGATTTTCTCTTGCACGTGATTAGGAGATTGAAGTGAACACAGCTATGCCATATTTACTAAGCTCATTTTGGAATTGGAAAATGAAATTCCGCTAGCTTAACCACTTCCATACCGGGCCGATTCTGGCACTCCTCTCCTACATGTAAAAATCATCATTTGTTTGCTAGAAAACTACTTAGAACCTCCAAACAATATATATTATTTTTTTAGCAGAGACTCTAGGGAATAAATTGGCGATCAATGCAATTTTTTACGTCATACGGTATTTGCGCAGGAATTTTTCAAACTTTTTAAGAATAATAGAAAAAAAACAGTAAAAGTTAGCCCATTTTTTTTTATATAATGTGAAAGATGATGTTATGCCGAGTAAACAGATACCCAATATGTCACGCTTTAAAATTGCGCACAATTGTTGTTTTTGTTAGAAAATTGATTAGGACGGGTCTCGGAATGTAGATGGGGCAGTATATGTGGGGTACTGCTTTTTGCATTTTGAAAGCGACAGGAGTTAATACATTTTTTTTCATGTAGAATTAGTGATGGGAAATAGAGAAGACACTCTGGATGATGACTTAATATGTGGTCTCCTGTTTTCAGGCTACAATGAAATGTTATAAATGTGAGATGTTTAAGTTTAATTGTAAAGTTATGCTTTCTGGAATGCTTAGTTGTAAAGCCTTGACTATGTCCTATGATTAAATAAAGTATTAAATTTGAAAAAATAAATAAATTGCGCACACCATGGAATGATGCCAAACTTTGGTACTTAAAAATTTCCATAGGCAAAGATTTACATTTTATTACAGGTTACTAGTTTAGAGTTACAGAGGAGGTCTTAGGCTAGAATTGTTGCTCTTGTTCAAACGCACGCGGCGATACCTCACATGTGTGAATTGAACGCCGTTTACATATGTGGGAGCGACCTACGTGTGTGTGACTTACGAGGACGCGGGGACGGGGGCTTTTTAATTTTTTGTTTTACCTTTATTTTTTTATTTTTACACTTTATTGGTAAAAAAAAAGACGTTTTTTATCACTTTTATTTCTATTACAAGGAATGTAAACATCCCTTGTAATAGGAAAGGTCTGTGACAGGTCCTCTTTATGGAGAGATGTGGGGTCTATAAGACCCCACATCTCTCCTCCAGGCTGGAAAGCCTGAAATAAAATAAAAAAATTACTGTCTCGGCCTTTCCAGCCACGTCCCCGGCGTTGTTTACATCTGCTGGCCCGGACGTGACGTCATAACGTTGCGTCTGGGCCTCCGGGGGTCATAGAGATGACTGGGGACCATCTGGTCTCCAGAAATCTCTATGGTCAACTTCCAGCGGCGACCGATTCATGCTCCGGCTCGCCGATTGCACGGGCGAGCCTGGAGAAGTATCGGAGGGCAGCGGGAGGGGGGATGTTCCCTCCCGCCGCCTGTAAGAACCATCAATGGGGCAGAACTGCCACTATGATTGTTCTTACGGTGCACAGAATCGCCAGCTGAAAAAGATGGTATCTGAATGATGCCTGTAGCTGCACCCATCATTCAGATATCCCCACTCAAAGTCCAGGACATCATATGAAGTCCTTGGGCTGGAAGTGGTTAAAGTGACCGGCCCCCCTAAACTCTGAAGGGTAGTAAACTGGCCCTTTGTTTAGAAAGTTTGGAAACCCCTGGCCTAGACCATTTTAGACAACTCCCATTGTTTCTCCTCTCCCTCAGTTTTCCTCCCTCATTCGGCTAATGTGACCCCAGTGCAGATGGAGAAGAGCAAACAAGGAGATCCTCAGGTGCTCAATGTCTTCCTTATCAATTTATGACATCATCATCTATTAGAATCCCAGTAGCTGGCTCGCACGGTGCCCAAGGTTGTAATGCTGCACATATTTAAACCTGTGGCTTTGTGTAACAAAAAAATGCAGGCCACCCGCCAGCATGCTGACCATTTTGGGCAATTTGGGGCAGTTTTTTTGCATGTTGCCAAGGCACCCCTGATGAGCCCAGAAGGCACCCTGATTTAAAAAGGCTGGTCGATAGTCCAGAGAGAGTGGCTTGGTTCCTGCATACAGTGGGAAGTCACTTCAAGTGCATAGCCTCTACTAATTTTGTAAATTAACCTCATTGTGTAGTGCGTGTTACTTTGTGTCTCATGAAAGCAGTGCCCAATTAAGCTCTGTGGAGGCCTCTAGGCAGTTGAAAGCCTTGGTGCCCCCTCGCAGGTTTATCATGCATGTGCTCCAGTGGGATAACATTGAACTAAGCAGGTGCGGCCTGTCCATTAAGGGCGCATGGGCACCGCCCTCTCTATCCACGCCACCCCCCTATATGAATGAATCTATCCACGGCCGCCGTGGCTGCCCCCTATTCATGTGTCGGGCCCCTTTCAGGTAGGATGATCACGTGTCCCGGATTGCCCGGGACAGCCCCGCATTTTGTAGGTCTGTCCCGGGCACCTTCATTCCAGGACAACACAGTGTCCCGGAATGAAACTGACACAGCTACCCCCCAGGCCAATCTGATGCCCCCAAAAAATGCTGCCACATCACTGCTTTACTTACTGACAGTACTTGTCCTGGCCTGGAATGCCTGGAGGAGCACAATCCCCGCCCCCTGCTTGTGATTGGAGAAATCATAAATCCCGCCTCTTCTGTCCAATCACTGTGCTGTGATTTGTTACAGCACAAGCTGATTTTTGGGAAGGGAGGGTGTCCCTGAATGGTAGTTTGGAAATGTGGTCACCCTACTTTCAGGATGCCAGGTGCATGAATTACAGTGGCGGGGGTGTTTTTTTCTTAAACACCCGATTAGAGTCATAGGCTTTAAGAGGCTTCAAAATAGGGTGGCCTGAGAGCGCAGACCATTGCGCTCAGAGCCCACCCAGATGTGTTAGAAAACCAAATGAATATTCACTTTTCTAACACTGAATCGCCTCTCCGCCAATCAGGAAGCACGGGTCTGATACCTGTCTTCCGATTGGCTGAAAGGTCAGGAGATCCTATTGGACGCCTAGGAGGAGGAGGAGGGGGATGCACAGCGGAAGGCGCCATGATCCACACCACAGGAGGAGGAAGAAAGCTGCGGGACGTACCTGTACGTGATTTTTTCTTCCGAGTCTGGGGCACGCACCTGCGCCACCGGCGACCCGCTCCTGCTGTGATTGGACACAGTGGGAGACAATCAGTGGGTCCAGCGGACGTTCTCGAGGCGGACGTTCCCTATGTAAAAAGGGCAGATCGCCATTCTGTGACAGGAGAAGACAAAGATCTTGTGTTCCTAGGGACACATTTAACCCTTTGATTGCCCTGATGTTAACCCCTTCCCTGCCAGTGTCATTAGTACAGTGACAGTGCATATTTTTAGCACTGATTACTGTATTAGTATCACTGGTCCCCAAAAAGTGTCAAAAGTGTCACTTAGTGTCCGATTTGTCCACCACAATGTCATAGTCCTGGTATAAGTTGCTGATCGTTGCCATAACTAGTAGAAATTAAAATCTATAAAAATTCCATAAAAATATCCCATAGTTTGTAGACACTTTATCCACTTAAGCCCCGGACCATTTGGTAGCTAAAGGACCAGAGGTGAATTCAGAATTTTGCACTGCGCTGCTTTAACTGTAAATTGTGCGGACATGCAATGTTGTACCCAAACGAAATTTGCGTCCTTTTCTTCCCACAAATAGAGCTTTCTTTTAATGGTATTTGATTGCCTCTGCGATTTTTATTTTTTGCGATATAAACGGAAAAAGACCGAAAATTTTGAAAAAAAATGATATTTTCTACTTTTTGTTATAAGAAAAATCGAATAAACTCAATTTTAGTCATACATTTAGGCCAAAATGTATTCAGCCACATGTTTTTAGTAAAAAAAATGTCAATAAGCGTATATTTATTGGTTTGCGCAAAAGTTATAGAGTTTACAAACTAGGGTACATTTTCTGAAATTTACACAGCTTTAAATTTATGACTGCCTATCTCATTTCTTGAGGTGCTAAAATGACAGGGCAGTACAAAACCCCCCCAAATGACCCCATTTTGGAAAGTAGACACCCCAAGGAAATTGCTGAGAGGCATGTTGAGCCCATTTAATTTTTTTTTTTTTTTGTCTTAAGTGATTGAATAATGACTAAAAAAAAAAAAAAAATTACAAAAAGTTGTCACTAAATGATATATTGCTCACACATGCCATGGTTATATGTGGAATATCACCCCAAAATACATTTTGCTGCTTCTCCTGAGTACGGGGATACCACATGTGTGGGACTTTTTGGGAGCCTAGCCGCGTACGGGACCCCGGAAACCAAGCACCGCCTTCAGGATTTCTAAGGGCGCAAATTTTTGATTTCACTCCTCACTACCTATCACAGTTTCGAAGGCCATAAAATGCCAAAATCGCACAAAACCCCCCCAAATGACCCCATTTTGGAATATAGACACCCCAAGCTATTTGCTGAGAGGAATGGCGAGTATTTTACAGCTCTCATTTGTTTTTGAAAATGAAGAAAGAAAATATATATATATATATATATTTTTTTTTCAATTTTCAAAACTTTGTGACAAAAAGCGAGATCTGCAAAATACTCACAATACCTCTCAGCAAATAGCTTGGGGTGTCTACTTTCCAAAATGGGGTCATTTGGGGGGGTTTTGTGCTATCTGGGCATTCCATGGCCTCCGAAACTGTGATAGGCAGTGAGAAGTGAAATCAAAAATTTACACCCTTAGAAAGCCTGAAGGCGGTGCTTGGTTTTTGGGGTCCCGTACGTGGCTAGGCTCCCAAAAAGTCTCACACATGTGGTATCCCCGTACTCAGGAGAAGCAACAGAATGTATTTTAGGGTGTAATTCCACATATGCCCATGGCATGTTTGAGCAATATATCATTTAGTGACAACTTTGTGCAAAAAAAATAAAAATATTTTTTTTTTTCGTTTTTCCGCAACTTGTGTCAACATATAAAATATTCCATGGACTCGACATGCCTCTCAGTATATAGCTTGGGGTGTCTACTTTCCAAAATGGGGTCATTTGGGGGGGTTTGAACTGTTCTGACATTTTATACACAACATTAGGAAGCTTACATCCACTCTTCTAACCACTTGAAGACAAAGCCCTTTTTGACACTTTTTGTTTACATGAAAACATTTTTCTTTTTTGCAAGAAAATTATGTTGAACCCCCAAACATTATATATATTTTTAAAGCAAAGGCCCTACAGATTAAAATGGTGGGTGTTGCATTTTTTTTTCTACACAGTATTTGCGCAGCGATTTTTCAAACGCATTTTTTGGGTTAAAAAATACACTTTTTTTAATTTTAATGCACTAAAACACACTATATTGCCCAAATGTTTGATGAAATAAAAAAGATGATCTTAGGCCGAGTACATAGATACCAAACACGACATGCTTTAAAATTTCGCACAAACGCGCATTGGCGACAAACTACATACATTTTTAAAAGCCTTTAAAAGCCTTTACAGGTTACCCCAGTAGATTTACAGAGGAGGTCTACTGCTAAAATGATTGCCCTCGATCTGACCTTCGCGGTGATACCTCACATGCATGGTTCAATTGCTGTTTACATATGATGCCAGACTGACGCTTGCGTTCGCCATTGGGCAAGAGCAGGGCAGGACAGGGGTGCTTTTTTTTTTTTTTCTTTTTTTTTTATTATTAATTTTGCTATTTTATTTTTAAATTGTTCCTTCCAAGTATTTTTTTTTTTTATCATTTTTATTGTTATCTCAGGGAATGTAAATATCCCCTATGATAGCAATAGGTAGTGACAGGTACTCTTTTTTTTGAAAAAACTGGGGTCTTCTAGACCCTAGATTTTTCCTCTGCCCTCAAAGCATCTGACCACACCAAGATCGGTGTGATAAAATGCTTTCCCAATTTCCCAATGGCGCTTTTTATATCCGGGGGGGCATTCCCTCCCACTGCTTGTAAAAGCAGTCCAGAGGCTAATTAGCCGCTAGGATTGCTTTTACATGAAAGCCAGCCGCAGGCTGAAAAGAAAGAAAAGCCCGGAGCAAAAAATGAGAGAACAGAAATGAGCGGAGGGCTGGCATGACTAGGGAAACAGGGTACAGGATGTTAGAAGTATTAGGATTGGGTAGGAAGTTTAGTGGGAGGGGGAGTAAGTAGGAAAAGGAGTTGTCCCCTCCCCCAGGTCACCACAGTGTGAAGGAAAGTTCAGGGAGACAGAGCTATGGCAGAGGGGGAGCTGTTTCGGGCCTAGCTGCGGTCGGAAGCGGCACCAGGGAGCGCAGGTTGGTTACAGGAGACCCTGGGGCCAATGCTTGCTTGAAGGGTGGTGGGGGCAGGTACAGGGGGGGAGGGAGTCCACGCGAGCTTGAAGGTTACTGCCTTCAGAGCGCTTCTTACCCGACTATCCCCTAGAGCCCAGCGCCAGCCAATTAGTCTCCCCTTGGCCCCATTCGGGCCCCCCCCCCCCCGCTGAGCGTTCAAATTGCTCACAAGGGGGGGTCCCGGGAATCATCCCCCTCATAGTCAGGGCCCGGCGGGCGGCCGCACCGGCGGTTCGGGGTGGCCAGGCAGCTCGCTCGACACATGGACCAGAAGAGTGCGGGCCTCACCCCTGATGGGACGGTAGCGGGGGGTGGAGCCTCAGCGGGGGAGATCGTCGGTCGCGGTCACTGTGCCCTCTGCAGCCTCGGCCAGGTGACCCCCAGGTGATGATGGATCGCCAGGGGAGGGTGACAACGCGCCTGATGTCTCCCGGCCCGCGAAAAGCGACAGAGAAGTCCATGGGCGGGTCTGGAGCTCAGTGGCGGGGCCGGAGGGCTGCCAGATCCTCGGCATCCAGAGACGCTGCTCCTGGAGGGCTTTCATCAGATGGTCGCAGGGCGAGCTGACGGCTTCGGAAGACGATCGGTTTCCCCTGAGATGATCGGCAGCGATGGAGGCGAGACGGTCGGCTGGTGGGAATTTTTCCTAGGCAGCCCGGTAAGTAAAAAAAAAAAAAAAATATTTTTTTTTTTCTTTGCCATATAGGGGATAGTATAGTGGGTCCGTGGGGGGTGGTCCTACTGCAGGTGCTGGGGAGACATTGGTAACGGGGGGGGCTACTGCAGGTGCTGGGGAGGCATCGTAACGGGGGGGCTCGCAGGGTGATTCTCCCCGGGTGGACACAATGGATGGGGCTGCACTTAGGGGGAGCTTCAGGCTCGCAGGGTTTTTTATTGGTGGGGCTCAAAGATTTTGGTTGGTGGATTTGAGAAGGTGGTCGGGCCGTGTGGTCCCGCTTGCAGGGAGGCATAGTATATCCTCATCACCCGTAGCGGTGCCGGCTGTGTGGGAGTCTGTGCATGACAGCTGATAGTGGGGTGCAAGTGGAGCAGAGGGTTTTGAAGTTCGTGGTAGCAGGGGACGCCGCTGGAAAACGGGATGTCATACGTTTGGCTGATTTAGCCACAGGTACAGTTGGTTTTAGGGTCCGCTGGGTGCTTACTTAAAGCCTGAGGTCCGGGATAAGATCTAAAAGGGTGAGTACGTAGAGATGTTGTTCACTCCTGCTGTTAAAAAAAAATAAAAATTCAAATTTGGGGTTACGCCAGGGTATTCCAACAATGGGAGGTGGTGAGAAGGGGAGGTATTGGTTGATTACATGTACTATAGGAAATAAGTTGCAAGCATTTGACATGAGGGTGATTGGGGGGAAGAACCCTGAACCCTGTCGGAGCTCTTTTGTTACCCAAATTCGGTAGGGGATGCTTACAGGGTTCACGGAGGTGCGGTTTGGATGCGGTCTGGGAGCAGTTTGGCGTAGGAGGGGATACATCCGGCACTACGGTGGGATCACAACGACATCAGGCTGGGAATGCGCCTTGTGACATCTGCTAGGCCCCAAGGGCAGTTGTTTCCTGGTAGGGGCGGGTGTTACTCCACCCAACCCACCCCCCCCCCCACAGTATAACAGTCCGGCTGGAGTAAGTAGGCCTGTTAGCGGTACACGTAGGGCACGGGTAAATTCGGTGGAGTGTGTCGGTACAAGCACTAAGGTTCTGGGTTTGGGGGGGGGGGGTTGGGATCACACCCTGTCGGTATGCTTCAAACACGGGAAAGAAAGGACGCCGGTGATGGGGGAACGGCGGCGGCCGTTTCTTGGTAGGTATACGGATGGTACAGCAGCGTAGCTGTTAGACTAAGGTTTTTTCTTTTCAGTGGGGTTTCACATGCCGTGTGATTTATGTTCGGCCATGCTGCGTCCCAATGTAGTTTCTGAGAAACTGCCCAGGGAAAGTAGCATTAGGACGCATAGGCGGCTCTTTCCCTTCCCAATCTTTTGTTGATTTGGGGGTTCCCCTTTGGGGTGTAGTGCCAAAGTAGGAGCTCAACAAATTTGGGCTGATGCACCACCTTTCTTCCCAAAAGGGGGGTTGGTCAACAATGCCATTGACACGGGAGGACACACAGTGAGTTACGCTTCCTTGGATGCGGCACTGTATTGGGCTCGTCGGATTGGTCAGGGCCGCCCGGACAGCTTCCGGTTGTGGGGTTGGTGGGGTACTGGGGTTTTTTATGTCGATATGGGTCTGCAGATTGGTTGCTCTGTCTCCGGGGCACTGTTTAGCAGTTCAACTCATTGGGGGAAGGTGTGATGAGGGATGTGTCAGGAGTATCGCCCATCAGCCATTATTTGGACGATTTTCTGTGCGTAGGCCTGGCGTCGCCAACTATCTTCGGGGTGCTCCTGTCTACATTGGAGCACGTCGCAAGGATCAGATCGCCTAAGCATTTTGTGCATTGGGTGGACTCACAGGGAGGATTTGCGGGTGTGCCTCATTACTGGACGGGTTTCCCAGGAGGGGACTGGGGGGGTTTGGTGCGGTTAAGAACTTTGAGTGGGGGTGGTACACAGTGTCGGGTGGCTCGACAGGTTTGGGGGCATTCTTTCAAGGCGGGTGTAGTGGGCCTTCGGTCTTGGATTGACAGGGGTTTTCACACAAGATCTGGTGCTGCTGGAGTCATTTCCAGTGGTATGGTGGGGCGCCTCAGTAAGGGAGATGAAGGTTTGGTTCCACGGGTATAACCTGGGTATGGTACGAGTGATCAAGAGTCGCTGTGTCGTCTCCCCCGGGTGTTTCAGCTGTTGCCACACTCGGTGTGGTTATGCCTGCAAGTGCATGTGTCATTTACTTGGTGCATCTAACGCCAGTGGAGAACGTCATAGCTGGAGCGTTTCCTCGCTTTTCAGTGGGGATAGTTTCCGGGTGGTGGAGCTGGTGGCGGGGTAACGTGGGGTGTCCCGTCCTGTCTGGAGGTGTGAGATTCCATCGGAGTCGTCCACTTCTCGGAAGGCTAGGCAGTAGTGGCAGGTGGTAGTTCACATGAGTGAAGTGGATTCGGTGGGGCGAGGGGGTTAGACTGTTGACGTTATACTTTATTTCTAGAAATAGGACCAATGGGGTGGCCGGGCTCGCGTTAAAAAAAAAAAAAAAAAAAGAACTAGCGGGTTTGACGTTTCTGGTCAAAGGCTGGGTTGCCCGGAATTTACGGAAGAATTTTGGGTGTCTCCTGGTTATATCATAAAAAAATAAAAAAAAAAAAATAATAATAATAATAAAATGTTTGGGCAGCTGCAGGGTTTGGGCAGCAGCATATGAGGTTTCCCTAGTTAGAGGGAGTTGTTTTCGTTGGCAAGTTTATTCTCGTTTTCCAAAAAAAAAAAAAAGGAATAATAATAATAAATAAATTTGGGGCCTTTTTGGTTTGGGGAGCTGGTCAGCCTTTCCAAGTCCGTCAAAGGGGGAATGTGGGTTTATGAGATTAGGTGCAAGAAGGAGGGGGTGTCGTTGGTGTTACTGATATACAAGATGGAGCAGGTAGGCAGGGGTCAGTTGGTGCGGGCTTGGCTCCGCCTGGCTAGCAGTGGTGTCTGGAGGGGGCCGTGATGGGGGTTTTTATTTGGGAGGTGCGTCCCGGGGCAGTCGGGTCCTTCTTAATGCACACGGACGGGTCCCCCTTTGTTGTTCAGGTTTCACAGGGTTTCAGTTTCCAGGAAGTGCTGCCGGGTTGGGGCTTGGATGAGAGGGCATGTTCTTGTCGTTTCTTTCAGGGTTGGGGCTGCGACCGAGGTGGCTAAGGTGGGATGGATGCTGAGGCGGTTAAGCGCTTTGGTAGGTGGGAGTCTTGTAGATTTGTGCTATACATTCGCCCCCATCAGCTGGTGGGATTCGAATAGTGGTGGGCTGGGTGGAGAGAGTGTATGGGGCTGTGATGATTTTGGGCTTGCTGAGGTCTTGGTGGCTTGTTTCTTTCTCTTCTTGCAGGTTCGGTACAGGCCCTGGCCTGGATACTGGGCCATTCGATCGTGTTTAAAAATACATAAAAAAAAAAAAAGGGGGTAATGAGGGGCGGATGTGGGGCCAGAGGGTCAGCAGGTGGGGTTTCCAAGCCAGGAGGTTTGTGCTAGATGGCTGGGAGTTCCGGGAATGCTATGGAGTGGAGGGGCTCCAGAGGTACAGCTTTGCACGTCTGTATAGGCCGCCTGACGTTTTGGTCCTGCACGTAGGTGGTAATGATTTAGGGGTAAGGTCGATGGCATTCCCGGACATGGTCATTGGGTGGTTGGACATTGTCACTCGGACCGCATGGAATGGGGCTTGGTCTTTAGAGGGTATCTACAGGGCCCGTACGAAACTTAATTGGGAAGTGAGTAGATTTGTAGTGAGGAATGAAGGGTTGGTGGTAAGGCACATGGAGTTGGTGGTGGATGTCTGGAGGTACCTGCGGGGCAATGGTGTGCACCTCACTGCTGTGGGGTGTGACTTATGGGCATTGGGAATGCAATATGGCATACAGTGAGCTCTGGGGTGTGGGGGGCCCCCAAGGGTAAGGTTTTCCCCTTGGGTGCTGTGGCGGGTGTTGGTCTTTGCGGATGAAGGAAGATACCTTGGAAGGAATGAGTTCAGGACCTATCGTTGGTATGGGTCCTGATGGTTGGATTTCAGCTAACGGAGGTTTAGCTAAAATGTGTTGGTAACGGGTGCACTGCGGTCCGTGGTTGTCTCTGAGCCAGCCGGTCGGCTTGAGGCCTATAAGCATATGAGAGGTACCGCAGTGCAATATTTTATCAGATGGTTATGGAGGTTCCCGCAAAAGACCAACGCTAGGATTTTGATATTATTTTGGAAATATATTTATTTAATAAATAAGGCTGCTACGGCCTATGTTTTACTCCAATTTCGGTGTGGTCTCGTTAATTTAGGATTATGGGTAAGAAGTTGGAGCAAACAGGGGGTAAGCAGTAAGTACATCTGTTATACATTAGTCAAGAAAAGCCCGGAGCAAAAAATGAGAGAACAGAAATGAGCGGAGGGCTGGCATGACTAGGGAAACAGGGTACAGGATGTTAGAAGTATTAGGATTGGGTAGGAAGTTTAGTGGGAGGGGGAGTAAGTAGGAAAAGGAGTTGTCCCCTCCCCCAGGTCACCACAGTGTGAAGGAAAGTTCCCGCCCACCCTCCCCTGGTTATGTCCGTATGGTCAGGTTTGTGTTGTTGTTCTTTCTATTAACAGGTATGGTGTTCTGGATGTCGTGGCAGTAGCGGGTGTTGGTCTTTGCGGATGAAGGAAGATACCTTGGAAGGAATGAGTTCAGGACCTATCGTTGGTATGGGTCCTGATGGTTGGATTTCAGCTAACGGAGGTTTAGCTAAAATGTGTTGGTAACGGGTGCACTGCGGTCCGTGGTTGTCTCTGAGCCAGCCGGTCGGCTTGAGGCCTATAAGCATATGAGAGGTACCGCAGTGCAATATTTTATCAGATGGTTATGGAGGTTCCCGCAAAAGACCAACGCTAGGATTTTGATATTATTTTGGAAATATATTTATTTAATAAATAAGGCTGCTACGGCCTATGTTTTACTCCAATTTCGGTGTGGTCTCGTTAATTTAGGATTATGGGTAAGAAGTTGGAGCAAACAGGGGGTAAGCAGTAAGTACATCTGTTATACATTAGTCATGATACCAAGATGATACCTAAACCCGCAGGCATCATTCTGGTATAAACATTCAAAGTCCAGCAACATACCAGTACGTTGCTGGTCCTTGTTGGACATGTATTGTAATCTTTTTATTTCATGCAGCCAGTTGGCTGAACGAAAAAAGAGATTGATCGGTGGGTATGCCCACCATTAGAATACCGCCCTTCATCCACCCACTTCCAATGATGGGCGTACACGCACCATTTATATATGCCGAAGCATGGGGGCATCCTCCCGCAAAAAAGTTATGCCGCACACACATGGTCGGACTTTTCCACGGGCAAGCCTCCGTCGGAATTTCGACCGTATGTACGCGGCATTAGGAGCAAAATCACTCCTCCGCCCCTGCTGCCCCAATGCTTCGGCATATTTGCTTTTTTTTTTTAACTGTGGTGGTGAAATCACCTCCTACAGCACTGGAGTCGCAGGGATCAGGCCTGTCCCTGCGAATGCTGCAGTTATGTGTGTTTTTGTTTTGTAAGTGACAGTGATCGATCGATACTGCACTTGGGTGGCCTGGGCTGGACGGAGGGGCAAAACGCAGGTGCCAGCAGGTATCTGGGCTGATCCCGCTAACACTGCGTTTTTGGGAACCTTAAACTGCTGGGGATGCTAGTATAGATCTGATCAGATATTGATCTGTTCAGATACTATACCACTAAGGGGGGTATATGCTTCACGCGTGGGTGTTAGCGTTACTGGCACTAACCTGAGGCTGCCTGGGGTGTGACGCAGACCCTCTCTGACGCTAAAACCTAATTGATATCACCCGCCGGGCGATCAGGGGGTTAAACCTTTATTGGGTTATATACACGGCGGGTGCCCTGACACTATAAAAAGCAAACTAACTAACCAGCGTCACCCGTAACACTTATATGGTGATCACTGGTGAAAGGGTTAACTAGGGGCAATCAGGGGGTTAAAACCTTTATTAGATAATATATGGGGGTACCTGACGCTATAAAAACCTGCGGCGAACCTAAAAAAAATTACCAGCTACCGATCTGCATCACCGACACTAAGACAGCGTTTAGAAAAACGATTGCTTAGCGACAGTGGTGATGGGGGTGAAAGGGTTACCTGGGGGGGCGATCAAGGGGGTTAAACCTTTATTAGATAATATATTGGGGTACCTGACGCTATAAAAACATGCGGCGAATCTAAAAAAAATTACTGGCTACGATCTGCATCACCGACACTAAGACAGCGTTTAGAAAAACAATTGCTTAGCGACAGTGGTGATAGGGGGTGAAAGGGTTACCTGGGGGGCGATCAAGGGGGTTAAACCTTTATTAGATAATATATTGGGGTACCTGACGCTATAAAAACCTGCGGCGAACCTAAAAAAAATTACCGGCTACCGATCTGCATCACAGACACTAAGACAGCGTTTAGAAAAACGATTGCTTAGTGACAGTGGTGATAGGGGGTGAAAGGGTTACCTGGGGGGCGATCAAGGGGGTTAAACCTTTATTAGATAATATATTGGGGTACCTGACGCTATAAAAACATGCGGCGAATCTAAAAAAAATTACTGGCTACGATCTGCATCACCGACACTAAGACAGCATTTAGAAAAACAATTGCTTAGCGACAGTGGTGATAGGGGGTGAAAGGGTTACCTGGGGGGTGATCAAGGGGGTTAAACCTTTATTAGATAATATATTGGGGTACCTGACGCTATAAAAACCTGCGGCGAACCTAAAAAAAATTACCGGCTACCGATCTGCTTCACAGACACTAAGACAGCGTTTAGAAAAACGATCGCTTAGTGACAGTGGTGATAGGGGGTGAAAGGGTTACCTGGGGGGCGATCAAGGGGGTTAAACCTTTATTAGATAATATATTGGGGTACCTGACGCTATAAAAACCTGCGGCGAACCTAAAAAAAATTACTGGCTACGATCTGCATCACCGACACTAAGACAGCGTTTAGAAAAACAATTGCTTAGCGACAGTGGTAATAGGGGGTGAAAGGGTTACCTGGGGGGCGATCAAGGGGGTTAAACCTTTATTAGATAATATATTGGGGTACCTGACGCTATAAAAACCTGCGGCGAACCTAAAAAAAATTACCGGCTACCGATCTGCATCACAGACACTAAGACAGCGTTTAGAAAAACGACCGCTTAGTGACAGTGGTGATAGGGGGTGAAAGGGTTACCTGGGGGGCGATCAAGGGGGTTAAACCTTTATTAGATAATATATTGGGGTACCTGACGCTATAAAAACCTGCGGCGAACCTAAAAAAAATTACTGGCTGCCGATCGGCATCACTGACGCTAAGACAGCGATCAGAAAAATGATCGCTAAGCGACAGTGGTGATAGGCGGTGAAAGGGTTATCTGGGGGGTGATCAGGGGGTTAAACCTTTATTAGGGGGGGTTAGGGGGCTACACTGGACCTAAGACTAAACTTTGGTGACACTTTTACAGTCACAAATGTCACTGATTGCAGTGATCACTAAATAAATGGTCACTGCAATCAGTGACACTGTCTGGGGGCTGGGGGGGTGATCTGGGGGGTGATCTGGGGTGATCTGGGGGGCCTGGGGGGGCGATTTATGTCCCTATGTGTCCTGGTGTCAGTGTAGTGTTGTGTGCACTGACCTGATATCTTCTCTTGTACGGCGCTCGGTATATGTGAGCGCCGCACCAGAGATGACATCACTTCCTCCTGCTCCCTCTGTCTGACACAGACAGAGGGGGCATTTCCATTCGCCGGGAGCGATCGCGAGGGGGCGGCCAGAAACGAATGGCTGCCCCCTCATCCCGGAATGCTCCCGGACACTTAGCCACCGCTCACTGTATAGGAGGGGGGTCCGATCGGACCCCCCAACTGTACAAAGGCAATCACGTATGCTCTACGTGATTGTGCCTGTCGGTGCCATTCTGCCGACGTATATATACAGTGAGCGGTCGTTAAGTGGTTATATAACTTTTGCGCAAACCAATCAATATACACTTATTGGGATTTTTTTTAACAAAAATATGTAGCAGTATACATATTGGCCTATATTGATGAAGAAATTCGATTTTTACATTCTTTTATCGGGTATGTTTTATAGCAGAATTATTATTTTTTTTCAAAATTGTCGGCCTTTTTTTGTTGATTAAATACCACCAAAAGATAACTCTATTTGTGGGGAAAAAAAAGGACATCAATTTTATTTGGGTACAACATCGCACAACTGCGCAATTGTCAGTTAAAGTAACGCAGTTCCGTATCGCAAAAAAATGGCCTGGTCAAGAAGGGGTAAAACCTTCCGGGGCTGAAGTGCTTAACCCCCTTGGCGGTATTCCCGGGTCGTGCTCGGGGTGAGTTTTTAATGCTAAGAGCGGTAACCCCGAGACAGACTCGGGCTGCATCGCAGTATCCAGGGGAAGTTACTTACCTTGTCCCCTGGATCCTGCGATGTCTCCCCGCTGTGTGTGCGAGCTGTTTCCTCGCTCGATTCACACTGCCGGGTGCCGAGCTCCGTTCCCTGCGACGTTGCGGCGCACGGGGGCGGAGTTCGGCGCCAAATTCAAAAAGTGAAAAGCACACAATACACATACAGTGCACTGTAATCTTACTGATTACAGTACTGTATCAAATAATTACACATCCCCTTTGTCCCTAGTGGTCTGTCCAGTGTCCTGCATGCACTTTTATATTATAAAAACTGTTCTTTCTGCCTGGAAACTGGAGATTGTCCATAGCAACCAAAAAGTGTCCCTTTATGTCAAAAGTGGTTTTAGACCAGCTAAAAAACAGCAATAATAAATTAGAATCACTCACAGAATTGAGCGATAGCGATTTGTGGGGAAATTCGTCATCAAACACTGAAAGTAATGACAGCGACAATTCTGCAACTGAGCAAATTTCAGTGTTTTTGATTTGATTACATTATTGAATATTTTTTTATTATAATTAAATTACTATTTGTTATAATTATTTATAGTTATTTATTATATTATAATTTATAAGAAACGGAGCACCGCCATGTCTTCAGTGCTATCGTTGCAGTCTGCTTTTGGGCCCAGGATGCTTCCTGTGGGTACCGCTGCAAGTGCGACCGTGCTGACGGACACTGGCATCCGATTGAAGCCACATGGGCGGTTCATGCGCTACACGATTGGTGATGTGGAGGCCCTGGGTATGCTGTGTAACAGGTGTGATGAACTGGCTATGAAACCCCGTCCTTTTGTTCGATGCCTACGATGCAGGGAGTACCTGTTTTCTGTGGAGCAACCCACCATGCCACCCTGCGCTTACAAATTGGACTGGGTCACAGGCAACGTAACAGAAGAAGCTGCTGCCTTCAACCAAATTGTCCGGCCCATGCCCGCCGCATCTGCTGCTGTGAGTAATCCTGAAGGGCATGTTACTGTTACCACTGTGAGTGGGTTACCAGCGGATGCCACTACCACTGTTACTTCAACTGTATCCACCTTCGCTGCATCTATCTTCGCTGCACCTGTTCAGAGGAAGGTGGGATACGTGAAGGCCTCCCGCGGCCGCGGTAGAAGCCTACCCCAGATACAACCGCAACCGGACCCCGAGAGAGGTGATGTCCCCAGGAAGTCCACGTCAGGAACCGGTAAGATATCTGGAGAAAAAGTATCTGGGACTGTGCGCACCTTTTTGCCGGCAGAAGAGTGGGGAGACTCTGAATTAGACTCTCTGTCGGATACTGGAGATGATGATCTGTTCGAGACCATGTCTCAAGAATTGTTGTGGAGCAACATGGAGGATGTTGCCTCAGTACATAGTTTTTCGGAGTTGACAGCCATGGATTCCGGGGAGACAACACCCAGAGTGGAAGCCCCGGTTGTTACTAGTGAAGTCCTGCCTAAAGTTACCAATTCATATGGGTCAGGAAAACTGTCTGTGAATCGCATGGTACACAAGTCGCCAGTTTCTTGTATACCTCCTGGATATGGAAGTACCAGATCTTTGCCTAGGCTTGCCCAATCACAAAGATTGCTAAACAAACGGGTAGCCAGGGAGTATGGATTAGAGTTTCCCTACGTTCCCAGGGAAACCATGCAAGAGATTGAAGCCAATAGATAAGAATGGTACAGTGAAGCTGTGTGGGACTACCTTGAAGTACCTTAACCATTCAGGAAATTAGGCCATTCCTTTACCATGGATGAACGCTTCAGAGGGTGCTTGTTGCATTGGAGCTATGGCTGGCACATCTATGCTGACGAGGTGGTCATCTGCCGGCCTGGAAAGGAAGACTACGTTTATTTCATTACCACTTTGGACGGACAGGGGAATTTACTAACCCTGCCTGACCCCTGTTTTTACTGGTGATCATCTATAGTGACTATTCCAGGTTTTTTTTTGTCACTTTGCTAAAGAAGAAGATTTCCTTTTCTTTTCTTCTTTGAAGGACTTGGGGTAAATAGCTAGTTAGTGCTAGGGCATTGGAAACTGTGAGTCAAGATTTCTCTACCCGGTCCAGTACTTGTACCAAAAAGGGACTTTGTTATGTCGTTCTTCGACCACTAGGTGGCGGAGATTTGCTCAGCAGAAACTGGACTTTACTGCACTTAGCTACCCGCACAAAGAGAAATATATATGGGAAAGAGAGTTTTATTTCTCAGGAAGTAAGGCTTTGCTTCCCGTTGTACAGTAATGTTTTACATTGTTGCCTGTGTGTGCTGTTTTTGTTTTTCAGGTACTCTGGATTACCTGCCAGACTACGGCAGAGCTGGTTGGGTTAGATAGAGAGAGATAGGAACATTGTAATGTATAGTGATGTGATTACTGTGTGTTTATGCTAACTTTTGTATTTTCTTGCTACCTCACCCTTCCTTTCCCCATCCAAGTTTTTGGGACTCAGGTAACTGACCCTCAGGACTGAGGGTCATATTTTTTCTCGACGATGGGGACATCGTCTTTTTGCAGCGAGGGGAGTATGTAGCACCCTGCTCCCAATGAGTGGGCGCTATGTGTTAAAATTATAGTTGTCTGAGCAATAGTTTGACTCAGAAGGATTGTGTTCAAATTATACTTCTTTTTCAGTTCAGCTGGTTGCATGATTTTCCCCCTGACGGTGGGTGTCGCTGTCACCACTGGTCAGGGTTGGAAAGGCAACAGGCTGGATGCATTGGGTATCTCTTTTTCTCAGAAGTGGCTCAGGGGCGTGGTCAACCCTCTGTGCATTCTGGGAGAGGCTACTTAAGGGACAGACACCATTTTGTTGGGGTTCGTTGGTGGTGGGCGTCTCCCGATCCCGACCTGAGGGCCCTCCTGGCCTCAGGGAAGTGCTGGCAGTTTCCGCCTTGGGGGCCACGTTGGCCTGAGGCTCCGTTACTAAGATGTAGGCCCAGGAGTCACTGGGGGCCTACTGATCCAGGAATAATCCTGTGTCGCCTTGCCTGCGG
Source organism: Rana muscosa (assembly GCA_029206835.1). Taxonomy (NCBI): domain Eukaryota; kingdom Metazoa; phylum Chordata; class Amphibia; order Anura; family Ranidae; genus Rana; species Rana muscosa. The sequence goes on from CM055125.1 coordinate 28,744,139, forward strand.
GAAGGGACCGAGCAATTGAGGACTCAATTGGAGGATGTATCCGGATCAAAATCTACCTCACAGTGCTGCCGGAACGGCTGAAAGATCCTGGCACTGAGAGCTGTGTTCTTTTCATGAGAAGGTAACCCAGTGAGTGGTTGCACAAGTCTGTGGCAGAGACTATTGAGCAAATTCTATTTTCACAAGTCTGTGGCAGAGACTATCTGTGATCGAGCTAAGCACCGGTTGCTAGGCCAGTGAGAGTGGGCCTATCCGGTGGTTGCTGAGTCCAGCGTGGAGACAGTTGTTCCTCTGGACCTAAGAAAATTCCTGTGATCCGCGAGTAAGGTACCTGAGTGCTCCCCATCCTTTCAACCTCCTTTGTTGGAAACTTTAATCAATAAAACCCCTTGAAAGAGACTTTGTGTTGGTGCGAACTTTCTTCTGGACAACTCTTTAAGGAGAACCCCTGAGACGAGCATACGGAACTAGGGTGACCACATTTCCAAACTGCCATTCAGGGACACACCCCCTCTCTCACCTTCCCCAAAAAAAGATGAGGGGGGGCGGGGGAAATGTAGTCTCGGGGGTTGATGGGGAATTTGGCAGTGGGTTATTTGTCAGGTGAATGTGCCACTTGCCACCAGATGCAGTGCTGCTTGCCACCCATAGCCTGCCACGAGATACAGTGCTGCTGTCACTCCCTCTGCATGAGCCATGTGAGTAGAAGGAAAGGATTGGCCTCACTATCTGGAGAGTGAAGATCACACCAGCCCCTGCTGCTAACCGCTGGGTGCCGGAGAAGGAGGAGGTGCTGAGGTGGGTGGGGACAGCAGTGCTGCACTAGGCGCAGGCCTCGCTCCTGGTCTCACTGTCTGAGAGTAAATTGCCACTGTTTGCAAGATGCCAGGCAGCGCTGGCCCTAGCAACCAGTTCCGGAAATGTAGTTATTAGTTAGTAGAGGATGGCTGTGTCCTCCATTTTATTGTGCCAGAATGAAGGTGCCCGGGACCCAGGACAGACATGTCAATTGCGGGACAGTCCCGGGCAATCAGGGACATGTGGGCACCCTATGGAACAGTAAGGTAATGGCAGGTCCAAAATTAAACCAGCAGCTCCTACGGGGGTATCGCTACATACAGTATAAAATTGATAAAATAAAAATTTTGAGAGGGGGAGGGTTTCCAATAAGGAAGTGACTGCTCTGTGCTTCAACAAAATGGCAGCCTCCAGCAAGAAGGAACAGGAACAATGCTGGAGGCTATTTACACAGCACACACTCATTTTGGTAGCATAATTATAAATGTGGAATGTATGCTCTTTTGTTAACCACTAGACCCCCGGAAGATTTACCCCCCTTCATGACCAGGCCATTTTTTGCGATGTGGCACTGCGTTACTTCAACTGACAATTGCGCCGTCTTTCAACGCTGTACCCAAATAAAATGTATGTCTTTTTTTTTCACACAATTGGAGCTCTCTTTTGATGGTATTTAATCACCTCTGCGATTTTTTTTTTTTTTGGTGCTATAAACAACAAATTTAAAAAAAAATACCCCAATATGTTTTACTTTCTGCTATAAAACACACTCAATAAAAAAAATTGTATATTGATTGGTTTGCGCAAAAGTTATAGCATCTACAAACTATGGGATATATATTTTTTTTTTCCTATTAATGGCGGCGATCAGTGACTTATAGCGGGACTGCGATATTCCGGTGGATAAATCAGACACCTGAGGCCTCGTACACATGACCGAGTTTCTCGGCAAGAACCAGCAAGAAACTTGCTGGCAGAGATGTCTTGCCGAGAAAATCGTTCGTGTGTATGGTTTCTCGTCAAGAAAACCGACAAGTAATCTCGACGAGAAAATAGAGACCCTGCTCTCTATTTTCTCGTCGAGATTCTCGTCGGCATGTTTCTCGACGAGAAAAGTGAGTGTGTGTACACTTACCTGTCCTCCGGGAAGCCCGCGCATCTTCGAAATGAATTCGACGCATGCGCGGTAGCTTCCTAGACATAGGTAGGGTATACCAAGATGGCGGCGACGGCATCGAATGTGACGAGTGCATGCTCGTCGTAGTCGATGACGTCACCGCGTACGCTCCATTCAAAGAACCGCGGGTTCTTTGAATCGAGCGTGTGTACACTCGGCCGGGACAAGTTTCTTGTCCAAGAATCTCGTCGAAAAAAACATGTTTTTTTCGACGAGAATCTCGGCCGTGTGTACGAGGCTTGACACTTTTGGGGGACCAGTGACACCAATACAGTGTTGAGTGCTAAAAAAATATGTCACTGTACTAATGACACTGGCTGGGAAGGGGTTAACATCAGGGGCAATCAAAGGGTTCACTGTGTGTCTAGGTTGTGCTTACTCACTGTGTGGGAGGTGCTTTGACTAGGGGAAGGCAAAGATCTGTGTCCCTGCTTTGTAGAAACACAGGATCAATACCTTCCCTTCTGACAGAACGACAATCTGCCTTGTTTCTGTAGAGGCCTCCTCACTTCCCTCTTTGCATCAGCTCGTCTTTCTCTTGTCTAGGGGTACCTTAGAGGGGAGAGAGCGGGGTCACCACGCCAAGCCTTCACCCAGGGCCGGCCCTACCATGGGACCCGATGGTACCCCGGTCCCAGGCGGCACTTTAAGGGGGGCGGCAAATTGCCGCCCGTCAGCCAGCGACATTCCGTGTCTCCTACTAATTTTCCTTTCCTGTGTCCCCGATTTTCCAGCCGCCATGTTTAGTGTCCGGCGCCCTGTGATTGGACGAATGGGGGTCATGTGCGGCGTGGGGCTGGCCTGTCAGCGATCGCTCTAGAAGTCCCGCCTCCGCACATGACCGCCATACGCCCAATCACAGTGCGCCGGGAAACACGAACATAGTGGCGGGAGACAAGCACTGGAAGTGTGAGCTGTCTTCCCCTCCGCCTGTCCCTCTGCTTTGTTACGGCGCGGTGGAGATGGGATCATGGAGGTGCAGGCGTGCAGCGTCTGACACCATGGAGCGGGCTGCGGGTGGATGGCGCTGGCGGGAAGTTGGGACGCCGAAGCAGTTCTGCACATCCAGTGCTGAGGTCCTGAGGAGAGTCCTGGTGAAGAGCAGGCAAAGGTAAGGAGTGCTCAAAGGATGGGTTCGCACCGAGCTGTGGGGTGGGGTGTGAGTAGTGCAGGAAGTAGGACTCCTACTGTAGGAGTCAGGTGGGTCTGTGTAGTAGGTCAGTGTAGGTGTAAGGTCGGTGGGTCAGTGTATGTGTCAGTCAGTGTAATAGTCAGTGTTGCTGTCAGGTCAGTGTAATGTGAGTAGTGCAGGAAGTAGGAGTGAGGTAGGTGTCAGGTAGGTCAGTGTAGGGGTCAGGGTAATGGTCAGGTAGGTCAGTGTAATGTGAGTAGTGCAGGAAGTAGGAGTCAGTGGATCAGTGCATGTGTCACGTAGGTGTGTCAGGGGGTCAGTGTAGGGGTCAGATAGGTCACATGTGTTCAAAAAATGTGCAGCGCTATGTGGTTAAAACCATGTGTGAAATAAATGTTAAACCTTGAAATGTGAAAAATTAATATATGAAAAATTAATTAAAAAGAAAACTAATGCAGAGTCCAAAAAGAACACAACATAGTCCGCGAAGAGTTAATTCCAAAAGCAAATCCGTGAAGGGTTAAGGGCTGTAGCCAATAAAGAGACTAGGGTCTAGTGGAGCATAATAAAATAAAAATAAACATTTCTTGATCAGTTTAGGTCGATATGTATTCTTCTACATATGTTTGGTAAAAAAAATGCAATGTGTAAATTGATTAGTTTGCGCAAAAGTTATACCGTCTACAAAATAGAGGGTAGATTTATGGCATTTTTATTATTATTATTATTTTTTTTTTACTAGTGTAGCGGGGTCTGGTGATCTGCGATTTTTAGCTAGACTGTGACATTGCGGTGGACAGATCAGACACTTTTGACACTTTTTTTGGGACCAGTGACATTTATACAGCGATCTGTGCTATAAAAATGCACTGATTACTGTGTAAATGTCACTGGCAGGAAAGGGGTTAAATGTGTTCCCTGGGAGGTGTTTCTAACTGGGGGGGAATGGGACTGACTGTAGGAGGAGAGAGATCTCTGTTCCTAATCACTAGGAAGAGCAGATCTGTCTCTCCTCCCCTGTCAGAATAGGGATCTGTCTGTTTACATTAACAGATCCCCGTTCTGGCTCTCTGAAGCGATTGCGGCCACCAGCCACGCACAGGTCCTTTTTATACTCCTTTACATGTATAGAGCCATGACAGGTCCACTTTAGTTATCATGATATAAAATAATGAATGTGGGGTATTTGGTGGGCGTGATTTTTTTTTGGGGGGGGCAGCATTTAATTCTTGGTACCAGGCAGCACAATGTCTTGGGCCGGCACTGCCTTCACCACATGTGTCCGTGCGGTGTAAGCAAAGTTCCTTCTCTACCTTCAGGTCAGTGTTGTGCACCTGGAGTTACCTTGAACAATGTCCAGCAGAAAAGAGCCCCACACCATTAAAGTCCAACACTCCTTTATTCTTCTTGAATGAACAGCACAATCAGTTAGACTCCCTTAAAGAACAGAACAAACAAGCAGGTGTGGATGTGAGTAGGCCCAGACACAATGAACTCTCCACCTTCCTTCCTGAAAGTGGGCTGAGGTCTCCTAGTGAGGGGGATTTTCCTTCCAGGCGGTCTCCGATGAGAGGCTCACCTGTCACTGGCAATATGCTGCACCCGGTCTTCAAGTGAGGAGCTCCCCCCGGTCCATTACGCCTTCCGGATTCGGGTACCCAATCCCTGGGTTCCCTAGGACCTCCTTCCCTCGCGGAACTCAGTGTTGGGCACTGAGCTCCAGACCTCCATCCGAGTACCTCACCCTAGGCTAAAGGTGCCTGGGATGGAACACGACCTCTGGACGTCCTCTAGGCCTAGGCTGCCCAGAAGACCGACACGAACCACCGCCCACAGGCTGAAGCTGCCTAGGACTCCGACCCCATGACAAAGATGGCTGGCCCCTTTATACCCTCTCCCAGCAAGCACGGCGGGTTCCCCGCCCCACCATACCGCTGCCGAGGGAGGACAAAAAGGAGGCACAGCACACAGCAATGGTTCAACCCCAGCCCGAGGCGACAGCACCACCCGCTGGACCGCTAGGAACTGCACATCGCTGGTGTCTCTGCCAGTTTAAATTACACCCGGGAAAGTACATACCCGCTACATTTACATAGGTAGATTGTTGTTCTGCCTGCGGTACCTGCCGCTGGGCTCCAGCTGTGTGTGATCACAGCGGGAGCGGGTTGCCGGCGGCGCATGCCCCAGACCCGGAAGTTTCAGATCACGTATTAGGTACATGATCTGGCACAGAGCAGTCATCCTGCTGTAGTAAATGTCTGGTGGGCAGTTCATTAATAGTTATTAAACTGTTATGGGTAAAGTTCCACTTTGAAGCGGAGTTCCACCCATAAATCCACTTTCCGCTGATCAGATTCCTCCCCCCCTCTGGTGCCACATTTGGCACCTTTCAGGGGGGAGGGGGGAGCAGATACCTGTCAAATCCAGGTATCTGCTTCCACTTCCGGGGAAAGATTTCCGCACATCGTGAGCGGCGAACTACGTAATGTCTGGCCCCTCCTCCTCCTCCCCTGCTGCCTTCTGGGAAACACACAGGTACCAGAAGACAGCAGGGACCATTCAGAAAGCGCAGTGCAGCACAACTCACGCATGCGCAGCAGGAAACAGGCTGTGAAGCCATAAGGCTTCACTACCTGTTTCCCTTAGTAATGATGCCGGCGCCTGGACCCAGAGCCAAGGGACGGGACGGCTTCGGGCGCCGACATCGCAGGCTCCCAGGACAGTTAAATGTCTTTTTATTAAGTCAGCATCTGCAGTATTTGTAGCTGCTGACTTTTCATTTTTTTTACCCAAGCGGAACTCCGCTTCAAAAAGGTGTGGGGCCCATAGGCTGGTGCCTACTCTCCCTTTTTGGTAATCCAGCACTGCATGAAAGAAGAACTGTTTAGCCCTGTACACACGATCGGATTTCCTATGGTTTTTAAACCAATGGATTTTTCCATCGGAAAACCGATGAAGCTGACTTCCATCAGTCTTGCCTACACACCATCAGTCAAAAAAACGACCGTTCCAAACGCGGTGACGTAAAACACTCTGATGAGCCGAGAAAATGAAGTTCAATGCTTCTGAGCATGCGTCGACTTGATTCTGAGCATGCGTGGGTTTTTTAAACATGTTCTATTTTTAAACACTGATGGAAAAAAGACCGATGGGGCCCATACACGATCGGTTTGTCCGATGAAAAAAGTCAATCGGACTGTTTTCATCGGTAAAACCTATCGTGTGTACACGGCTTTTGTATGTACCATGCAAATCATAACCGTTCCCTTTTTTTATGAATTAGAAACCTGAGGGGAGAATCCTATGCCTTGCTACATGAATCAGTTCTATACATACAGTTATAAAAGGTACTTCCTTATACAAGGAGTGTTGTTCCAGGGATTTAACAGATTGCCATTAGGGCTGTTATTGTAAAGCAATTTGAACCACACCTTTTGCATTCTTTTGGATCAGCTTTAGATTTTGAGGATGGCTGTACAGGCCAGCTCCAGGAATGGGACAAACTCTACAAGGGTTTAGGCCCCATGCACACGAGACGCAGGTGCAAACTCTGCTGAACACACGTTTTTAAACGCTGAAACCGGCGTTTAAAAACGCGCGTTTGGCCGCGTTTGCAGCCGCGTTTATTGGCCTTTAGCGGCGTTTTACCGCGTTTGCGTTTATAAGCGTTTCATCATAAGACCCTCCCTAAGCTCAAAAAACAGTAAATTTTAACCATTTCAGCCAGTTTGTGAGACCAGAGTGAGTAGCAGCAGCTGAGAGAGCCGCAGTGTACTTGTATTTAGCGTATCACCTGCCACGTCACCTGGCCACGTTACCTGCCACAAGTTGTGGATTGTCCACTTGCCACGTCACCTGGCCACGTTACCTGCCACGTCACCTGACTACGTCACCTGCCACAAGTTGTGGATTGTCCACTTGCCACGTCACCTGGCCACGTCACCTAGCCACGTCACCTGCCACAAGTTGTGGATTGTCCACTTGCCACGTCACCTGGCCACGTCACCTGCCACGTCACCTGGCCACGTCACCTGGCACAAGTTGTGGATTGTCCACTTGCCACGTCACCTGGCCACGTCACCTAGCCACATCACCTGCCACAAGTTGTGGATTGTCCACTTGCCACGTCACCTGGCCACATCACGTGCCACGTCACCTGGCCACGTTACCTGCCACGTCACCTGGCCATGTCACCTGCCACAAGTTGTGGATTGTCCACTGACCACGTCACCTGGCCACGTCACCTGGCCACATCACCTGACACAAGTTGTTGATTGTCCACTGGCCACGTTACCTGCCACAAGCTGTGGATTGTCCACTTGCCACGTTACCTGCCACAAGTTGTGGATTGTCCACAATGCAATGCAAGCAATTACAGTTTTCTTTTATATTTTTTAATAGTTTTTCATCATTTGCCATCATTTTAGAGATTTCTAATGTTAAAAAATAGGTCACCTTTAAAAACGCTTATAAACGCAAACGCGGAAAAACGCCGGTACCGCGTTTAGCCGCGTTTAGCAGCGTTTAGCGTCTGAAACGTGGAAAACTTTTGCGTCTGAACCCATTTTTTTGCTTCTGAAAAAACGAGGTTAAACGCAACTGCTTGTAAACGCCAAAAAACGAGAGTGTGTGCATGGACACATAGGATAACATTGAATGGGTTCAGGAGCAGTTGAAAAAAGCGTCCAACTGCCTCTGAACGCGCGTTCAACAGCAAATAACAGCGTCTCGTGTGCATGGGGCCTAAAGCGGACCTTCAGTAATTTTTTTTCAACTTTCCATCTATTAAATCTTCTGCCCTTGATGCTTTAACTTTGGATAGTAAAACATTTTTTTTCTGCCAGTAAATACCGGTACCTTATACAACCCCCTTCCTGTTTCTTGGCTAGTAAAAAACCTAGGCTTATGACATCATGTACAGCTCTCTCTCTCTCGCTCTAGTGAGAGTTTGCCAGGAAGGGAGGGGGGTGAGTCATAAGAGGGCCAATGAGAGCTGCAGGGCTGGAGGTGTGCCTCTGTGTGTCTGTGTAAATCCAGAAAGTGAACAGGCAGCAGCTTCAGCTGCCCACAGTTAAAATGGATGCAGCCAGACTTAGTGGAGGGAGATTTCTGCAGCATATTTGGCAAGTACAGATTCACAGTATATATAAAATAATATGCAAAGTGGTTGGAGGAAAGCTTCAGAATGGCAAAGGTGTTTTTATTACAGAATATGTGAGCAGACTACAGTTCCTCTTTAAAAACTTGTTTAGTCTAGGGGTGCAGGAATAAGGTGCAGTTCTTCCTTTACCCCTCAGGCTGGCAGGCTCCAGCTCTGTTCTCAAGCTCCGGACTGTGGGTGATCCCTCTGCGTCATCATGTGCAGCGTAAGGCTATTACCCTGCATCATACAGGAGGCAGTGGCGGTGTGTCCATAAAGGGCACAGCATCGCCGCCCCTCTCTCCTGCACCACTCTATCATCATAGATAGGTTCATGCATTGCATGAACCTATCTATGGTCACTGCTGACACCCCCTATTCAGGTGCCCTGCCCATTTACGGGTCCCGGGCACCTGAACTACAGTGGTGTGGGTGATTTTTGGAAGCACCTGATTAGAGCCATAGGCTCTAAAAGGCGCCCAAAACAGTGATCAGCGGGCGCCATGCTGGGTGTTCGCTGATCACTCAGCTGTGTGTAAGCAAAGAGAAGAAATGCGCTTTGCTAACACTGAACCGCCTCTCTGCCAATCAGGTTGCCGGGTCTGTTACCGGTCACCTGATTGGCTGAAACGTCAGGCGCTGTGATTGGACGCCTAAGAGAGGACAGAAGAAGACACGGAGGACGCGCAGGAGACCGCCGCTGACCCGCTGTGAGACAGGGAAGTGCCGAGCAGCATCCAATGGGGCACCGAAGCGGCAATTGATGGGCACACTGGCAGCATCTAATGGGGCACAGTAGCAGCAATTGATGGGCACACTGGCAGCATCTGATGGGGCACAGTAGAGGAAAATGATGGGCACACTGGCAGCATTTAATGGGGCACAGTAGCGGCAATTGATGGGCACACTGGCAGCATTTGATGGGGTACACTGGCGGCAATTGATGGGCACAGTGTCAGCAATTGATGGGTACAGTGGCTGCGTTTGATGGCACAGTGGCGGCAATTTATAGGTACAGTGGCTGCGTTTGATGGCACAGTGGCGGCAATTTATGGGTACAGTGGCTGCGTTTGATGGCACAGTAGCTGCGTTTGATGGGCACAGTGGCTGCAATTGATGTTTTTTTTTTTTCAGTTTGTTTGCGCCCCCCCCAAAAAAATTTGAGCACCAGCCGCCACTGACAGGAGGAGGCAAATATGCAACCACGGTATGAAGCTGCTTAGAGGGAATGCTGCTGGGGACCAGTCACATAGATTGCTTGCAGAACAAGCAGCTGTGAGATTTACCATTTACGTCATGCCATGAATGTAACTGTCTTGGGAAACGATTAATTTGATGGATCTAGTTCCTCTTCAATATTTTTATTTTCCAATGTAAGTTGAATCTGAAAAATGGCAGTTGCGAAAACTGTCCAATGAAATTTGAAAATTGCTGTCACATGACTATAATAGAGATCCGTATCTCTGCCTGTAACGCTCAATTCACAAAGCCAAAGCACGAGCACAAGGATCCTTATTTTTTTAAACTAACAGGTATGAGATATTTAAAATTACAGTCACATGAGATCCTTATCCTTGTGTAGGGCATTGCTAATTCAGTCTCTTTTTCCTATCCCACTATGAAATGAAAGGCCTTGTGTTGTTCTTCTTTTCCAGAGAGCTTGCCTTGATCTGTTCCTTCATGCTATAAACACCTTTTCTTACCCCTCCATAGCCGAAAACCTTGTCTTGTTCTTTTGCATCAGATGATCTTGTTCTGGTCCCTCATATCAGATTTCTCAGTTTAAAGGCAGCCATATACATTACAGGATGGTCAATTATGCAGACATGATCCGATTGCCCTCAGGTATTTCTATTCCTAAACACAGACAATTGAGTAGTTAAACCATTTGTGTTCAGCCTACGGACAGGTGCAGGGGAGGCAGCCTCTGGCAGGGGACAAACAGGAGTGGTTAGATCAATTTTCTCACTTCCCCTCTTACAAACCTTGGTCAGTAATGTCTGCTGGTGTCCATAGACTGATACCAGGGCAGTCTTTAACTCGGGGCAAAAGGGGCAGCTGCCCCAGGGCCCAGTCATTGTTGTGGGGCCCAAAGCAGCTGAGCTGCCCCTTGAGCCCACTCTGCTCGCAAATAGTGGATAAGTGGATTTGGCTATCACTCAGGAGATGAGGGAGCAAGTGAATGTTGGGGGCCCTGGTGATTGGTTGGGTTTTTTGTCTGCAGGAAAGAGAGAGGGGATGAAAGCACAGAGAAGTGCCTATCAAAGGGGCTCCAAAAAGGAACAAAATGCGGTATCTAGTAGAAAAATTCAAGTTTAATAATCACAAAATATGAGAAAAGTCACCATACCTTCACCACACTAAGATAAAAATACCAGTATGACAACGTTGTCATACGTGTATTATTATATTAGTGTGGTGAAGGTATGGTGACTTTTCTCATATTTTGTGATTATTAAACTTGAATTTTTCTAAGAGATACAGCAGTTTGTTCCTTTTTGGAGCCCCTTTGATGGGTCCTTCTCTGTGCTTTCATCCCCTCTCTCTTTCCATTAACCATAGGCTCCAGGAACACAACCTACTAGCTTTTGTGAGTCGGTTTGCTATAATTAGATAGTATCCTGAGTGTACCACTGTTTTTTATCGTTTGGTGTTTTGTCTGCAGTCTGTGCAGTGATTGGCCAGCTCAGTAAGGTAAACTTTGTCAGGGGAGAGCGCCTGTCAGTCCCGGGCACAGTCACACCGATCCCTCTCCCTCACCATGTTAGACAAGCCACAGACCATTGGCCCACTGAAGAACTTCATCGCCGGATGGTTTGGTGGGGTGTGCCTGGTGCTCATCTGACATCCTCTGGACACTATCAAGGTGAGACCACTGGGGGGGGGGGGGAAGAGGGGCAAAGCAGGGGTCTGTGGAGGGGGGGTGGGGGTCCTGTGTAATGATGATGGACGGGGTCCTGTGTAATGATGGGGGTAGTATATGGGGGACAGGGTCCTGTGTAGCAATAGGGGTAGTATGAGGGAGGGGGGCATGTTAAAGTACTCACAGGATCGCTGCTGGGTCTTTCATGATTTTCAGGGTTCCTAGGATTTCCAATACTCACGGGGTCCATGTGGAGTCTTCAAGGACTTTCAGAGATTCCTGAAACAATGTTGGGCCTGTCTTCTGGCAAGAAGGGTATTAAGCATTAGCCTTTGAAGTGGCAGGTGCTGTGTCTTTCGCCAGCTACCTGAGAGCAAAAGCACTATAATACCTGCCAGTTGCCTGTTTGTTGCTGACCCATACTGACTTGACTACTCTCTTGCTTGCCGCCGGCTTAGACCTCTGTTTGGACCTGACTATTCTCTTGCCTGTTGCCAGCCTCAGTCTGCAACTTCCCTCGACCGCTGCCTGGACATGACTACTCTCTTGTCTACAGAATCAAAAATGATCTTTCTCTTTTCTTTTTCTCTTTCTTTTCTTGCTTTCTCTCTTTTTCTTTTTCTCTTTCTTTTTCTCATTCTTTCTTTTCTTTTTTCTGGAGCGCTGGGCTGCAGAGGGGGTGGGAGTGGTCGGCTCAGGCTCTCAGCGCCTTGCTGAGAGGGTGAGCCTGGGTGCCAGTTCAGGCATGTGGGCAGACTCCAACTCCATTGTCTTGATCTTGCCTGGCGCCCTGGACCGGCTTCACCCCGCTGTCTGCTGAAAACGGGTTACAGGAGTGCAGAACGAACTGCACTCCTGTGATCCACAGGAGAAGTACAGCCAAATGAGTTTTGGCTGTACTTCTCCTTTAGTGGTTTTATGGGCAAAGTTTTAATCATGTTTCAGGAAAATAAGTAATAATACCTTTGCAACAATTGTGTGATTTTGATGCCTAAAAAAAATCACAATCCATTTTGTAATTTTTTATTGTAATTAATTAGGGACGTGGCACCTTGACAATCATTGGACTTTATTTATACTCTCTTGTCTACAGCTCTGTGGCCACTCCTCTCCACATCGTAGCCTTTCAATCCCATTGGTAGGGCATACCGACAGCCGCAACCTGGTGTCAGTTTGAAAACTGGGGCCTCCAGGGTTCCCAGCCCCTCTCCAACATCCAAAGCTCTGTTGGAGGGCCACCAGTTTGAGACTCCTGATTTAGATACTGTAACATCGGTAGCAACTGATCAGTGTGTATCTCTTTTTGGTATAAAAGGAAAAAATTTGGGTTGGTCAAGGGTAATGCAGAATACCTGACACAGTTATCTCCTTAGATACAATTACAAATGACAATCTGAGAAATTATTACTTACCATAAGTAACTTCATACTAAGTACTGATGACCATATATCAGAAAAACTATCACTCATTCAATCACTAGCATTTATTGTAGAAAATATACTTTTCTGTGACATAAAAATCCTTGACATGGCCACCCAATATTACCAAATTGAAAGTCCAAGGGATCATTACACCAGGAGGCTGCGGTTAAAGTCATAGGCCACTTTCAGCCTTGTTTTCCCACTGGGTTGGGACCAATGCTGGAACAGAGACTGGAGATGGTGGGAAGGGTTAAATCCAGTAACATGGACAGATACGGAGGCCACCTGAGGAGAAAGAAGCAGTCATGTAAGAAATATGCGGTTGCTTCTAAACCTGATCATAGAAAAAAAATGGCAGTTCTATCCTTCTTAAAGCAAATCCTTTTAAAACATTAGAAACGCACTGATAAAATGATTTACCTGTTCACACACTAACTACAGACTAATAGGGATGAGGTTCAAGTTCACCGCCACCATGGATTTGAGGTGAACCATGAACTTTGATTTGTTTGGTTGATGTTTGTACCTTTTTTCATCCAGAAGGAGAAGTAGGACCACAGCTCTTTGGTCCAAATAGATGCCTGGACTGGCAGCTGGCTTAGCCTCTCAGCGCGCCACTGAGAGCCTGAGCCAGCCACTCCCACCCCCTCCATAGGCCAGCACAATTTTTCACATACAGTATATCATGGCTGCAGCTATTCGCGTTTCAACTTTCCAATCACCAAAGGTCACGTCGGGTGGTGGAGGTCTTCAGATTGTGTCTCCCATTCTGGGTATCATACACTATCTGCAGAAGTACTGACATCTGAGATTCCTGCCATCTGGGTCTGGTCCATCTCCTCATTCCGGTGGGAAAAGGCTGTGTATTCCCTTCCTCTGGTCGACGTTTTCCCGGTACTTATCACATACATGCCAACCCGGCCCTCCACTTTTGTGATTGCATTTTTTTATTCATTCAATAAATTTACATTATAATTTTTTTAATCGTTTTTAATACTACACTATGGAGTGTCTACAACATATTTTTTTCTTTTCTAGTTGTTTCCTGAATGGAGTGCCCCCTCCTGGTGACTCGGCAGCAACACTCTTATAGTTAGATCCAGTGCGGGGACAAGGTCATCTAGTGCCCCCCCACCCAAAAAAAATTGAGCACTAAAATTTACACTTACCCCCTAAGCATAAATTCCCTTGCAAGACAAAATTCTCCCCAAACAAAAATTCCCCTTCTTCCAGTACAAATCCCCCCCTTCCACCTCAAATCCTCTCCCTCTTCAAATCCCCCCTTCTAGCATAAATCTTCTACCCCTTAAATTTCCCTTCTGAGTATAAATCCTCTCCCCTCCATATCCCATGCTTCCAGCACAAATCTTTTCTAAACCCCTTCTCCTAGAACTAATCCTCCCCCCAAAGTTTCCCCTTCTATCACAAATCCCCCAGGTCATCCCTGCTAGCACAAATCCTCCACTTCAAATCCCCCTTCCTAACAGAAATCTCCCCTCCAATTCCCCACCACGCCCAGGGCAGCCACCCCTCCTGCCCACCCCTTGTCTGGGCCCTGGTTAGATCAGTCCATTTATAATAAGATCTAGGCTACCCACATTCATTTAGTGAATATTTATCATTTACTTTTTGTTTATATATGGTTGTTTACTTCACTATTGTTTTTTGGTCACAAATTGGTGGAGGGAACCAAACATTTACAATTTTCTTGACAGATCGCACAGATGCTCTTGGTTGTAGAGTGCTGTGGTTTCTGTGATACACACACACACACAGAACCTGTTTGCCCCTCAGATCCAGATTTTTTGATATAACACAATTGTTTGAAAATTAGACACCCCAAGGATGATCTAAATTTTTGACACGTTTTTGGGGAAATTAAGAAACATGCAGGTGGTGAGGGGGTTGAACAAAGAGAATGGTGCTCTAGATACATTCATGTACAGGTCAAACACAGAAGAAGAAGGAAGTGAAGGGGTTAATGTATTGGTCACATACAGTGGCAGGATGGAAAGGAAGGGGTTAATGTTCATATGGGCAAAATAAAAGAGGTGACATAGTTATGTAGCACGCTGATGTTTAGGCAGGGTTGCTATTAAATTTATTTGCCAAGTGATAGTTGCCTTGGCCAATTGATAGGAGGTCAATCAATTCCCCCCCCCCCCCAATTCTGGAATTGCTGCATTTCTCTCTTCTGTCACTAGATGGCCGGGTATCTGGTGACAATAGATAAGACAAAGGCATTGCAAGGACAGATTAGGAATGAATGGGGTGTCTCAGCCAATGGGCAGGGATTTTCTTGGGTCCCTTGGCCTGCTGGGAGGGCCTATTTATTTGGGTGGAGTCAGGTGATCGGTGTTCTGTGCCACCTGGATGGCTGTCTGGGTGGACGTGTGTTGTATTGTCCTGGGCTACTAGGCCAGAAACCTAAGGCCTATCCCGGGGGCATCTGGCTGCTAGGCTATCTGAGAGCCTATCCAGAAATAATGCAGGGTTGGGACTGCAGGCTTGTAGTCCAACCAGAAGTAACGGTTCCCGCCAGTCGTGATCGGGGGTAGAGGGGAAGCTGTCACCACAAAGGGACCATCCACCTTGCTACCGGCAGGGCCGGACTGGGAATAAAACCAGCCCTGGAAATAATTTCATACCATTATACCAGCCCAACATCATAACGTCATTATTTTCTTGTACATAAAAGGGAAAACCGTGCATTTTACAGCACATTTGAAGAGTGTATTATATATAGATAAGAGAGATATGGAATTTACAAACAGCACAAATTTTATCATTTACTGGCACAGACACATTTGCAAAGAAAAGTGCCTAAAATGGCAGTTTTCAGTGCAAATATCAATATTTAAGCTATAAACGTGTAGACTAAAGCTATTAGCAATGTGTTTAAGTTAAACAAAAGTCAAAAGCCATATTTCTCCATTTACATGAAGGTCAGATTAATATAACCCAGCCTGCACAGAGTTCCCCCATATATCAGGAGTCTGCAGGATCCCCCTTTACAGTGCAAGGAAACTCTGACATAAAGGGGAACATTGCAGATCATGATCTAAGTGGGAAGGCCCCTTTCACACTGGGGCGGTGGGTGCGTTGGCGATAAAGCAGCGCTATTTTTAGTGGCTCTTCACCGTCAATTTGCGCTATTCGGCCGGTAAAGGGTTAAAACCACTCGCAAAGCGCCGGAAAAATGTGATCTACTGGCGGTATAGCCGCGGTGCCCATTCATTTCAAAAGGCAGGAGCGGTGGAGGAGCAATATACACACCGTTCCTCCACCGCTCCAAAGATGCTGCTAGCAGGACATTTTTTAGCGTCCTGCCAGCGCACCGCTCCAATGTGAAAGCTCTCGGGCTTTCACACTGGAGTGTGCGGAGCGGCTCTTTCAGGGCGCTTTGCAGGCGCTATTTTTAGCGTTATAGCGCCTGCAAATCGCCTTAGTGTGAAATGGGTCAAACTCTGATATAAAGGGGGGCACTGGTGACCAGAGACCACACTTATATCAGAGTCCACTGCATTCCCCTTTACTACATTCCTCTTTACATCAGAGTGCCCCCTTCCACTGAAGGGTGGAATCATGCAGACTATGATGTAAAGGGGAACTCTGGGAATGTGGGGAGGACTCTGGTGACCAGAGACCACCTTCCAAAGAAAGAAAACACTAAGGTAAGGGGGTTTACTGATATAAGGGGGAAACCTTTATCAGTGCCCCCTTACATTATTGTATTGACTCCCCCCTCAGACTGGCCTGGCGGCGCTGTCACTGACCTCCTCTCAGGTGCACGGTGCAGGGCTCAGTCAGTCGGCTCCAGCTTGGTGGCTCTGGTTTTATCCCATAGTTTCCTCTCCACAGTCCATACATGTCTGACTTCTCCCATGACCTCCATCCTGGCGGCACTCCCACTCTTGACTCCTCTCCAGATGTGAAATAAGACAAGAGATGGTCAGAGGCTGCAGATGGTACAGGAGAGGTCAGAGGCTGCGGATGGTACAGGGGAGGTCAGAGGCTGCGGATGGTACAGGAGCGGTCAGAGACTGCAGATGGTACAGGAGAGGTCAGAGGCTGCGGATGGTACAGGGGAGGTCAGAGGTTTCGGAGGGGGGGACAGGAGGTCAGAGGCTGTGGAGGGGAGGACAGGAGGTCAGAGGCTGCAGAGTGGGGGACAGGAGGTCAGAGGCTGCGGAGGGGGGGGGACAGGAGGTCAGAGGCTGCGGAGGGGGGGAACAGGAGGTCAAAGGCTGCGGAGGGGGGGGACAGGAGATCAGAGGCTGCGGAGGGGAGGACAGGAGGTCAGAGGCTGCGGAGGGGGGGACAGGAGGTCAGAGGCTGCGGAGGGGGGGACAGGAGGTCAGAGGCTGCGGAGGGGGGGACAGGAGGTCAGAGGCTGAGGAGGGGGGACAGGAGGTCAGAGGCTGCGGGGGGAACAGGAGGTCAGAGGCTGCAGGGGGGGAACAGGAGGTCAGAGGCTGTGGAGGGGGGGAAGTGGGACAGGCGTTCAGAGGCTGCAGGGGGACGTAGGAAGAGGCAGACGAGACCTCACTGAGCGGCGCCGGCGCGCTACGGCTTAACTTTTAAAAATGGCGCCGCTCGGCGCCACCGTGTCACTGCGCATGCGCCCGCCTTTCCGGAAATTGCCGAGTGTGTACGGGCTTTCCCGAGCACGACTAGTTTCGGAACTGCGCTGGCGCATGCGCAGTTGCATGTCGGCCCGGCCCCACAGCCATATATTTTTGTTTCAGGCGCCGCTTTCCTCACAGCGGCCCAAGAAGCAGCCAGGCAGCCGGCCCACCTGGAGTTTTCCCGGTGTCCCGTGGGCCAGTCCGGCCATGGCTACCGGAGACCATTGTGAGTAAGCTGAGGCCAGTACCAGAGCAGACTTCTCACCAACCAGGGACGTCGAAGAAGTGGGAAAGCATCAGCAAGTGCCAAGTCAGGGACCCAGCGGGACAGCAGAGGTGACGCTTGTGGAGTGCCAAGCCAGGGACCTAAAATGTCTGCAGGGGAGGAGTGAGGAGGAGTATCCGTAAGTGCCAAGCCAGGGACCCAGCAGTGAAGCGGGGGTGACACTTGGGGAAGATACTGAGTGCTAAATTGGAAGAGCTCAGGGGATCCACTGGCTAGTGGATCTGAAGTCTTGTGAGAGAGACTGGGAGCTCATAATGGAAGACCCACAGTGAGTGAGTGTGGGGTAAAGAGAACTGTTCGTATTGCAGAAAGTTGAATACCCTTATGCCCCATACACACGATCATTTTTAATGTCATTTTTAAAACTGACGTTTTTCTCGTCATTTTTTTTCTTGTTTCCTCTCAAGCCTGTCTTGCGTACACACCATCATTTTAAAAAATGTTCAAGAAAAGCGCAGTGACGTATACCACGTACGACGGCACTATAAAGGGGAAGTTCCGTTCGAATGGCGCCACCCTTCATGTTAGTAAAGTTTGTTGAGAGACGATTCGCTCTTTTCAGTCTAGTGCTTTTCAGTCCGTTACAGCATGACGAATGTGCTATCTCCATTACGAACGCTAGTTTTACCAGAACGAGCGCTCCCGTCTCATACTTGATTCTGAGCATGCGCATTTTTTTTCACGTCGTTAAAGCATACACACTATCGTTTTTCACGTCGTTAAAAAAAACGACATGAAAAACGACGTGAAAAAAGAGAGCATGTTCGAAATTTTTAATGCCCGTTTTTCACGTCGTTAAAAATGCTCTGGAGCATACACACGATCATTTTTAATGGCCATTTTTTTTAATGCCATTTTTAACGGCATGAAAAATGATCGTGTGTATGGGGCATTACCGTTAGTAACAGCTACAAGATTGTTGCCATAGGAGACAGCGATCCTACCTATATAGACGTGGTGTCCAGCTGGAGGCCTTCACCTGTATAGCTGTCTACCGATAGAAGTCTCAGAGTTTGCCAATTAACATTACATCTACCTAAGGGTGTCCTGGCCCTAATCCTCTCTCCCACAGTTCTGTTTAAGAGACAATAAATCTCTTTGCATTCAAAAAGTGTCTGGCGCCCACCTGTTCATCTTGCATTACACCCACCATGCCTTGTAACCCACTCTACACTGAAGGATGTCAGCTGTCTTTAACTCTGGAGGTCACCATTGGGCTTCATGAGCCCCCGGAACTTTGCTACAGTTAATATACAGGTCACATGGAGACAGCATAGAACTAGCATGTGTAGGAGGGGAGGAGGGCGTGAAAGGGTTAATAAAAACCAATCTCTGTGACACTGAAATGGAAAGAATGAAGCCTTAGCTGCTTATCGGTTTATTCTTACCCCCATTGACAAGTGCTTATCTCTCCCTTGCTGTAAGGGGAAGGGGAGAGCTCAACACTGTAAATGGTACCATGTGATGACCAAGCACAGCCATCTTATGGTACTCAGGACCCTTTGGATCAGCTGGGTACAGTGTCTTAGTGTACCAAGCTGTCTAATGGTGGCTGGGTACACAGCAAATACCAGGCAGATCTGCCACCCAACAGCTATTTATCCAGCACCATTCATAAAAGGTCACTGGGTACATAAAGGGCTTGCCTACCCACCGTTAAAAGACATACATCGGCAGAAAAGTGGTTAAAAAATAAAATTGAAAAAATCCAGAATAGAAGTATTAGCAGGGCCGCCATCAGGGGGGTACAGGCAGTACACCTGTAAGGGGCCCGGAGGTCCCCAGGGGCCCGGATGGCAACCCCCCCTCTTTCTTTTTTTTTGTAAGGGGCCCAGAGGTCCCCAGGGGCCCGGAGGTCCCCAGGGCCCCGGATGGTAACCCCCTTTTTTTATGTATTTTTTTATATTTAAAAAAAATATATATAGAAAGGCTAGTATGCTAGCCTGAAATTATGGGAGGAGTTCGAGGGGTACTTATACAGACCATCCACCAGGGTCAGTGTCGGCTGTAGTGCGCGGTATTACATGTCACTGGGCTGACTCTTCCCCACTCACCTCATATTCATGAGTCGGCGCATGCGATCGCAGGTACATTTCGGCTTCTTCATTCGGGGTCTTCGACGGCGGTTCCTGCTCACGGTCGCAGGTAGTATCTCGAACTTTTCATATCAGGTACAATCTTGCGGTTTGTTATGCTTTCATCCTCCACCCCTTGCTTGAAAAGCCTGCTCCTGTGTTGTTGTCGCTCGTATTCAGGCATCATTCAGCACAGGCATAGTACGTTTATAAGTTCCTTCTGCCAAACATACGATTAATTCGTACATCCAAGCCTCAGAGCCGCTGTCGGTCGTTGCCCCATAACACTCGCCATAGTCTTCACTGGTTATAAAAGTCACTGTCCATGGGGTTCAAGTCTCATTCATTTTGAGATGAGAATGTATTGTTTCTATGGGTTTCTGTGGCTGAGCAAGGTGGTAATTAGACCCACCTGGTGCCTTCTCTGCACTGGATTAGCCTGGGGGGATGGGTGGTTGATAGGTGTGAGCTTTCACAGCAAGGGGTGGCATACACCATACAACCAATTTGTATCAGATTAATTAATACTCCTCACTACCAATTCGTATCGGCTTCATTGCATACAATTTACAACCGATTTGTATCCGATACATTGCCTAGGCCGATAGCTTAACGGCTCCTCACATGCTACACCTTCTACAAACCCCATCACACCTACTGATGCCCCACACCTCCTACGATACTCTCCCTTCACCCAACTGATGCCCCACACCTCTTACTACACACACCATACACCGAACAGTCCGGTCCGAATCTGGTCGCAAAGCAGCGGCACTACAGTTCGGACCCTCTGCAATCACAAGCCCCCTCACCTTCGAAACACCAGACAGTCGATCCGAGTCCAGTCGCATCTCCGGTGCCGTGATTCGGATCCCGGCGCATCAATAACCCCATACCCACACCACAACCACACCATCCGAATCCAGTCGTAGCATCGGCTCTAAGATTCGGATCCTCAGCTAAAACAACCAATCCGAGCACAGTCGCACCACCGGCGCATACCGCTCTGATCTACAGCAGTAAACTTCTTTAAACCGATCCGAATCCAGTCGTAGCATCGGCCCCAAGTTTCGGATCCTCGGCTGAAAACAACCAATCCGTACGCAGTCGCATACCCGGCTCTAGCAGCTCCGACCCATACCTCCGATACAACGTCGAACGTCTCAGAACGTTACGAATCCAGCCGTAGCATCGGCCACAATGATTCGAACCCAAAGCCGCCATACACACGCATTACTCACCACTCCCGTTTCATCACGAAACGGCCATCCCCACACACTCGAAAGTCACAAACTCTTCTTCTTTCGTCTTCTTAAGGCATTTGTTCCTCGCAAGCGCTGCGAGCGTTCGACGAGTGGTTGCACACCAGCCACTCACCACCTCCAGTAGTCAAACGGCTACTCACCGATTTCTCTATCCCTTTCCACCACGCAGGCCAGTTTAGATCCAGTCTCCATCCCGTCCACCCTGCAATCCAGGTCGGACGATATTTCCCACAAAAAAAAAAAAAAAGTCTTACACACTTCTTCACCCGGGAGCTACCTACCGCTCCCACAACTCTTCACGCCTACCATAAAAAATATTAATAAATAAATAATAAAATATATATATATATATATATATATATATATATATATATATATATATATATATATATATATATATATATATATATATATAATATATATATAAAAAAAAAAAATTTTAAAAAATAATAAAAAAAAAAAAAAATTTAAATAATAAAAAAAAAAAAAAAAATGTTAAATAATAATAAAAAAAAATAAAAAAAATATATATATATATATATATATAATAAAAAAAAAAAAAAAAAAGGGGAAATATATATATATATCTCCATGTCACCCTCCTCACAGGTCCCGGTCGACCCATGTCTCGACCTCAACCAAGACAGGGCTCAAGTCAGGTGCGTAAACGCAAGGTCCCTCCTTGCTTTCTCTCCGCACTCTTTCACGACATCCGAGTCTTCACATACACAATTCGACCGCTCATCAGGCGCTAGCAACTGTCACATACCTCTACGCACGACACTCTGTTTTCGAAGCCGATCCGAGATCCTTCACTACGCAGACAAGGTCACCAACATCCACCTTGCTGGCAGTGCAGGAGTTGGCAGACCGACCACACGTCACTGGACTACAGATCGAAACATTCCTACTTAGTATACCAGACTTCAGCTACCCGCCCCAGTACGCCCTGGGGGCTCTGGTTCATCAGTCTGTGCCAAGCACAGGCGGCACCCGAGCTATCGGTTACCTAGCCAGTCACCTCCTGGCTCACCTCGGTTGCCACGCAGTCTTTTGAGTTTTCTAAATTTCACTCAACAAGCGCTCGTACGCAAAACTTGGCTATCCTCTGCGCCTGTCATTCCTTATTCTGTCCATCCTCCCTTCCTTCTCCCTACCCACTTTCGTACCTCCTCTATCCCCTCCATACCTGGCATCTCACTCTATAAACATACATTCCCCCCCCTTTTTCTTTCTCGTTTCTCCAGCCCCCAACATATCGCAGACCGACTGCGATGACTTTACCTTCGTCCCACCATCACCACGTTCGGGTTCAGCGGACCACTCCACACAGTCCCTCAGGGCTGGACCATCCCCAGGCTTACGGCCGAACTACGCCGTAGGGGCATCCCCTACCCGGCCACGGCCAGGAAAACCAAGCTGTTAGGCTGCTGTTCCATAACCAGCGGCAACTCTACCAGACAAATTCCGCTGCAGTCGATATCCTCGGCATTTACTCAGCTACACGCCTCAGTGACCACACTGGCAACCAGGCCTGGATGCTTTCCTAAATGTACACAATATAACTGAGTACTAACAGTCTAGGTAAAGTTGATCCAGGGTAAATCCGATTGCCTCTCGGGGGACCGGGAAGGAATTTTTTCCCCTGCTGTAGCAAATTGGATCATGCTCCGCTGGGGTTTTTTGCCTTCCTCTGGATCAACTGTGGGTATAGCATTGGGTATATGGGATTGCACGATATTTTTTATTTTGTTTATTTTATTATTTTAGTGTATTAGTGCAGGGGGCACTACAGGGTTCCACACCAGACTCATTACACTGCCTGACTCATTCCAAAACTACCCAGTCAAACTCCTGCATACCCTCACAGGAGTTCTCCCGATGGTTTAGAAATCTTGTGAGATCTAAGAAATCCAAGAGAGGTCTTTAAAACCTTGACGTGCCCATAACCGTGAAGAAAGTAGGAAAACCGGCACAGTTCATCTCCTTCCTGGTAATCGTTCTAGACAAACGCGCCATGCGGGCCAGCCCACCTCTCGGTAGATTGACCCGCATCAGGACAGTCATCCATACGTCTACCGACACGCAGGGGGGCACTAACCCACAGCTACAATCCCTACTGGGCATGCTCAAACCACGATGAGGATCGTCCCTCAAGGGCGTTCCTTTATCGCACGCTTCTTAGTGTTCCTCTCCCAGGCACGAGACGTTGACCAAGTCATTAAGCTAGACGCAGCCTCCGTAGCAGGAGCTGGCCATGGGGGACCAATTCCTTGAGACCGGATAGGTAGACCCTTGTTTATCCCATCAGCATCCTCTTCGTCACCTCAGATGACCACGGACGTAGCAGCTTCCACAAGCTTCGCTGCAATTTTTGGCCATCATTGGTTTCAGGAGATCCGATCCATCAGAGATGCTCACAATTCCGCTTTTTAGTCAGTCCTCCTCTCTATTTGAGATCTACCCCATAGTCGCAGCAACACAAGTACGGGGCAGCCCCGGGCAGGACAGACCGCCATGTTCGCCACAGACAACCAGGCTACAGCCACAGTCATTAACAAAGGCAGGTCAATAAATCATTATCCGTCATGTCCTTCCCACGCAGGCTGTTGCTACTTTCCCTACAACGTCAGCTCAGTAGCCTCAGGGTCCACATCCCTGGCCAATGCAACACCTCGGCCGACGCGCTATCCCGCCTAACCATGCCACATCCTTTCACAGAAGCCCGGAGCCGACTCGACCATGTCCGGCATCCCACATTAGTCCCAACCAACTTTGGAATCGGATAACACCTCCATGGTGCTACCTCCCTCATCAATGCATCCTGATCTGCCAACACACTACAGGTGGCGGCAACCACACTCCAGTACCGAACGCTTACCAGTGACCAGCACCATTCTCCGGGACATGTCTGCTATCCTTCACGTTCCCCCTTCGGTCTATGGCCCAGCCTGGTAAATCAAGCAGCCATTTACCTAGCCTTGTTACGATCTCACGGCCCGGCGAATTACTATCACCAGCCCTAAATGCCAAGTACTACTCAGGCACCACCCGTCTCGCCACCAAAGTCATTTCATCCTACACCCGACGGTATCGGAAACAATACAACCCGGTCCCGGAGTAGACATTAAACCTTTCGGACACATAACGCCATGGCCGTTCTGGTGCAATCGGTAAACTCGGCTGTCCGATCCATCAGAGGACAGCCCTCTACTACCTTTCCCAACCGAACCCCTAAGCGGGAAACAGTTCATCAGCCACGTCAGAATACTCCTGAGCATCTCGGGCCTTAACCCAGGGTGTTACTCAGGACTTGCTTTCGCGTTAGAGCAGCCCCAACAACATCACGAAACAGAGTTCCTGACCACGCAATAAGGAAGATGGGCAGGTGGAAATCCTTGTTTCGCCCGACACATTCCCGATCCTCAGTCAGAAATATCACGAGCCTTTAACAGTCTCGCTCTATAGTGGTTTACCTGTCATAATAGAACAATTCCTTCCTAACCTTGTGTGACTTTTTGGCCCCTTTATTTGGCATACCGTACAAAAGGCCAGGCCACACTTCAGGTCTTATTTGTGTTGTTAGTCTTGTGACGTGTTTATGTGATCCATATCTCTTCAGACAGAGGGCTCCGACCATAAATAGAAAGGCTAGTATGCTAGCCTGAAATTATGGGAGGAGTTCGAGGGGTACTTATACAGACCATCCACCAGGGTCAGTGTTGGCTGTAGTGCGCGGTACCCACCCACCCATATCTCCCTTTTCTAGGGCACTCCTCTACAACCAATTCTCAGCAGAATTATCTATTACTTCTATTCAGGTATGGCCCCTTTATTTGGCATACCGTACAAAAGGCCAGGCCACACTTCAGGTCTTATTTGTGTTGTTAGTCTTGTGACGTGTTTATGTGATCCATATCTCTTCAGACAGAGGGCTCCGACCATAAATATATATATATATATATATATATATATATATATATATATATATATATATATATATATATATATATATATATATATATATTTTTTTTTATTTATATTTATTTTTTGTAAGGGGCCCAGTGGTCCCCAGAGGCCCGGAGGTCCCCAGGGCCCCGGATGGCAACCCCCCTTTTTTTTTTCTTATAAAAATATATATTTTTTATTTATTTTTATTTATATATATTTTTTTTTTTTTGTAAGGGGCCCAGAGGTCCCCGGGGCCCCGGATGGCAACCCCCTTTTTTTTTTGTTCTTTCTTCGTTCGTCAGCACCCAAAGCCGACCTCAATTCGTGGCACCCCCCGCTTCTCAATTTGCGCCGGCAGCACCCCCCCGGTTCTCCTCTGCTCCAGGGGGCCCATTCCTGAAGCTGTGTAAGGGGCCCCAAAATTCCTGATGGCGGCCCTGAGTATTAGAGAGCACTTACCTTCATTAGTTTGAGCTCTCGTCCCAGTCCTGTGCTCATTTTGTGTGGCTGGATCCTCTGTTTAGGAGCTGGAGAGGACCGAGTTTTGTTCGGCGGGATCTGCGCAAAATAAAACCTGACAAAAGTTAAAATCTGAAGAAGTCAAACTACAGAATATATCACCTACTGCATCTAAGAAAAAAAATAAATATTGTTATGTTCATGAACAAGAATGCAAAATCCCAAATTTTTGCATATAGCGTAGATATTTTTAAAGGGGTTGTAAACCCTCAAGGTTTTTCACCTTGAAAAAAAAACAAAAAAAAAAACTAACACCTGCAAGACAAAGGCATAATGAGCTAGTATGCATAGCATACTAGCTCATTATGTAATACTCACCTGAGATCAAAGCCCTCGCTGTGGTGCCCATACACAGCACCAGCCGGCGACATCACTCCCGGGGGTTACTTTAGGAGTATCGCGGCTCTGGCGCTGTGCTTGGCCGGAGCCGCGATGACATCACTCACACACATGCACGTGGGAGCCGCTGGTAATGACACACTCACTTTTGCTTTAGTGTGCATGTGCCGATGACATTGGCACATGCAGGGGACAG
Source organism: Rana muscosa (assembly GCA_029206835.1). Lineage (NCBI taxonomy): Eukaryota > Metazoa > Chordata > Amphibia > Anura > Ranidae > Rana > Rana muscosa. The sequence goes on from CM055125.1 coordinate 28,769,929, forward strand.
GGGATATCTCCGAAACCGTGCAGGTTTAGGAGATTTCCTGGGTAGCTACAGGTAAGCCTTATTATAGGCTTACCTGTAGCAAAAAGTGGTCTGTAAGAGTTTACGACCACTTTAATGCATTCTATGCATAAAGCTTCAGGTTTAAAAACAAACAAACATGTCATACTTACCTCCTCTGTGCAGTTGGCTTTGCACAGAGTGGCCCCCGATCCTCCTCTTCTGGGGTTACTTAGTGGCGCTCCTGGCTCCTCCTCCTCTCCCTTGGGGCATTCATGTGGTCCGGGGGGCGGGACCGAGTCCTGCTGTCTGTGTCAATGGACGCAGCAGCAGGACATGGGAGCGCGCCCTCATGAGTGCCCCCCGAGGGAGAGCGGCGAGAAGAGGAGGAGCCAGGAGTGCTACTGAGGGACCCGAGAAGGGGAGGATCAGGGGCCACTCTGTGCAAAACCAACTGCACAGAGGAGGTAAGTATGACATGTTTTTTTTTTTTTTTCTTTTTAAACAAAGCTTTACATATCCTTTAAGCAAAACCGAAAGTTCACTTTAAGAACGAACATCACACAAAAAGCTCCAATCACTGACCTATAGCACCTATAGCACTTCTATGGAGTGCAGATCTTTAAAGATGAACTCCAGGATATATCTATGTTGCATATTGGCCAAGTTCAGCTTTAATGGCACAGTTGTAGGGATTCACATATAAGTCTGTGTGGAACCAGAAACATTTGCCTTTCCAGATTCACCCAGAACTAGCCACTCACCAGAAAAAAATCCTGTAATTCATAAACTAGCAAATGTGAAGGTTATCATTCTTAAACATGGTAAATATCTGCAAAAGTTAACCAATAGAATGCAACAGATATGTGGCAAATGTGCAGCGTTTTCTGCTGTAGGTATGTAGGCAAGTGCAGTCTACTTTCTCCACTGAAGGTGGCACTCTTCCGCAGCGGCACTGCAGTTGGAGAGGAAGTCAAGAGGAACATGGTTCCTCTATGGTTTCCTGCATCACTGGGGAAGTGATCCAATAGGATGCATCTGCCCCATGAGACTCTACCAGCCGTCTTGGGTACGCTAGAGCCGATTTAAGGCCCTGGCTCAAAGGCTTTGCACGCATTTTGCGAGGGGGTAGAGTAGGGACAGGTACCCCGCCTGGTACGGACAGAAATAATGGCAGGAAAAGGTTCCTGATGAGGAGGGAAAGCATAAGGCTTGCAACTTCTCTGGATATCTTTCAGTTTGATTTGTCTTGATCAGAAGCGCACAGAACCCTTGAAAGAATTTGTAGGTCTTGGGGAAGGAACCCTTGCTGAAAAAATGCCCCCCACATTGGTGGTCAGTGTGAAGAATGTCCCTCATATAGTGATGGTCAGAATGACACATTTACAGGCAGCTAAAAAGGTCATTGGTGACATACCAAGTGGCTTTGACCTTGGAACTATGTCAGTACCATCAAGTGAGAGTCCAGTTAGCCACAGTTCAAGGAACCTCTAGCAACCTCTGGAGAAACCCTTGGGTTCCACAAAAACCTGGTTGAGAATGGCAGCTCTAGGAGGCGAGAGAAGGAGCATTTCTTGGGTGTTAATAGGGAGAATCCAGTGACTGCAAACTCAGATAAAAAGCAGCCCGCCATTACAGTACCAGGGAATCATGGAAACCCTAGAAACATTCAATGGTCCAGTAGAGAACCATGCCCACCCCACCCAAAGAAGAAATATAGCTTGTTTCTGAATTTGCCCCATCAAGTTTAGGTTAGGTCAAGATCATAGACCTTACATACAGAAGAGGGAAAAATAACCTTGTCATTGGGTTTGATGTTTAGGGATGAGAGGTAGGCGCTTCTTAGTTGGGATCCTTCCCATTTATACAGCATATCAGGATCTTGCATGTGGTCAGGTGTAGCCCCCCATAGACAGTCTGCCGATCTGTGATCACATGTGTCTCTGGAAAATAACACAAAATATTAATTTCAACACACAGGAACAAAAAATCATATTCAAGTAAGTTAAATGATACACTTCTAAGATCTTGTTCCTTCTTATTTTTATTCTGACCAAAGACCTAAAACACTGACTGCAGTGCAAGGTTCTTGTATATGTAGCACACAGACCCCTCTTCCTTACCTTTGGCTCACTTGTAGGAAAATGGGCACACCAATGCCACATGCCCGTACCCTCCTGTGTGAAGAGGTTGAGCGGTGTAATGTACCTGGGTCTCTATGGCTAGGTTCTTCAGAGAATGGTTCCCGTCTTCACTGCAATAAAGACAAGTCTCTATCCCCCAATAACTCCAAGGTCTAAAATAATTTATTTATAGTGTTTGCTCATTACAAAAAGCAATAAAGTTGATTAAAAAAAAAAAACGATGAAGCTTCATGCACAGCCATTGTTTGTATTTTTTTTTTTTTTTTTATAATCAAGATTTTTATTTAAATGTAAGCTTCGAACATTTTACATTTCCATTCAACATTGTACATTTACATAAGAACAAATGAGCATTGCAAGACAGAACCAAGTACAAAATTATCTTATCGGAATAATAATAATAATATCCCCCCCCCAAAAGAAAGGAAAGAAGAGAGAGAGAGAGAGAGAGAAAAAAAAAAAGAGGAAAAAGGGAAAAAGAAAACATATAATTCCCTCTCCCCCCCTCCCTCAGCACCATCCCTGGCTGCAGTGGAGTAAGTCTGCTCTGTCCCCACTCACTCCTTCCCTTCTACTTATGTCGTGTGTTATCCTACTGTGTCCTTATTTGTCCCTTGGGCAGTGCTCCCTCTTGCTTCCAAAGAGGCCACTAATGGCCATGGTGTCTATTATTTTTATGTGGGGGAAAAAAAAAAAAAAAAGAAGATATATGTATTTATTTGTGCCTCGTGTTTAGGTATTAATTACCCATAGTTGTGTATAGCGGCCCCCCTGGCCTAATTCCCCAGTTTGAGAAAGAACAAACAAATTTTAGAAAAAAAAAAAAAAACGTGTTTATTTATTGATTCCCCTCTACCAGTGCCTCTTAAGAGGCCACTAATGGCCATGGTGTTTAGATATAAATGATTATACCTTGTGATATCTTCACCCGTGTTTACGTTCAGGCGATCCTCCCCCCGATCTACTCTTCCCCCAATTTTAAGTGGCAAACCCGTATTCCCCAGGGGACTCCAAGGTCCACACCAATTGCAACTCCAACGTAGAGTTTATTTTCTCATATGCATAGTCATTAAATAGGAAAGGATGGATGGAGAACAGGACAGCAAGAGGTGTTGGAGTAGGTCCAGGCACAAACGAATACATATTCACTACCCATATCTTCAGGTTGTCTCAGCTCATCTGTATAGTCTCCCATTAGAGCCGGACTGATGCTCGAATCAGAGTACACGCACAGTCTCTGCGCAAACTCTGCCACAGACCTGGAGAACGTTGGTCGCTGCCACAGACCTGGAGAACGTTGGTTCTGGTATTAGGCCTCTATCAGGAAGATGACATCCCTCCAGAGAGTTACCGGGCCCCTTCCTTCACTGTGATCTCTCACCAGTCCCTCGGAACGGTCCTCCCCCGGCCTCCTCTTCCAGATACGGGTCTCCTCGCAAGGCAGCACCCTGGGATTCCTCCTCTCTCCGTGGGCTCCAGCCGAAGGTGCTGGACCCAAGGCCTTCAGTTGCAGCCCCAGGGCTAAAGGTGCCTGGGACTGATCCGCCAGTGTACCGGGCCAGGAATTCCACCCCAGAGCTAAAGGTGCCTGGGGTGGCCAGGAACAGAACAACACACTCCCAGGGTCGGACCCCCGGGAACCCACCCCTACAGAGAGGGTCTGCCCCTTTTATATCCTCTCCCGGCATGCACAGAAGGCCGACACGCCAACCATACCACCGTTGAGAGGGGACATCCAAGGCACAGCACTGTACCAGTGGTTCAACCCTAGCCTCCGATGGCAGCGCCATCAACAGGCCACAGGGAACTATACACCAGCATCCCACCTGTAGTATAAAAATGGTTTTACAGAACCCTATCAAATAATGTGTTTGAGTACAACTACCACTCAAACATTCCCTTAGATTTAAAGACTACATATATAACTGTGTCTTTAGAGTTAAGATCACTATTATCATCACTTAGACTCAATGGGACTTTGTGGAGCATTTTAGGGACTCAATAACAGAGCAATAAAATCTTAAAACCCATTTCCTGGACCTTACTGAAAATAGATACACTGTGTGTGAGCTTCAAAATCTGTTTCTGTACTTGTTGTTCCAAAAAGGTGACCCCCCAGTTCTCTCTCCTATTTGTGGATATATGGGGGCATAATGGCCTGGTGGGTTTGACAGCATAGAAAATCCTTTCTTAACCTTTTCAACACAGAGGAACTCTTGAAACAACTTTCCGGTCTCAGGGAACCCCTGCTAAAAATTACTATAGTTACAACTCATGATACATTAGTGTGATGGTCAGTTGGAAGAATTCTTACATATGTGGTCAATGGGAAGAATTACCCCCTTACAGATAGCTAAAAAGATCAAAATGGTTTCAGTGGGAACTTATCTGAGAGGCAGAAATTGCTCATTGCCCAAGGAGCCCCTAGCCACCTCTGGAGGAACCCTAGAATTCCAAAGAACCCTGTTATAGAGTATGAGATGGATAGCCTGTGTCAGATAGGGGAGCTCACGCCACATAAGGTCTCAAGCTCAGTCAGAGGGGGTAAATATTAATGTTTGCCCAACATCTGATAAGAAAATGCTGAACTTGTAGCTCAGTGTGCAAGGGCAGTGTAGGGTCAGCGAAGGTCTGAATTTCTGGAAGCTACCTATACCTTTGAGGTGAGTAGAAATGTTCCAGGCAATCAATGAGCATCTGAAAAGTACAGTCAAGAATTCCCTATCACCATAAGGGACATGAATGTGCCTTCTTTTAGAACAGAACAATTTATTTGGGTTCTGCCAATCAGTGGGTGGCATACAAGAGAGTGGGGCATCTGCTCCCCAAGTCAAGAATATGGGTGGATGATTTTAAGTAATAGCTAAAGCCACCACTTGCCAGCCCTGTGTTTACACTAGTCCAAGATCCTGACTGGCCAAATGTATGACTTTGTGGTAATGGAAAGAGCCCCCTCTCCATTTGGGTTGAGCCATAAGAATTTGGCACAATTTGTGCAATTTTTGAGCCCATAAAAAAAGCCAAACTTACCCTAAACCTGCCTGAGAATCATCAGGTTTGGGGCCATATTTTCCTCCTCTGAGGGCTACAACCCCTACCAATGTTCCATATACGTGAATAGAACTTTGCTCTTCCATAATAGAATGGTTTTACCTGCCAAAGGATTTATTTTTTGGGCATCCAGTCCTGAGAATTACACAACTCTGCAATGCAGCACAGCTCTACTGGCAAGGCAGAAGACCTGTTCAGTAAAAGGAGAAGCAACAGACTGATGAGCTTATGTCTCTGTCAGTCCGCTCTCTTTTCCTATCGGCATGTTCCTTGTTCTTTGCTTCTATCCTCCAAGCATGAGCTCTGCAGTACAGACACTGCACCAAGCTGATATCAAGTTGAATTCAGGTATGTACACTGCTTGCACAGATACATTAAAGATGTGTTAAGGAGCTGCATTAAAGGCGAAGTCCACCTCTCTGACCATGTGCATATTACACCCACATCTAGGAAGTATCATAGGAACATGGTCACAGTCTTCAACAGAATACTTACTTTTGAATAGCAATTTTTTTTTCTTATGCGGCCTACACACGTACGTTTTTAATGCCATTTTTTTAACCGACGTTTTTCTCGTCATTTTTTTTCATGTTTCCTCTCAAGCCTGTCTTGCATCCACACGATCATTAAAAAAAACGCTCGAGCAAAACGCAGTGACGTACAACACGTACGACGGCACTATAAAGGGGAAGTTCCATTCGGATGGCGCCACCCTTCATGTTAGTAAAGTTTGTTGAGCGACGATTCGCGTGACGAATGTGCTATCCCCATTACGAACGCTAGATTTACCAGAACAAGCGCTCCCGTCTCATACTTGATTCTGAGCATGTGCATTTTTTTTCCCCTCGTAAAAGCATACACACTATCGTTTTTCACGTCGTTAAAAAAAACGACGTGAAAAAATAGAGCATGTTCGAAATTTTTAATGGCCGTTTTTCACGCCGTTAAAAATGCTCTGGAGCATACACACGATCGGTTTTAATGGCCATTTTTAAAAATGGCATTTTTAACGGCATGAAAAACAATCGTGTGTACACCGCATTAGACTAGAGTTTAGTGTCAGTTTAATTTTTAGCCTTTAATGTGTTTTTTAAAAAAAAATATGTATCTGCCTTGAATTCAACTTGAAATACATGGATATGAGGAAATCCATTAAGATTTCAATAGGCCCTGGTCACACCAATGGGCTGCATTGAGGTTTGTTAAGAAAGGTTCTACATCGTGCATTTTTAAGCATTGGATAGTAAAAAACAAACGGATTAGGGTCCTTCAAAACCCATATGAGACATGTCTGAATGGCCACGCACAAACACAAAAAAATGGGGTGAATATTTACCCTAAATCCCAATACAGGTGCGTCTTACCTGGTATTAGTCTGTCTGTGCCCTTGCAATCCAATGTCATGTAATAATGACTCCAGTGGTGTTATGTCGTCTTCTGTATGTGGATGGGATATTGGAGGAAAACAGTGTTCAAATATGTGTCCGACACTGCTCTACAACATGAAGAGAAGAGCATACCATTACATTGTAATCAATAATACATGTGTATATCAGATGGTGGTATATACACGGAGGGTCTTCTGTGTAGCTGAAATGTTTTTTCTATAGACCAGTGATCTCCAAACTGCGGCCCTGCTTGACTTTATCTGGGCCTTGGGGCTCTATTCTTCCTACTGACACCAACAAGAAGACACCATTCCTTCCACTGACACCAACAAGAAGACACCATTCCTTCCACTGACACCAACAAGAAGACACCATTCCTTCCACTGACACCAACAAGAAGACACCATTCCTTCCACTGACACCAACAAGAAGACACCATTCCTTTCACTGACACCAACAAGAAGACACCATTCCTTCCACTGACACCAACAAGAAGACACCATTCCTTCCACTGACACCAACAAGAAGACACCATTCCTTCCACTGACACCAACAAGAAGACACCATTCCTTCCACTGACACCAACAAGAAGACACCATTCCTTCCACTGACACCAACAAGAAGACACCATTCCTTCCACTGACACCAACAAGAAGACACCATTCCTTCCACTGACACCAACAAGAAGACACCATTCCTTCCACTGACACCAACAAGAAGACACCATTCCTTCCACTGACACCAACAAGAAGACACCATTCCTTCCACTGACACCAACAAGAAGACACCATTCCTTCCACTGACACCAACAAGAAGACACCATTCCTTCCACTGACACCAACAAGAAGACACCATTCCTTCCACTGACACCAACAAGAAGACACCATTCCTTCCACCAACAGTGGGGAACCATTCCCCTCACTGATAACAACAATGGGGCTTTTTTTTCTTCCAATGACAGCAATGATGGAGCACTATTCCTCCCATTAATACCAATGATGGGGCACTATTTCTCCCATTAATACCAATGATGGGGCACTATTCCTCCCATTAATATCAATGATGGGGTACAATTTCTCTCATTAATACCAATGATGGGGCAACTCTTGTCAATAATTTAGCAAAAAGGGGGGATTTTCGGGACTTTGAATAAGGTGATTCGGAGTGGCTAAATGATAAGTCGGTTTTGAAAAGGATACCTTTATTGTCAAAAAGCATTACAACATAACATAAATGCAATGAGTAAATACGCAATCACATGTTAAAAACCATGTATGGTGAAAACAGGCCCATAGTATGGTGAATGGTAAGATCTTCCATATGGGAAAAAAAATAAGATCACAGAAATCTAGTACATACACTGTGTATTAAAAACAATATATCATCTACAGAGTAGGTGCATCCAGTAGGACCCACGCATTTCGTGTATATAAAATGACACTCTTTAGGGGCAGGTGCACTTGGGTCTACAACAAAACATGAATTAATAAATATGTACCATGGTTGAAACCATATATGGGAGAAGTATATACATATAGGGAGAGAAATGTAAACTCATCCCAATGGATACTTACAAGCCTGTAGAGTCTGAATCTGTGCATCCAGACAGGGATGGCTGCCAAAAGTATCATTCCTGGGAGCTGAGGCCTGAACCTGACATTGAAAAGACTGGGTGCATACCATGATCCCAAAAGAGATGAAAAACACATAGCCAAATGGTAGTAGGTGTGGGTTAATATAATAGAAACCCAATACCACAAATCCATATAAAGTACAGTATATGAGTGTGATATAATGAATGGGTTAGAGCAGGGGTGTCAAGCTCAATTTCATCGCGGGCCACATCAGCATCATGATTGCCCTCAAAAGGGCCGGTTGTATCTGTAAGATTAGATGTCCAGTGCATCCCCTCCCCTTACATTAGATGTCAAGAGCCACCCCACCATCAGAAGTTGAGTCCCCCACTCTCCCTTACATCGCAGTTTCCTTATGCTGCTGCTGGGAAGAAGCTGGATGCATTGCTTGAAAGCAGAAAGTAAGGGTCTGGAGGAGGACCAGAGAAGGGCTGGAGCTCTCCTGCAGCTGCAGGAGAGGTGCGAGGGTCACATGAAATGGCCTGGAGGGCCAGATTCGGCCCACGGGCCTTGTGTTTGACACCTGTGGGCTAGAGGGACTATAGCCCCAGTAAGGACTACATACAAAAATATTTTTTACCACTACATCAGGTAATTATCTGCTCACCTTTTTGATACCTATGTCCCTTTAGTATTAAGTTGTAATTTTTCACACTTTTTTATTTTTCCCTATTTCCTTTCATGATGTTTTTTTTTGTTGTTTTTGTTTTTAACCCACACACTTACTGAGGTTATAGTCCCTCTATTATACACTTTAATACGTATTTACAATGCACCTATTGTAATTAATTTCTAGAATTTGAACCCACACCTACCACCATTTGGCTATGTGTTTTTCATCTCTGTTGGGATCATGGTATGCGCCAAGTCTTTTCAATGTCGGGTTCCGACCTCAGCTCCCAAGAATGATACCTTGGGCAGCCCTCCCTGTCTGGATGCTCTGATTCAGACTCTACAGGCTTGCAAGTATCCATAGGGATGAGTTTACATTTCTCTCTCTATATGTATATACTTCTCCCATATATGGTTTCAACCATGGCACATATTTATTTATTCATGTTTTGTTGTAGACCCAAGTGCTGAAGAGTGTCATTTTATATACATGAAAACGCGTGAGCCCTACTGGATGCACCTACTCTGTAGACAATCTATTGATTTTAACCACTTGAGACCCGCGCTATAGCCAAAAGACGGCTGCAGCGCGGCTCTCAAGTGCCGAGAGGACGTCCCCAGGACGTCCTTCTCTGTTTACAACCCGCCGCGCGCCGCCGAGGGCGCGCGGCGGGGAACAGCTGTGCGGCGCGCATCACGTGATGCCGAGGAGCGTGCCTGGCGGCCGCGATGTCCGGCAGGTACATTCGATCGGCAGTTACAGAAGCAGGACGTGGATCTCTGTGTGTAAACACAGAGATCCATGTCCTGTCAGGGAGAGAGGAGACTGATGCTGTGTCCCTTGTACATAGGGACACAGATCGGTCTCCTCCCCCAGTCAGTCCCCTCCCCCCACAGTAAGAATCACAAATAGGGAACATAGTTAACCCCTTCCCCGCCCCCTAGTGTTAACCCCTTCCCTGCCAGTCACATTTATACAGTAATCAGTGCATTTTTATAGCACTGTTCGCTGTATAAATGTGAATGGTCCCAAAATGGTGTCAAAAGTGTCCGATGTGTCCGCCATAATGTCGCAGTCACGATAAAAATTGCTGATCGCCGCCATTACTAGTAAAAAAAAAATATTAATAAAAATGCTATAAAACTATCCCCTATTTTGTAGACGCTATAACTTTTGCGCAAACCAATCAATAAACGTTTATTGCGATTTTTTTTGACCAAAAATATGTAGAAGAATACGTATCGGACTAAACTGAGAAAAAAAAAACTTTTTTAAAAAAAAATTGGGATATTTATTATAGCAAAAAGTAATAAATATTGTGTTTTTTTTTCAAAATCGTCGCTCTTTTTTTGTTTATAGCGCAAAAAATAAAAACCGCAGAGGTGATCAAATACCACCAAAAGAAAGCTCTATTTGTGGGAAAAAAAGGACGTCAATTTTGTTTGGGAGCCACGTCGCACGACCGCGCAATTGTCATTCAAAGCGACGCAGTGCCGAAAGCTGAAATTTCGCCTGGGCAGGAAGGGGGTTATGTGCCCAGTAAGCAAGTGGTTAATTAATACACTGTATTTACTAGATTTCTGTGATCTTATTTTCTTTCTATATGGAAGATCTTACCATTTACCATAGTATAGGCCTGCAATGCTGCATTACTGTTTTTACCATACATGGTTTTTAACATGTGATTGCATATTTACTCATTGCATTTATGTTATGTTGTGATGCTTTTTGACAATAAAGGTATCCTTTTTAAAACCGACTTGTTATTTAGCCACTCCCACTATCACCTTCATTATGCTATGCAGACAGTATGCACAACAGGGGTGGTTGAATCAAAGAGTAATCACTTTGACAAATCAACACTTTGCTATATATGATTTCCAACCTTGTATTTACTATTTAGCTGGAGTTTCACTTTAACTTAAAAGACATAAACGACAAGCATGATGCGTATGTACACCGTTATGTAGCTATGTGTTAGGTCCCTACATATTGATTTCTCGTATTATTATTCCCATGGTTTAGGAAATTGATGGAATAAAATTGCACATTACGAATTTATATTAATCCAAGCTTACTTTGTTTGGAGAATGTTCTCTTGTACAGAGCGTTGTGCTACTTTCACACCACCATCGGCCACCGCATTGTGTTAAGAGTCCCTCCTGATTATCGCTATGCGATTCCTCGCTATCTCTGAAAGCCACCCAGCTGTCTGTAAACAGAGGAAAGAGAAGATTCTTGAGAGCATTCACATCTTTTCACATACATTTGTGTCTGATCCTTTGTGTTTTATCCTTTTTAGGTATGTTGGAAAATTTTGGCTCATTACTTACTTACTTGCTGGTCACAGCTTATTTAGAACAGACCTTCTCAACCTTCTTACCCCAAAGGAACACTTGAAATTTTTTGAGATCTTATGCCTTGTTTCCACTGAACGGAACGGTTCGGGTCGGTACAGTTTGGAGCGGTTAGAATGATCCGGTCTATTCTGGTGAGCGTTTCCACTGCAAGTCGGACCGTCAGGGACCATTCAGGGTTTAGAAAAAATGCCTAGCATGTCCGCCAATCAGTGGAATGTATTGTAGCTCCGCCCTAACCGAACCGTTCCATTTTCTATGGCCCCACATCTGAAGCAGGACCCAGAATGGTGCGGTACGGTTCGGTTTTATGGCATGCTTTCATAATGGAAACACCCAAAATAGCGTACCGTACCGAACCGTACCGAACCGATCCACTCAGTGGAAACAAGGCATTAGAGAACCCCTGCTAAAAAAAGAACGTTAATGTGAAGAATACCCCTTACATTGGCAGGAAATAAAAAAGAATGCCCCCTTTACATTAGGCCACCCTTACAGGCAGCTAAAAAAAGATCCCAGATGTCATGCAGGCATCATCAAATAGAAGGTCCCTCAGCCACAGCTCAAGGAACCTGTAGAAACCTCTGGAAGAACCTTGAGGTTTCATGGAACCCCGTTTGGGAATAATTGTTCTACAGCATGCACTGAATAGTGTACTTAGATGCAGGTGAAACAAAAAGATGGTACCAGTGTGTCATCATTCCCAAATGAGCAGTCACAGTTACACAACTGGAACTTATAGTGAACAGGACCTCTTAAGTCAACTACTATACACTTTCTTTGCCTAGGCACTTCTGTTCTACAGCCGTATAGATATGTAGATATGTAATGTGAGGCAATCTGAGGCACTGTGCCTCTGGACTAGGGATGAGATTTAGAGTAAGATTTGGTGATGTCGCTACTGTTCTGCTCACTGTGTCATGATCAGAGGGTAAGATCACCTGGGACTGTAACTCAAGGTCTAGTCCGCCTGGTTCATCCGTGCAGGCACGTCCCCTCAGCTCCCAACGGAGACATTTCCCAGCCTTCCTTCACATCCAGCTCTCAGTATCCCATGACCGTTCATAGGGCTGTCATGTAAGTAATCTTCTGGGGTGGTTGTCTTTTTTGCTCCCCCCTCATTCTTTTTGCATTCAAGTAATTTGGTATATCTTTCATTATTTTTAGATATGCAATCTGCATTGCTTCTGAAGAAGTGGATATGCATCCACGAAACGCGTCAAGCTCTTTTATGCAGTTTTTTATGCATTTATATTTCATCCTACATACGAAGTTTACTTGTGTAACAATGGAATTGTAATAGTTCTAATTCATACCAGCCTGTTATAATTGCCATGTATCTTGTCTCATGTGCTTTAATAAATACATTTTTTAATATAATTATGTATTATTTTGGTACAATTGCCAACTGTACAAACACACATCTCATTTAAAGTCCCCACCCTTCTCTTGTTAAATCTCCTAGCTGATGTCATTACTGATGTTAGAAATTCAAATAGGAAGCATTGCACCATCAAATTTAGCCACACACTTTTGACGTGTGGCTTAATTTTGATACAGCGCAACTGGAAGCCATTACTTCACCATCAGCCAGTTAGCTGGATAAACTTTACCTGCCCTGGGCATGGGGAACATTCTTCCATGGGATAGTCAGTGTTCAAGAGCATGTTTCAAGTACCTAATTTAAAGCTAATCTAGAGAAAATAAAAATGTTTCCTTGCAGTAGGGCTGCTCCTGCAATGCAAGTGTTAAATGCTTGGTCTAGGGGTTTCTCCACTCCTACATTCTCTCTCTGGATTGCAAAGACCAATTCCCACAGCTTCTTCTTCTTTATGACCCTGCAGTCGCAGGTTCTTCAATGTCATCAAATCCAATACAGAGCCCATGGGCTTGCACTGAACATAAGGACACCAAGGAAAAGTTCAATACTGCAGCATAGGGGAGTAGAAGAGAGCGCTGACTGCTTGGAATTAGAGAATTGGGTAAGCAAATGTGTTTTTCGCAGTCCCTAGATATGAACAAATTTTTAACCAAAAATTTTCCTTTGCAACCCCCCAGACATGGGCTTTAAAACACCCTTATTGTGCTTTAGAGTATATTTCCACTTCTGCAGCCAGATTGGGATAATACCTACTTTATATTTGTTACCTGTTCTCATTCATATAGCATACCCTAAAAATAATATTTACCAATGATTGGTTACCTTTTCACTTTGAAAACTCCAAAACTAAAATGTTCTTCTGTTACAAGTTTCCAGCACAAATACTGAGCTTTCAAAGAAAGCTCTCAGTTCCCACTAACCATCGGTAGTGGGCAGGACCGGCTCCTTCAATCACATTGGTTACATGATTGCCGATCCTTCCTGCCCCCCTTGTGGTCAGAACCTTTTTAAAAGGGATGCCAGTGCAGGTGGTAATAGGTTATGGAGGGGGCTGGGGCGTTAATGTTTTCCATAATAAAACATGTCTGTACTCTACTGGAAGATCTCATTATCAGTGTAGTAAACTACTATTGAACACTGTCTATCCTTGCAAAGGGTAAAAGATCTTAAGGCTTGGAACATGCATTGTATAATAAACACTTGCCATCCGCCCCATAGCAGTTTTACTGCTACAGGGCGGCAGATGTGCGCCGGATCATGTGTAATTGTGTATATATATATATCTATCAAGTACTTCTGCCTGCAGGGGGCATGCCGCAGGCTGCTTCTGCTGTGATTATTCATAGCGTGTTTCCCCAAAAATAAGCCCTACCCTGAAAATAAGACCTAGCGTGATTTTCCAGGGTGGCTGCTATATAAGCCCTACCCCGAAAATAACCCCCAGTTAAAGTCTGTGTAAAAACATGTAATCCGTTTTGTAAAAACATTATATAATGTGCAGTGTTTCTACTTGTGTAACTTTATTGTGGAAATTAAAGAGAGGGGTGTTGGTTGGGACTTTGTATGAAGCACAGCTAAGAGAATAAATATGCAATCACGTTTGTTGATTCCAGACACATATACATAGAATGAGAAAGATAACATGATAAACAATGGTAGCACCTTAACAATTTATTGTACATAATGACAACATGATTCACATCATAATGGTAATAGATACATAAATATATAATAAAAAGTTCCAATTCATAATGAACATAATAATGTTATGGTAATAATAACTGATGATAAAAAATCCATATTAGTCAATCTCAAAATCACATGATTGCGATGATGTAGCATAAGGCTGGGGCTCTACGCGTTTCTTAGAGATGTCCACTCATCAGGAGAAATTACAAAATGGAACATCTATAGGAAGACAAATAATGCAGAGTGAATGTATATAGTGAGGTAATTTGGGGTCATAGACATGTAGTCAAGAAGACCCACCCATATCAAACCAAAAAGATTTGTCCTGGAGTGCCAACCCTAATTATATAGTAAAAAAGGAGAAAAGTGTAAAGTGGGCATTAAATGGTCAACTCCAGACATATGTGTGAAGACACAAATATATATTTTATTATAAACCACAACAGGTATACAAAGAAAGATATATATCATACGTATACATAAAAAGGAGAAATCGAATTCCCAAAAATGCAAGACAGTGATACACATACAGTATATATTGCATGAAAGCAAATGATGGCCGACATGTTGTAATCTTTAGCCGCTTCATCTAGGCTTGGTTACTGTATAGTTTAGTCAACATCTAAAACTCTTTAATACATATAATAGGGATGGATGCAGATGAACCTACCCACTCATTGCCTCACACAAAGTCCCAACCCTTTTTCCCCTTCCTTATTGTGGAAATTACCTTATGTACAGCGCCGCTGGGCGCTCACGTGACCCGTCAGAGCTCTTCTCTCCTCCCAGGTGACGTCAGCAGGGATCTTGGCCCCTGCAGTATTCGGAACGGGAAAGAAGAGCTCCGGTGTGTCGCATTATTGCCAAGTGGCGCTGTGAATAAGGTCTTTTCCACAATAAAAGTTACACAAGGGGAGACACTGCACATAATATAATCTTTTTACAGAAAAGATTACATACCGTATTTATCGGCATATAACACGCACAGGCGTATAACACGCACCTTCATTTTAAGAGGGAAGTTTCAGGAAAAAAACGTACATTTTAAATAAAGAACTTTGAAGCAAAATAAGGGTCAGTGCCCATCTGCAGCCTCAAAATTGCCCATCAATGCAGCTTGATCAATGCCCATCTGCAGCTTCACAATTGCCCAATAATGCAGCTTGATCAATGCCCATCCGCAGCCTCACAATTGCCCATCAATGCAGCCTGATCAATGCCCATCCACAGCCTCACCATTGCCCATAGATGCAGCTTAATTAATGCCCATCTGTAGCCTCACAATTGCCCATCAATGCAGCTTGATTAATGCCCATCTGCAGCCTCCCCATTGCAATGAATGCAGCCTGATCAATGCTCATCTCAGGGAGGGAGGCAGGATGAGCGCCATCAAATTACATACAGCGAGAATCTCCTGTCTACTCGGCGGCCTTTTTAATACAAAGTCCCACCTCCTGGACCGGCTTCTATGATAGACAGAACACTGGTCCAATGCCAGGCCAGGAAACGGGACTTCCTATTACAGAGGCCGCTGAGTAAACAGGAGATTCTCTCTGTATGTAATCTGACGGCGCTCGTCCCGCCCCCCTCCCCGTTCTCTCCGTGGCAGCCCAAATTGCAGTATCGACGTATAACATGCACATACTATTTGCAACCGATTTGCAGGGTGAAAAAGTGAGTGTTATACGCCCATAAATACAGTAATTTTACAATGTATTGTGTTTATACGCAATATATATTTTTTACCTTTTGTATATTAATAAAGTTGGCACCCTTGTGCCCCTTTTATCTATTCCAATCTCTATTACTCTTTTTCTGCCATTTAAAGTCCAAGGGGGCGTCCCTGAATGCACTTTGCTGTATGTTCTCCTCATGACATAATTTTACAATGACTTTAACCAAGGTTTTGGGATTACAGAAATTCATAATGCTGACTCCTGAGCAGATGGGGGAGAGAACACAGGGGACACAGGAACTTTTAAAAAAAGCACTGTGCTGTCTATCGTGCTTTAAAGGATCAGGATATATCTATTTTTTTTTTTCCAGAAGAAGATGACATGAATATAGTTGAATAAATATAGATTATTGTACATACCATAAATAAATAAGACATCCCCTGAAAATAAGCCCTAGTGTGTTTTTTGTAGCCAAATTAATAAAAGACCTGGTCTTATTTTCAGGGAAACATGGTAGCAAAAGCCAACCTGCGGGTGCCAGGCATTCAATGTCTGCCGGCACCCACCGATCCGTGGGCAGAGACTCAGAACAGAGCTTTGCCTATGTAAACAAGATATAGTTCCATTCTGACAGGGGGGAAGAGATAGATTCTGTGTTCCTGCAAAGCAGAGAATCAAATCCATCCCTTTCCCTAGTAAAAGCAGCACACATAGTAAACACAAACACTGGCTAGTCACACATTTAACTCTTTGATTGCCCTAGATATTTAACCCTTTCCAAGCCAGTGTCATTAGTACAGTGACAGTGTAAATTGTTAGTAATGATCACTGTATTAGTGTCTCTGGCTCCAAAAGTGTCAGTAAAGCCCTGTACACACGATCGGATTTCCGATGGATTTTTCCATCGGATTTCCGATGAAGCTGACTTCCATCAGTCTTGCCTACACACCATCAGTCAAAAATCCGACCGTCCCAAACGCCGTGACGTAAAACACTTCGAAGAGCCGAGAAAAATTAAGTTCTATGCTTCTGAGCATGCGTCGACTTGATTCTGAGCATGCGTGGGTTTTTTCTCCGATGGAGTTCCACACAGACGATTGGAATTTGCTATTGTTTTTTTTTCCATCGGATAAATTTAAAACATGTTCTATTTTTAATCACCGATGGAAAAAAGACCGATAGGGCCCATACACGATCGGTTTGTCCGATGAAAAAATTCCATCGGACTGTTTTCATCGGTAAAACCGATTGTGTGTACAGGGCTTTAGTGTCATGATGTCCGCCGAAATATCGCTGTCCTGCTATAAGTCGCTGATCGCCACCAATAATAGTATAAAAAAATATATTAAAAAAATCATAAATATATTCCATAGTTTGTAGACACTATAACATTTGCGTAAACCAATCAATATACGCTTATTGGGATTTTTTTACCAAAAATATGTAGCAGAATACATATTGGCCTAAATTTATGAAGACATTTGATTTAAAAAAAAATAAAAAATTATTGGATCTGTTTTATAGCAAAAAGTAAAAAATATAATTTTTTTAATCAAAAATGTCAGTCTTGTTTATAGAGCCAAATTTGGGTACAGCGTCGCACGACCCTGCAATTAATAAAGTAACGCAGTGTCGTATCGCAAAAAATGGTCTGGTCATAAAGGGACGATTTGGGAAATATTTGCAGATATAGAAAGTAAATCTATATAGTCAGGGTTGAAGAGTTCCAAATATCCCAAATTTTGTTGTACTTTTTTTGGACATCCCAAACTTTCACTTTGTAAAGAATACCCAATAAGGTGAAGGAAAATAATAAAAAAAAAAACATTTTTGCTTGCACGTGATTGGATGATGGAAATCAGCAGAGCTTCAGCACAATTACTAAGCTCTGGGGAAAATAATGCAACTGCGTTTGCAAAGTGCACCGTCTATTTGCCTTTGGTAAATCAAGGGGGAGTTCTCAAATCTGACTGCAAAAGTGGAACTACACTTTAAGTAGTTAACCACTTCCCGCCTGGCCTATAGCAGAGTTACGGCCGGGCGGTGGTTCAGTTATCCTGACTGGGCATCATATGACGTCCAGCAGGATAACAGCCGCTGCGCACACATGGGGGCGTGCATCGCGGCGATCAGTGGTGCGGCGTTTCAGTTTGACACACCGCTACACCGATCTTGGTAAAGAGCCTCTGACAGAGGCTCTTTACCACGTGATCAGCCGTGTCCAATCACGGCTGATCACGATGTAAACAGGAAGAGCCATTGATTGGCTTTTCCTCACTCACGTCTGACAGACGCGAGTAGAGGAGATCTGTTCAGCTGCTCTTTGACAGGGAGGGTCTGTTCTGATTGTTTATTAGTGCAGCCCCCTGTGGATGCCCCCCCAGGACCACCAGGATGCTGCCAGGACCACCAGGGATCGCCACTACACTGGACCACCAGGTATGCCACACTAGACCACCAGGCATATGCCAATCAGTGCCCAGGCAGCGGACAATCAGTGCCCATCCACAATGCCTGCCAGTGCCAGTGCCACCAGTGATGCCTATCAGTGCCGCATATCAGTGCCCAGCAATACCGCCTATCAGTGCCCATCAGTGCCACCCATAAGTACCCATCAGTGCCCATCAGTGTCGCCTATCAGTGCCCATCAGTGACCACCAGTGCCATCCATGAGTGCCCATCAGTGCCGCCTATCAATGCCCATCAGTGCTGCATATCAGTGCCACCCATCAGTGCCGCCTATCAGTGCCCATCAGTGACCACCAGTGCCATTCATGAGTGCCCATCAGTGCTGCCTATCAATGCCCATCAGTGCTGCATATCAGTGCCACCCATCAGTGCCGCCTATCAGTGCCCATCGTCAGTGCCCATCTGTGCCACCTCATTGGTGCCACCTCATCGGTGCCGCCTTATCAGTGCCGCCTTATCAGTGCCCATCAGTGAAGGAGAAAACTTAATTATTTATCACATTTTATAACAGAAACAAAAGAAAAACATTTTTTTTTTAATTTTCAGACGTTTTTTTATTTGTTTAGCAAAAAATTTAAACCCCAGAGGTAATCAAATACCACCAAAAGAAAGCTCTATTTGTGGGAACAAAATGATAAAAAATCCTGTTTGGGTACAGTGTAGCATGACTGCGCAATTGTCATTTAAACAGCGACAGCGCTGAAAGCTGAAAATTGGCTTGGGCAGTAAGTGCCTGGTATGGAAGTGGTTAAAGTACTACAATTCCCTTCCTGCACAAAACAAATGCAAACATTTTTTACTAGATAAAACCTGGATATGGTTGGAGTAACAGCATCGGACTGGAGTACGTAAAACTTGAGGTTTTTTTTTTTTCCTGATCAATTGAAAACGTCACCTGTTTCCTATGGACAGGCTCTCTGTGTGTTGTATAGTGGTACAGCATGTTACTGTACCTGTTTCCTATGGACAGGCTCTCTGTGGGTTGTATAGCGGTACATCATGTTACTGTACCTGTTTCCTATGGACAGGCTCTCTGTGTGTTGTATAGCGATACATCATGTTACTGTACCTGTTTCCTATGGACAGGCTCTCTGTGTGTTGTATAGCGGTACAGCATGTTACTGTACCTGTTTCCTATGGACAGGCTCTTTGTGTGTTGTATAGCGGTACAGCATGTTACTGTACCTGTTTCCTATGGACAGGCTCTCTGTGTGTTGTATAGCGGTACAGCATGTTACTGTACCTGTTTCCTATGGACAGGCTCTCTGTGTGTTGTATAGCGGTACAGCATGTTACTGTACCTGTTTCCTATGGACAGGCTCTCTGTGTGTTGTATAGCGATACATCATGTTACTGTACCTGTTTCCTATGGACAGGCTCTCTGTGTGTTGTATAGCGGTACATCATGTTACTGTACCTGTTTCCTATGGACAGGCTCTCTGTGTGTTGTATAGTGGTACATCATGTTACTGTACCTGTTTCCTATGGACAGACTCTCTGTGGGTTGTATAGTGGTACATCATGTTACTGTACCTGTTTCCTATGGACAGGCTCTCTGTGGGTTGTATAGTGGTACAGCATGTTCCTCTCTGTGTGTTGTATAGCGGTACAGCATGTTACTGTACCTGTTTCCTATGGACAGGCTCTCTGTGTGTTGTATAGCGATACATCATGTTACTGTACCTGTTTCCTATGGACAGGCTCTCTGTGTGTTGTATAGTGGTACAGCATGTTACTGTACCTGTTTCCTATGGACAGGCTCTCTGTGTGTTGTATAGTGGTACATCATGTTACTGTACCTGTTTCCTATGGACAGGCTCTCTGTGTGTTGTATAGTGGTACATCATGTTACTGTACCTGTTTCCTATGGACAGGCTCTCTGTGGGTTGTATAGCGGTACATCATGTTACTGTACCTGTTTCCTATGGACAGGCTCTCTGTGTGTTGTATAGTGGTACATCATGTTACTGTACCTGTTTCCTATGGACAGGCTCTCTGTGGGTTGTATAGCGGTACATCATGTTACTGTACCTGTTTCCTATGGACAGGCTCTCTGTGTGTTGTATAGTGGTACATCATGTTACTGTACCTGTTTCCTATGGACAGGCTCTCTGTGTGTTGTATAGCGGTACAGCATGTTACTGTACCTGTTTCCTATGGACAGGCTCTCTGTGTGTTGTATAGCGGTACATCATGTTACTGTACCTGTTTCCTATGGACAGGCTCTCTGTGTGTTGTATAGCGATACATCATGTTACTGTACCTGTTTCCTATGGACAGGCTCTCTGTGTGTTGTATAGTGGTACAGCATGTTACTGTACCTGTTTCCTATGGACAGGCTCTCTGTGTGTTGTATAGTGGTACATCATGTTACTGTACCTGTTTCCTATGGACAGGCTCTCTGTGTGTTGTATAGCGATACATCATGTTACTGTACCTGTTTCCTATGGACAGGCTCTCTGTGTGTTGTATAGCGGTACATCATGTTACTGTACCTGTTTCCTATGGACAGGCTCTCTGTGGTATGTATAGCGGTACATCATGTTACTGTACCTGTTTCCTATGGTCAGGCTCTCTGTGGGTTGTATAGGGGTACAGCATGTTACTGTACCTGTTTCCTATGGACAGGCTCTCTGTGGGTTGTATAGCGGTACATCATGTTACTGTACCTGTTTCCTATGGACAGGCTCTCTGTGGGTTGTATAGCGGTACAGCATGTTCCTCTCTGTGTGTTGTATAGGGGTACAGCATGTTACTGTACCTGTTTCCTATGGACAGGCTCTCTGTGGGTTGTATAGGGGTACAGCATGTTACTGTACCTGTTTCCTATGGACAGGCTCTCTGTGGGTTGTATAGCGGTACAGCATGTTACTGTACCTGTTTCCTATGGACAGGCTCTCTGTGGGTTGTATAGTGGTACAGCATGTTCCTCTCTGTGTGTTGTATAGCGGTACAGCATGTTACTGTACCTGTTTCCTATGGACAGGCTCTCTGTGTGTTGTATAGCGGTACAGCATGTTACTGTACCTGTTTCCTATGGACAGGCTCTCTGTGGTATGTATAGTGGTACAGCATGTTACTGTACCTGTTTCCTATGGACAGGCTCTCTGTGGTATGTATAGTGGTACATCATGTTACTGTACCTGTTTCCTATGGACAGACTCTCTGTGTGTTGTATAGTGGTACAGCATGTTACTGTACCTGTTTCCTATGGACAGGCTCTCTGTGGGTTGTATAGCGGTACAGCATGTTACTGTACCTGTTTATTATGGACAGGCTCTCTGTGGGTTGTATAGTGGTACAGCATGTTACTGTACCTGTTTATTATGGACAGGCTCTCTGTGGGTTGTATAGCGGTACATCATGTTACTGTACCTGTTTCCTATGGACAGGCTCTCTGTGGGTTGTATAGCGGTACAGCATGTTACTGTACCTGTTTATTATGGACAGGCTCTCTGTGGGTTGTATAGCGGTACATCATGTTACTGTACCTGTTTCCTATGGACAGGCTCTCTGTGTGTTGTATAGTGGTACAGCATGTTACTGTACCTGTTTCCTATGGACAGGCTCTCTGTGTGTTGTATAGCGATACATCATGTTACTGTACCTGTTTCCTATGGACAGGCTCTCTGTGTGTTGTATAGCGATACATCATGTTACTGTACCTGTTTCCTATGGACAGGCTCTCTGTGTGTTGTATAGTGGTACATCATGTTACTGTACCTGTTTCCTATGGACAGGCTCTCTGTGTGTTGTATAGCGATACATCATGTTACTGTACCTGTTTCCTATGGACAGGCTCTCTGTGTGTTGTATAGCGGTACATCATGTTACTGTACCTGTTTCCTATGGACAGGCTCTCTGTGTGTTGTATAGTGGTACATCATGTTACTGTACCTGTTTCCTATGGACAGGCTCTCTGTGTGTTGTATAGCGATACATCATGTTACTGTACCTGTTTCCTATGGACAGGCTCTCTGTGTGTTGTATAGCGGTACAGCATGTTACTGTACCTGTTTCCTATGGACAGGCTCTCTGTGTGTTGTATAGCGGTACAGCATGTTACTGTACCTGTTTCCTATGGACAGGCTCTCAGTGGGTTGTATAGCGGTACAGCATGTTACTGTACCTGTTTCCTATGGACAGGCTCTCTGTGGTATGTATAGCGGTACAGCATGTTACTGTACCTGTTTCCTATGGACAGGCTCTCTGTGGGTTGTATAGCGGTACATCATGTTACTGTACCTGTTTCCTATGGACAGGCTCTCTGTGTGTTGTATAGTGGTACAGCATGTTACTGTACCTGTTTCCTATGGACAGGCTCTCTGTGGTATGTATAGCGGTACAGCATGTTACTGTACCTGTTTCCTATGGACAGGCTCTCTGTGGTATGTATAGCGGTACAGCATGTTACTGTACCTGTTTCCTATGGACAGGCTCTCTGTGGGTTGTATAGTGGTACAGCATGTTACTGTACCTGTTTCCTATGGACAGGCTCTCTGTGTGCTGTATAGCGGTACAGCATGTTACTGTACCTGTTTCCTATGGACAGGCTCTTTGTGTGTTGTATAGCGGTACAGCATGTTACTGTACCTGTTTCCTATGGACAGGCTCTCTGTGTGTTGTATAGCGGTACAGCATGTTACTGTACCTGTTTCCTATGGACAGGCTCTCTGTGGTATGTATAGTGGTACAGCATGTTACTGTACCTGTTTCCTATGGACAGGCTCTCTGTGGTATGTATAGTGGTACATCATGTTACTGTACCTGTTTCCTATGGACAGACTCTCTGTGGGTTGTATAGTGGTACATCATGTTACTGTACCTGTTTCCTATGGACAGGCTCTCTGTGGGTTGTATAGTGGTACAGCATGTTCCTCTCTGTGTGTTGTATAGCGGTACAGCATGTTACTGTACCTGTTTCCTATGGACAGGCTCTCTGTGTGTTGTATAGCGGTACAGCATGTTACTGTACCTGTTTCCTATGGACAGGCTCTCTGTGTGTTGTATAGCGGTACAGCATGTTACTGTACCTGTTTCCTATGGACAGGCTCTCTGTGGGTTGTATAGCGGTACAGCATGTTACTGTACCTGTTTCCTATGGACAGGCTCTCTGTGGGTTGTATAGCGGTACAGCATGTTACTGTACCTGTTTCCTATGGACAGGCTCTCTGTGGGTTGTATAGCGGTACAGCATGTTACTGTACCTGTTTCCTATGGACAGGCTCTCTGTGTGTTGTATAGCGGTACAGCATGTTACTGTACCTGTTTCCTATGGACAGGCTCTCTGTGGGTTGTATAGCGGTACAGCATGTTACTGTACCTGTTTCCTATGGACAGGCTCTCTGTGTGTTGTATAGCGGTACAGCATGTTACTGTACCTGTTTCCTATGGACAGGCTCTCTGTGGGTTGTATAGCGGTACAGCATGTTACTGTACCTGTTTCCTATGGACAGGCTCTCTGTGGGTTGTATAGCGGTACAGCATGTTACTGTACCTGTTTCCTATGGACAGGCTCTCTGTGTGTTGTATAGTGGTACAGCATGTTACTGTAGGTAAACAGTAACATTACCAGCCCACAGCGCAACCACCAGTTTAGGAATTTATATCCAGATTATAGGGAATTAAGAGGGAAAGCACAGGATTTGTATATTCAGTAGATTTGAGGAACTGTGTTTAATGCTGCTGCCTGAAATGACAATAAACTGTTATCATTACATTTTTTATCGCCAAAAGATTTGGGTGTTTAATGTGTCTATGAACCTTTTACCTTGGACCAGTGCATAGCTCCCAACTGTCCCGGGTTACGAGGGACTGTCCCTGATTAGGAACAATGTCCCTCTGTCCCTCTTTCCTCCTCATTTGTCCCTCATTGTGGTCTGATCCATATAGTTGTATATAAAATGTACTTTTTATCTTTCAAAAAATGTTTCCCAGTGCTAAACCTTTCATCCCATTTAAAGCCAATATAAAGGAATAGTCGTGGTAAAAAAAGCACTTGTGGGTTTAACTAATATTTTTTTTTGTATAATTCATCTTTAAGGGGACGTGGTAGGGGGTGTGTCCTATGCCTACATACTTTCGCTAATAGGCGTCCCTCATTCCCATTTCAAAAGGTTGGGAGTTAAGCCAGCAGTTCCAGGGTGAGGTCATCTAGAGCCCAGGGTGAACATATCAAACTGCTCCCCCCCCCCCAAGTTGTATGAGCATTATGTGTCAGCAAAAATCCTCCCCAGAAGAACACTGAGCACTAATCTGCATGCTTATCCGCTACGCATAAATTCCCCCTCCTCCCAGGAAAAAAACACCCCCCTGCTGAAATCCCCCCTCCCAGCACAACTCTTTGCCCCCCATATAATACCCACCCAAAAAATTCATCCCTCCTAGCACAAATCCTCTACTCCTAAAATTTCCCCTCCTGGTACACATCTTCTCCCCTCCTCCACTTCAAATTCCCCCATCCCAGCAGAAATTCCCCCAAAATGCCTCCTCCTAGCACAAACTTTCTTCCCCCTATCCCCCCTTCTAACAAATCCCCCTACATCATCACTCTTAAACAATCCCCCCCCCCATATTTCCCCTCCTAGAATAATAATTGCCCCATGCTGCCCTCCAAATTCCCCTTGCCAACACAAAACCCCTCCCCAATCTCCTTGTGGCACCTCTCCCCCACCACATGATACCACAGTGTCCTAGCGGCCCCTCCTGCCCACCCCTTGTCCCGGTCCTGTATGCCAGTGCTCTCCAAACTGCGGCCTCTTGGCCAGATGCTTGCCTTTATCCGGCCCTTTATCCTGACAACAGACATCAACAATGGGGCAATATTTCTCCCGCTGACACCAACAATTGGGTACAATTACTCCCAATGATACCAATGATGGGGCACTATTCTTCCCCCTAATACCAGAAAACTTTCCACTTATGCTGGCCACAGTTCGGCCCCCCTAAAGTCTGAAGAACAATAAACTGGCCCTTCATTTAGCAAGTTTGGAGACCCCTGCCTTAGACCAAGGCAACACTACCAGGTGAAGATTATTACTACTGCTAGAATTACGATCCCAAAAGCTAATCATCATTTTAGCAGAACTATCTTACCAAAACCGTATTGCCAAAAGCTAAAGTCCTGTTACTACAGGCTAGAAACATTTCCAGGATCAGAACTGTATCCCGAGATCAAATAGGATGTTGTCAAGGGGCTGGAACTGTCTGGACAAATTACCAGAAATTAGGTCCATCACCGCAATGGAACCCTGTTGATGGAGGCCAGAATTTCTTCGGGAGAGATAATAATGTGTTTTCAGTCCTAGAACTCTGCCGATTAAACTCATATTAATAGAGCCAGAATATTATTAACAGAACCCAAGTCATATAACAAGAACCAGAACCAGTTACAATAAGCCAGAACCAAAGTCATGCTATGAAAGCTCGCAACCTGGAACCAGAGGACAGAACAATATCAACAAAGCCAATTTAAAAAAGGATAGAACATTGCTACCAAAGATTAGACTGACAGCAGAAAACCCAATGCCATATAATGCAATCTGGTACCGTGTTACCCAAGACCAGAAAGAAATCACAGAACCCAAAGCTATATCATGCAATCTAGAACCGTGTTACCCAAGACCAGAAAGACATCACAGAACCCAAAGCTTTATCATGCAATCTAGAACCGTGTTACCCAAGACCAGAAAGACATCACAGAACCCAAAGCTATATCATGCAATCTAGAACCGTGTTACCCAAGACCAGAAAGACATCACAGAACCCAAAGCTATATCATGCAATCTAGAACCGTGTTACCCAAGACCAGAAAGACATCACAGAACCCAAATCTATGTCATGCAATCTAGAACCGTGTTACCCAAGACCAGAAAGACATCACAGAACCCAAAGCCATATTATGCAATCTAGAACCGTGTTACCCAAGACCAGAAAGACATCACAGAACCCAAAGCCATATTATGCAATCTATGACCGTATTTACCAATGACTAGAATGACATTACAAAGCTGAAAGCCATATCATACAATCTAGGAGTGTGTTACCATATGCCTGAATGACATCACAAAACCAAAAGCCATATCATGCAATCTAGAACCTTGTTACCGAAAATTACATTGACAACATTGACATCACAAAACCCAAAGCCATATTATGCCATCTAGAACCTTGTTATTAAAGACCAGAATGACATCACAAAAGCCATTACATACAATCTAAAACCTTGTTACCAAAGATAACATTGACATCACAAAAGCCAAAATCCTACCATGCAATCTAGAACCTTGTTACCAAATGCCTGAATGACGTCACAAAACCCAAACCCATATCATGCAATCTAAAACCACCTTAGGAAAGACAAGATTGGCATCACAAAACCCAAACCCATATCATTAAATCTGGAACTTTGATACCAAAGATTACATTAACAACATTGGCATCACAAAACCCAAACCCATATCATGCAATTTAGAACCTTGTTACCGAAGATTACATTGACATCACAAAACACAAAGCCATATTATGCAATCAAGAACAATGTTACCAAAGACCAGAATGATATCAAAAAATGCAAAGCCCTATTATTCAATCTAGAACCACGTTACCAAGATTATTTTGACATCACAAAAACAAAAATCATATCATGCAATCTAGAATCTTGTTACCAAAGACCAGAATAACATCACAAAACCTAAATCATATCATGCAATCTAGAACCTTGCTACTAAAGACCAGAATAACATCACAAAACCAAAGACATATCATGTAATCTAGAAACTTGTTAACAAAGACAAGAATAACATCATAAAACCAAAGTCTTATCATGCAATCTAGAACCTTCTAACCAAAGACCAGAATGACATCAGAAAAGCTCAAAGCCATGAAACGCAATCTAGAACCATATTACTAAACATCAGAATGACATCACAGAACCCAAAGCCACATTATGCAATATAGAATCACGTTACCAAAGAGCAGAATGACATCACGTAACCCAAAGTCATATCATGCAATCTAGAACCTTGTCATCAAAGACCACATTGCCATCATAAAACTCAAAACCATATCATTCAATATAGGAGAGGAGCATGTTATCAGAGACCAGGTTAACCTCACAAAACCCAAAGCCATATCATGCAATTTGGAACCTTGTTACCAAAACCACATTGACATGACCAGCACCAAAGCCATATCACGCAGTCTAGAACCATGTTACCAAAGGCCAGTGCCACATTATCAGGGGCAGAACTTAATTCTAATGCTGAAATCATATAAAAAAGCTCCAAACCATGGGACATTAAAACCGTGCTATCAGAACCACCATATTTAAAAAAAAAAAAAAACGCTTGTTTTACTAAAGACCTAAATATTATCACAAGAGCCATACCATGCTAGAACCTTATTACCAAAGGCCAGAACCACCACACTATCAGAAGCTTTGGTACTAGGCCAAAATCATATCACCAAAGGCCAGAGTCATGCAGCCACAAATGGAGCCATATCTCTTGAGGCACAATCGTGTAAACAGAAGTCTGTTGCTAGCATTCAGACCTTGTTACAAGAAGCCAGAACCACATTATCCGGACCAGCAGTATATTATTAAATCTAGAACTATGTTACCTATTATACCTAAGGCCATAACAATATTATCCTTACCAGTATTCTGGTAATGGAGCTAAAATTGGATTACCAAAGGCCTGAGCCATGTTTTCCTTTGCTAGCTAACCAGCCAAGCTTGGAGTTGTGGTTCCTCCATGGATGGAAGACCGAAGCTTATTTCTTAGTATGCGTCGGTTATATACCTATAGAAATACATATAGAAGAGACATTTTATCAGAGGTTCTTACCATCAGAATGGCTTGTATGCAGACCCCTTGTGAACCAGTCACCTTCTTCCTCTCCATCATTCTGCTGTGTGCCTTGAAATTCACCCCAAAGCACCGAGGACCCTTCCGTCCTTGTCTCCTCTTCCTCTGTCTCCAGCCGCCCATCTCCAGCTACGTCTCCGATTCCCAATAGAGAGTCGTCCGCCACAGCCGATACATCGACCGGCTCTTCGGCATCTGATGCCATCGTGTGTCCAACAATCGTCTTTGTGGGTTTTTTTGTTTGTTTGTTTTTTTGTTTTTTTACATGGGGTCTTTTGTGACCCCCAACAACGTCCTCATTCGTTCCGGCTCAGCTGATATCCCTCAAAGCGAGCAGCTGAGCTTACGCCGCATTCAGCTTCCTCCCCCCTCCTTCCATTTTTTTTTTTTGCGCTCCCCCTGCCGCTCTTTGCCTCTCCGAGGAGAAAAGCTGTTTTCTCACATTCTCACAAAAGCAGCAGCACTGCCGCCTAGCAACTCGGCCAATTAAATTCATTATCCGCGTGCAGGAGTGGCGTGCACAGCTACACGCCGCCTGTCTCTACACACTCACACACAGGCGCTGTCATTAAACATTGATACATAGACATTTTACGCTGCAACTTTATTACCAATCATCCCTTTGACAATTAAATCATTCTCCCGCAAATGGGGTTTAGAGTATCACCGTGCCGTGTTCAGATCCTTCAACAAACATGCATAAAATTCAGCAATAGTCGTGTCACATGCACACCCAGTATCTTTAATTTACATGCATCATTTTTTAACCACGTCAGCCCCGGAAGGATTTACCCACTTCCTGACCAGGCCATTTTTTGCCATACGGCACTGCGTCACTTTAACCACTTAAGGGCCGGGCCTATTTTTCAGACTCGGTGTTTACAAGTTATAAACACGTTTTTTTGCTAGAAAATTACTTAGAGCCCCCAAACATTATACAATTTTTTCCTAACAACGTAGAGAATAAAATGGTGGTCATTGCAATACTTTTTATTACACCGCGGTCTTTCAAGCGCACTTTTTTCGGGAAAAAAACACTTTTTTTAATAAAAAAATAAGACAAAAGTAAAGTTAACCCAATTTTTTTTATATTGTGAAAGATAATGTTACGCCGAGTTAATTGATA
This sequence comes from Rana muscosa, assembly GCA_029206835.1. Lineage (NCBI taxonomy): Eukaryota > Metazoa > Chordata > Amphibia > Anura > Ranidae > Rana > Rana muscosa. The sequence continues at coordinate 28,799,323 of CM055125.1, forward strand.
CCCAACATGTCACGCTTCAAAATGGCACCTGCTTGTGGAATGGCGTCAAACTTATACCCTTAAAAATCTCCATAGGCTACGTTTAAAAAATTCTACAGGTTGCATGTTTTGAGTTACAGAGGAGGTCCAGGGCTAGAATTATTGCTCTCGCTCTAATGATCTCGGCGATACCTCACATGTGTGGTTTGAACACCGTTTTCATATGCGGGCACTGCTCACGTATGCGTTCGCTTCTGCGCGCGAGCTCCTTGGGACAGGGCGTTTTAAAACATTTTTTTTTCTTATTTATTTTACTTTATTTTATTTATTTTTACACTGTTTTTAAAAAAAAAATAATTTGGGGTCACTTTTATTCCTATTACAAGGAATGTAAACATCCCTTGTAATAGACAAAAGCATGACAGGTCCTCTTAAATATGGGATCTGGGGTCAAAAAAGATCTTATATTTAGACTAAAATGCAATAAAATAAAAAAATTGTCATTTTAAAAAATGACAAAAAAAAATGTCCCTTTAAAGTGGTTGTAAACCCACTTTTTCAACTTGCACCTACAGGTAAGCCTAGATTAAGGCTTACCTGTAGGTGCAAGAAATATCTCCTAAACCTACACGTTTTAGGAGATATTTAGTAAAATGACAGGTGCCGCTGTCTACGGCGGAGACCACCGTTATCGTAAATCGGACCGCCACCTGAAGAGATGGATACCTGGGTTATGACAGAAGCTGCCATAACTGAGATATCCCTTTTCAAAGTGCCGATGTATAATCGTGCGGCGGTCCAGAAGTGGTTAAGGACCGGGGATATTTTTCAGGCTCGGTGTTTACAAGTTAAAATAAAAAAAATTTTGCTAGAAAATTACTTAGAACCCCCAAACATTATATATATTTTTTCCTAACACCCTAGAGAATGAAATGGTGGTCATTGCAATACTTTCTGTCACACCGTATTTGCACAGCGGTCTTACAAGCGCACTTTTTTTGGAAAAAATACATTTTTTTGAATTAAAAAATAAGACAACAGTAAAGTTAGCCAAATTTTTTTTCATATTGTGAAAGATAATGTTACGCCGAGTAAATTGATAGTCATGGAATGGCGACAAACCTTTACCCATAGGCGACGTTTAATTTTTTTTTACAGGTTACCAGTTTTGAGTTATAGAGGAGGTCCGCCGCAGAGACCACTTTTATCTGAAAGCGGACCGCCCGCTGAAGAAGAGGATACCGGGGGTTAATGGCAGCTATCTGGTGTCATAACAACGATATTCCTCTACAAACAGCCGCTGTATAATGACAGCGGGCGGTCCGTAAGTGGTTAACTGACATTTGCGCGGTCGTGCGACATTGTACCCAAACAAAATTGATGTCTGTTTTCCCACAAATAGAGCTTTCTTTTGGTGGTATTTGATCACCTCTACGCTTTTTATTTTTAGTGCTATAAACAACAAAAGAGCGACAATTTAAAAAAAAAAAAAAACATTTTTACTTTCTGCTATAAAACATTTCCAAAAAAATATAAAATTAAAAAAACACATTTATTCATCAGTTTAGGCCGATATGTATTCTTCTACTAATTTTTGGTAAAAAATAAAAAATAAAAAAATGCAATAAGCGTATATTGATCGGTTTGCGCAAAAGTTATCGCGTATACAAAATAGGGGATAGATTTATGTCATTTTTATTATTTTATTTATTTTTTACTAGTAATGGCAGCGATCTGCGATTTTTAGCAGGGCTGCGACATTGCGGCGGACAGATCGAACACCTAACTGACATTTTTGACACTTTTTTTGGGAACCATTGACATTATTACAGTGATCAGTGCTAAAAATATGCACTGACATTCTACTAATGACACTGGCAGGGAAGGGGTTAACATCGGGGGCGATCAAGGGGTTAACTGTGTTCCCCGTTTGTGTTTTCTAACTGTATGGGGGACAGTGTGACTGGGGAAACACACAGATCCTTCTTCCTGCATAGAAGAAAGACAGGATCTGTGTGTGATCTTCCCTGTCAGAACGGAGATCTGCCTTGTTTACACAGGCAGATTCCCGTTCTGTCACTGCGGGGAACGATCACGGATGGCCGGCCGATATTGAGTCCGCCGGACCTGCTGATTGGCTCCCCCGCTGGCCAATGGGAGCGCACGCGCGCCCACAAAAGCGAGGTCCCGCGCAGACGTACAGCTACGGCGATTTGCGGGAACGAACCACCTTGCCGCAGGATGACAGCAGCTGGTCGGGAAACGGTTAATGAATGTCATTGCTGCCCATAGGTTTGTTTAGGTGTGTGCGGGTGTATACCCTCACCGGACACTTTATTAGGTACACCTGTTCAATTGCTTGGTAACAAAAAATGCTAATAAGCCAATCACATGGCAGCAACTCAACACATTTAGGCATCTAGACATGGTGAAGACGACTTGCTGAAGTTCAAACCAGGCATCAGAATGGGGAGAAAGGGGATTTAAAGTGTTACTAAACCCAGGAGGAGCCTGCATTCAATATATCTGGTCTCCCACAGTACACAGGACATGGAAATGCAATCATTTTTGTAAATATAAACTGCTAAATACCTTTTCTCATCAGCAGTATATAGCAGTCTTGTGACTTCTATCAGTGCCTGGTTCAAGCTTGTAGGAGGAGTTTTCATTCTCCTTTGACTGTCCTATTATTATTATTATTATAATACAGAATTTATAAAGCGCCAACAGTTTGCGCATCGCTTTACAACATGAGCGCAGACAGTACAGTTACAATACAATTCAATACAGGAGGAATCAGAGGTCCCTGCTCATTAGAGCTTACAGTCTAAGAGGGAGGGTCAAGTGATACAAAAGGTAATAACTGTGGGGGATGATCTGATGGAGAAAGTAAAAGTACAGTTGTTAAGTGAGAGCAGAATAGGCTTCTCTGAAGAGAAGGGTTTTCAGGGATCGTCTAAAAGCAAGCAGAGTAGGAGATAGTCTGACAGATTGGGGTGAGGAGTTCCATAGGGTAGGAGAGGCTCAGGAAAAGTCCTGGAGGCGAGCATGGGAGAAGGTAACGAGGTCCTATGAGACTGTATGACCCCTGACCCTCTGTCTGTACAGTTCTGATTGACCCTGTGCTGATCACATGCACCATCCCAAGAAAAAAAAAAAACTCTCTAGCAATATACACCAAACTGGGCATGTGCAGAGTGACTCCAAAGGCTATGTCTTATCAGGAGATAGATTGGGGACAGTGAAAAAAGGGGAGGATAAGAGAAGAAAGGATCAAACAGCCCACAAAGCAGAGGATTAACCCCTTAAGCCAGTGGCGGCCGGTCAGATGGATCACCCGCACCACATCCCCCCTTATCGGGTGGTTGGTTGGTCAGTCACCAGCCCCGCACTTACCCCATCTAGGTCGCGGGCAGCGCTTCCTCCGGGCAGTGGGCGGGGGCTTCATCCAGAATCTCCTCCTCCTCTGCGAGCTCTTCTCCTCTCGCCCAATCGGTCTCAGGACCCGCTTCCTGATTGGCCGGGAGGAGAATAACAAATATTAATTTGCTATTGTCACACAGCCCACCCTTTGTTGAAGCACCATTGGAATCCATGCGTCCGGCGCCCTGCATGGAGATTAGGGGCTGAGCGCATGGATTAGAGGGAAGGCCCTCGTATGGACTGGCCGCCACTGCCTTAAGCCCTGTACACACGATCAGAATAGGGACAAACACGAAAAAAAATTCTCGTACGATACCAGATCATACGATTTTCATTTAATCAGCACAGTTTTCGTCCGAAAATACAATCCAATATATTACATCACTTGCGATTTTTTATTCTGTTGTACGAGAATTTCCATACTTTAGTAACCTGTTCATTTTTGATATGGAGACTAACATGCAAAATAAAAACAGACGATCGTTCGCCTAATAATCTCACCGTGTGTTCTAGGCTTCAGGTTCCACAGTGAGTATAAAGCCCCGTACACACGGTCGGACTTTTGGCCAACAAACTTCATTTTGAGCAAGTTGGACCAACAATCCGACCGTGTGTACGCTCCATCGGACAAACTTTTTTTTTTTTTTTTTGTGTTTTCATCGGACAAAAGTTGGGTCTGCAAACGGACACACTTTTGGCCAACAAAAGTCCGATGGAGCAAAGTCCGACCGTGTGTACAGAAAACCATCGGACTTTTGTCTGATGGAGAAAACAAATCATGTTAAAATCAACTAAAAATAGCAGAAGTTGACCAAAGGGTGGCGGTAAAGAGCAGAAAAAACACGCAATGTTGGAAGAAGTTTGGGGAAAGTTTGCAGAAAAGTCCTGTGGTGTGTATGCTATGGGTGTTCCCAACCAACTCCGTTCGGACAAAAATCCAGGGAAAAGTCCGATAGAAGTCCGACCGTGTGTACGAGGCTTAACAAGCATGCTTTACTGCATCTACAGACTGACTTTTGGGTTTAGTAACACTTTAAGAGACTTTGAACGTGACATGGTTGGTGGTGCCAGGCAGGCTGGTCTGAGAATTTCAAAAACTGCTGATCTACTGGGATTTTCATGAACAATCATCCTTCGGGTCCGAAAAAGAGAAAATATCCAGTGAGCGGCAGTTGTGTGGAGGAAAATGCCTTGTTGAGGTCAGAGGAGAATGGGCAGACTAGTTGGAGATGATGGAAAAGCAACAGTATCTCAAATAACCACTCGTTACAACCAAGGTGTGCAGAATACATCTCTGAATGCACAACACATCAAACCTTGAAGCAGATGGGCTACAGCAGCAGTAGACCACGCCGGGTGCCACTCCTGTCAGCTAAGAACAGGAAACTGAGGCTACAATTCACACAGATCACCAAAATTCAACAATCGAAGATGGAATGGAAAAAACGTTGGAAAAATACGGTCTGATGAGTCTTGATTTCAGCTGCGACATTCAGATGGTCAGAAAACAACATGAAATAATGGATCCATCCTGCCCTGCATCACCGGTCCAGGCTGGTGGTGTAATGGCGTGGGGGATATTTTCTTGGCACACTTTGGGCTCCTTACTACCAATTGAGCATCATTTAAACCCCACGACCTACCTGAGTATTGTTGCTGACCATGTCCATCCCTTTATGACTACAGTGTCCCCATCCTCTGATGGCTCCTTCCAGCAAGATAATGCTCCATGTCACAAAGCTCCAATCTTCTCACCACTGCTTTCTTGAACATGACAATGAGGTCCCTGTACTCCAATGTCCTCCACAGTCACCAGATCTCATCCAATAGAGCACCTTTGGGATGTGGTGGAATGGGAGATTCGCATCATGGATGTGCAGCCCACAAATCTGCAGCAACTGCGTGATGTTATCATGTCAATATGGACCAAAATCTCTGAGGAATGTTTCCAACACCTCGTTGAATCTATGAAACGAAGAATGAGGAAGGAATTAGAACCCCTGTCGGGTTTTTATTGCTGTCTGTGCCTCCGTTAGGGAGATTCACCCTCTCTGTGTTCTGTTTCCCTTATTAGTGAAAGTAAAAAAAAAAATGCCAAATTTGGGGTTGTCAGCAGAGCAGGAATAGAGTTGATATCTTCCAATGGGGACACTAGTTCTGGTGACAACCAGGGTTTTTCTCTCACTTCCTGTTTTAGCTATGGGACAGGAAGTGAAGGGAGATCTTCCCATTGGGGACACAGATGTAAAAAATAGAGCTGATATCGTTTATAAGCCTCACTAAGGCCCCCGTTCACACCTATGCAAAATGGTTGCGGCTTAAACCGCATCCAATTCTCATAACATTATAAAATACATTGATTTTTAATGAGGCTGGTTCACATATGTGCGATGCATTCGCACTGCGCATTGCCCAAAAAATGTGCGTTTTCTAGGCATTGCGGTGCAGCTCAGGTGCGAATTCAGGGCCATTATCTTCTATGAGCACGCATCTTATTCGCAGATGTGTTCAGTTCTCAGCAGGATTTCTCTCCTTCTCCTCACTACACTTCCCCCCTCCCCCTCCTCTCTCCCGGGTCTCCAAATTCGCAGCTAAAACGGAGATGATCTGCTGAACAGCTCTCCTATCTCTTTGAGGAGATAAGAGAGCTGGAATTCGCACCCCACAAGTGTGAACCCAGCCTAAGTGCCGGTGTCTTGTCGACCTAGTTCCCCTATCGATATGGTTCCGAGCGCGTCTGCGCATGTGCACTCGGAACACACGGAAATCTACGAACATCTACAGCTGTTCGTCAGCTGTAGACGCGCTCGCTCTCGAGGATACACGCCGCGCAGAAAGCGGCGGGGGCGGAGACTGGGACACGCCGCTCTCTAGGGCGGTATTAAACAAGTTGATAGCCGGGTGACACGCCGCTCTGTATTTTTTTAAATGTTCATGAGCGGGTGCAAGGGGCGGGGGCGGACACTGTGACACGCCGCTCTATAGGGCGAGTGTTGTACATATAAATCTCTACGCTTGCCGTCTAACATTGCAGGGAGCGCACACTCACTCATCCGCCCCTTGCTGTACAGAGCGGCGTGTCACCCGGCCATCAACTTGTTTAATGCTGCCCTATAGAGTGGCGTGTCCCAGTCTCCGCCCCCCCGCCGCTTTCTTGTCGAGCTGGTTCCCCTAGCATCGGGAGCGAGCGCGTCTACAGCTACCGAACAGCTGTTCACGCTCGGAGAATTCCGTCACCTCGGATTGCGCCTGCGCAGTCGAGCTCGGAACCAGATCGATAGGCGGAACCAGCTCGGCAGAACACTGGTTCACATTTATGCGACTTTTATGTGGAATAGATGCGATTCGAAAAGCATAGATTCGCATGTCATCTAAAAAAAAAACATTTTTTTTTATTCAATGAAGGCTGTTCACATCTATGAGAAGCAAATTTGATCAGGTCCGGTGCGAGCGTAGTATGGTGCGGTGCGAATTTCAGCTTCATAGACTTCTATGGGACCAGACTGATCGCAGTCCAGTGTCCACATCACTGCAAAAAAAAAAATTTTTTGCCTAAATTTATAGAAATAAAAGCACAGATGTGACCACTCCCCGCACAAATTCACACTAGATTCGCATTGAAATCGCACATGGCAAGCAGAAACGCGAATTTGCACCGTGTACCGCTTTAAATTCGCACTGAATTCACAGCGCATAAGTGAGAATCAGCAAAAGCTACACCTTTATTATTTTATTGACAATACATTTATATAAAATGTTTATGTAAAATAACAAAACAAAACATAAGTATTACGTAAAATAGTCAGTTTATCCTCAAACAGGTTTACAATCTCAGTATGTCAATTTATATGTTTTATAAACATTCATAAGCAATTCCAAGGATATAGTAGATCAGATATATATACTGTGTACATGTTACCCCACTTGGGGTCAGACTGTAGACAGGTATCTGTTTAGTAGAATTTGAAAACATATTTAACCACTTAAGCCCCGGACCATTTTGTTGCTAAAGGACCAGGCCCCTTTTTGCGATTCAGCACTGCGCCGCTTTAACTGACAATTGCGCGGTCGTGCGACGTGGCTCCCAATCAAAATTGACATCCTTTCTTTCCCACAAATAGAGCTTTCTTTTGGTGGTATTTGATCACCTCTTTGGTTTTTATTTTTTGCGTTATAAACAAAAATAGAGCGACAATTTTCAAAAAAATTCAATATTTTTTACTTTTTGCTATAATAAATTTCCCCAAAAAATATATAAAAAAACATTTTTTTTCCTTAGTTTAGGCCGATACGTATTCTTCTACATATTTTTGGTTCAAAAAATCGCAATAAGCGTTTATTGATTGGTTTGCGCAAAAGTTATACAAAATAGGGGCTAGTTTTATGGCATTTTTATTAATATTTTTTTTTTTACTAGTTATGGCGGCGATCAGCGATTTTTATCGTGACTGCGACATTATGGCGGACACATCGGACACTTTTGACTCTATTTTGGGACCATTGTCATTTATACAGCGATCAGTGCTATAAAAATGCACTGATTACGGTGAAAATGACACTGACAGTGAAGGGGTTAACCTGTAGGGGGCGCTGAAGAGGTTAAGTGTAACCTAATGAGTGATTTTTACTGTGTGGGGGTGTGGCTTGGCGTGTGACATAACTGATCGTCGTTCCCTATGGCAGGGAACAGACGATCAGTGACAGTCTCACTAGGAAGCATGGGGAGAGGTTTGTTTACACTTACCTCTCCCCGTTCTTCAGCTCTGTGACCCGATCGCAGGACACCGGCGGCGATCGGGTCCGTGGGTCCCACGGTCGCGGAGTACCCAACAGGGTCGCGAGTGCGCCGCCGGCGGTGCGCGCGCGACCCACGGCCGCGCACATCAACATTTCTCGCGTGGGGGTATGCAGTATTTCTAAGGCCTCGTTCACATGGGACGTACTACAGCATTTACGAGGCAGATGCTCCGTGCATCCCTGTGCAGGCAGCTCCATTGCTGTCAAATGGGGCTCAGACACTGCTCCCAATTTGACATCATTGAGGGTGCACTGCCCGAATGCAGACAGTATGAGTTCGAGGACACACACCCACACACATAGGCGTGCGCAAGGGGTGTGCTAGGTGTGCCTGGGCACACCCTAATCCTGAGGTTGGCAACCTGTCAATGGCTGACAGGTGACAGGTAATCCACAACCCTTCCTTGCCAACCCTCAGAACCTGGACAGGAGAGGTGGTGGGGGTGGAATTTAGTGGAACCGATCTGTATTTTCCTCCTGCAGCAGCTAAAAGTAGGCTTCTCCTCCTCTCTCTTTTGTCAACATTCAGCTGCCACAGGAGAAAAATATAGGGGATTGGTTAATATATGCCACCCCTCATTTCCCTGTTCCTCTTCCTTCTGTTGCCCGGGTCCCCCATGTGCTCCTTTGCTCCCCCTTCCTCCCATTGTTTCAGAATGGAGAGCGGGAAGAGGCTGGTAAATATGTAAAACGAATATGTGTTGGAGCTTTGGGGTGCACACCCTAACGCAAGAGGCTGCGCACACCTATGCCCACACAGATGTCAAATTGGGAGCAGTGGCTGTGTCCCAATTGACAGCAATGGAGCTGCCTGCAGGAGGATGTGCGGAGCACCTGTGCATTCCTATGCGGGTAAACAGGACCTAGAAGAGACCGCCCCCCCCCCCCCCCCCCCGTGCTTGAGGCGTAGTCCTTATGAATTCCACAGAAACTAGTCTCACTTCATGTCCCTGACCTCTAAACAACCCTCTAATCCCAAAAGCTGAAGTCCAGGCTAAACAAATATTGTCTAAAAACAAACACCCTGTGTATTGTTAGGTGAATCTTGGTGTCCTTTGTGTATTTTCTCTATACACATGCAGTAATCCAGAATGAAAAAACTCCTCTATGATGGAGCTTCTTTTACTAAAGACCGGTCACTGCTGCTCTCTCTCCTTGTACAGGGTGAGTGGTCTGGTCTCCACCCTCTCCTATAGTTTTCTGCTGGCAGCCTGTAGTGGGTGGGACCTGCTGGGTTCCTCCCACAGCTCTGCTTGCTGCACTGGCTAAGCACAGAGATAGCACAGAAATTGCTACTTTTACAAGGAAATATCTGGATTTGCAAAGGCATTTCGTGTACACAAAGTGGACGTATGTCCTTTGTATTGGTTGATAACTATACCTAACCGCTTGCCGATCACCTCACGTAGGAATACGGCGGCAGAGCGGCTCTTCTGTGCCAGATCAGGTATCTAGTACGTGTTCTGGCACTTCCAGGGGGGCGCGTGCGTGTGCCCCCTGGCTGAACCGTGCTGTTATTGGACACAGCACGAGTTTCACAGCTGATTTCAGCCAATGATGTTGGCTGAAGTCAGCTGGTCGGCTGTGGCCAATTATACACAGAGTTCTGTGTTTGCAAAAACGCAGAACTCTGTGTATTGTGAACAGTGATCTGACTGTTTCTTCTCCCTGCAAAGCGGGTAGAAAAAACAGCCAGATTGTTAAAGTGATCATAAAGGCAAAAGTTTTTTTTTATCTTAATGCATTCTATGTGTAGCAGGTATTTGAATTTAGGGGAAGCATCTGGGTGGTAGTGTAACCCAGATGCACTGATTGCTAGAGAATCTGAGACCCTTTTATGGTTCTTGGAGGACTCTGGTGGTGTGAGGTTCCCTGCGGCCTACAGGTGGCATTGTTGCCGGGGGCCGGGCTTGAACTCACACCGTAAGACTGTGCCTTTTTGTCCTCCCCTGGCGCTGGTACAGCGGGGCGGGGGAACCCGCTGTGACGCAAAGGGAGAGGGGATAAAAGGGGCGGACGCCCTCACCACGGGGTTCAGAGTCGGAGGACGCAGCTGCACCCAAGCACCTTCAGCCTGGGTGATGGCGTTCCGGAGTTCTGGGCCCAGGTGCCCTTGACCTGGCCGGAGCGAGAGATGGAGTCCATCTCAGGCACCTTTAGCATGGGGTGAGGTACTATGGCGGATGCCTGGGGCTCAGTAAATTCGACTGAGTTCCGCGAGGGTGGAGGAATCCGAGGGGACCCTAACTCCTTGGGTGCCCGTGTCTGAGTTCGTGAGGTCTGGTGTGCAGAACTTCTCTGGAGAGTCCGGCGCAGCATCGCTGGTGACAGAGAGGCCTCCGGTATCTCCCTTGGACGGATATCCTTCCCCTGACAGGGGCCGGGCTAGAGAAGGTAATTCATGTTCTATTTTACATAGTCAGTGGCAGTGACTATTCGCAATCGCCACTGGTGACACCACAGTGGTTAGCTTTATCTGGAAGGATTGTGCCTTGGCCTACTCCCATTGAACTGTTGCAAAGGTCCCCACTGGAATGTGCTGTATGTTTATTCGCTGAAAGAATGAAACTGTGTTGGATCTATTCAGTTTGTGGAACTCTGGTTACTAGGAGCAAAGGGAGAGTCAAGGACGAAGGACAGGACTTGACTCTAGGACACCTACACAAAGCCCGATCTTTCTGGCCTTCACCTCGTCACTATGGAGGACATGGGCCGTAGTGTATCTCATCCCTCCCCCCAGTACTAACACCCCTAGACAAAGACAGACAAGCCGAGAATGAGAAGGGGTGAGAGGGGTGAGGCCGCTACATATGTATTAAGATAAAAAACCTTTAGTGTGCAGCAGCCCCCCTCAGCTCTTCTAATACTTACCTGAGCCCCATCTCGATTCAGCGATGCTGCAGTAGTGTCTCGGCTGCCCGGGACTCTCCCTCCTCATTGGCTGAGTCGGCAGTACGGTGCCATTGGCTCCCGCTGGTGTCAATCATAGCCAGTAAGCCAATGAGGAGCGAGAAGGGGCGGGGCCAAACCGTGGCTCTGTGTCTGAGAGCAGAGGCTCGGCTTGGGTGCCCCCATAGCAAGCTGCTTGCTGTGGGGGCACTCAGCAGGAGGGAGGGGCCAGGAGCGCCTGCGAGGAACCCGAGAAGAGGAGGATTGCTCTGTGCAAAACCACTACATGGGGCATGTAAGTATAACATGTTTGTTTTTTTTAAACAAAAAATACTTTCGTATCACTTTAAGTAAAAGCAGCACACATTACACATTGTTAGGCACACAGTTAACCCCTTGATTATTCCTAGATGTTAACTCCTTCCCAGCCAGTGTCATTAGTACAGTGACAGTGTATAGTATTATCACTGATCAATGTATTAGTGTCACTATAGATGTCAGTTAGTCTGTTAGTGACCCTCCCAGCCAGCGTCAGATTGCCCACCACACTATCACAGTCAGGGCTGCTGTTAGAAATCACGGGGCCCCATACAGCCTACCTGACAGGGCCCCCCACCACTCGCCCCCCCCGTCCCCGAAATATATCAAAACAATATTTTCACAAACAAATACACTAAAATCATTATTAGCGGACACAAAAATAACAGAGAACCTGTGTGAATTAGCCCTTTTTTAAAAATCTTAAAAAAAAAAAAAAATTATATAATTTTTTAAAGAATGTTAAAATGTATTAAAATGTATTTTATCTTACAATTTGTTATTTTTTTAAGAGGACAGGTAAGCCAGCAGTGCCGTGGGGGGGGGGGGGGCAGCACAGTGATAGGAGGCACAGAGGAGGATCAGAAGCAGGCAGAACAGGGAGGGGGATCGGTGCGGGGGAAGTAATTCTGTAATTGCCCCTCCATCCGACCACAATGATTCCCTCTGCTGTCTGGGGCCCCCTGTTTGCCCAGGCCCCCTACAGGAGGGCTGGTGGTCCCCCCTATCAGCGGCCCTGATCACAGTCCCACTATAAGTCACTGATCACCGCTATCACAGTATAGTGTCATAGCTGCGTAAATTCCAGTATATATACCATAGATTGTAGATGATATAACTTTTGCACAAACTAATTAACTACTTGCCAACCGCCTTCCGCATATATACTGTGGCAAGGCTGCGCAAACCGACTTACCTATACGTTTGTCTGTGCATGTGGTACTGCAGGCACGCGCCCGCTGCGATCGCAGTGAAGAGAGGCAGAACGGGGATCTGTCAATGTAATGTATAAATGTCACTGGCAAGGAAGGGCTTAACACTAGGGTGCGATCAAGGGGTTAACTGTGTTCCCTAGATGTGTTCTAACTGTGGGGGGGATGGGCTAACTAGGAGGAGACAGAGATCGGTGTTCATACATAGCATGAATACACGATCTGTCTCTACTCCCCTGAGAGAACCGGGATCTGTGTGTTTACACTCACAGATCCCTGTTCTTGCTCTGTCACTAACGATCGCGGGTGCCTGGTGGCCATCGTGCCCGCCAGGCACTCGCGTCGGCTCTGGCGGTAAAAGGCGCGCTCGCGTGCCTACACTTGCGCGCCCCCTATCGGCCAAAAGGCGAAGCGACGTAAGGTAACATCGTTTTGCCTAGCGGAGCCAACCTGCCGCAGTAAAACTACGGTGGCTGGTCCGCAAGCGGTTAAAGTGGAAGTAAACTTCTATCCTATACTTGTACCTATAGGTAAGCCTATAATAAGACTTACCTATAGGTACTGTAAATATCTCCTAATCGTGCGCCGTTTAGGAGATATTTACTGTATACTGCGCCGATTACGTCATTGTGCACCCGTGCCGTTTCTTCATAGCCCTGTGCCGTGACAGGCGGCTCCCGTGCTCATGTGTGGGAGTGATGTCATGCGGCTCCGGCCAGTTACACAGCCGGAGTCCGCGGACCCAGAAGGAAGACGGGTGACGATGAATGCGGCATCCAGCGGTGACAACTAGGGCTTTGTTTGCAATGCATACTAGCACATTATTTACTTTCCAGGTCAGAAAAAAACATCGGTTTACTTCCTCTTTAACACCTGGGAGTTTTGATTTGCAGGCAAACGATCTGATTAAATGACAAATAACATAACTTGAATTTCAGATGCCATTAATTTTAACGGCACCTAAAAATAGAATGCGGTTCTGCCATGATTGTCGCACGATAAATCGCACTGCAATCACGGCAAACTGCTTGGGGGGACAGGTTTTGCGCAATGCGGTTCGCCTCGATTGCAGCGTGATTTATCTTGCAGAAATCGTGGGCGGAATCGCTGTGATTTAGCCCACAATTCAAAACACCCAGATGTGAATGCAGCCTTAGATGCCTACACTGTAGATGAAGGAACAGAGACACTTTTGGACAGCAGCATTGTCAGTCTGGGGGAAGGGAAGTGTTGGATTTAGAGCCCTTTCACACTGGTGCCGCCCATAGCGTCGGCGGTAACATAGTGGTAAAACGCCACTATTTTACCGTCGGATTTGCGGCGCATTTCGGCCGCTAGCGGGGCGCTTTTAAACCCTGCTAGCGGCTGAGAAAGGGTTAAAACGGCCCGCAATGCGCCGCTACAGCGGCGTATTGCTAGCGGTACAGCGGCGCTGCTCATTGATTTCAATGGGCAGGAGTGCATTAGGAGCGGTGAGTTCACCGCTCCTAATGCGCTCCAAAGAAGCTGCTGGCAGGACTTTTCCTGACACCCTGCCAGTGCACCGCTCCAGCGTGAAAGCCCTGGAGACAATAGAGAAACTGTTTTAGGGCAGATTGTAGGCGCTATTTTTAACGCCCTCAGTGTGAAAGGGGTCTTAAATACACTAACAAATTAAAGCCAAGCTCCAGCTCACACTTTTTAAGCAGTTAGGCCCCTTTCACACTGGGGCGTCGGTGGCAACCGTCGTATTTGCGGGGGATAATCAGCCACTAGCGGGGCGCTTTTAACCACCGCTAGCGGCCGAAAAAGGTTTAAAACCACCCGCAAAGCGCCGCTGCAGCAGCGTTTTGCCGGCGGTATAGCCGCGGTGCCCATTCATTTCAATAGGCAGGAGCGGTATACACACCGCTCCAAAGATTCGGCTGGCAGGACTTTTTTGAGCGTCCTGCCAGTGCATCGCTCCAGTGTGAAAGGAGCGGCTCTTTCAGGGCGATTTGCAGGAGCTATTTTTAGCGTTATAGCGCCTGCAAAGCGCCCCAGTGTGAAAGGGGTCTTACAGCGAACATTTTTTTCTTTTGTGTATTGTTGTTTTACTTTCTCCTGAATGCTACAACTCATTAAAGGTCTAGACAGATGGTGACATCTAGTGGAGGAAAGGATCAAATGCTACTAAATCATTTGCGTAACATCTAAAAAAAAAAAAAAAAGAATCACATGCCACCCTACAAGGATTATACGTCATCATTCAGATTCTTTGCATTTTTTGTACCTAAAACCATGGGTGAGAAGACTTGCAGTTTCATTGTGATAATAAAGTGTCCTGGGTTGATGGTTGTCACGGCACTCTACGGTGAGGGAAAAAAATATTTGATCCCCTGCTGATTTTGTACGTTTGCCCACTGACAAAGAAATGATCAGTCTATAATTTTAATGGTAGGTTAATTTTAACAGTGAGAGCCAAAATAACAACAAAAATATCCAGAAAAACTTTATATTTTTATTTGCCTTTTAATGAGTGAAATAAGTATTTGATCCCCTATCAATCAGCAAAATTCCTGTCTCCCAGGTATCTTCTTTACAGGTAGCGAGCTGAGATTAGGAGCACTCTATTAAAGGGAGTGCTCTTAATCTCAGCTTGTTACCTGTATAAAAGACACCTGTCCACCGACAAAATCTATCAGATTCCAATCTCTCCAGTTGGTGCGATTATTCACAAATGAAAGAAACACAAAATAACTGTCAATCTCCCTCGGTCTGGGGCTCCAAAGCTTTGAACATCTCACGGAGCTCTGTTCAATCCATCATCGGAAAATAGAAAGAGTATGGCACAACTGCAAACCTACCAAGACATGGCCGTCCACCTAAACTGACAGGCAGGGCAAGGAGAGCAATAATCAGAGAAGCAGCCAAGAGGCCCATGGTAACTCTGGAGGAGCTGCAGAGATCCACAGCTCAGGTGGGTGAATCTGTCCAACTATTAGTCGTACACTCCACAAATCTGCTCTTTATGGAAGAGTGGCAAGAAGAAAGTCATTGTTGAAAGAAAGCCCTACAAAGTCCCTTTTACAGTTTGTGAGAAGCCATGCGGGGGACACAGCAAACATGTGGGAGAAGGTGCTCTGATCAGATGAGACCAAAATTAAATTTTTTGGTCTAAAAGCAAAATGCTATGTGTGGCGGAAAACGAACACTGCACATCACGCTGAACACACCACCCCCACTGTGAAACATGGTGGTGGCAGCATCATGTTGTGTGGATGCTTTTCTTCAGCAGGGACAGGGAAGCTGGTCAGAGTTGATTGGAAGATGGATGAAGCCAAATACAGGGCAATCTTAGAAGAAAACCTGTTAAGCCTCGTACACACGGCCGAGATTCTCATCGAAAAAAACATGTTGTTTTTTTCGACGAGATTCTTGGACAAGAAACTTGTCCCGGCCGAGTGTACAGACGCTTGATTCAAAGAACCCGCGGTTCTTTGAATGGAGCATACGCGGTGACGTCATCGACTACGACGAGCATGCGCTCGTCACATTCGATGCCGTCGCCGCCATCTTGGTATACCCTACCTATGCCTAGGAAGCTACCGCGCATGCGTCGAATTCATTTCGAACATGCGCGGGCTTCCGGGAGGACAGGTAAGTGTACACACACTCACTTTTCTCGTCGAGAAACATGCCGACGAGAATCTCGACGAGAAAATAGAGAGCAGGTTCTCTATTTTCTCGTCGAGATTACTTGTCGGTTTTCTTGACGAGAAACCATACACACGAACGAGTTTCTCGGCAAGAAATCTCTGCCAGCAAGTTTCTTGCTGGTTCTTGCCGAGAAACTCGGTCGTGTGTACGAGGCATTAGAGTCTGCAAAAGACTTGAGACTGGGGTGGAGGTTCACCTTCCAGCAGGACAACGACCCTAAACATACAGCCAGAGCTACAATGGAATGGTTTAGATCAAAGCATATTCATGTGTTAGAATGGCCCAGTCAAAGTCCAGACCTAAATCCAATTGAGAATCTGTGGCAAGACTTCAAAATTTCTGTTCACAGACGCTCTCCATCCAATCTGACAGAGCTTGAGATATTTTGCAAAGAAAAATGGGCAGAAATGTCACTCAATCGATGTGCAAAGCTGGTAGAGACATCCCTAAAAAGACTTGCAGCTGTAATTGCAGTGAAAGGAGGTTCTACAAAGTATTGACTCAGGGGGGGCTGAATGTACCCCACACTTTTCACATATTTATTTGTAAACAATTTGAAAACCATTTATAATTGTCCTTCCACTTCACAATTATGTGCCACTTTGTGTTGGCCTATCACATAAAATCCCAATAAAATACATTTACATTGTTGGTTGTAACATGACAAAATGTGGAAAATTTCAAGGGATATAAATACTTTTTAAAAACGTAAAAAAATTTTTTTTAATAAAGCCAGAGATTTTTTCTGTCTGTTAATCTTACTTCCAGTCCCAGAGACACAAAAGGTGAGTTAATAGCCTCCTATGTGACGGTATAATTGAATAGACAGGTCCCCTTTTTCCTCCCTAGCGGTATTCCTGAGTGTGGCTCGGGGTGAATTTTCAGTACCAAAAGCGGTAACCCCCGAGCCACACTCAGGATCGCATCACAGGATCCATGTACAGCTTACTTACCTTGTCCCCAGGGTCCTGCGATGTCTCCCCGCTGTGTGTGTGAGCTGTGTGTCCCCCGCTCGATGTATTACAGTGCTGAGCTCCGTTCCCTGCGAGCGTTGCGAAGCACAGGGACGGAGCTCGGCGCCAAATTCAAAAAGTGAAAAACAAACAATACATACAGAACACTGTAATCTTACAGATTACAGTACTGTATCAAATAATTTCACCTCCCTTTTGTCCCTAGTGGTCTGTCCAGTGCCCTGCATGCACTTTTATATTTTCAATACGGTTCTTTCTGCCTGGAAACTGGAGATTGTCCATAGCAACCAAAAAGTGTCCCTTTATGTCAAAGGTGGTTTTAGACCAGCTAGAAAACAGCGATAATAAATTAGAAACACTCGCAGAATTGAGCGATAGCAATTTGTGGGGAATCTCGTCATCAGACCCTGAAAGTAATGACAGCGACAATTCTGCAACTGAGCAAATTTCTGTGTTTTTTATTTGATTACATTATTGAATACATTTTATTATTATTATATTATTATTTGTTATCATTATTTAAAGTTATTTATTATATTATAATTCTTGATTTCGTGTATCAAACTTTATCATACCCGGGATGTCTACTAGACTCTTGTTTGGACAGATTTAAAGGGGTTGTAAAGGTAAAAGTTTTTTCACCTTAATGCATTCTATACATTAAGGTGAAAAAACATCTGTGGATTAGCGCCCCCCCCCCCCCCGAGTCCCCGTTTACTTACCTGACCCCTCGAAAGTCCCGCGCCGTGAAGGCGTTTGCTTCTTGGACAGGCTTCTCGGCGCATTCATCGGTTGATTGAAAGCAGCGCAGCCATTGGCTTGCGCTGCTGTCAATCACATCCAATGACGCGGGGCGCCAGGGGACGGGGCCGAGGGATATAGTGAACGGCTATGGCCGCTGGCTGTATCATGAGAGCGTACCCGCAAGAACTCCTCACCATGCTCGCTCGCTCGCATGAAGGTGAGGAGTTCTTGTGGGGGGGGGAGCCGAGACAGCCGCCGAGGGACCCCAGAAGACCAGGTTTGGGGCCACTCTGTGCAAAACGAGCTGCACAGTGGAGGTAAGTATAACATGTTTTTTATTTATAAAAAAATAAAAAATTACCTTTACATACCCTTTAAGTGAGTTATTTCTAAGAATTGCAGGCCTACAATATTAAATGCCAAATTTCCATGCAAAACAACGTACCGCTTTTAGCATCAAAAATTATACCGCCAGGGAGGTTAAGCAGACATCAGGGTTTTTTTTAGACCCCTAATGTCACATCTGGGTCCAACTAAAGCTGATAAAGCACAAAACATACTTGATCAGCTTCTTACCCAGCAAGCACTGCCAGGGAATGACAGCGCTGAACATAAAAAATAACATAATACTAGTCGCTTCTGGGTTCATTCACTGGAGGGAAGATCAGAGAAAGGATGGGTGCTTATCTTCCTGCACTCTTCCACCAACACCCGCCATGCCTGTTCAGGTCCCACAGGAAAGATAGTGGAGGCCGGAATACATGGCATTGGCAGCCAAGAGTGTTTTTAAAAGCTGATGCTGCCAGTAACGTAAGCCTTACATTGGTGGCATTGAATGTGTTGGACCTTTGAGGAACATGTCCATAAATTAATTCCTCTCCTTTTATGGGAAAGCCCAGCTGGTGATCACTGGCTGAAGAAGGAACCAATGAGCTGTTCCGAAATGCGTCCCGCCTCTATGACACACTTCCTGTCCACTTCCTGTTTCTGTCTTGTTTATTCTGACGTCATCCCCAGGCTCCAGCGTTACTGTGTCCTCTGAACATTCACAGCACAATCAGCTGTTATCTCGTGGACTTCCCTGGAAGCTTTACCATCACAGACTGGGGCTGCCCTGCCACTGGAACATCTCCTGGAACGCACTTACCTGCTACATGCCTGTTTCATCCACTATCTTGTGTAAGTGTTTTTAACCCTTTTAGGGGATATTAAAGGTTTTATACTTCTGCACTTAGAGACGCCTTGTTTGTTTTGGAGCGCCCTGGATATAGGGTGACCACATGTCCCGGATTACCCGGGACAGTCCCGCATTTTGCAGGTCGGTCCCGGGCACATTCATTCCCAGACAATACAGTGTCCCGGAATGAAACTGACACAGCCACCCCCCTGGCCAATCTGATGCCCCCAAAAAAAGCTGCCACATCACCACTTTACTCACTGACAGTACTTGGCCTGGCCGGGAATGCCTGGAGGAGCACAATCCCGCCCCCTGCTTGTGATTGGAGAAATCATAAATCCCGCCTCTTGTGTCCAATCACTGTGCTGTGATTCGTTACAGCACAAGCTAATTTTTGGGAAGGGAGGGTGTCCCTGAATGTTAGTTTGGAAATGTGGTCACACTACCTGGATATACACATTTTTCGAACTTTCTCCTCATACCCGTGATGTTCATTGTGCGACTCTGCCTACCACAAACAAAACCTCCAACTGGCTTCTCTTCATGTTGTGCGCATGCACGCCCTTTCCTTATTCATTCCTAGGGGAAAGCTATACTCTGCAGAACAGCTGTAGGCCACCATAAGTAGAGCAGTCCCATTGGAATTAATTAAGCTGCAGCACACTGCATAGCAGCAAGAGAAGGCAGCTGGAGGTTTTCTTGGTTTTCTAGGCTGTATGGTGCCAGGCAGGGCTGTATAGCGAACATTGCTGGATTGAGGAGGTAGGTAAGTATGTTACCAGGTGGGCTTCACACAGGGAGGTGGGAATAATTAAGGCACAGCTTTTTGAAAGGTGACTTCCTTAAAGCTTGTGTCTGTGGTACAGTCGGGATTATGAACCTCATGGATGTTCATGTATCATGCAGCTGTCATTCACACCTATAGCACGTGAATAAGGAATTTCAGATTTGCATTTACAATTTGATGACTAATAGCAAACAAGCTGTGTGTGACCCTTGTACCTACCCAGCCCACATACTCTGTCACCCTCCCTTCTGACAGGTCTGTAAAGGCAGGAGATCAGGAGAAACCAGCATTGTGGAAAAGAGTACCCAACAGGACACAGTGTAGAGAGGCGTAGATTGAAGACATAGGATGACCTTATCTCTGGTAGTATGGTCCTAGGCTCTGATAACATTGTGCAGGGTTTGGAGGCATGGTTTTTTCCAAACCTATCCTCAGGTTGTGCCTGCAGTTTATGATTTTGTGACTTTCTCAACCTGTTCTTAGAGGGACACTTGAAATCATTTTCAGATCTCAGGGAACCCCTGATTAAACCATTTCACCAATGGTCAATAGGGAAAAATTCCCCTACATTGGTGGTTGATGGTAAGAATGTTCCTTACATTGGTGGTCATTGGGAGGGCAGGAATGCTCATTACAATGGTGGTCAGAGGGAAGAATGTTCCTTATATTGGGTGTCAGTTGGAAGAATGCTCCTTACATTGGGGGTCAGTGGGAAGAATGCCCCTTACATTGGGCATCAGTGGGAAGAATGCCCCTTACACTGGGGGTCAGTAGGAAGAATGTCCCTTACTTGGGGGTCAGTGGGAAGAATGCTCCTTACATTGGGGTCAGTGGGAAGAATGCTCCTTACTTGGGGGTCAGTGGGAAGAATGCTCCTTACTTGGGGGTCAGTGGGAAGAATGCCCCTTACTTGGGGGTCAGTGGGAAGAATGCTCCTTTCATTGGGGTCAGTGAGAAGAATGCCCCTTACATTGGGGTCAGTGGGAAGAATGTTCCTTACATTGGGGTTTAGTGGGAAGAATGCTCCCTACATTGGGGTCAGTGGGAAGAATGCTCCTTACATTGGGGGTCAGTGGGAAGAATGCCCCTTACATTGGGGGTCAGTGGGAAGAATGCTCCTTACATTGGGGTCAGTGGGAAGAATGCTCTTTACATTGGGGTCAGTGGGAAGAATGTTCCTTACATTGGGGTCAGTGGGAAGAATGTTCCTTACATTGTGGTCAGTGAGAAGAATGCCCCTTACATTGGGGGTCAGTGGGAAGAATGCTCCTTACATTGGGGGTCAGTGGGAAGAATGCCCCTTACATTGGGGGTCAGTGGGAAGAATGCTCCTTACATTGGGGTCAGTGGGAAGAATGCTCTTTACATTGGGGTCAGTGGGAAGAATGCTCCTTACACTGGGGGTCAGTGGGAAGAATGCTCCTTACACTGGGGGTCAGTGGGAAGAATGCTCCTTACATTGGGTGTCAGTGGGAAGGATGCTTCTTACATTGGGGGTCAGTGGGAAGAATGCTCCTTACACTGGGGGTCAGTGGGAAGAATGCTCCTTACATTGGGTGTCAGTGGGAAGGATGCTTCTTACATTGGGGGTCAGTGGGAAGAATGCTCCTTACATTGGGGGTCAGTGGGAAAAATGTTCCTTACATTGGTGGTCAGAGGGAATAATGTTCTTTAATCACTTGCCGACCAGCCACCGTCATTATACTGTGGCAGGTCGGCACGTTCCCGCGACCCGTCGTAGCTGTACATCGGCTCCTTTAAGTGGGATAGCAGACGCGCGTGCTGCACTGCAGAGGTGCCGATGCTCGTGACCGGCGGTTGCGATAACCGCCGGCCACGAGCGATCGCGGGCACGAGAGGCAGAACAGGAATGTGTGTGTGTAAACATACACATCACTGTTCTGTGAGGAGAGGAGAGGCAGATTGTGAGTTCTTAATAGCTAGGAACCACGATCTGTCATCTCCTATAGTGAGTCCCCTCCCCCCACAGTTAGAACACACATTAGGGAACACAGTTAACCTCTTGATCGCCCCCTAATGTTAACCCCTTCCCTACCAGTGACATTTATACAGTAATCAGTGCCTTTTTATAGCACTGATCGCTGTATAATTGTCAATCATCCCAAAAATGTGTCAAAAGTGCCCGATATGTCTGCCATAATGTCACAGTCCCGATAAAAATCGCAGATCGCCGCCATTACTAGTAAAAAAAATAATAATAATAAAAATGCCATAAATCTATCACCTATTTTGTAGATGCTATAACTTTTGCGCAAACCAATCAATATACGCTTATTGCGATTTTTATTACCAAAAATATGTAGAAGAATACATATTGGCCTAAGCTGAGAAAAAATAGCTTTTTTTAAAAAAATTGGGGGTATTTTTTATAAAAAAAAAAGTACAAAATATTGTGTTCTTTTCAAAATTGTCGCTCCTTTTTTGTTTTTAGCACAGAAAATAAAAACCGCAGAGGTGATCAAATACCACCAAAAGAAAGCTCTATTTGTGTGAAAAAAAGGACGTCAATTTTGTTTTGGTACAGCGTCGCACAGTCTCTGTTCCTCACCAGGGCCGCCATCTTCTCCTGTTTGCTGGTCTTCAGCCATTCTCATTGGCTGGTACGTGATGACGTCACTTCTGCACATGTGCAGGGGCCATTAATCCCAGCATGTTGTATGCGCAGCTCAGTTTACATGCTGGAAGCTGCGGAGAACAGGCAGGTAGGTGGACTTTATTGGAGAAGAGACATGGTGTTTCTCTTCTGCAATATAGAGATGCCTCCTCTTAGAAAGTAACAGTGGGACTTTAGTTCTGCTTTAAAGCCTAACATCAGCAAAGACTGTTCTCTATGGTTTTATATTGAGTGGGGGAAAAATAGAACTTTTGTCAGGTTTTTTTGTTGTTGGTGACACCCCACCACTGGGCTAATGAAGGCAGAACAGGGAATCAGGGAAATTAGAGACTCTAAACCAAACAGGTCAGATGTGGCCCTTTACTTGACTTTTACGTGGGCATTATTGTTCCTATTAACACTGGTGATGGGGCAATATTGTTTCCACTGATACCAATTATGGTACCCGATTCCTCCCACTGACACCAATGATGAGGCACTATTCCTCCCACTGACACCAATAATGGGGCACTATTGTTCCCACTGACACCAATGATGTGGCACTATTTCTCCCACTGACATCAAGGATGGAGCATTATGCCTTCCAATGATACCAACATGGAACACTATTCCTCCCACTGACACCAATCATGGGGCACTATTCCTCCCACTGACACCAATCATGGGGCACTATTTCTCAGACTGACATCAAGGATGGAGCAATATGCCCAACGATATCAACATGGAGCACTATTCCTCCCACTGACAGCAATAATGGAGTAATAATCCTCCCACTGATACCAACATGAGGCACTATTTCTCCCTTTTACACCAATGATGGATTAATATTCCTCCCACTCACACCAATGATGGGACACTATTCATCCCATTGACACCATGGTTGGGGCACTATTCCTCCCACTGCAGGATGCATGATCACAAATGTAAGGAACATTCTCCCCTCTAAACACCAATGTAAAGCACATAATTCCCACTGACCACCAATGTAAGGGTCATTTTTCACACTGACAACCCATTTAACCACTTCAGCCCCGGAAGATTTGGCTGCTCAATGACCAGGCCATTTTTTTGCGATACAGCACTGCATTGCTTTAACTGACAATTGCGCGGTCGTGCGATGTTGTACCAAAACAAAATTGACGTCCTTTTTTTCACACAAATAGAGCTTTCTTTTGGTGGTATTTGATCACCTCTGCGGTTTTTCTTTTCTGCGCTAAAAACAAAAAAAGAGCGACAATTTTGAAAAGAACACAATATTTTGTACTTTTTTTTATAATAAACACCCCCATTTTTTAAAAAAAAAGCAATTTTTCTCTCAGTTTAGGCCAATACGTATTCTTCTACGTATTTTTGGTAATAAAAATCGCAATAAGCGTATATTGATTGGTTTGCGCAAAAGTTATAGCATCTACAAAATAGGTGATAGATTTATGGCATTTTTATTATTATTATTTGTTTTTACTAGTAATGCGATTTTTATCGGGACTGCGACATTATGGCAGACATATCGGGCACTTTTGACACATTTTTGGGATGATTGACAATTATACAGCGATCAGTGCTATAAAAAGGCACTGATTACTGTATAAATGTCAGTATAGATCCCCTTTGTTCCATTACAATCTCCTTTAGATCTACCATAAACTATATAGATTAAGGGTCCGCATGACTTCATACTACTGCAAAGGTTTGTTTAGGTTTGTCCTCGTTTTACACAGTTTTGGTAAATCTATAGTATTACACTGTATGGACAGCTTTAAGGACCGCGCCTATTTTTCAGACTCGGTGTTTACAAATTAAAATATTTTTTTTTTTTGCTAGAAAATTACTTAGAACCCCCAAACATTTTTTTTTCAGATACCCTAGAGAATAAAATGTCGGTCGTTGCAATACTTTATGTCACACCGTATTTGCGCAGTGGTCTCACAAGCGCAATTAGACAACAGTAAAAGGTAGCCCATTTTTTTTTTTATATTGTGAAAGATAATGTTATGCCGAGTAAATTGATACCCAACATGTCATGCTTCAAATGTGCGCCTACTCGTGGAATGGTGACAAACTTTTACTCTTAAAAATCTCCATACATTTAAAAAGTTCTACAGGTTACCAGTTTTGAGAGGAGGTCTAGTAATATAATTATTGCTCTCGCTCCAACGTTCGCGGCGATACCTCACATGTGTGGTTTGAACACCATTTTCATATTCGGGCGCGACTTACGTATGTGTTCGCTTCTGTGCGTGAGCTCGGTGGGATGGGGCGCTTTAATTTATTTAATTTTTTTCTTATTTATTTTACTTTTTATTTTTACACTGTCCTTTAAAAAAAAAAATTGGGTCACTTTAACCACTTCAATACAGGGCTTTTTGTACCACTTCCATACCGGGCCTATTCTAGCACTTCTCTCCTACATGTACAAATCATCAGTCTTTTGCTAGAAAATTACTCAGAACCCCGAAACATTATATATGTTTTTTTAACAGACACCCTAGGGAATAAAATGACGGTCATTGCAACTTTTTTTCTTGCACGATATTTGCGCAATAATTTTTCAAACGCCTTTTTAAAAAAAAAAAATGGTTTCATGAATTAAAAAATAACAAAACAGTAAAGTTAGCCCAATTTTTTGGGAAAATATGAAAGATGATGTTATGCTGAGTAAATAGATACCTAACATGTCATGCTTTAAAATTGCGCACACTCATGGAATGGCGCCAAACTTCGGTACTTAAAAATCTCCATAGGCGACGCTTTCATTTTTTTTACAGGTTGCCAGGTTAGAATTACAGAAGAGGTCTAGTGCTAGAATTGTTGCACGCGCTCTAACGCACGCGGCGATACCTCACATATGTGTTTGAACGGCGTTTACATATGTGGGCGACTTACGTGTGCATTCGCTTCTGATCGCAAGCTACCGGAGACAGGGGCGTTTTAATTTTTTTTTTTTTTTTTTTTTTTTACTTATTTATTTATTTTTTTACAATTATTTTACTTCTTTTTTTTTTTTGATCACTTTTATTCCTATTACAAGGAATGTAAACATCCCTTGTAATAGGAATGTGTGTGACAGGTCCTCTTTATTGAGAGATGCAGGGTCAATAAGACCCCACATCTCTCCTCCAGGCTGGAAAGCATGAGATCAGTGAAATTTTTTTCACTGATCTCATACTTACAGCCGCAATGGCGGCTTTGTTTACATTTGAGGACCCGGGCGTGACGTCATCACATCGCGCCCGGGCCTCCAACGATCATAGAGATGACTGGTGACCATCTGGTCACCAGTCATCTCTATGCTCGTCACGTGACCCACCAACGGCGCCGGAAGATTCGCTCCGGGTCCCCGATCGCACGGGAGAGCCCGGAGAAGCACCGGATGGCGGCGGGAGGGGGGGGGGGATGTCACCTCCCACCGCCTATAAGAATGATCAAGTGGCGGAACCGCCGCTATGATCGGTCTTATTGTGCACAGAATCGCCGGCACTTCAAAAGGATATCTGAATGATGCCTCTAGCTGCAGGCATCATTCAGATATCCCCCTACAAAGCCAGGATGTCATATGACGCCCACCCAGGATGGGAGATCCCATCTGTGGACGTCATTTGACTATGGCTGGGTAGGGAAGTGGTTAATTCCTATTACAACATCCCTTGTAATAGAAAAAAGGCATGACAGGACCTCTTAAATATGAGATCAAAAAGACCTCAGATCTCATATTTACACTAAAATGCAATAAAAAATAAATAAATAAATAAATGTCATTCCCCCTTTAAGACCATTGTAAGGAAGTGACGTTTGACGTTGGTGTGGAGCCGAGTGGCATCCAGCCTGTAGGGGAAGAGGACCCTATCGTCTCCGCCGCTACCTATGGCTTCGGTAAGCGGTGGAGACGCCCGGAGCGCAGCAGGAGGGGGGGCCCTTCTGCCGCCACTGATAAAAGTGATCTTGTGGCAATTTTGCCGCTGAGACCACTTTTATCTGAAAGCAGACCGCCCGCTGAAGAAGAGGATACCGGGGTTATGGCAGCTATCTGGTGTCTTAACAACGGGCATTTCCATTTGGACAGGCAGACTGCAACATAGACAGGACCCATGCAGCTAAACAGGACATCTTTCAGTGATCCCTTATAAAAGGATAGACATTTGGACTGAATTTTCTTACAGACCAGATCCTTGATGATATGCACTGTTAGAAGGAGACTGCAACTAGTAACAGGGAAATGATATATATCTAAATACTTTTGAAGATAGCTTATATAAAGGCAGATCCTGGGTTCTTCGCTTCTTCTTGCTGGTTGGTCCTCATGGAGAAATTATCCACCATGTTTTTAGACTACACTCTGGTTTAGCACATATAGTATTTCACGCAAGATGTCCACATGATACCCCCTGAGGAAGATCATCACATTATTAAAGATCGAAACGCGTCGGGATTCCATATACATGCCAACCCACAGTGGTGACCTGTATATGGTATATTGTGACACATGACTGTAAATACCGTTATAATTTGTACACCAGAGCTCTTATTGTTGTTCCTTTCTATGTAATTGGATCCATTCCCCAATTCCCCCCTTTTTACTTGTACTTTTCCAATGAATTTGTAAATTCGATACTCATGTACAATAAAATTATCTAATACTTTTATTTATGAGTTAATACATCATTGAAGCTGCGCATAAGCCACTGGGAGTTTCTTTCCTTTTTTTCTTTAACCATAACAATGATATTCCTCTTCAAACAGCCAACGTACAACTGCGGCAGGCAGCCCGTAAGTAGTTAACCGCTTAACGACCGTCCACTGTATGTATACGTCGGCAGAATGGCACGAACAGGCATAATCACGTACCTGTACATGGCCCTTTAAATGCCTGCCGTGTGGTTGCGCGCGCGCCGGCGCGCTCGCGACCCTGCCACCTTCCCCGTGAGTCGGACCGCGGGTCCCGCAGACTCAATCGCCGCGGGGATCCCCGCGATTGTCTCACGGAGGTATAGAGCGGGGAGATGCATGTGTAAACAAGCATCTCCCCGCTCTGACTACTGACAATGACATGGATCTCGGCTCCGTGTACTCGGAGCAAAGATCGGTGTTATGTGACACAGAGCCCAACCCCCCCCCCCCCAGTTAGAAACACAATGCAGGGAAAGCTTAACCCCTACAGCGCCACCTAGTGGTTAACCCCTTCACTGCCAGTGTCATTTTCACAGTACCCAGTGCATTTTTATAGCACTGATCGCTGTAAAAATGACAATGGTCTGAAAAATGTGTCAAAAGTGTCCGATGTGTCCGCCATAATGTCACACTCACGAAAAAAATCGCTGATCGCCGCCATAACTAGTAAAAAAAAAAAAAATGCCATAAAACTATCCCCTATTTTGTAAACGCTTTTGCGCAAACCAATTAATAAACGGCGATTGCGATTTTTTTTACCAAAAATATGTAGAAGAATACGTATCGGCCTAAACTGTGGAAAAAAATGTTTTTTTATATATTTTTTGGGGATATTTATTATAGCAAAAAGTAAAAAATATTGCATTTTTTTCAAAATTGTCGCTCTATTTTTGTTGATAGCGCAAAAAATAAAAACCGCAGAGGTGATCAAATACCACCAAAAGAAAGCTCTATTTGTGGGAAAAAAAGGACGTCAATTTTGTTTGGGAGCCACGTCGCACGACCGCACAATTGTCAGTTAAAGCGACGCAGTGCCGAATTGCAAAAAGGGGCCTGGTCTTTAACCAGCCAAAATGGTCCGGGGCTGAAGTGGTTAAAGTATAACTAAAGGCAAAACTTTTTTTTGTTAGTTTTGGATAGAGAGGAGAGGGATTAGAACCCCTGTCAGTTTTTATTGCTGTCTGTGCCCCAGTTAGGGAAATTCACCCTCTTCATTTGTCCTGTTTACCATGATCACTTATGCCTTGTACACAGGATAGGAATTTCCGATGAAAAAAGTCAGATGGAGTCCGACTGCGTTTTTTCATCGGAAATTCCAACCGTGTGTGGGCCCCATCGGAGAAATTCCGATCAATTCCATCAGAATTTAAATATAGAACCTGTTCACTTTTTGTCCGATGGAATTCCGTTCTGAATTCTGATGTGAGTTTGGTCGGAAAAAGGTCCGATCGTGTGTACGCGGCATAAGGCTCGGTTCACACTGCCGTGACCTGAAAGTCGTGCAAGTTACAGTGCAACTTTGCCAAGCGACTTTGGCGTGACTTTGAAGCGACTTCAGGGAATGCCTGTGTAATTTTCCTGTAATGTCGGATCCAAATCACATCAATATAGATGAGGATCCGACTTGGAGGCGACTTCCATTAAAGTCTATGGGCACAAGTCGGATAGAAGTCGCCTTGAAGTAGTACAGGAACCTTTTCTAAAGTTGGAGCGACTTCAGCAGTGCTAATAAAGACAACTCTCATTGACTAACCTGGGATTTCACATGTCATGTGACTTGGGGTCTCACAATTCAGATCCCAAGTCGTGGCAGTGTGAACCGAGCCTTAGAATGAAAGTCACCAGGACAGGAATAGAGGGGAAATCTTCCAATGGGGACACTACTAGTTCTGGTGACAACCAGAGGTTCCCTCACTTTGGAAGGATTCCCTCCCACTTCCTGTTTGGCTATGGAACAGGAAGTGATTGGAAATTGCCCTAATGGTATTTGTATCCAAAATGAAAAAAAAAATGTTACCTTTAGTTCTACTTCTATTAACCTATTTCCGACAGCCCCACGTACATTTACTGCGGGGCAGTGGCTCCTCTGCGCAGAATCACATGCAGGTACGTGATTCTGCACTTCCGGGTCTGCGGCGCATGCTGCCGGCGACCCGCTCCTGCTGTGATTGGACACTGCGCTAGCCAATCAGCGGGTCCGGGACCCGCCAATCGTTCCCGACAGAGGCAGAATGTCGGTCTGCGTATGTAAACAAGGCAGACCACAGTTCTGTTAGTGGGGAAGATAGAGATCTTGTGTTTCTGCTATGCAGGAACACGGATCTCTGTCTTCCCACAGTGCAACCACCTCCCACACGGTTAGCAAGCACTCCCAGGGAACACATTTAACCCTTTGATCGCCCCTGATGTTAACCCCTTCAGAACAAAAAAGTGGCCGCACACTGGAACTCCAAAATAGCTTTATGGATCTTTATTGTCACGAATGGTCAGACAAAACACAGGAACAGCAGTTTTCTCTTCGGCCTCTGCTTTGATGTTAACCCCTTCCCTGCCAGTGTTATTAGTACAGTGACAGTGCATATTTTTTAGCGCTGATCACTGTATTGGTGTCACTGGTCCCCAAAAAAGTATCAAAAGTGTCACTTAGTGTCCGATTTGTCCGCTGCAATGTGGCAGTCCCGCTATAATTTGCTGATTACTAGTAAAAAATAAATAAAAATTCCATAAAATATCCCATATTTTGTAGACGCTATAACTTTTGCGCAAACCAATCAGTATACGCTTATTGTGATTTTTTTAACCAAAAATATGTAGCAGAATACATATTAAGCTAAACTGATGACTAAATTCGAATTTTTACATTTTTTATTGTGAATGTTTTATAGCAGAAAGTAAAAAAAAATTCTGTCTTTTTTTGTTTATAGCGCAAAAAATAAAAACCGCAGAGGTGATCAAATACCACCAAAATAAAGCTCTATTTGTGGGGAAAAAAGGACATACATATTATTTGTGTACATTGTTGCACGACCGCGCAGTTGTCAAAGTAGCGCAGTGCCGTATCGCAAACAATGGCCTGGTCTTTAAGGGGGGTAAACTTTCCGGAGCTGAGGTGATTAAAGCGGGATTCCATCCGCGTTTTTTATTTTTTTTATTAAAAGTCAGCAGCTACAAACACTGTAGCTGCTGACTTTTAATAAGGACACTTACCTGTCCTACTCTCGCCCGCGATGTCAGCCCCCCCGAGGCCGATTCCCTTGGCGCCGCCATCCTCAGTAAGGGAAACAGGCAGTGAAGCCGTGCGGCTTCACTGCCCGTTTCCTACTGCGCATGCGCGAGCCGCACAGCGTTTTGTGAATGGGCCGGCTGCTCTCTGGGATACACACAGTTCCCAGAAGGCAGCACGCCCCATTCACCAGAAGACACCGCGAATTGGACGGAGGAAGGAGATCTGCCGCGGACGATGAAGAGGAAGATTAGGGACTTCCGCATAGCAACCGCTATTTCTAGTGAGTGAAAAAAAAAAATTTCAATTTATTTTTTTCAATTATTTTTTTAATTTTTGGGGAAAAAAAATATTTCAGGGTGGAAGTCCACTTTAATTAAACAAAGGTAACCGTTGTTCCCGGCAAATCCTATGTGAAAAGGACGAATCTCAGCAACATGTCATCACATTCACATGTTTTCACCATACAAGGCAAATCACGTAACAGTAACAAGTGCGGAGCATGCGCAGTGCCACCTCGCGTATAGCGGACGCACAAGGCTATTTCTATCAGCAGCCATACAGCGCATGCTCGGTGCTATTTCTAGCTTCGAGCCGCAACCGAATGTACGCATGCGCACAACTCACTGTCGCAGTGGGTGTGTCTGCTCGAGTAACAGCGGCAGGTGCTATTTTGGGGGACATGACTGAGATTTTTCTTGACGTCAGGGGCTCTTCCAGGCTGTGATTGGACACGATGGTTGTCAGTCAGGGTCTGGGCGGTGGATGGGAGTGGGAAGTGCGCATGCGCTGAGAGGATGCTGCCAAAGACGGGCTGGTTGGTAGGGAGGAGGCTGGGCACCTTTGTTGGCACGGAGCTGAGAGCGGAGCGGTGTGATCACAGAGGTGTGGGAGGGCACTATAGGTATTTGGATGGGGTGTTCTATATAATAAGAGGTGAAAGGTGGGGGAAGTGTATTGCTAGATAGAAGTCAAATCTGATCATTGATTTTATTTCTAATATTTTTCTATTTATTAGCTATTAGTGGGGGATGTGAATGTTCCTGACGCTCTCCTGTACATTGCAGATGGCAACGAATAGCGGAGAAATCCCAGCATGGCCGTCTGAATATTCCGCTGACATCGGTAAGTCGCCCGTTCCGCCGTCGGATCACAGCACCGCTTCTTATATGGAGCGAACGCTGCCGCAGTCCAATCCTGTGCTGGAAATGCGTCATACGCGCCAGCTCGCCCCTCAACAAACTATTTGGGGCCCTTTCTGCGTGCATGTGGTTCTGCTGCGTTTTTTCCTTACTAAAAACGCAAGAAAAATGCTATAAAAAATATTTCCCTTTAAATCCTATGGGTCTCTTCAAACCGCGTTTTTTAAAACCCACAAAAAAAACGCAGCTCCCAATTGAAATGAATGAAATACACATCAAAAATACACCGCAGCTGCGTTAGTTCAGGTGCATGCTGGGAATCAGGCACCTAGAAAACGCACCGGAGCCACATCAAAAACGCATATCCGTTTTTAATGCATTTTCTTCAATGGAGAAGTGTGAAAGCAGCCTTATCCCTCGTTCACATTGAACGCGGCTTTGAAATCGTGCGACTTAATCTGAACTCGCACGATTTCAAAGCCGCATTTCAGTCCGAATTCGGGGGCGACTTGAAAGACATCTGTGCGTGTTCACCCCCGAAGTGCAAGTGCTACTTTTGGAATCGGTGCGGTGCCGCAAAGTCAGCATCGCACCAATTGAGGTGCTCCTATTGCCGGCAATAGGCTCCGATTTGACATGCGATTTAACCTGTCAAATCGCATCAATGTGAACGGGGGCTTAAAGTAACAGGAGACCAGGAGCTCTACTTTACCCTTTTAGACCCTGGATGTCTCATTAAAGAGAACCTGTCACCAAAAAATCATTACATAGGGGACTTTGTATCCCCTATTTCACTGGCGGCCCTCCGGCTGTTGTGGAACTACAAGTCCCATGAGGCGTTGCAAGGCTGACAGTTACAAGCATGACTTCCGCAGGCAGAGGCATGATGGGACTTGTAGTCACTGGCGGCCCTCCAGCTCTTGCAGAACTACAAGTCCCATGAGGCGTGTGGCAAGGCTGACTGTTACAAGTATGACTCCCGCAGGCACGTACGAATGCATGTGTCGGGGGCGCCTACTCATGAAAACGCTGATTGCGATACACGTTACATATCGCCGCGTACGCTGGAGTGAGCGCAATATTTATAGTACAAGACCTCCTACGTAATATTAAACTGATGACCTATAGGGAGACCTAAGTGTCGCCTATGAAAATTATAGGGAACTGAAGTTTGGCGCTATTTCACGTGCACACGCAAATTTAAAGTTTGACATGTTTGGTAACTATTTACTTTGTGCAACCTCATGTTTTATATTTTACAAAACAATTGGGCGCAACTTCATGTTTTATATTTTACAAAAAATTGGGCGCAACCTCGTGTTTTATATTTTCTTGTACAAAGGGTTTTATTGAAAATACACAACATCAGAAAAAGTAAAAAAAAAACAGCGGTGGACACATCATGGACTAACAGGTGTAAAACTTCAGGCATCAGGAAGGTTAAACTGAGAAACCGAAAGTCAAGACAGCCTTTAGAGGTCCAAGGGCGAGCATAAGTGACCAGCTAGAGGAAGTCCGCGCCACTTAAGTCCCGGTAAGGTGGCATTATACCGGTCTAAAATTTATAAACTGGTTGATATACGGGGATCTATATGGAACCTATGGCAAAGAAAAGAACATCATAACGCTTAGCCATAGATAAGGTAAACAATCTAAATGAATTACATAAAGGAGGGTAACCTCCACCAATATGCCAGATAAACAATGTCACATCTTGTGTCCAATCCCAACAGGACCGAGCCTGTGGGCCAGAGCAGCAGAGAAAATAAGCAGAGAGAGGAGAGAGAGCCAGAAGGAAAAATAGCATAAACATAGAACACAAAAGAGAGAGAGAGAAAGAGAGGGAAGGAAAAAAAAAAGGGGGGGAAGGGAGAGAAAGAAGGGGTGTCCACGGGGTGGGGAGGACAGACGTGTTTTATATTTTACAAAACAATTGGGCGCAACCTCGTGTTTTATATTTTACAAAAAATTGGGCGGAACCTCATGTTTTATATATTTAAAAAAAATTGGGTCATTTAATTGCGTTTGTTTGCCCTAAAATTAACTTTAGTGTCTTTTTTACTGAAATGTTGCGTTTCCTAGACCTTTGCAATAATATAGTGTGATATAAAAAAATTGGAACCACTATCTTATTCTCTAGGGGTGTCTGCTTTTAGAAAATATATCTTTTTTTTGGGGGGGGGGGTGCAAAAATGCAAAAAACGGTGCTGGCAGCGAAAGGGTTAATGGCCACATGCGGCACATATGTGTCACTAGGCAGCCGATGTTTCTGTGCTGAGAGCGCCCACACACAGCACAGAGACCGAGCTGTCCAAGAAAACAGCTTTCAGTCCCCATAATGATTGGTGGTTCCTGATTATGAGACCACTGTAGCAGCCAATCGCGTCATCATCGATCCTTCACACCCTCCGGACATTTTAAAGTGGCACCAGGGCAGGTGGGAAGGGGTTAACCGTTAAAGAAAGGTAGAGACAAAGAAAGGTTGCAGTATATGACC
This sequence comes from Rana muscosa, assembly GCA_029206835.1. Taxonomy (NCBI): domain Eukaryota; kingdom Metazoa; phylum Chordata; class Amphibia; order Anura; family Ranidae; genus Rana; species Rana muscosa. The sequence goes on from CM055125.1 coordinate 28,833,183, forward strand.
ATTTGGTTGAGCTCTTTTGGATCAAGTAGTAATGCCATTGCAGGTATTGCTCAGGCAGTGAGTATTAGTAGTATTGTTTCTCTAGATGTTGCTGAAGATTTGTTACCGTTCTGTATCTATTTGGGTAATTGCGCTCTCTTTTTTTTTTTTGCAGTCTTGACAAGGACACTGAAGGGCATTGCTTATCATGGGCCTTGCTGGACACATCCATCTCCAGCATCGATCGTCAGTCTACATGGCCACCAACCTGAAGAGGCCTCCTCAGATGCAAAATAAATGAAAAAAGAATTATCACTATAATTGTTAAATCCTTGTGGGATCCCCCAGGGGGCCCCTTCTGAGCTGTGCTGTTGTTGCTGAGCTAGCATGGCCGACAGCCTAACCCCCACCCCTCCCCCCACTTCTGTCTGACCATGCTGCGAGTAAGGAGAATAATGTATGACTGGCAGGCACACAGAGGAGACGGAAAAGGGGGGGCGGGGGGTAACAGCTCACAGAGCTGGGGGGGGAACAGACAGCACACATAGAAGAGAGGGGATAGTACACATGGAGGAGAGGAGAGCTCACAAACACATGGCTGAAGGGGTGGTATTGGATCAGAAGAAATGAGGGCCAAGGACCGCACTCGAAGTGGCAAAGAGGCAGTGACAGACCACACACAGAATAGAGGAGGCAGTGACAAACATAGAGAAACATAGAGGAGAGGGGAATATCATCTGCAGCCCTCTGCTTCTTATGCTCTACCCCTACTTGCAGGAAGGACTACTAATCCCAGACCCCCCTGCCTGCTATTCCTGGGAAAGAAACTATAAGTACACCTCTGCAGAATAAGTAGAAAGGATGTTGGTGCGGCCTGACGCTGGTTCTATGTGGGCTCAGGGGGTACAATATACAGGATCCAGTATAGTGCAAATGAACTTGGTGCAGGGGCTAGTGCTGTGCTGTGACTCCAACTCATAAATTGGGCTTCAGCCTGGGGTGGAGCTACAAACGGCAGAAACAGAAAAAAAAAAAAAAGCTGTCCTTTTACAGCAGAATGCAGCCATGGGCAAGGATAGGAGCAAGTTCTCCATGCATTTGGTCCCCTGAAGGACAACACAAGGATGTAAAAACTATGTTGATCGTTCTTTAAAGAAAGGCAAAGCAGAGGATATGTTTTGCTTGGGTATGTGGATGTTAAAAGAAAAAAAGAAAACAATGCTAAATATGTGCCCCACAGACAACTAACATTGTATAGAAGCTTTAGAATTTTAGCCACAGCAAATAGCTTAGTCTACAGTGTTTCTTTGATGAAAAGGGCAACTCTACTAATCAGTATGTAGTGGAAATAGACGAGAACAGTAATGCCGCGTACACACGATCATTATTCACGCCGGTTAAAAAACCGCCGTGAATAATGACATTTTAAACGAGGGAACAGCTTGTTCCCCACACACGGTCATTTTTCTCGTCATTTTTTAAAATGACGAGAAAAACGATCGTCTATGGGCTCCGCGGCAGTGTTTTCCTATGGGAAACACTGCCGCAGAAGAAATGTCAGGAAAAACGACGAGAAAAATTAGAACATGTTCTAATTTTTCTCGTCATTTTTAATGCCGTTTTTCACGTCGAGAAAAACGACATAAAGCCCACAGACGACCGTTTTTCTCGGCGAAAGGAAAAAATGTACGCGGCATAAGGACTGTAATCAGCCTAGAAAGTCTATGGATTCTTAGAGCCACTAGATGGCAGCACCGTCATTTATTTCTTTTGTCTTGGTGGGATTGTTTTAAAACATGTTTTATTCCCAGTAAATGTGACACACAAGTCTGTACTGTTATTTTTATGATAGCTGCTATCAGGATGATTAGAAGGCCTGAATAATACTGCTTGTCTTCAAGAGATCTTCCAGAAGGATTCAGATGACTTGTCCAAGGTCACGTAACGTGCTACAGTCCTGCACATCTGCGTAATGTTGGTCATGTTATGAAAATAAGAAGGGCTCAGGATCCATCTATTTTTGTGGCCTACTTTCTGTTTTTTAAAAGGGCAAGCCATACATTAAAGGGGTCGTAAACCCTCGTGTTTTTTCACCTTAATGCACCAAACACCTTGCTGTGCCTGGTCCTCCAGTCCCCCGTTTTACTTACCTGAGCCCTGAATTTCCATGGGCCATGATCCTGCGGCGCATCCCCACAGCTTCTCGGCTCTTCATTGGATAGATTGATACTCGCCCAGCCATTGGCTCCCGCTGCTGTCAATCAAATCCAATGACGTGGGGCCGAGTCATACACTCGGCGGCTATGGACGCCAAATGTATGTCACGGGAGTGCGCCCGTAAGGTAACCCCCTTGGGATAGAGCTTCCCAGAGGGGGTTATCTATTGCGGGGAGGAGCCGCCGAGGGACCCCAGAACAGGAGGATCGGGGCCACTCTGTGCAAAACGAACCGCACAGTGGAGGTAAGTATGACATGTTTGTTGTTTAAAAAAAAAAAAACTGAACCCATAGAATCACTTTAAAACGGAGGTCCACCCTGAAAAAATTTTAACATTAAAAATCCTAAAAAATAAATAAAAAATTAATAGAAAAAAAATAAAAATTTATACTCACCCTAAATGCCTGTTGCTATGCGGAAGTCCCCTAATCTGCCTCTAATGTTCCTCTTCTCGTCCGCAGTGGGTCTCCTTCCGCTTCCTCTTCTTGTGAATGGGGCGCGCTGCCTTCTGGGAACTGTGTGTGTCCCAGGAGGCAAGCCGCCCATTCACAAAGCGCCGTGTGAGTGGCGCATGCGCAGTAGGAAACGGGCAGTGAAGCCTTACGGCTTCACTGCCTGTTTCCCTTACTCAGGATGGAGGAGCCGGGACCTGCCAGCAGCGATCGATCGCCATGGCGGGACCAACTTTGCGGGCGAGTAGGACAGGTAAGTGTCCTTATTAAAAGTCAGCAGCTACACTGTTAGTAGCTGCACCTCCGTTTTAAGCAATTTTCCTTTCTGGAACCAAGGGTTGCAGGAGAGAAAATTGCTTGATTCACTATAGTGACTGTATTGATGGGGGAATCCCTCCCGCAGCGCTATTGTGTTCTGCCAATGGGGAGCCACCCCCCTTCATCCCTGAGCACTTACCTGACTCCTGTCATCGATCCAGCTCTGTCCCAGCTTCAGCATCGCTCCTCTCAATTCCTGGTCGCACAGAAGACACTGAGGGCGGTGAGCCATAGGCTCCTGCTGCTGTCAGTCAAATTCCTCTAGGGAGGGAGTGGGGGCATGGCGTACCGGCGCTGTGTGTGTCTATGGATGCAGAGAGCCTGCTTGGTAGTGCCTCCTTAGCAAGCCAGGCACCCAGATCAGGGAGAAGGTGACAGTGCTGCTGGGGGACTTCCAGAAAAGCAGAAGATGGTTCTTTTTGTGCATTATTTTCCTTATTAGCAACACTCACTCCATGTAATACTCCCTTTTTCTGTTAAAATAAAATCAACTGTAGTATGAGCCGGTCTGTTAACATATGGTGTACATTTGTACATCCTCCTTGTGTCAGGTTCAATATGACACAAATAACTTGCTGTGCATGAATAAATTATTACAATGTATACAATATCTCCTCCAGCCCTCTAAACTGGCAACAATGTTTCGTGCTACATAAACTTCCAGCTCTATGGCAAACCATCTACTCACATAATAAATATTGTCTGTTCATGCACAGCAAGTTCCCTTTGCCACATTGACACTGAGAAAATGTGGGATTACACCCCTGGTGCCCAACCTGTGGCCCTTTGGTATATGATGTGTGGCCCTCAGACCTCAGCAGTCAGTAGTGAGAACATTAATTAGGGTAATAGCAGTGATCCCTACTAACCTCATGTAATATGATCCCAGTATTGTCTTCTGCAGCATATCCCCACCGACAATGTATCCTGTCCTCACTCTCTGACCCTCATTTCCTCTATTAGGTCTACAGTCTCTGACAGTCTCAAGCATTACATATATTGAACATTATGTGTGGCCCTTTGGTGATGTCAGGCGCCGCAACTGAGGACTAGACATGTGCACACTGAAATATTTCGTTTCGGAATTTCGTTTTTGCCCGAAAAATAAATTTATTTAGTTACTCCCGAAATTCGTTTTTATTTATTTCGTTTTTCGGTAGAAATTGCATTCGTCCGAAAATCTGAATGAATTAAGGTCGAATCTGTCATTTAAGGCTTATGGTGTCTGTCGAATGTTCAAAGAAGATTCGACGGAGCAGCGAAACTGTACGACACTGCAATCATACATTTCCGGTCGAATGTTCCGCCCACAAGCTATAGTAGAATTCTAATGTTGTATGACTAGTAATAATTATATTTATTCATTACTATTACTAGTCAACCAACATTAGAATTCTTCTATAGCCTATGGGCGGATGCATTTGACCAGAAATGTACGATTGCAGCGTCGTACAGTTTTGCTGCACCGTCGAATCTTCTAACTTTCGATGCTTTGTCGAATCTTCGTCATTCTAGCTATTTTACTGCTCCTCCTCTTTGGTTACAATCAGCCAATAACATTCATCATCAACTTTATTTTTATTTTACTGCCCCCACCCAATTCCAGCAGTGATCTTTTCTCTCTATGTCGAATCTTTTCTCTCTATAATAATGAATCTTTTCTCTCTATAATGTCGTATCTTTTCTCTCTATAATGTCGTATCTTTCCTCTCCTATGTCGAATCTTTTCTCTCCTATGTCGAATCTTTCCTCTCCTATGTCAAATCTTTTCTCTCTATGTCGAATCTTTTCTCTCTATAATAACAAATCTTTTCTCTCCTATGTCGAATCTTTTCTCTCCTATGTCGAATCTTTTCTCTCCTATGTCAAATCTTTTCTCTCTATGTCGAATCTTTTCTCTCTATAATAATGAATCTTTTCTCTCTATAATGTCGTATCTTTTCTCTCCTATGTCAAATCTTTTCTCTCTATGTCGAATCTTTCCTCTCCTATGTCAAATCTTTTCTCTCTATGTCGAATCTTTTCTCTCTATAATAACAAATCTTTTCTCTCCTATGTCGAATCTTTTCTCTCTATAATGTCGAATCTTTCCTCTCCTATGTCGAATCTTTTCTCCTATGTCGAATCTTTTCTCTCCTATGTCGAATCTTTTCTCTCTATAATGTCGTATCTTTTCTCTCCTATGTAGAATAATCTTGGACTAATAGAGTTAAGGTTAGGCACATTCGACCACAGGTTCGATAGACACAGATTGTTATTGTCAGCGTCACGTCGAATCTCCTATCTATATCGAACTGTTGTAGCAACGAAAACGAAAATAAAGCATTTGTTTATGTCGGATCTTTCGGTTTTCGGATTCTGTGCTTTCGTTTTCGTTTGTTAAAACGATAACGAAAATAGCTGAAATTCGGACGAAAATGCATTCGGACGAAAACGAATGCACATGTCTACTGAGGACCTCTTTAGCTTATAAGTTGATAACCTCTTGTGTACACCATACTTTGACAGGCTGGCTCGTGCTACGGATCATTTTATTTTAGAAGAAGAAGGGGGAAGTCCATGGAGTGAGCGCTGTTATAAGTTGTTTTTTCACACTCGCTATCCAGATATACCTCTTGAGAGAGAGAAGAACATTGCAGTGATTGTCTAAGGCTTGCCCTACAATAGATTTCTTCTTCTGGAGTGAGGATTTAATCCTATATATATTTTTTAAAGCTAAACTCTTTTATTCCTTGCAGCAGATTAAGCTTAATCCAGTGGCCAAATGCAGTATTTTCCATTTAAAATCAATGATTTTACATTCGAACAGCACAGGAGAAGGTCTATTTTCATTTGTTTTATGACTGATTGTACATGCACTTTCACTAGGAGATTAGCTATGCCATTCTTTATAAAGCAACCGCTTAAAGTTATACTAAAGTCTCAAACATGTTATACTTACCTCCTCTGTGCAGGGGTTTTGCACAGAGCAGCCCCAATCCTCCTCTTCTCGGGTCCCTCGCCAGCGCTCCTGGCTCCTCCCTTCTGCCGAGTGCCCCCACAACAAGCAGTTTGCTATGGGGCACCTGAGCCAAGCCGCTGATCAGTGTGTACATTCAGACACAAAGCTGCGGTTCAGCCCCACCCCCTCTCTCTTCTCATTGGCTAACTTTACTTTGATTGACAGCAGCTGGAGCCAATGAGGAGGGAGAGTCCCGGGCAGCCGAAAAACTCTTGTGCAACATCGCTGGATCGTGACGGGCTCGGGTAAGTTTGAGGGGGCTGCTGCACACAGAAGTTTTTTTTATCTTAACTACTTCCCGACCACCCGCCGCAGTTGTACTGTGGCAAGGTGGCAGGATAGCGCGAATCGCCGTCATTGTACTTTGATCCGTGCATGTGATCTAGCGGCGTGCGCGCCCGCTGCGTGTCACGGGTGCTCACCCGCGTGACCGGTGGACTTGATGTCCGCCGGCGACCCGCAATCGCTGTACACAGGCAGAACGGGAATCTGCCTTTGTAAACAAGGCAAATCCCCATTCTGACCGGAGACATGCCAGAGATCTTCTGTTCCCAGTGATTGGGAACAGTGATCTCCGTCATGTCCCTGATAGCCCATCCCCCCTACAGTTAGAACACACTTAACCCCTTGATCACCCCCTAGTGTTAACCCCTTCCCTGCCAGTGTCATTTATACATTGATCAGTGCATTTTTATAGCAATAATCAATGTAATAATGGTTCTGGTCCCCAAAAAGTGTTATTTGGTGTCAGATTTGTCTGCCGCAATGTCACAGTCCCGCTAAAAATCGTAGATCGCCGCCATTACCAGTAAAAACAATTTAAAAAAAAGTCCTTAAATCTATCCCGTAGTTTGTAGACGCAATAACTTTTGCGCAAACCAATCAATATACGCTTATTGCTTTATTTTTTTACCAAAAAAATGTAGAAGAATATATATCAGGCCTGAACTGATGAATAAATTAGTTTTTATTTTTTTTATTTATTTTTTTTGGATATGTATTATAGCAGAAAGTAAAAAAAATTGTTAGTTTTTTTTCAAAATTGTCTCTCTTTTCTTGTTTATAGTGCAAAAAAATAAAAACGGCAGAGGTGATCAAATACCACCAAAAGAAAGCTCTATTTGTGGGGAAAAAAGGATGTCAATTTTGTTTGGGTACAGCGTCGCACGATCGCGCAATTGTCTTTCGGTCCTTAAGTGGTTAATGCATAGAATGCATTAAGATAAAAAAAAACTCCTGATTTTGGAACCACTTTAAGCCTGGTATACGCTATAATTTTTTTTATTGTTCAACTCAGTGGGCTGAATGAAACAAAAACGTACTGATCCTTCCTCTGGATCGACTGTGGGTATAGGATTGTGTATATAGAATTGTTATTTTTTTTTTCCTTTTATTGGATGGACTTGTGTCTTTTTTCAACCGGACTAACTATGTAACTATGTAAGATCGCCGTACAAACACATTCCGGCTGACCTATAGGGGTTGATTTATCAAGACTAGAGAGTACAAAATCTGGTGCAGCTCTGCATAGAAACCAATCAGCTTCCAGGTTTTATTGTCAAAGGTTAAAGCCTTACGGCTTCACTGCCCGTTTCCTTCTGTGCATGCGCCACTCGCACGGCGCTTTGTGAATGGGCAGCTTGCCTCCTGGGATACACACAGTTCCCAGAAGGCAGCACGCCCCATTCACAAGAAGAGGAAACGGAAGTTCTCAATCCGAGGACAAGGAAGAGGCACAGTAGAGGCAGATTAGGGGACTTCCGCATAGCAACAGGCATTTCGGGTGAGTATAAAAATTATTATTTTTTTCTTTTTTTGGGGGATTTTTAATGTAAAACATTTTTTCTGGGTGGACCTCCGATTTAACTGAACAAGCTGAAGTTAGACGCTGATTGGCTGCCATGCAGAGCTGCACCAGATTTTGCACTTTCCAGTTTTAGTAAATCAACCCCAGTGTGTTCTGACAGGGGCACTGACACCACCCACCCCCTTCCCCACCAGAACATATTGGGGGTTATTTACTAAAGTCAAATCCACTTTGCACTACAAAGTGCACTTGGAAGTGCAGTCGCTGTTGATCTGAGGGGGGACATGCAAGGAAAATAAAAAAACAGCATTTTAGCTTGCACATGATTGGAAGATAAAATCAGCAGAGCTTCCCCTCATTTCAGATCTACCCCCCAGATTTATAGCGACTGCACTTCCAAGTGCACTTTCAGTGCAATTTCAGCACTTGTAGTTTGCACTTGTAGTGCAAAGTGGATTTGCCTTTCGTAAAATAACCCCCACTGATCGGATGCTGGTTTTCCAGAATGCTTGTTCAATCCCTAGCTTCTATCTGACGAAGAGCTGTAGACACGGGCTGAAATAGGTTCCTACCGAACCCGCCATTTTCGCCCAACTTTTGGTCCATGTATACTTAGCCCTAGTATGTGTACAACATGTACGGTCAATCTTTTTTCCTTAACTGGGGCGGCATATAACATGAGAGAGGGCACAGATTTTGCTCATCTCTAGTAGATTGAAGTAAAGGGAAGTGTTTTTAGGGCTTCATTCCAGGTAACAGACAATTGTGTAACTTCTGGAAGATGCAGAGACAGCTGCTTGCAGTTCTGAGCCAGATATTGCTTATCTCTGCAGATTGTACTCTGCCCACCACATTGGTAACAAACCGTCCACTCTGCCCTTCACCGAGCCTACGCTGAATTCCTGAGCTCCTGGCCTGCGATGGCCCCTTGTCATCTGTAACATGTGACCCAAGAAGAATTCTCTCTGTGCCCCTCTACCCCACCCTCTAGTCTCTGTTTTGTTTACATACTGGGGGGGTTTTGGGTTGGGATCGGTGATACATAGATCTGATATTGTGTTCTAGATGACTCACTCTTTTCAGTGTTGGACAGGACAATTGTGTGTTTTTAAGAAGCTCATGATATGTTGTTAGTGAAGGTTTAGGCCCCTTTCACACTAGTGCGACTTGTCCTGTGACTTGGGACTGTAAAGTCGCAGGACAAGTCGTACCCCATGATTTCCAATGAGTACCGTTCATATCTGTGCGACTTTATATCGCACCGACTTCAAAGTAGTCCCTGCACTACTTTGGTCGGACTTTGATGTGAGTTGAGGTCCATAGACCTCAAGTTTACACAGGCATTCCTTGAAATTGCGTCAAAATCGCACGGCTTTCAAGTCGCGGCAGTGTGAAAGGGGCCTGAAGATTTAGGCTTTGTTTGGGTGGGCACTTGCAACCGTCCTGCGTGCCGGCTGTCATCTGCATCTGTCCCAAGCTGCGTGCAGGCAGCCTATAGAGGTGGACGCAGACCGTCTGCTTTCGAGGCCATGCAGCTGCTCCTGTATGACTGTCAGATTTTGACACGCGGCTGCGTCCATGCAGCCTAGGCGATCTGAGCAGAAGTGGGAGCAGGTGAAGTTCCTCTTTAACCCCTTGGCGTCGACATAACACAAATATGCGGCCCACTGCACTGGGCTTTTTGCCGTGGGACCGCCATTGGCGTACCTCCCTTTGTGCTGGGTTCGGGTTTCGGAATGTCAGATTCCGGGTCACCTGATCACGATGATAGCCTCTGATTGACTATCACCATGAAAAGTCACTGTAAAGGCCGCCCCCATGTCTTCTGTCTCTGTAAATGGACGAGAAAGATACAATGTATCACACTCCGTCCTTGCAGAGATAGGAAAAATGTCAGATTCCGGGTCACCTGATCACCGTGATAGCCTCTGATTGGCTATCACCGTGATCAGTCACTGTAAAGGCCGCCCCCGTGTCTTCTGTCTCTGTGAATGGACGCGAAAGCTACAATGTATCACTCTGTCCTTGCAGAGATAAAAAATAATAATAATTAAAAGAAAAAAACTAAATCAAGGTTTGATCTAGGTCAATGCCGGGGTTAGTGTTTGGGTTAAAGGTCAATGTCAGGATCAAAGGTCAGGGTCAGTATTTTTTTGAACAGGATTTTTTGCGCAAAATGCACACTATTGTTTCTGGGCTATACTACGGGTACAACATCAGGAGCAGGAGACTTTAGTTTGGGTTGTTCTTTGGTAGTAGGTTATGGTAGTAGCAAGAAATATACAGCTACATTAAAGTGGTTGTAAACCCCTTTTGACTACTTCTACCTATAGGTAAGCCTAGAATAAGACTTACCTATAGGTAGTGGAAATATCTCCCAAATGTTCGCCGTTTAGGAGATATTTCACTGGTAGTCCGCCGCAAATGTTAACGGTGCATGCGCGGGGAAGAAACAAAACTAAGTGCCATTTCTTCCCCAGCCTGTGCCGTGACTTGCGGCTCTCGTGCGCATGCGCAGGAGTGATGTCACGCAGCTCCGGTGAATCACAGAGCCGGAGTCCGCAGCCCGGAAGGAAGAGGAGACAGAAGATGGACGATGCCTACACAGGGGACATCGCTGGATTCTTTTGCAGGTAAGTGTCACATAATGGGCTAGTATGCAATGCATACTAGCCCATTATGCTTTACATTTGCAGGCTGTTCAGGCAGCAGAAGAGGAAGTAAAACCCATCAAGGTTTACTTCCTCTATAAATCAGGAGATATCCATAACCATTTACCACCAAATGAAAGCCCAATTTGTCCTGAAAAAAATGCGGTATTATCCACCTGGATGCACAAAGTAGTTGTGATGTTATGTACGGTTTTACTTTACTAAAATTGCAAAATTGTGCTTAGGCATTAAGATCTGTTTTACCCTTAGGCACGAAGGGGTTAAGCTCCAGCCACACAAATATAGTTGTATCTGTTGACTTAAAGGAGTTGTAAACCCTTGAGGTTTTTCACCTTAATGCATTCTATGCATTAAGGTGAAAAAACCTCCTGTTCTGCAGCAGCCCCCCCAGACCCCCTCCCCCTTTACATATCTGAACCCAGTCTTTCCAGCGACGGTGACGAGCACACCAGCTCCAGCCGGTGTCTCGGGTCCTGATTAGATAGATTTATAGCAGTGCAGCCATTGGCTCCCGCTGCTGTCAATCAAATCCGGGGCCGAGTCCTGCTGTCTGTGTCAATGGACGGAGCAGCAGGGGATGGGAGCGCCCGCACGGGTGTCTTGAGGGAGAGCGCTTCTCGAATGGTGCATGCGAGAAGAGGAGGAGCCAGGAGCGTCACTGAGGGACCCACAGAAGAGGAGGATCTTAAACTGCACAGAGGAGGTAAGTATGACAAGTTTTTTTTTTCTTTTCTTTTGTTTTTAAAACACAAAGCTTTTCATATACTTTAAGAGCCCATTCACACTGGGGCGGCACGACTTTGGGGGCGACTCGGCAAGGCGATCTGAAGACGACTTCAGTGACGACTTGCAAAATGACTTCTGTATAGAAGTCAATGCAAGTCGCCCCCAAAGTAGTACAAGAACCTTTTTCTAAGTCGGAGTGACTTGCGTCGCTTCTATTAGAACGGTTCTATTGAACAGAGCGGGACGCGACTTTCAGGCGGCTGAGTCACCTGACGAGTCGCCCCTGTGTGAATGGGCTCTTAAGAGTAGGTAAACCTTAAAGTGATACTAAATTATACCTCTATTCTCCAAAAATAGTCCATACACAGTCCCTGCTTAATGGCCCTGTAATCTGTTTTTCATTCAATTGCTTCTTTATGTGTTTTTCTGCCTTCTTGTAATATCCTCCCTGAGCTCCCAAACCTCTCCTTTTTCTTCGTCACTTCCATTTGTTTGGAACAAGCGTTGCACCTTAGTTGCGGTCATGTACATTGCTCTGTGCACACTTCCATCCCATAGTCCATCTTGGGAGAGAGCAAGAGAGGGTGGCTATTTTAATACATTCAGTGGGACTATAGAGAAGGAATGTAGCCGCCCTCTAATAGAAAGTCACATCACAGCAATGAAAAGAAGAAAATTGGAGATTTAGAGGAGGCTGAGAGCAAAAGAAGGAGATTTTTTTCTTTTATTAGGAACAAATACTTGATTAGAATTTTTTTTTTTTTTAAACCAGAATTTAGCGTCCCTTTTAAAGTGGAACTCCGACCACAAAGATTTTTGTAAATCCTAATATGTTCAGAAATGTTAGCTGTCCTAAATGATAATAAATGTCCGGATCTCTTAGTAGTGCCAATAGTACTGTGATGTGATCCCAATTTTACATAAATGATGTTCTGTGAATGGCCGAGGGGAGAGGAGGCAAGAAAAAAAGACACCAGCACTTCTGTCTATGAGACCTGCAGATTACATATCCAGAGCGGGCCGGAAGTATAGCAGAAGCTGTAATATCCATCGGAAACAAAAGTCTTTTATTATATGATACTGTGAAGTATAGGGCCGCTGACCACATTATGCCCCGTACACACGATCCGAATATAGTACGACAGATCGTACGACTTTTTTCGCTTAATAGTCGCAAGTAAAATTAAATAGGTTATTAAAGTCACGAAAATTCTCGTATGACAGAAAAAAAAATCAGAAGTGATGTCATGTGTTGTAATGTATTTGTATTGTTTTTTCAGACGACAACTGTACTGACTAAACGAAAATCGTACGAGGAAAATTTTTGTGCATGTCCGATAAAAAAATATCAGATGAACTGTCATAATCGGCTCTCGAAGCTCTGTACTAACGATCCGATTATCGTACGATTCTTCCTCGGATAACATTTTTCGTACGATATTCGGATCGTGTGTACGGGGCTTAAGGGTGGCTAGAGACCTGTGTGAAGACGACCATCATGCTGGAGAAATGTTGTTGTTTGTTTGGTTTTTATTTGCTTTCTTCTGTTTTCTTTGTTTTGTTTTTATTTGCTTTGTTATATTTTTTTTTTTTTTTTCATAAAATTTTTGCTGATATGGGACTTCAAGTGGTATTAAACCCCAAAACAAACATTTGTTGTATTGAAGTTTACCAATTCTTATGCCGCGTACACACGGTCGGAAATTCCGCCAGCAAAAGTCCGATGTGAGCTTTTGGTCGGAAATTCCGACCGCGTGTATGCTCCATCGGACTTTTGCTGTCGGAATTTCCACCAGCAAAAGATTGAGAGCAGGTTCTCTATTTTTCCGATGGAAAAAAATCCTATTGGAAAATCCGATCGTCTGTAGCAATTCCAACGCGCAAAATTCCGACGCATGTTTGGAAACAATTCGACGCATGCTCCGAAGCATTGGACTTCATTTTCTCGGCTCGTCGTAGTGTTGTACCTCACCGCGTTCTTGGCGGTCGAAAGTTCCGAGAACTTTTGTGTGTATGCAAGCCAAGCTTGAGCGGAATTCCGTCGGAAAAACCATCCAAGGTTTTTTCGGTGGAAAATCCAACCGTGTGTACGGGGCATAAGAAGTGATGACCGCATTAGTTTGTTTTTTTAGACTTTCTTCCTTCTATTTTTTTTTTATCTGGTGATCTGCTCTGTAAGTATGTTGTTTTACAAACTCTCTTGCAGGTGTAGCAGTTACATGGATGAGACAAACTATTCAACACTGACAGGGTTGCTTACAATGATCAGTTTTATGCATTTACCGTTATCCCAAAACAAAAACAAAAAACAGCTTGGAGTAGCTGCTTATAAGGTGTTAAAGTGGAGTTCCACCCTGAAATTTTTTTTTTTCCAAAAATCCTAAAAAAAATAGAAAAGAAAATTGGAAATTTTTTTTTTTTTACTTACCATAAATAGCGGTTGCTATGCGGAAGTCCCTAATCTGCCTCTTCATCGTCCGCGGCTGGTCTTCTTCCGCTGTCCTACTCGCGGTGTCTTCTTGTGAATGGGGCGCGCTGCCTTCTGGGAACTGTGTGTATCCCAGAGAGCAGCCGACCCATTCACAAAGCACTGCGTGGCTCGTGCATGCGCAGTAGGAAACGGGCAGTGAAGCCGCACGGCTTCACTGCCTGTTTCCCTTACTGAGGATGGCGGCGCTGGGAGCTGCCAGGATCGAGGGATCGGCCTCGGGGGGGGGGCTGACATCGCAGGCGTGTAGGACAGGTAAGTGTCCTTATTAAAAGTCAGCAGCTACAGTGCAACCACGGGTTGCAGGAAAGAAATTCAATGGATTCCCCCATCAATACAGACAGTTTTGACAGGGGAATCTCAGAATCATTGTATTCTCCCAGTGGGTGGAATCCTGCTGAACCGGCCGAGATTCGAACCATGACCGACCTTAGCTAAAATTTTGCTTATGATGTTGGTGTTTCTAAATCCACTAGTCCATCTAACAATCCCCTCCCCCCAGACTGACAATGCTGCTGTCCAAAGGTATCCCCTGTGCTCATTCATCCAGAGTGGGGGGCACTCTAATACAGGAGGTGTGTTACTGGCCGGATCACCAGGTGAAAACAAAGGGAAAGAGCCTAAGGGCCAATTCACACTATGTGCAGTGACAGACGTTTTACCGCATAGTAAAATGTCTGTCACTGCAGGGACACACAGGAAACAATTGTTGTTTTCCATTCACACTGCAATGCAGCCTAGCGGACATGCTGCATTTTGTCGCAGTGCACCGGCCCAAATCGCACTGCAGTGTCAGGCACCTGACATTGCAGTGAAGTGAAATGAAGTGTACCTTTTGCACACTTCAAATAAAGCTTGTACAAAAAAAAAAGCAGTGCGATGCCCTGAATGGTGCACTACACTGCCTCCTAGCGCGGTCAGAACACTGATTGCTTCGGCTGCTCTGCGAATTTCTGGCTTGCATAGTGTGAATTCACCTGAAAAAAAAGGAAAATGACTGCAGCCACCACATCTAATGATTGGTAAGCTGCAGTATATTACATTTTTTGGTTTCGGGTTTAATACTGCTTTCAGTAAACGTTTTTCGTTGGGTTTATCATTTGGTGGGCTGGCTTTTCTGTAGAGGTGCACAGATTGGAAATTTTGGTGGCAAAACCGAAAATTCAGGATGTACTTGGGCGAAACCAAAAAAAAATTATATATATATATATATATATATATATATATATATATATATATATATATATATAATTGTATTATATTCGACTTTTTAATTAATATCATGAATTTAAATGAATACGAATTTATTGTCGGCCATTATTGCCACCTTTAGCGCAAGAAAAGCTCAGGAAAAATGCATCCTAATTAAATTCTATGTATGTCTTCACACTGGTCTGTTGTGCTGCCGTTGTGATGTTAAAAATCTTCCTTGCTGCATTTTTGGTTATGTAAAAAAAGCGCACGAAAAAACGCACCTCCCCGTTGAAATGCATTAAAAACGCATCAATAACTCACCCGTGTTCCTTTTTTGATCTGGTTTTTGAGTCACATGACCTATGAAAAACACACCATAAGCACAGCAAAATCGTGGTCTAATCGCATGCGTTTTCGTCGCCATTATCGGCACCTTTTTCTGCAAAATACAGAAAGCACCATTTTCGGGCTGAAAAATGTTGGCGCATCTCTACTTTTTTGTATTATTAGGTTGTTCTTGCTGTCTGTGGTTTCCCCTCATTTTTTATCCTTATGACAGCAGGACAAGGAATGAGAAGAACCGGGGTCACCGGGGCGGAAGGTTCAGATAGTGATAAAAGCCTGACAGGTTCTAATCCTTCACAACTTTATCTAAAATGAAGAGAAAATTGGAGTTGGAGTTTGAAAGACAAGTGCAATAATAAATAGGATAAAGTAATTGGTGGCCTGACCATTCCCGAGACGCTCGTCTGTTTCATTGTAACCTGGTGTAGATAGTTTAGTGAGCAGAGTCGCTGTCGTCTTCGGATGAGCAGAGTCGCTGTCGTCTTCGGCGATGTCTGCCTGACGCCACGGAGCGCTCTGTAATCAGGATATCCTGCCCCCTCCCCTCCGCTAGAAGGATTGCTCCCTCCCTACACCGCCAGACATTGTCCACTACCTGCACAGCTATATATAACCCTGGGACCCTTCCACTATGTAAACATGATAGTGACTGCTATTCATAGCAACCTGCTCAGGAAATTGTGCATCTTTGTGTCTATAATTATCTTCATTCTGCATTTGTTTCTATGTCACATTAAAGCCTAAGTGCAGCTTAAGTCCCATTCCCCTTTTATGCGATTCTGATGCCATCCAGAATGCATAGATTTGCATGTCAAGTGAAAAGACTTTGCTTCCTATGAAGGCTGTTCGCATATTGCAATTCTGGTGCGGTCCTGTGTGAGTTTAAGCTCTATAGCCTGTGAGAATCGCACCTGAAAAGCACAAATTGCACCACAGGCAAGTTAAGCTTGTAATTTTTCTTTGTTTTTGTTTGGCACCGCAAAATCGTGCTGCACTGGTACTCCAAAACGCATGTAAAATCGCGCCGCATCACACCGCATCAGTGTGAGCCCGGGCAAAGTCACAAACAAAAAAAATAGTACAAGGGATGTAACTTACAGTCTGTAGGATGTCCCTTGTGCTGCTTCCTGTAATGCCTTGTACACAGGACCGGATTTTCCGAAAGAAAAAGTCAGACGGGCTCTTTTCATCGGATATTCCAACCGTGTGTGTGCCCCATCGGCTTTTTTCCTTCTGAAATTCCGACGGACTTAGCTAGAGAACCGACGGACAAAAATTTCTATCGGAAAGTCAGTTTGTCTGGATGCAATTCCGACGGACTAAAAAACACGCATGCTCAGAATCGAGCAGAAGAGCCAAACTGCCTATTGAACTTCATTAATCTCGGCTCGTCGTACGTCTTGTACGTCACCGCGTTTTTGACGCTCTGACTTTTGTGTGACCGTGTGTATGCAAGACAGCTTGAGTGGAATTCCATCGGACTTTATTCCAACGGACAGTCCGGTCGTGTGTACAAGGCATTAGTGAGAACATTCCTCCATCCTGCCAAGCCACCGCCGCCATAATCTAAAAGCCAAAGCTGCCCATAGATTGTTCAAATCTCGGCTGGTTCAGCAGGGACTAGGCGAGGTTCTATCCATTTATGGGCAGGCTGATTGTACCCAAGTCGATCCATCGATCTCACTTGGGTACAACCAGCATGTCTGATTTCTATAGCCGCTAGTAATAATCATTGTGTTCTCCCCGTGAGAGCGGGAGTCTTCATATTAACAAGTTTGGTAACTTTAAGGCTCCATGTACACTGGGCTTAAAAAAAAACGTCTGTTCTCTCGGGAGTAAAAAACGCTCATATAGAGCATTTTTTGTACAAAGTTTAGACCAGTTTAGGAGAGATTTACATTTTTTTTTCTGCCTCCAAGCTCCAATCAGAATCGCAAACCAGAAGGTTTTTTTTTCTGCCTCTAAACATTAAACTCAAAATATGCCTCTAAACGTCCTAATGTTCATGGGACACATAGAATACCATTGAGCTGCTTCTACAGGCAGAACACAAAACTCCTGTAGAAGCAATGTTCTTTAAGGCAGTGTGCAAGGAGCCTAAAAGTTGGGCAGCTCCCGCCTGCGGTCCAGATCTGCAGCTCCTCCCACCCCCTGCTTTTCTGATAGGGAGCCCCTGGAGAGGACACACAGGCTGATAACGGCCTCTGCATTGCCAAAGGTAGGACTGTGCAGAGGAGACAGAGATTTAAAGGGGCAGTGATGTTAGAGAGGAAAAGGGAGGGGGGGGTGGGGAAGGACTCTGATTGCTAGGAGCACTGTAATGTAAAGGGTCAGAATGATATGAAGGGGACTGCACTGTAATCATTACAGTGCCCCTTTACATTAGAGTGCCCCTTTACAGTGCAGTCCCCTTTACATTGGCATGCCCCTTTACACTGGAGTACCCCTTTACAGTGCAGTCCCCTTTACATTGGCTTGCCCCTTTACAGTGCAGTCCCCATGGATGTAAAGGGGCACTGTGATGTAAAGACGCACTCCAATATTAAGGGGGGGCTATTATTTGCAGGGGAACCAAGGACACTATGGGACTGTGCTGTAAAGGGGGCTGTTATTTGAAGGGGTGCTGAAAAAAGACTCTGTGAATATTCTCTCCACCATCCACCCCCATCACATTCCCCCGCCCCCTCCCCCTGGTCCTTGGGAAAATTGTCTGCCACAAAACCAATCCCTGTTGCCAAAAAGGTTGGGAACTGCTGAGGTAGGGGAAAGACGCCTGTAAAAAAACAGGTACAACTTATGTAGGAGGACTTGTTTCATCTCTGTGTATCAACTAAGGCCAGTCACTTCACTAGGTATGTGTAAGGGTTTACAACCAAGGTGCAGACACCTTTTTTGGAGCCGGATCGCATGGTCGTTTTTGGACCATTTGATCCTGTGGTGGAAAACCGCACTGGGCTTGGGGGTGTCATTAACTTTTGTATTGACACCCAAAGCGGATCACAAACACAATATGGGAGACACCAGGGATCGCTTTGATTACTGTAGAATGATTCCAATCCTTAGCATATGATTTATACTAAAAGTAGCAAATACTACAAAGAGGATTCATCGGTAACTTATTGTTGCTTCCAACCCTCATCTGATGTAGAGATGTCTATTCAGTTTAAGTACTAATATGTCTTCTCATTGAAATCTTCCCACAGTCACTTCCGCTGGCCTACTAGATGAGCAGTGTTATCGCTGAAGATTTTGTGCCCTCTGTGTGAT
The DNA here is from genome assembly GCA_029206835.1 of Rana muscosa. Taxonomy (NCBI): domain Eukaryota; kingdom Metazoa; phylum Chordata; class Amphibia; order Anura; family Ranidae; genus Rana; species Rana muscosa. The sequence goes on from CM055125.1 coordinate 28,851,649, forward strand.
CTGAAGAGATAGAAGGTAAAATGCTTTCATTATAAGTCTGCATTTCTATGGCATGCTTTCTTCTTCTGTTTACAAATCTGTTACTTGCACTTTAATTACCGTCTTGTGAGCAAAACCACTTGGAAAATGGTGACGAGGGTGCATACAATAACCCGGGGTCTTGTCATTGCTGCCCAGTGAGCCTGAGCTGGAAATGGCTGATTAAGCCCCATACAGATAATAATCCTGTGTGCCTTACTTTATGAACTAAAAAGTCTTTGAGTGTTGGTTTTACCAGTGTCTTAATGGAGTGTTAACAGTGTTTAATGGAGCCAGGTCTCTAAAGTTTGCTGAACAATTAAAGGAAATATAGCTGCCATTGCTGACCTTTAAAACTGAGAAGGCTAGTTACCTGGTTGTCATGATGATCTATACTACAAGGCATGGCCTTAGGATAAATATTCTATTTCCAGGGTTCTAATAAAGCCTAAGTGCAGCTATATTTAAAAAAAATGAAAAATCAGCACAAGGGACATCATTTACAGTCTGTAGGATGGGTGCCTTGTGCCAATACCTCTTCATTTAGGTGAAATCCTCCTCCATCCGCGTCCCGATCCCCACCGCAGTAATCCTCTGGTGCAGTGGGGGTTATTAGAACTAAGGGGCTGTCACTGGCTCTCGCCAAAAGAGCCTGACTATGGCCACCTTTTCTGCGCAGCTGCTCCATTCATGGAAGCTGTACTACAGCTTCTATAAATGAAACCGAATCAAGGAATGGAGGGTGGGCATATGATTGTAGGGTCCAACCCTTCCATTCTTAGATTGTGTTTCATTCATAGAAACCCCAGGGGGGAGTCCTTTGACTGTTGACAGTTCAGGGAACCTGGTCAGAAGGAGAATCAAAACTTCCCAAAAACATGAATCCATTCAGACAGCACCACCGCTGTGGCCTACGTCAGTCATCAAGGAGGCACCAGAAGTCGAGCAGCTGAGAAGGAAGTGGAATTGTCTCTGACGCTAACAGCAGTACACATTCCAGGCGTGGAAAATTGGCAGACAGACCTCTAAACTGTCAACAACTGGCTCACAGAGAGGTGTTTCGGCACCTTTGTCACAGGTAGAGGACGCGAACATGGACCTGTTGGCATTCAATTTCAACAACAAACTGGACAGGTTCATCGCAAGGTCCAGAGATCCCTGGGCTTTTGCAGGAGATGCTCTGGAGATTCCATGGGATGAGTTCCACCTGATCTATGCCTTTCCTCCGCTAAAGACTGCTCCGTGGGATCAAATTAGAGAGCATTCTGATGATTCTCTTGGCACTGAACTGGCCCAGGGGGACTTGGTACTTGCTGTATGTATTTACCTATCAGCAATGGCCTCCTTTAGACTTTTGGATTCTCTCTTTGCCCTTCCAAAATGCTCTTGCAGGGGGCATCCTGCTTCTCCTTCCACCATGGCTAGGTGGATTTGACAAGTCATTGCTCAACTTAAAAAACAAAATAAGTGGCACTACACCCTCTAGTTGTAGTGATTACCAAACTGGTAACCTACATGCAATAACGCAAAAGTCCACTATTTTATATATGTGCACTTTTCCAGTGTTCAGACAACACTCAGAAATTCTTCAAAATTCCTCCACCACCGTCCTTGTGATGTTACACCTTGTGCATAAATGGAGAAATGCCCACTTACCAGATCAAATTGACCCTTTATAACTAGGATGGTCAATGAATGCTTGAATGGATGCCTTTCTCCCTCTTTTATATTCCAAGGATCCAGTTCTAGAAGATAACTCCTAATTCCTTCCCTCCTCTCCTCCTCATCAAGCCACAATTCACAGATATCCACCAAGGAAACCAGAAAAGTCTCATATAGTATAGTATTTATTAAAGATTATTTTAAAACACATGCATTGCAGGGGAACCGAGGACAATGTGGGACTGTGCTGTAAAGGGGGTCTGTGATTTGAAGGGGGCTGATAACAGACTCTGTGAATATTTCCTCCACCATCCACCCCCATCACATTCCCCCTCCCCCTCCTCCTGTTCCCTGGAAAAATTGGCTGCCACAAAATCAATCCCTTTTACCAAAAAGGTTGGGAACTGCTGATGTAGGGGGAAAGACGCCTGTAAATAAACAGGTACAGCTTATGTAGGAGTATTTGTTTTATCTCTGTGTATCATCTGAGGTAAGTCACTTCACTAGGTATGTGTAGGGGTTTACAACCAAGGTGCAGACACCTTTTTTGGAGCCGGATGGGCTATGATGTGATCCTGTGGTGGAAAACCGCACTGGGCTTGGGGGTGTCGTTAACTTTTGTATTGACACCCACAGCGGATCACAAACATGATGTGGGAGACACCAGGGATTGCTTTGATTACTGTTGAATGATTCCAATCCTTAGCATATGATTTATACTAAAAGTAGCAAATACTACAAAGAGGATTCATTGGTAACTTATTGTTGCTTCCAACCCTCATCTGATGTAGAGATGTCTATTCAGTTTAAGTACTAATATGTCTTCTCATTGAAATCTTCCCACAGTCACTTCCGCTGGCCTACTAGATGAGGAGTGTTATCTCTGAAGATTTTGTGCCCTCTGTGTGATCTGAAGAGACAGAAGGTAAAATACTTTCATTATAAGTCTACATTTCTATGGCATGCTTTCTTCTTCTGTTTACAAATCTGTTACTTGCACTTTAATTACCGTCTTGTGAGCAAAACCACTTGCAAAATGGTGACGAGGGTGCATACAATAACCCGGGGTCTTGTCATTGCTGCCCAGTGAGCCTGAGCTGGAAATGGCTGATTAAGCCCCATACAGATAATAATCCTGTGTGCCTTACTTTATGAACTAAAAAGTCTTTGAGTGTTGGTTTTACCAGTGTCTTAATGGAGTGTTAACAGTGTTTAATGGAGCCAGGTCTCTAAAGTTTGCTGAACAATTAAAGGAAATATAGCTGCCATTGCTGACCTTTAAAACTGAGAAGGCTAGTTACCTGGTTGTCATGATGATCTATACTACAAGGCATGGCCTTAGGATAAATATTCTATTTCCAGGGTTCTAATAAAGCCTAAGTGCAGCTATATTTAAAAAAAATGAAAAATCAGCACAAGGGACATCATTTACAGTCTGTAGGATGGGTGCCTTGTGCCAATACCTCTTCATTTAGGTGAAATCCTCCTCCATCCGCGTCCCGATCCCCACCGCAGTAATCCTCTGGTGCAGTGGGGGTTATTAGAACTAAGGGGCTGTCACTGGCTCTCGCCAAAAGAGCCTGACTATGGCCACCTTTTCTGCGCAGCTGCTCCATTCATGGAAGCTGTACTACAGCTTCTATAAATGAAACCGAATCAAGGAATGGAGGGTGGGCATATGATTGTAGGGTCCAACCCTTCCATTCTTAGATTGTGTTTCATTCATAGAAACCCCAGGGGGGAGTCCTTTGACTGTTGACAGTTCAGGGAACCTGGTCAGAAGGAGAATCAAAACTTCCCAAAAACATGAATCCATTCAGACAGCACCACCGCTGTGGCCTACGTCAGTCATCAAGGAGGCACCAGAAGTCGAGCAGCTGAGAAGGAAGTGGAATTGTCTCTGACGCTAACAGCAGTACACATTCCAGGCGTGGAAAATTGGCAGACAGACCTCTAAACTGTCAACAACTGGCTCACAGAGAGGTGTTTCGGCACCTTTGTCACAGGTAGAGGACGCGAACATGGACCTGTTGGCATTCAATTTCAACAACAAACTGGACAGGTTCATCGCAAGGTCCAGAGATCCCTGGGCTTTTGCAGGAGATGCTCTGGAGATTCCATGGGATGAGTTCCACCTGATCTATGCCTTTCCTCCGCTAAAGACTGCTCCGTGGGATCAAATTAGAGAGCATTCTGATGATTCTCTTGGCACTGAACTGGCCCAGGGGGACTTGGTACTTGCTGTATGTATTTACCTATCAGCAATGGCCTCCTTTAGACTTTTGGATTCTCTCTTTGCCCTTCCAAAATGCTCTTGCAGGGGGCATCCTGCTTCTCCTTCCACCATGGCTAGGTGGATTTGACAAGTCATTGCTCAACTTAAAAAACAAAATAAGTGGCACTACACCCTCTAGTTGTAGTGATTACCAAACTGGTAACCTACATGCAATAACGCAAAAGTCCACTATTTTATATATGTGCACTTTTCCAGTGTTCAGACAACACTCAGAAATTCTTCAAAATTCCTCCACCACCGTCCTTGTGATGTTACACCTTGTGCATAAATGGAGAAATGCCCACTTACCAGATCAAATTGACCCTTTATAACTAGGATGGTCAATGAATGCTTGAATGGATGCCTTTCTCCCTCTTTTATATTCCAAGGATCCAGTTCTAGAAGATAACTCCTAATTCCTTCCCTCCTCTCCTCCTCATCAAGCCACAATTCACAGATATCCACCAAGGAAACCAGAAAAGTCTCATATAGTATAGTATTTATTAAAGATTATTTTAAAACACATGCATTGCAGGGGAACCGAGGACAATGTGGGACTGTGCTGTAAAGGGGGTCTGTGATTTGAAGGGGGCTGATAACAGACTCTGTGAATATTTCCTCCACCATCCACCCCCATCACATTCCCCCTCCCCCTCCTCCTGTTCCCTGGAAAAATTGGCTGCCACAAAATCAATCCCTTTTACCAAAAAGGTTGGGAACTGCTGATGTAGGGGGAAAGACGCCTGTAAATAAACAGGTACAGCTTATGTAGGAGTATTTGTTTTATCTCTGTGTATCATCTGAGGTAAGTCACTTCACTAGGTATGTGTAGGGGTTTACAACCAAGGTGCAGACACCTTTTTTGGAGCCGGATGGGCTATGATGTGATCCTGTGGTGGAAAACCGCACTGGGCTTGGGGGTGTCGTTAACTTTTGTATTGACACCCACAGCGGATCACAAACATGATGTGGGAGACACCAGGGATTGCTTTGATTACTGTTGAATGATTCCAATCCTTAGCATATGATTTATACTAAAAGTAGCAAATACTACAAAGAGGATTCATTGGTAACTTATTGTTGCTTCCAACCCTCATCTGATGTAGAGATGTCTATTCAGTTTAAGTACTAATATGTCTTCTCATTGAAATCTTCCCACAGTCACTTCCGCTGGCCTACTAGATGAGGAGTGTTATCTCTGAAGATTTTGTGCCCTCTGTGTGATCTGAAGAGACAGAAGGTAAAATACTTTCATTATAAGTCTACATTTCTATGGCATGCTTTCTTCTTCTGTTTACAAATCTGTTACTTGCACTTTAATTACCGTCTTGTGAGCAAAACCACTTGCAAAATGGTGACGAGGGTGCATACAATAACCCGGGGTCTTGTCATTGCTGCCCAGTGAGCCTGAGCTGGAAATGGCTGATTAAGTCCCATACAGATAATAATCCTGTGTGCGTTACTTTATGAACTAGATTCTTTGAGTGTTGGTTTTACCAGTGTCTTAATGGAGCCAGGTCTCTAAAGTTTGCTGAACAATTAAAGGAAATATAGCTGCCATTGCTGACCTTTAAAACTGAGAAGGCTAGTTACCTGGTTGTCATGATGATCTATACTACAAGGCATAGCCTTAGGATAAGTATTCTATTTCCAGGGTTCTAATAAAGCCTAAGTGCAGCTATATTTTAAAAAAAAACGAAAAATCAGCACAAGGGACACAATTTACAGTCTGTAGGATGGGTGCCTTGTGCCGATGCCTCTTCATTTAGGTGAAATCCTCTTCCATCCGCATCCCGATCCCCAACGCAGTAATCCTCTGGTGCAGTGGGGGTTATTAGAACTAAGGGGCTGTCACTGGCTCTCGCCAAAAGAGCCTGACTATGGGCACCTTTTCTGCGCAGCTGCTCCATTCAAGGAAGCTGTACTACAGCTTCTATAAATGAAACGGAATCAAGGAATGGAGGGTGGGCATATGATTGTAGGGTCCGACCCTTCCATTCATAGATTGTGTTTCATTCATAGAAACCCCAGGGGGAGTCCTCTGACTGTTGACAGTTCAGGGAACCTGATCAGAGGGAGAATCAAAACTTCCCAAAAACATGAGTCTATTCAGACAGCACCATCGCTATGGCCTATGTCAGTCATCAAGGAGGCACCAGAAGTCGAGCAGCTGAGAAGGAAGTGGAATTGTCTCTAAAGCTAACAGCAGTACACATTCCAGGCGTGGAAAATTGGCAGACAGACCTCTAAACTGTCAACAACTGGATCACAGAGAGGTATTTTGCCACCTTTGTCACAGGTGGAGGACGTGAACATGGACCTGTTAGTATTCCATTTCAACAACAAACTGGACAGGTTCATCGCCAGGTCCAGAGATCCCTGGGCTTTCGCAGGAGATGCTCTGGTGATTCCATGGGATGAGTTCCACCTGATCTATGCCTTCCCTCCGCTAAAGACTGCTCCGTGGGATCAAATTAGAGAGCATTCTGATGATTCTCGTGGCACTAAACTGGCCATGGGGGACTTTGTGTTTGCTGTATGTATTTACCTATCAGCTAAGGCCTCCTTTAGACTTTTGGATTCTCTCTTTGCCCTTCCAAAAGGCTCTCGCAGAGGGCATCCTGCTCCTCCTTCCACCATGGCTTAGGTGGATTTGTCAAGTCATTGCTCAACTTAAAAAACAAAATAGGTGGCACTACACCCTCTAGTTGTAGTGATTACCATGTATGTCTATGACTAAGCACTGAACCCCAGTGCGAAACGCGTCAGTTGTACCCCATTGTCTGCTGTGACTTGTAGTGCTCTACGTTCTTTTACCAAATAAAGGCAACCTAAACGTTTTTTTTTGGAGTGAGGCTGTCCATAAGTTTGTTCTATTTTTACCGTCCTTGTGATGTCACACCTCATGCATAAATGGAGAAATGCCCACATACCAGATCAAATTGACTCTCTATAACAAGTATGGTCAATGAATGCTTGAATGGATGCCTTTCTCCCTCTTTTATATTCCAAGGATCCAGTTCTAGAAGATAACTCCTAATTCCTTCCCTCCTCTCCTCCTCATCAAGCCACCATTCACAGATATCCACCAAGGAAACCAGAAAAGTCTCATATAGTATAGTATTTATTAAAGATTATTTTAAAACCAAGCATGAATTGCAGGGGAACCGAGGACACTTTTGGACTGTGCTGTGAAGGGGGGCTGTGATTTGAAGGGGGGCTGAAGACAGACTCTGTGAATATTCTCTCCACCTTCCGCCCCCATCACATTCCCCTCCCCCTGGTCCCTGGGAAAATTGGCTGCCACAAAACCAATCCCTGTTGCCAAAAAGGCTGGGAACTGCTGATGTAGGGGGAAAGACGCCTGTAAATAAACAGGTACAACTTATGTAGGAGGACTTTTTTTATCTCTGTGTATCAACTAAGGCCAGTCACTTCACTAGGTATGTGTAAGGGTTTACAACCAAGGTGCAGACACCTTTTTTGGAGCCAGATCGCATGGTCGTTTTTGGACCATGTGATCCTGTGGTGGAAAACCACACTGGCCTTGGGGGTGTTATTACTTTTGTATTGACACCCAAAGCAGGTCACAAACACAATGTGGGAGACACCAGGGATCGCTTTGCTTACTGTTTTATGATTCCAATCCTTAGCATATGATTTATACTAAAAGTAGCAAATACTACAAAGAGGATTCATCGGTAACTTATTGTTGCTTCCAACCCTCATCTGATGTAGAGATGTCTATTCAGTTTAAGTACTAATATGTCTTCTCATTGAAATCTTCCCACAGTCACTTCCGCTGGCCTACTAGATGAGGAGTGTTATCTCTGAAGATTTTGTGCCCTCTTTGTGATCTGAAGAGACAGAAGGTAAAATGCTTTCATTATAAGTCTGCATTTCTATGGCATGCTTTCTTCTTCTGTTTACAAATCTGTTACTTGCACTTTAATTACCGTCTTGTGAGCAAAACCACTTGCAAAATGGTGACGAGGGTGCATACAATAACCCGGGGTCTTGTCATTGCTGCCCAGTAAACCTGATCTGGAAATGGCTGATTAAGTCCCGTGCAGATAATAATCCTGTGTGCCTTACTTTATGAACTAAAGATTCTTTGAGTGTTGGTTTTAACAGTGTCTTAATGGAGTGTTAACAGTGTTTAATGGAGACAGGTCTCTAAAGTTTGCTGAACAATTAAAGGAAATATAGCTGCCATTGCTGACCTTTAAAACTGAGAAGGCTAGTTACCTGGTTGTCATGATGATCTATACTACAAGGCATAGCCCTAGGATAAGTATTCTATTTCCAGGGTTCTAATAATGCCTAAGTGCAGCTATAATAAAAAAACAGAAAAATCAGCACAAGGGACATAATTTACAGTCTGTAGGATGGGTGCCTTGTGCCGATGCCTCTTCATTTAGGTGAAATCCTCCTACATCCGTGTCCCGATCCCCACCGCAGTAATCCTCTGGTGCAGTGGGGGTTATTAGAACTAAGGGGCTGTCGCTGGCTCTCGCCAAAAGAGCCTGACTATGGCCACCTTTTCTGCGCAGCTGCTCCATTCATGGAAGCTGTACTACAGCTTCTATAAATGAAACGGAATCAAGGAATGGAGGGGGGGCATATGATTGTAGGGTCCGACCCTTCCATTCATAGATTGTGTTTCATTCATAGAAACCCCAAGGGGGAGTACTTTGACTGTTGACAGTTCAGGGAACCTGGTCAGAGGGAGAATCAAAACTTCCCAAAAACATGAGTCCATTCAGACAGCACCACCGCTGTGGCCTACGTCAGTCATCAAGGAGGCACCAGAAGTCAAGCAGCTGAGAAGGAAGTGGAATTGTCTCTGACGCTAACAGCAGTACACATTCCAGGCGTGGAAAATTGGCAGACAGACCTCTAAACTGTGAACAACTGGATCACAGAGAGGTGTTTCGGGTACCTTTGTCACAGGTGGAGGACGCGAACATGGACCTGTTGGCAATCCCAAACTGGACAAGTTCATCGCCAGGTCCAGAGATCCCTGGGCTTTCGCAGGAGATGCTTTGGCGATTCCATGGGATGAGTTCCACCTGATCTATGCCTTTCCTCTGCTATAGAATGATCCGTCAGATCAAATTAGAGAGCATTCTGATTATTCTCTTGGCACTGAACTGGCCCAGGGGGACTTGGTACTTGCTGTACATATTTACCTATCAGCTATGGCCTCTTTTAGACTTTTGGATTCTCTCTTTGCCCTTCCAAAAGGCTCTCGCAGAGGGCATCCTGCTTCTCCTTCCACCATGGCTAGGTGGATTTGATAAGTCATTGCTCAACTTAAAAAACTAAATTGGTGGCACTACACCCTCTAGTTGTAGTGATTACCAAACTGGTAACCTACATGCAATAACGCAAAAGTCCACTATTTTATATATGTGCACTTTTCCAGTGTTCAGACAACACTCAGAAATTCTTCAAAATTCCTCCACCACCGTCCTTGTGATGTCACACCTTGTGCATAAATGGAGAAATGCCCACTTACCAGATCAAATTGACCCTTTATAACTAGGATGGTCAATGAATGCTTGAATGGATGCCTTTCTCCCTCTTTTATATTCCAAGGATCCAGTTCTAGAAGATAACTCCTAATTCCTTCCCTCCTCTCCTCCTCATCAAGCCACCATTCACAGATATCCACCAAGGAAACCAGAAAAGTCTCATATAGTATAGTATTTATTAAAGATTATTTTAAAACCAAGCATGAATTGCAGGGGAACTGAGGACACTGTGGGACTGTGCTGTAAAGGGGGGCTGTGATTTGAAGGGGGCTGAAGACAGACTCTGTGAATATTTCCAACACCATCCTTCCCCATCACATTCCCACTCACCCCTCCCCCTGGTCCTTGGGAAAATTGGCTGCCACAAAACCAATCCCTGTTGCCAAAAAGGTTGGGAACTGCTGACGTAGGGGAAAAGACGCCTGTAAATAAACAGGTACAACTTATGTAGGAGGATTTGTTTCATCTCTGTGTATAAATTGAGGCCAGTCACTTCACTAGGTATATGTAGGGGTTTACAACCAAGGTGCAGACACCTTTTTTGGAGTCGGATGGACCATGTGATCCTGTGGTGGAAAACCGCACTGGGCTTGGTGGTGTCGTTAACTTTTGTATTGACACCCAAAGCGGATCACAAACACGATGTGGGAGACACCAGGGATCGCTTTGATTACTGTAGAATGATTCCAATCCTTAGCATATGATTTATACTAAAAGTAGCAAATACTACAAAGAGGATTCATCGGTAACTTACTGTTGCTTCCAACCCTCATCTGATGTAGAGATGTCTATTCAGTTTAAGTACTAATATGTCTTCTCATTGAAATCTTCCCACAGTCACTTCCGCTGGCCTACTAGATGAGCAGTGTTATCGCTGAAGATTTTGTGTCCTCTTTGTGATCTGAAGAGACAGAAGGTAAAACACTTTCATTATAAGTCTACATTTCTATGGCATGCTTTCTTCTTCTGTTTACAAATCAGTTACTTGCACTTTAATTACCGTCTTGTGAGCAAAACCACTTGCAAAATGGTGACGAGGGTGCATACAATAACCCGGGGTCTTGTCATTGCTGCCCAGTGAGCCTGAGCTGGAAATGGCTGATTAAGCCCCGTACAGATAATAATCCTGTGTGCGTTACTTTATGAACTAAAGATTCTTTGAGTGTTGGTTTTAACAGTGTCTGAATGGAGTGTTTTGGTTTTTTTTAAAGGTAAATTTTTATTAAGTTTTTTTTTCAAAACAAGACATACAATAGACAACAAACAGACACACATGGAGCGAACATCGCCCAATCCAGTACAGTGCAAAAAATGTTTTTTAGAAAGCTGGTAAACAATTGGCATATATCAGGAAGACAATATTCAGTCACATTTTTAAGGAGCCGGAAAGACTGTGCTCTCAGAATCAACCCAGTAGCCCCAAACCTTCCTGAATTTTTTCGGACACCCTCTAGCCTCATATGTCAGTTTGTATAATGATACAGCATGGTTAATATTTGTGAGCCAGAAGGCAATAGTGGGTAAGGATGGAGACTTCCAATGGAAGGTTATTGCTTTCTTAGCATAAAACAATACTATTCTCAGAAATGTTTGTGTATTCTCGGATATACTATCATCATCAATACTGAATGGAGTGTTAACAGTGTTTAAAGGATATGTAAAGGTTCGTTTAAAAAAAAAAAAAAAACATGTCATACTTACCTCCTCTGTGCAGTTGGCCCCCGATCCTTCTCTTTTGGTGTCCCTCAGCGGCGCTCCTGGCTCCTCTTCTCGAGTGCCCCGTTGGAGAGCCGCTCTTCCTCAGGGCACTTGTGCGGGCGTGCTCCCGTGTCCTGCTGCTGCGTCCATTGACACAGACAGCAGGACTCGGCCCCCGCCCCCCAGCTCCCACGTCATTGGATTTGATTGACAGCAGCGAGAGCCAATGGCTGCACTGCTATCAATCTATCCAATCAGGACCCGAGACACTGGCTGGAGCTGGTGGGCTCGTCACCGTTGCTGGAAAAACTGAGTTCAGGTAAGTAAAAGGGGGGCTTTGGGGGGAGATGCATCACAGGAGGTTTTTTACCTTAATGCATAGAATGCATTAAGGTGAAAAACCTTGAGGGTTTACAACCCCTTTATTGCAGGCAGGTCTCTAAAGTTCGCTGAACAATAGCTGCCATCGCTGACCTTTAAAACTGAGAAAGCTAGTTACCTGGCTGTCATGATGAGATACTACAAGGCATAGCCTTATGAGAAGTATTCTGTTTCCAGGATTCTAATAAAGCCTAAGTGCAGCCATATAAAAAAATGGAAAAATCAGCACATGGGACATAATTTACAGTCTGTAGGATGGGTGCTTTGTGCCAATGCCTCTTCATTTATGTGAAATCCTCCTCCATCCACGTCCCCATCCCTGCCGCAGTAATCCTCTGGTGCAGTGAGGGTTAATAGAACTAAGGGGCTGTCACTGGCTCTCACCAAAAGAGCCTGACTATGAGCACATTTTCTGCGCCGCCGCTGCTCCATTCATGGAGCAGCTGCTATAAATAAAACAGGATCAAGGAATGGAGGGTGGGCATATGATTGTAGGGTCCGACCCTTCCATCCATAGAGTGTGTTTCATTCATAGAAACCCCAGGGGGGAGTCCTCTGATTGTTGACAGTTCAGGGGACCTGGTCAGAGGGAGAATCAAAACTTCCCAAAAACATGGGTCCATTCAGACAGCACCACCGCTGTGGCCTACATCAGTCATCAAGGAGGCACCAGAAGTGGAGCAGCTGAGAAGGAAGTGTAGCAGAAAAGAAGGCTGGACGGCCGCACTCCTGTGCAATTTCTTTATTCAAGTGCTGGATACAAAGGTGAACTACAGGTATCAGCTTACATGTTTCACACCAAGGTCGGGTGCTTACTCATAGCTCTAAAAGTAAAGTAGCACCACCCCTATGGCCTACATCAATCATCAAGGAGGCACCAGAAGTCGAGCAGCTGAGAAGGACGTGTAATTGTCTCTGACGCTAATAGCAGTACTTATCCCAGGCGTGGAAAATTGGCAGGCAACCTGGACAGGTTCATCGCCAGGTCCAGAGATCCCTAGGCTTTCGCAGGAGATGCTCTGGTGATTCCATGGGATGAGTTTCACCTGTTCTATGCCTTTCCTCCGCTAAAGACTGCTCCGCGGGATCAAATTTGAGAGCATTCTGGTGATTCTTGTGGCACCGAACAGGCCCAGAGGGACTTGGCACTTGCTGTACGTATTTATCTATCAGCTATGTCCTCCTTGAGACTTTTGGATTCTCTCTTTGCCCTTCCAAAAGGCTATTGCAGAGGGCATCCTGCATCTCCTTCAACCATGGCTAGGTGGATTTGACAAGTCATTCTTCAACCTAAAAAACAAAATAAGTGGCACTACATCCTCTAGTTGTAGTAAATACCAACCGGTAACATACATGCAATAATGCAAAAGTCCAATATTTTATATATGTGCACTTTTCCAGTGTTCAAACAACACTTAGAAATTCTTCAAAATTTCTCCACCACCTGACTGTGATGTCACACCTCGTGCATAAATGGAAAAATGTCCACTTACCAGATCAAATTGACCCTTTATAACTAGGATGGTCAATGAATGCTTGAATGGATGCCTTTCTCCCTCTTTTATATTCCAAGGATCCAGTTCTAGAAGATAACTCCTAATTCCTTCCCTTCTCTCCTCCTCATCAAGTCACTATTCACAGATATCCACCAAAGAAATCATAAAATGCTCATATAGTATAGTATTTATTAAAGATTATTTTAAAACCAAGCATGAATTGCACTACCTGGAAAGGTCATTTCAGATGAAACGCGTTGGGACGGTGTCCCCAGTCATCACATCCGGTCTTGCATCACATCCGGTGAAGTAAATACCTGTTTTGGGAACACACGCCGGCTCCGAGCAGTGAGCGGATTGCTGGCGGTGTTCCCTTAGTGATTGTGTTGGTGCCATTTAAAGATATGGTTGATGTAAGTGCAATTCATGCTTGGTTTTAAAAAATTCTTCATGCCTATTCCATACATGATAAACCTCCTCCCTTTCCTGTTAAGGCCAACTCCACCTGATCCATGGGTGTTGTTTATTCTGCTTCACAGATTTGTAAGGCTGCTCATCTGGTCCTCCATTTACACATTTACTACATTTTACCAGCTGGACCTTCCAGCTTCTGCTGGTGTTGATACACTGCTGAGTATGTGTAGCCTATCTTACAGTATTTATATAAAATCTTAATGTTAGAAATAAACATTTACTACTAGGTGCTTCCATGACATGTAATAAGACAGGCCAGTGGTAGTTTCTCCCTTTTGCATTGCTTTTCTCATAAGTCCTCCATACAGAACCCAATGAATTATATATGAGGGATGGTGTGTTCCTACCTCCGAATCATTCCGTTTTCTGTCTTCTAAGGGAATATGATCATCAGGGGATCCTATTACACACTCATAAAATAAACATCAACATCTAAATGCTGTACATATGAAATATTCATATTTGATTTACCAATCTAAACATTATTTTTATATTTTTAATTTGTAGTCTTGAACATAATAAAGAAAATATGTATAAAACACACTAGTGTAACTTTCCCCTTTGATGTGACTTTCTCCTAATTAAACATGTCTTCTCTGTTCCTTTTTAGTGATGAAGACTGGCCATACAAGACAAGATCTGTTTTTGGGGCTCAATAGAAGTTTTGGTCTGCCCTGTGTTTTTCTGAGGTGCCAAACTGTAATGAACAAAAGAAAATATGGTGGATCTTGGGAATCCCACTTATAAAGCACGTGGCAGTGCCATAGTGTAGGTGGATGGGTGTCACCAAAAACGATTGTACCAAAAAAAGAGACAAGAAAAAGGCTTGGACACCACAACAGCTACTGTCCAAAAATGTTTTTATTAATGTAATTAAAATGTCATAGCAAAAAATATAAATAGCAGAAGAGAAAATATGAATCGATGCCCACTTGACCCAATCCGACCCCCTTGAGCACCCACCCACAACCACTCCCGAACCCCCCCGCCGTAATGCCAAGAACCTCCCCACCCCACCATCCAAGCCCCCCTTCCCCTCAGAAGGACCCCACCATGGCCTTATACATTGGAATGTGCAATAACAGTGGCTGTTCCAAGTTGAGAGATAGAAGCCAAATGGCCAATGCTACCACAATGGGTGGAAGGAAGTCACTCAAGAGCTCTCTATTCAAAACAGCCACAAGCAAAGCAGGATTTAGGCCACCAAAAAAACGAAATTGGCTCAACTGTTATATATTGCTCTGAACCTACTTATGAGTAGGGCTTGAGTCTTGTTGATGTTGTCTGGTTAGCCAGTGATTGATGTAAGAACTTTGAATTGTGTTTGCCCTTGACAACAAAGTGTATGACTTCTGGATTCTTCAGAATAAAGGAAAGTTCTAAGCAAACTACTCTGTTTTGTTGTTTTGAGTTCTTTAATAAAACCTTAAAGCCCAGCTCCAGCTTTGCTTTTACGTTAAATTCTGTAGTTCATTTTGGCCAAGGTGGCCCAAGCAAACGATTTCCTTTACTTAAACATGCGGCCGCTGTCAGCACTGTATAAACTGTATGTACCATCAGATATATACAGTATACAGCTCTGTGTTCAGGCAACAGTATGGGATCTTCCCATCCAATTACCAGAACAAAATAGGGCTGTGCTGAGCACTGCTCAGCCATTCACAGGAAGCTTTGTATTTTTATCAATGAAGACAAGGCTTCTTCTGCTTGGCTGAGGTGGAGATTATAATATCATTCGCCTGCCTCCCCAACTCAGCCAATCAGAGGCGGCCATCGAACACCGTGCTTCATTTTATATAGCGCTGGCAGCGGCCACATGTATTAGTAAAGGAGATAGATTGTTTGGGCCAGCTTGGCCCAAACAAACTATTTAACCACTTGCTGACTGCGCACTGTAGTTTTCCTGCTACAGTGTGGGCCGGCTGCGTAGAATTGTGTGTGTGTGTGTGTATATATATATATATATATATATATATATATATATATACAATGATTCTGCACATGCCAATCCACTGTTCTCGGCAAAGGTTTATGGCCAGGAGTAAACAACAGAAAGCTCTCTTCTGACCACGGTGATGTACCGGTTTTTACACAGAGTAAATATAGTTAAGCACACATTTAACCCTTTGATAGCCCTAGATGTTAACCTCTTCCCAGCTAGTGTCATTAGTACAGTGACAGTGTATATTATTAGCACTGATCACTGAATTAGTGTCGCTGGAGATGTCAGTGGCAATTAGCCAGTTTCCACAAAGTGTCAGTTAATGTCAGATTGTCTGCCGTGCCGCTATACGTCACTGATCAATGCCATTACTAGTAGAAAATAGATAAATAAATACCAGTATACGGTATATCTCATAGTTTGTAGAAGCTCTAACGTTCATGCAAACCAGTCAATATACACTTATTGGGATTTTTTTTTTACCAAAGATGTGTAGCAGAATACATTTTGGCGTAACTGTATGAAGAATTTAGATTTTTAAGATTTTTTTAATTGGATATGTTTTATATCAGAACGTAAAAAAATATATATATTTTGTTTTTCAAAATGTATTTTTTTATTTATAGCGCAAAAATTAAAAAAATAAAACTTGGTGGTGATCAAATACCACCAAAAGAAAGCTCTATTTGTCTGGAAAAAAAATTATATCAATTTCCATTTTTTCCATCAATTTCCTTTGCATACAGCATTGCATGAATGTGAAATTGGCAGTTAAAGTAGTGCAGTGCTGAATAACAAAAAAATGGCCTGGTCATGAAGGGAGTAAAATCTTCCAGAGCTGAAGTGGTTAACGTGATAGCAAAGCTGGTTTTAACCATGAAAGCTGATCCAAGATTCTCCTCTCCACGATTTAGACATATACCGTATATACTCGAGTATAAGCCGAGATTTTCAGCCCTTTTTTTGGGGCTGAAAGTCCTCCCCTCGGCTTATACTCGAGTCAGCAAATTTTTTTCCATTGTAAATAGTACCTGTAAAGAAGTTGCGGCGGCTGCAGCGTCCTTTGTTCGAATTCCGCGGTCTCTTCCTGTTCCTTCCGTGATAGGCGAATCTCATCAGACACTCTCCGCCTATCACAAACATTCTCTCATCCTCAGTTTTCCAGCAGACGTCTGTGATTGGCGGAACACCCAACACAGTGTCTGCTGGGAAAACTGAGGATGAGAGAATGATCGTGATAGGCGGAGAGTGTCTGCTGAGAATCGCCTATCAAGGAAGGAACAGGAAGAGACCGCGGAATTTGAACGATGGACGCCGCGGAATTTGAACGATGGACGCCGCAGCTTCTTGACAGGTACTATTTACAATGTAAAATAGGGAACAGCGAGCTAGGGAACAGTGGACAGTGAGGCATCGGCTTATACTCGAGTCAGTAATGTTTCCCAGTTTTTTTGGCAACATTAGGTACCTCGGCTTATACTCGAGTATATACGGTAGTTAGGTACAGCGGTTGACAGTTGGAAATGTATTGCCATTTCATTTATTTATTTATTTTTACCACATCGGCATTCAAGTTCTAAACAGGAAATTACAATTTTGATGCCAGCAGTCAATATTATGAATCCAGAGTAGTTACATAACTTGTCTGCTTGAAAAATAAATAGAAAACCTCCATTTACACAATCCTATCCTAACTAGAGCTGATCCATAGGAAGGCAAAAAAAAACCACAATAAAGCATGGTCCAATTTGCTCCAGTGGGGTAAAAAAAAATCCTTCCTGATCCCCAAGGAGGCAATCCGATATTCCCTGGGTCAATGATCTCTGATGTTATTACCTATAAATGTTAGTATCCAGCTATATTTTGTGCACTTGGGAATCCATCCAGCTGATTTATTTTTTTAAAACACTACTCAGCTTGCCAGAACTAGTCCCGGAGGGAGTCTGTTTCACATTTTCACAGCTCTTACTTTGAAGAAGCCTTTCCGTATGTGGAAGTTAAGGCCCCTTTCACACTGGGGCGGGAGGTGCGCTGGCGGTATAGCGTCGCTATTTTTAGCGGCGCTATACCGTTGGAATTGCAGCGGTATTCGGCCGCTAGTATTTTTAACCCCCGCTAGCGGCCAAAAAAGGGTTAATACCCCCGGCAATGCGCCTCTGCAGAGGCGCATTGCCGGCGGTATAGCCGCGGTTTCCCATTGCGTTCAATGGGAAGGAGCAGTGGAGGAGCGGTAAACACACTGCTCCTCTCACCGCTCCGAAGATGCTGCTAGCAGGACTTTTGGAGCGGTGCTGCTAGCGCACCGCTCCAGTGTGAAAGCCCTGTTTAGGGTCGGTTTTCAGGCGCTATTTTTAGCGCAATAGCGCCTGCAAACCGCTCTAGTGTGAAAGGGGCCTAAATCTATTTTTTTCCCAGATGTAAGGGCCACCTTATCCTCTGTAATGACCTGAAAGTTAATAACTCAACACCAAGTTGACTATATGGACCAGGGTAGGGTTTGTGATAGTTCAAATAGTATTATAACTTTGCTGTTGATATTACAATTAAATTATAAACATTGTGTTATCAAAAACAAATGTGACAGCCAGAATTGTTACGTTGTAAAACTACTGTGATGGCTGTGCTAGTTATATACCATAGTTAGCTCTGTTATGTCAAATACAAATTTTTTATGTTATAGTTGGCATTATGACATTACGGTCTGTAAACGAGATGGCAAAGTAGATATCATGATGCCATAATAGTATGTGATGATACAGTCAATTTCATGTCATGTGAATTAAAAAAAAAAATATTAACAGCCATTGTAATGTTAATAAAAATAATAAAGCTGCGCAAATAATGAAAATTGGTATATGAGCACCACCTTTAAACCAAAAGAAAAAAAGAATAAATATTGAATAAAATTACTCAGACTAAGTCTTAATTGCCAATGTGACAAATAGAACTGATGAAAGTCCCGACTGTCAATCAGACACCTACATCACATTCAGCAAAAGTCTTGTATAGTGAAAGAATTAATATTGAATAGTAACTGTGTAAATTCAAACAGTCCTGATAGCCAAAACTGCAACGAAGTGTGGATAAGAATCTTCTCGTTCAGCTATTTGGTGACTTCAAACGCACAACACCCAATGAAAAGTGCCAAACACTGGATAGATATAGATTCCACCACCATCAGTTCTCACTGCCGCTTACCAGAACTAGTGATCTCCGCAGAGATCAATACAAACAGATGGCTATTCCCCAGCCAGGGTCTCTGGATAATTTCAGCTTGTCTCCCAAATTTCACGCCACTCCTCTCGGATCACGGCAGGACTTTCACTTATTGCATGCAGCTCTTGTTCAGTTGTTCACTTAAGTGGGTGCGGGATGAAGCAGCACCCATGCGGGGAGAAGCCTGAACAAGAGCTGCATGCAATAAGTGAAAGTCCTGCCGTGATCCGAGAGGAGTGGCGTGAAATTTGGGAGATAAGTTGAAATTATCCAGAGACCCTGGCTGGGGAATAGCCATCTGTTTGTATTGATCTCTGCGGAGATCACTAGTTCTGGTAAGCGGCAGTGAGAACTGATGGTGGTGGAATCTATATCTATCCAGTGTTTGGCACTTTTCATTGGGTGTTGTACATTTGAAGTCACCAAATAGCTGAACGAGAAGATTCTTATCCACACTTCGTTGCAGTTTTGGCTATCAGGACTGTTTGAATTTACACAGTTACTATTCAATATTAATTCTTTCACTATACAAGACTTTTGCTGAATGTGATGTAGGTGTCTGATTGACAGTCGGGACTTTCATCAGTTCTATTTGTCACATTGGCAATTAAGACTTAGTCTGAGTAATTTTATTCAATATTTATTCTTTTTTTCTTTTGGTTTAAAGGTGGTGCTCATATACCAATTTTCATTATTTGCGCAGCTTTATTATTTTTATTATTTCTTTTTTGTGTGTGTCTCACATAGAAGTTGCAGCAACAATTTATGGAGAGATAGATTCACTAATTCAGTGGTTTATGTCTCACCTAATGGACAGCGCAGTATAATTTACATAATTGTAATGTTAATATTGAGATACTTTTGCCTCTTAAGAGCCTCAGTTTACATTTTCATAAATGCAAGGATACAAATATAACTTGCTCATCTTGATTCTTGGCCGGGATACAAAGTCTAGTGCCCCTCAGCATTCGTTTGTGTATATCTCCATTCAAGATGAACATTTTCACCAGGTCTATATGATATTTAAATCTGACCAAAGGATAAATGGAGGAAAAGCTTTTCTTATGCCCCATACACACGATCGTTTTTCATGCCGTTAAAAATGCCATTTTTAAAAATGGGCATTAAAACCGATCGTGTGTAGGCTCCAGAGCATTTTTAACGACGTGAAAAACAGCCATTAAAAATTTCAAACATGCTCTATTTTTTCACGTCATTTTTCATGTCATTTTTTTTAACGACGTGAAAAACGATAGTGTGTATGCTTTCACGAGGAGAAAAAAAAACGCGCATGCTCAGAATCAAGTATGAGACGGGAGCGCACGTTTTGGTAAAGCTAGCGTTGGAAATGGAGATGGCACATTCGTCACGGTGGAATTAATAGCATAGTTTTAATGCTGCGCATTCCGTTCTTCTTTTGATAATGCTTAAATAATTACCTTCTTTTGCTAATGACATTGAGAGTTATGCCAAACTTGTTTCTTAAGTAATTCCTAATTGATCTAATGATTGTAAAATATTCTTTTGAAGCCACATCTCCCTCATAAATTCATAAATAAATGTAAAGATCACAATTATTTTTATTTATATTTTTTGTTTTTTTTTATTTTAGTAATTAAGTTAGCTTTATTTATTTTTTTGGGCTTCTTTGATATATGTAGGCTTTTTTTTATTAATTTTTTTATTTTTGGATTTTGCTTAAATTATTGGTGTGTAAAGTTACCACACCAACCTTCAAAATTTGTCTAATTTTGCCTCAAGGAGGTTTGTGTCCCTTGTTAATAACAATATTATTATTTGAAATGTCCCTGCCTACTCCCTAGCAAAGTCTCTTTTGAAATACAAATCACATAGTCAAGTATTTGAAGCCAAAAAAAAGAATCCTTTATTTAGGTACATTACAAATTAAAGGTGAAGGCAGCACTGGAGAGCCTGCTTGCATTTGTGCATCCTTTGGACCCCACAACAACCATCCAAGATGTCAAAACCAAACTATTTAATAATAATAAAAAAAAAGGAGCCCAATCTTGGCTTGAACTCCCAGAAGTCAGGAACAGCAGCAGATAAGTCATATATGTCCCCAGTCTGTGGTACTACAGCAGGCATTATTTTTTCCACTTCCTTGTAGCCTTCTCTCCAGCCTTCTCTGCAGCCTTCCCTGCAGCCTTTGTTGCTTGCTTCCTCAGAGGCTGGGGATCAGGAGGAGAGGAGGTGGCAGGAGGAGTAGGAGGAGGAGGTGGAGGAGTAGGGACAACCTCAGTGATGTCGGTGAACTTGGTCAGTTCACCGAGCAACCCCTTGTTAATGACCTTCAGCAGAAGGTTCTCACTATATAGCTTTTGCCGCAAGGAATCGTTGTTTCATTATCAGGGGAGGCATCTGGGCTCTTGTGCTGGGCCCAGCCTCCTCCTGTGTGCCACTGGACTCTGCCTCCTCCTGGTCCCCAACATCACCCTCTTCCTGGCTCTGCTCTGGCTGTAAAAAAAGAAAGGGACATTCTTTAATTTTTGTCACCATCAATCACACACATTGTTCACCTCCAGACATTTTTTAATTGAATGTCAAAAGTTATTAAATTTGCATAGATTCCGCCTCCTGATATTGTTGCCTTGTCCCCATCAAATTTGACCACTACTGTATCTTGCTCTTTAAATCCTAATTTTTTATAACATTAAATACCTAACAATACTAACATCAATTTAAAATCATCACTTTTGTAACATATAAATGTAGATATCAATACTTTACCTGGCTCCATATATCCAAATCTGCCTCCTCAAGGACCTCATCTTGATCCTCAAAGGAAGCCAGAGCAGGGTTTCTAGGAAGGCTGGAGGGCTGGCTGCAAGGAAGGCTGGAGGGCTGGCTACAAGGAAGGCTGAATTGACCTCTGGGGGGAAGGGTGGACAGAGATTCCCGCACTTCCAGCTGGTCATCCAGAAAAGATAGCTTGCTGTAGTACCACAGAGTGGGTTTATAAACCTTATCTGCTGCAGCACCTGACCTCTGGGACTTCAGGACCATATTCCTCTGGGTCCTGTATGTCCCCCTGATGGTAGCAATTTTGGTTTTCACATCTTGGAGAGTTGTTGTGGGTATCTGTGTTTGCACAAATGCAAGCAGGCTCTCCAGTGCTGCTGTCCTGGCCACTTTATTTTTATTTCCACTACTTTTTGTCTGCCAAAGGATAGGGAGTTCTTTCCATTTATCAATGAACTCCCCCATAAACTCTGGGTTTTTGAAACTATACATTCTCTCTGTAAAATCAAGAAACAAGAAAATACATATGTTTCAGGCAACATTCATCAAATCAGCATTTTCGACAGATTTTCAAGCCCCAAATCTCCTCCTCTGATGAAACCCAAACCCTTAAAATGTTATGTACCTTGGTCAACACGTTCGTTGCTAACTCCCTCTCCCGCCAAATGAATGTATTTTCGACACATGGATCTTCACTTGATATACACTGCGCATGCGTGAAACTCCGCACGTTTTCCCCGCCCCTGACGTTCGATATTGTACTTTCCCCGCCCCTTCTTGCTCGTCGTAGTGCTTAATAACATGGCGGAGACACAGGTGGCTGAGATTACCTCTACAGAGGAGGAAATTCCAGAGGAGCCCAAATCCCGATCCAGGAGATATAAGGCATCCAACATGTCATTCGAGGAAATGGTGGAGATGGTCTCCATTTTGAGGAGGGAGGATTATGATGCCAAGCATGGGCCGTATAAAAGGCCTAATCTTGTCAAGACAAAAATTATGGGCAAAGTGGTCAAAACTCTTCACCAAAAATTCGGGGTGTGCAGAACGAAGGAACAGCTCAGAAAACGATGGTCTGATCTGAAGTTGCGGGAGCCCGACCAATACAAAAGAATCAAGAAAGTTTTAGGAAAAAGTAAGTACTTTTTATTCATTTTCCCTGCTAAAGATTATTACTTGTATTAAGTCGTGTATATTTGACTTTGATATAGTACAGTGAAAGATACCAACTTTCATGTTCGTCCGCACAGTAAACGGACGTAGTAAACCTCTTTCTCCGTACAGTTCCTAAAACAATGTTTTTGGATCATCCAGTATGAACACCCAAATTTATTTTATTTTTTTGGGGAGCAAATTTGGTAAACAATTTGCTTTATTTTTATAATCCAAATGACATTTAAAAAAAAAAAAAAAGGGTATGCGTTGTAATGTTAAGGGAGAGAATGCTCAGCAGCTGCCTAAACATCTGAACGCAGTAGTACAAGTGTGGGACAAAACCCCTAAATTTTTAGGGTGTCACACACAGGTGATCCTGTGTATATACTTTGGGGTGTTATAATGTGTCAAACTTTGTTTCAAAAAGTATATGCTCTGGTTTTGGTTATGTATCCAATCATGTGTTCCGGTTGTCACTGGGGGTACATTTAAAAATGGACCACACTTCCAAATAATCTTTACAAATCTATTTTTTATGTTTTTTTGTGGCCAAAAAATTATTAGTTACTAATGAAACTATACCTTTTATTGCAATCTCCATAGGGCTTCAAAAAGCTACGTCAGATGAGCCTAAAAATCCAACACCTTCAACAATACCCCCAGAACCACATGATGGAGAGGAACGTGAAGTTGTGGAAGTGGAAAGTGGCACCACAACAGGTCAGTGTCAAACCAGACAGATGCAGGTTAATAGATGTAGGCCTACATATTCTATACTACATGATTTTTTTTTATTTAGGTGCAGTTCTGGCCGGAGACCCCGAAAAGTTTACACATCACAGTGCCCAGATCCTGATCCAATACCTCATGGTCTGCTGTCGTGACCTTGAAAAAATAAAGGGAGACTTGATAGAGATCAGGCAAAATACCAGTGGTCGACCCTCCAGTCGCCCGTTTGAACAAGGCCACCACTCTCCCGATGGAGGGGACTCCTGCATTTAAGGACCCCACTGACAGGAGGTCAGAAGTGGTGAGCAGAGCCATGTTTGCCTTGTTGGGATCCGCCTTACGGCCTGTTGTAGCGGTGACCCTCGTGTCTCAGACACTCACGGAATGGGCAAAAATTTTGCACCAGACTGTACAGGAGCATAATCTTCCTCCAGACACTATTGCTCTGGCCTACCAGATGGTGCAGGGCCTGATTTATGTGTGCGACGCCACGTTGGATTCGGCCCCTTTAATATCCAGGGTCTCTGTCTCTGCGGTGGTATTGCGTCGTCTTATCTGGTTGAAATGCTGGTCTGCTGACTTAGCCTCTAAGAAGCTCCTGACGGATCTACCTTTTAAGGGTGGTAGACTTTTCGGTGCTGCTCTGGATGACATCATCAAGGATGTCACGGGAGGTAAAAGCACTCTCCTTTCTCAGACTATCAAGGGTAAGGAGGCCCGCCGTAAACCGGGTCCTTCCTTTCCAGCAAAAAAGTTTTTTTTTTCATCAGTGCAGCTGGTGGACACAAGCGCCCCTGGGTGCGTAAGCCGAACAAGCCCGCCTCCGCGTGAAGTCTTGCCCCCACCTGACTCTGGGGTGGGGGGACGACTTTGCAGGTTCACAGATCGGTGGACCTCCCGGATCTCCAACCGGTGGGTGTGCGAGGTAGTCACCTCAGGTTACAGAATAGAGTTCCGTTCCTGGCCCCCAGACAGATTCTTTCCCTCAAATCTCCCTCTCCTTCCTGCCCATCGGGCAGCCCTCTTGGGGGCTGTACAGGATTTGATCGGGTCCGGAGTGATTGTGCCGGTTCCGTCCCAGGAGAGGTTTCAGGGGTTCTACTTGAATCTGTTTGTTCCAAAAAAGGATGGGGTTCGGCCAATCCTGGACCTCAAGGCCCTGAATGCCTTCGTGAAGGTGCAAAAATTCCACATGGAATCCATTCGCATGGTGATCGCTACACTCCATCAAGGGGATTTTCTGGCGTCCTTG
The DNA here is from genome assembly GCA_029206835.1 of Rana muscosa. Classification (NCBI taxonomy): domain Eukaryota; kingdom Metazoa; phylum Chordata; class Amphibia; order Anura; family Ranidae; genus Rana; species Rana muscosa. Next base: position 28,876,244 of record CM055125.1, read on the forward strand.
GACATCAAGGAAGCCTATTTGCATGTTCCGATCTGCGCGAGCCACCAGAAGTTTCTGCGCTTTGCGATCAGCGAAGTCCACTATCAATTTGTGGCTCTTCCCTTCGGCCTAGCCTCGGCACCGAGGGTGTTCACCAAGGTGCTTGCTCCGGTTCTAGCCTTGCTGAGACAGTGAGGCATTGCTATCGTGGGCTATCTGGACGATCTTCTTCTAAGAGCAGACAGTGGCTCAGAATTAGAAGAAAGTGAGACTATCGTCAGTCAGACCCTCAGGGACTTCGGGTGGCTCCTGAACATTCAGAAGTCGGTCCTGGCCTCGACTCAGCGTCTAGAGTATCTGGGTCTGATTCTGGATTCCTTGGAGGCGAAGGTATTCCTACCTCCAGAGAAGCTGCTGACACTTCAGTCTGCAGTGCGGGTACTGACGTCCCGAAAATGGTCGTCAATCCGTTTTTGCATGAGTCCTGGGACTCATGGTGGCCTCTTTCGAGGCGGTTCCATATGCCCAATCGCACACCAGGGCATTACAGAAAGAGATCTTGTCCACTTGGGACAAATCCCTGTTGTCCTTGGATCTTCAGATCCAGGTGAGTCACCTGGTCAGGGCGTCCCTGACGTGGTGGTTGAGGTCCCCAGCTCTTCGGTCCGGGAAGTCGTTCCTCCCCATCCAATGGACGGTGATCACGACGGACGCCAGCCTGACGGGCTGGGGGGGAGTCTGGGGAGTCCTGTCGGCCCAAGGGCTTTGGACTCCGGACGAAGCCCGTTTACCGATCAATGTTCTGGAAATACGGGCAATCAGACTGTGCCTCTCCTCATGGTCGGAGAGATTACAGGGTCGCTCCATCAGGATCCAGTCGGACAACGCCACGGCGGTGGCGTATGTCAACCATCAAGGGGGGACTTGGAGCTCAGCTGCGGCTTCAGAGGTCGCCCGCATCCTAAGGTGGGCCGAAAGAAGCGTGCCGGCTCTGTCGGCCGTCTACATTCCGGGCGTAGACAATTGGCAGGCGGACTATCTGAGTCGCCAGACGCTGGACCAGGGAGAGTGGTCCTTGCACCCGGAGGTCTTTCAACTCCTTTGCGGACGGTGGGGCACGCCGGATGTGGACCTGATGGCCTCTTGACTCAATCGCAAGGTGTCGAGGTTTGTGGCCAGATACAGGGATCCTTGGGCGGATGCCTCGGATGCGTTGGTGGCCCCATGGGGTCATTATCACCTGATATCCTCCGCTGCAGTTGCTCCCTCGCCTGCTACGCAGGGTGGCGACCGAGGGAATTCTGGTGATCTTCATTGCTCCGGATTGGCCTCGGCGTCACTGGTACGCCGATCTGATACGTCTCGTCACGGACGTTCCCTGGCGGTTGCCAATGAGGGAGGACCGTCTTTCTCAAGGTCCTATATTTCATCCTGCTTTACAGTCTCTGTCTTTAACGGCATGGCTATTGAAAGCCAGGTGCTGAGAGACCGAGGTCTCTCGGATTCGGTCATTTCGACCATGTTAAGGGCACGGAAGTCTTCCTCCAGAAAGATCTATCACCGTAATTGCCATGTGCGAAGAGCTGGACTGGCGTCTGCGGACGTATTCCGTCCCCAGAATCCTGCGTTTTCTGCAGCGTGGCGTGACCCAAAAGCTTGCTTTGAGTACCATTAAGAGTCAGATTTCAGCCTTGGCCATCTTCTTTCAGGGACCGCTGGCGGGTCATTCTTTGGTTAGCACCTTTGTACAGGGGGTTCGCCATGTGCTTCCTCCTGTCAAGCCTCCTCTCCCCCCCCCCCCCCCCCGTGAGATCTAAATTTGGTGCTCTCGGTTCTCCAGGAAGCTCCCTTTGAAAATATCAGAGATATTCCCCTCTTGACTTTGTCTCAGAAGGTGGCCTTCTTAGTGGCCATTACTTCTGTTAGACGATTGTCTGTGTTGGCGGCCTTGTCCTGCAAGTCGCCCTATTTGGTCATCCATAAGGATAAGGCGGTGTTGCGTCCGCGACCTTCTTTTTTGCCAAAGGTGGTCTCGGCCTTTCACCTAAATGAGGACATTGTCCTCCCGTCCTTGTGTCCTCACCCATCGCATCCCAGAGAGTTTGCACATTGGATGTGGTACGAGCCTTGCGGGTGTACCTATCTGCTACTGCTTCTATTCGGAAGTCTGACTCACTGTTTGTGACTGTCTCTGGTCCAAAACAGGGCCAAGCGGCTTCGTCTGCCACCATTTCTAGGTGGATCAGACAAACCGTCATTCAAGCCTATGCTCTCAAGGGGCGGGCGCCTCCCTTTCCGGTTACGGCGCATTCCACCAGGGCAATTGGTGCTTCCTGGGCTTTCCGACATCAAGCGTCGGTTGCACAAGTGTGCAAGGCGGCGACCTGGTCGTCCGTTCATACCTTTTCAAAGTTTTATAAGGTTGATGTGGCTGCATCTTCGGATGCTTCCTTCGACCGCAAGGTGCTGCAGGCCGCTGTTTAAAGTTGCAACTCCTCCGTTGAGGAGCTCTGCCTTGTTTGGAGTGAAGTTTTTGGTTTTTCCATTTATACTGCTCCCATCCCTCTTGACACTGCTTTGGGACATCCCACGTGTAAAGTGTAAAGAGACGCCGTGTCAGTCCATGGATGATAAGAGAAAATAGGATTTTTGTACTCACCGTAAAATCCTTTTCTCTGACATCCATTGACTGACACGGCACCCACCCTTCCTTTTAAGGTTTGTACTGCTTTGTTATGAATTGAGGTATGCTGACTGCAGTGGGAGGGTTATGTCCGGAGGGACCGCCCCTCTGGGCGGGGCTGTTCAGCTCTGGCTTTTTAGAATGTATGTATAACATCTCACATTCTGCCTAGGTCTTTGTAACGGCACCCCAAATACAAAAGGGGGTAACGTATTAAGATATAAGATATCTTCCCTCTCCTGGACGCAAATTCCCTGTCGATCCTCCACAGCCAGACGACCCCTTCCCATAGGAATTAATCCTTCTGGAAGAACGAGACACACTCTGTATCTTTCTAGGATCGAATGCCTTTATTGAGAAAAACATTGTAACTTTTATACCCATCCAATACTGCATTAACCTAAAATGAACAATGGTCCAGCTCCACCCACAACATAACAAGATACAATACACATTTACAATGAAAGGGTTTTGTAGCCGGTCTGTCTGTTGAGTACAATACACACAAGTATGCAGGTGATTCATCAACATCTCTTCAATTAACCCGTCTGCTGCTAGTTCCACAGCCTATAATTATAGGCTTAATTCCCCCAAACCACAATGGACAATAGAATGTAAATCACCACAAACAATGAACAGGTCTTCTAGAAGCTGGGATTAGCATTACACTAGGCAGACAGGTGATTGAGGCTGAACACCTCAGTATCTCTCAATTAACCCGTTGAGTTCAGAATAAGTAAATAGTCCTTTACAGATATCCTTGGGATTATGGTGGATAAATATTACGGACCCATTTTAGGTAGTCCAAGATATATTTCTTAATGTCCATTATTTCCTGGCTCACCCTGTGTCCAAAGTGACCCTCCTGTCACACATCTCCCCTTTCGGCAGGAGACTAACACAGGAGGTGACCCCAGACGGGTTGACTCCGAAGTTAGTCCATAGGTCCATTCTTCTAATGCTGATATCCACACAGTACCCCAAATAAATTGCTCCAAACAGAGCATTACTTACCCAGCCAACCTCTGCCTCTCTCAGAGAACATACCCGCCGCTGGGGAGAAGGCAGGGTGACTGGGCTTAGTCTTTCATGCTGTTGGGGATCTGGGCCGACTGCCCAGCATCCCTGGGGTATACAAGTGGAGACTGAAGTCCCATCAACTTGTGGTAGGTGAAAATCCCCCAGTGCTTGCAAAGCAAGGCTGACATCCTCCTGTCTCAGTGTCACACCATTTTCTGGGGTTGTGTCAGTGAGGACCGAAGTCCCATCCAGTACTACAGGAACTTCCTCTTCTGTTAGTTGAGAGCAGAGGCCCGCGGCACTCTGCTCTGTTGCCAGCTCTTCCGCTGGGTTGCTGTGAGTGGAGACCGTAGTCCCATCCACCGATATCCGCTCAAGTGGCAGTTGTGTGCAGTGGCCAGTAGCATTCTGCCCTGCTGCCAGTGATTCAGCTGGTGGTAAAAGCTTTACCACCTCAGCTTGTTGCTGGAGAGATGGGCCAACTGCCCCGGCTCCCTGAAACTCCACAGTTGTTTCCGGTGCTGGGCAGAGGTTGCTAGCACTCTGCCCTGTTGCCAGCACTTCTGCTGGGGCCTCCACACCATCTGCTCTGGCTAACTGTTGGGGAGGGAAAAGGGCTGCTTCTCCTCCCTGCATCTCTGAAATTCCTTGGGAAAGAGGAACCATCACCTTCTCACCTCGGGCCTCCAAAACTGCCACGGGTGTAGAGCAGGGGTCTGTAGTACTTTGTCCTGCTGCCAGTACTTGAGCAGGCGATGCATAATCCATAACATCCTCTGAACAGTCCCTTAGGTCCATACCTTCTGTAATCTGCGGCTGGGGGAGATGAGCCAACTGCCCTAGCTCCCTGGAACTCCATATCATCCACTTCAGCTTTAGGGATGGCAATCTTCAGATTTTCCACTGCCGATTCTTCAGCCAGGCTAGCTCCCTGGAACTCCATATCATCCACTTCGGCTTTAGGGGTGGCAATCTTCCGATTTTCCACTGCCGATTCTTCAGCCAGAATTTCATAGTTGTCAACTGGTATTTCCTGATAGTCCCAGGCAAAGGGAGCCCCACCCTGCTGCTGAGCAGAGACTAGCAGCTGTTTGTAGGCAATCTCCAGCTCCCATTCCTGAACGGCCAGAAACTCCAAATCTTCCTGTGCCCAGTGCCCTTCCGAGACATTCAGTCTTTGCTCTCTGTGCTCCATTATTTCCTCCAAACGCCACTCCCGATCACTCCCAAAGTCAGGGTCCTCGGACAGCCTCCAATACAACAATCCCAGGCCATTATAGTCAAAGCCTTCCGTGGGGCTGTCATCCGCTGACCACTGACACTCTTGGGCTACATACCACCGGAGGGCTCTGTAGCTCTCGTCCAACCGCATCTCTGCCCGGATCAGCCTGCTTAACTCCGCTGTCCACTCCTGCTTCGGTTGTTACCCCAATAACAGCATTCGTACTTCATACTGCGACCAGTACCTTACATGGATGGAGGGGAGAACTTTTCCCTGGTGTTGAAAAGAAGTATATTTAATTGGGGTATGGCGCTGCTCCCTAACCCTAATGAAAGGGTCAGTAATCCTAAGTGATTGCTAAATGCTCAAAAGTAAATTGTAAATAATATATACTACAAAAAGTGAACAATTATAATCAGTCCACCTTTCAACAATGGTGTTGACACTAGATGCATGAAACCAACATCACCATCAGATACACCACGGTGAACATAGAGACACCCAGAAACAAAGTGTAGTGTCAAACTAATTATATGTTAGTATACAAAAAATACAAGACTGTATCATTAAGACCACAGTTTAGTGCAATACATCTATACACATTGATAAGATCCAAATGTGATAAGTGCACGTTAGCTCCAGATAGAAGCTCCAATCTGCAGCTGCAGATACCTATCTCTGCCAGATAGCAACACAGTCCAAAATTAGTATGCACACAGACAGTAAAAAACAGTCTTCTTCATAAAATTCAAAAGTAAACGTTCTGCTCTTCATTTAGATGTCAGTGTCCCCCACATGTGTCCCCACTCACCAGATCCTTTAACCCCTACAGGGGTAAACAGCTCAAAGGGATATCCGGATCACACGTCCACAGGGGAGATATCAGCTGGGCTAGTTCTTCCTATAATTTGTGAAGTTCCATGGAAGGGAGGATTCCCAATTACCTCATAGGTGCAGACAAAAAGAGAGAGAGGCTTCCATAGTGCAGATGAAAAAAACTTCCGGCTTTATTAAAAAAATATATTTAAAAACATACAATGCAGCAAAGTCTGCAATAGACAAGCTACACGCCAAAGGAACAAACAAAAATAAAAATGAACAGCACAGCAGTCCTCAATTTGGTCAGTACCAGCTGGTAACGCTGCATGCGTTGCAAATGCGTTCCAGCAGTACTTCCGGATCAGCGTGGTATGCGTATGACGTAGCTCCGCCTTACGCGTTTCGTCATAGGACTTCGTCTAGGTGTCCGCCTCTAGACGAAGTCCTATGACGAAACGCGTAAGGCGGAGCTACGTCATACGCATACCACGCTGATCCGGAAGTACTGCTGGAACGCATTTGCAACGCATGCAGCGTTACCAGCTGGTACTGACCAAATTGAGGACTGCTGTGCTGTTCATTTTTATTTTTGTTTGTTCCTTTGGCGTGTAGCTTGTCTATTGCAGACTTTGCTGCATTGTATGTTTTTAAATATATTTTTTTAATTAAGCCGGAAGTTTTTTTCATCTGCACTATGGAAGCCTCTCTCTCTTTTTGTCTGCACCTATGAGGTAATTGGGAATCCTCCCTTCCATGGAACTTCACAAATTATAGGAAGAACTAGCCCAGCTGATATCTCCCCTGTGGACGTGTGATCCGGATATCCCTTTGAGCTGTTTACCCCTGTAGGGGTTAAAGGATCTGGTGAGTGGGGACACATGTGGGGGACACTGACATCTAAATGAAGAGCAGAACGTTTACTTTTGAATTTTATGAAGAAGACTGTTTTTTACTGTCTGTGTGCATACTAATTTTGGACTGTGTTGCTATCTGGCAGAGATAGGTATCTGCAGCTGCAGATTGGAGCTTCTATCTGGAGCTAACGTGCACTTATCACATTTGGATCTTATCAATGTGTATAGATGTATTGCACTAAACTGTGGTCTTAATGATACAGTCTTGTATTTTTTGTATACTAACATATAATTAGTTTGACACTACACTTTGTTTCTGGGTGTCTCTATGTTCACCGTGGTGTATCTGATGGTGATGTTGGTTTCATGCATCTAGTGTCAACACCATTGTTGAAAGGTGGACTGATTATAATTGTTCACTTTTTGTAGTATATATTATTTACAATTTACTTTTGAGCATTTAGCAATCACTTAGGATTACTGACCCTTTCATTAGGGTTAGGGAGCAGCGCCATACCCCAATTAAATATACTTCTTTACTGTTAGGATCTTTTTTAAAGGTCCCATTAGGGGGGCTGCAGCTCTTCACATTTATTTATTTTGTTCACTGCGAGGTGTCACACCCTTGCACTACATCTTAAGCGCAGGTACACTATTTTTATTTTTCCCTGGTGTTGCTGCTCGAGAGCTAGCACTTTCTTCCAGAGTTCGCAGCGGATTGAATCAGACCATCCCAGCAGGACCTCCTCTGATACTGGTCCTCTATGCTGTATCTGCATCTCTCGCAACCTCCTTCTGAATTCCTTTTCCATGTCGGCTGGGATCTGTATCTTTCCTCTCCTTTCAGTTGGTGCTGCTTTTTTAGGTGTTGTCTCTGATTGCCGTATTTCCGCCATTCTCTGCTCATGTTGCCGCTCATCCTGCCACTCAATGTCTCTAATGGCTTCCTGTATGGCGGTCTCTGATGGGTTAGCACCATATAATGCCAAGCGCTCTCGAACTCGTTGCTGAAACAAATCTTCAACTGACCGGGGTCCTGCATCACCATCCCTCTGGTCCATCTCGGCTCTCAAGTAAGTCTTTCAGCGTGGCTTTCCTGCAGGCTGCATAGCTGGTCATTCACTGTGGTGGCTTGGAGTGTCCCAGGAACTGGAGGGAAAATCCCACTGCTGCCACCAATGTAACGGCACCCCAAATACGAAAGGGGGTAACGCCGTTTAAAGATATCTTCCCTCTCCTGGACACAAATTCCCTGTCGATCCTCCACAGCCAGACGACCCCTTCCCATAGGAATTAATCCTTCTGGAAGAACGAGACGCACTCTGTATCTTTCAAAGATCTAATGCCTTTATTGAGAAAAACATTGTAACTTTTATACCCATACAATACTGCATTAACCTAAAATGAACAATGGTCCAGCTCCACCCACAACATAACAAGATATAATACACATTTACAATGAAAGGGTTTTGTAGCCGCTCTGTCTGTTGAGTACAATACACACAAGTATGCAGGTGATTCATCAACATCTCTTCAATTAACCCGTCTGCTGCTAGTTCCACAACCTATAATTATAGGCTTAATTCCCCCAAACCACAATGGACAATAGAATGTAAATCACCACAAACAATGAACAGGTCTTCTAGAAGCTGGGATTAGCATTACACTAGGCAGACAGGTGATTGAGGCTGAACACCTCAGTATCTCTCAATTAACCTGTTGAGTTCAGAATAAGTAAATAGTCCTTTACAGATATCCTTGGGAATATGGTGGATAAATATTACAGACCCATTTTAGGTAGTCCAAGATATATTTCTTAATGTCCATTATTTCCTGGCTCACCCTGTGTCCAAAGTGACCCTCCTGTCACAGTCTTCTCCTGCAAGCAGGGACATAACCCACGTGTAAAGTGTAAAGAGACGCCGTGTCAGTCCATGGATGTCAGAGAAAAGGATTTTACGGTGAGTACAAAAATCCTATTTTTTTTGCTAGAAAATTACTTAGAACAACCAAACATTATACTTTTTTTTTTCTAACACCCTAGAGAATAAAATGGTGGTTGTTGCAATACTTTGTCACACCGTATTTGCGCAGCGGTCTTACAAGCACACTTGTTTTGAAAAAAAATACACTTTTTTGAATTAAAAAATAAGACAACAGTAAAGTTAGCCCAATTTTTTTTTATATTGTGAAGGATAATGTTATGCCGAGTAAATTGATACCCAACATGTCTCCCTCCAAAATTGCGTCCGCTCGTGGAATGGCGACAAATTTTACCCTTAAAAATCTCCATAGGCGACATTTAAAAAATTCTACAGGTTGCATGTTTTGAATTACAGAGGAGGTCTAGAGCTAGAATTATTGCTCTCACACTACCGATCATGGCGATACCTCACCTGTGTGGTTTAAACACCGTTTTCATATGCGGGCACTGCTCACGTATGCATTCGCTTCTGTACGCTAACTCGGCGGGACGGGGCGCGTTTATAATTTTTTATTTTTTTTCTTATTTATTTGACCTTTTATTTTAATTTTTTACACTGTTCTTTTAAAAAAAATAAATAAAATTGTCACTTAAATTCCTATTACAACGAATGTAAACATCCCTTGTAATAGAAAAAAACATGACAGGTCCTCTTAAAGCGGGATTCCACCCGCGATTTTTATTTTTTTAAAAGTCAGCAGCTACAAACACTGTAGCTACTGACTTTTAATAAGGACACTTACCTGTCCTACTCGCCCGCAATGTCGATCCCCCGAGGCTGACCCCTCGATCCTGGCAGGTCCCGGCACCGCCATCCTCACTAAGGGAAACAGGCATTGAAGCCTTGCGGCTTCCCTGCATGGTTCCTACTGCGCATGCGCGACTCGCGCGGCGCTTTGTGAATGGGCGGCTGCTCTCTGGGATACACACAGTTCCCAGAAGGCAGCGCTCCCCATTCCCCAGAAGACACCGTGAAGAAGACCTGCCGAGGACTAGGAAGAGGCAGATTAGGAACTTCCGCATAGCAACCGCCTGTTCTGGTAAGTAAAACATTTTTTTTTTCTATTTATTTTTTTCTATTTTTTTTCAGGATTATTGTGTATTTTTTTTCTTGGGTGGAGCTCCACTTTAAATATGAAATCTGGGGTCAAAAAGACCTCAGATCTCATATTTACACAAAAAATTTTATAAAAAAGAAAAAGAAAATTGTCATATGAAAAAAAATGTCCCTTTAACCACTTGACCACTGGGCACTTAAACCCCCTTAATAACCAGACCAATTTTCAGCTTTCGGTGCTCTCACATTTTGAATGACAATTACTCAGTCATACAACACTGTACCCATATGAAATTTTTGTCCTTTTTTTCACACAAATAGAGCTTTCTTTTGGTGGTATTTAATCACTGTTGGGTTTTTTATTTTTTGCGCTATAAGAGAAAAAAGACTGAAAATTTTGTAAAAAAATGATTTTTTTTTCGTTTCTGTTATAAAATTTTGCAAATTACTATTTTTTCTTCATAAATTTTGGCCAAAATTTATACTGCTACATATCTTTGGTAAAAATAAGTACAAATTGGTGGATATTATTTGGTCTTTGTGAAAGTTATAGAGTCCACAAGCTATGGTGCCAATATCTGAAAATTGATCACACCTGAAGTACTGACGGCCTATCTCAATTCTTGAGACCCTAACATGCCAGAAAAGTACAAATACCCCCCAAATGACCCCTTTTTGGAAAGAAGACATTCCAAGGTATTCAGAAAGAGGCATTGTGAGTTTTTTGAAGTTGTCATTTTTTCCCACAATTCTTTGCAAAATCAAGATTTTTTTTTTCTCTTTTTTTTTTTTCACAAAATTGTCATATTAGCAGGTTATTTCTTACACACAGCATATGCATTCCACAAATTACACCCCAAAACACATTCTGCTATTACTCCCGAGTATGGCGATACCACATGTGTGAGACTTTTACACAGCGTGGCCACATACAGAGGCCCAACATGCAGGGAGCACCTTCAGGCGTTCTGGAGCACCAAGGCCAATTCTGACATTTCTCTCCTACATGTAAAAATCATCATTTATTTGCTAGAAAATTACATAGAACCCCAAAACATTATATATGTTTTTTTAGCAAAGACCTTAGAGAATATAATGGTGGTTGTTGCAACTTTTTATCTCGCACGATATTTGCGCAGCAATTTTTTTAACGCGTTTTTTACGGGAAAAAAATGTTTTGTGCTTAAAAAAAACAAAAAAAACAGTAAAGTTAGCCCAATGTTTTTGCATAATGTGAAAGATGAAGTTACGCCGAGTAAATAGATACTTAACATGTCGCCCTTAAAAATTGCACACACTCGTGGAATGGCGCCAAACTTCGCTACTTAAAAAATCCCCATAGGCAACGCTTTAAATATTTTTACTGGTTACATGTTTTGAGTTACAGAGGAGGTCTAGGGCCAAAATGATTGCTCTCGCTCTAACGTTCGCAGAGATACCTCACATGTGTGGTTTGAAAACCGTTTTCATATGTGGGCGGGACTTACGTTTGCGTTCGCTTCTGTATGCGAGCTCACGGGGACAGGGGCGCTTTAAAAAAAAAAAAAAAATTTTATTCTTCATTTTACTTTATTTATTTTAGTTTGACATGTTTTTCCGCCCTAAACATTTTTTTGATCACTTTTATACCTATTACAAGGAACGTAAACATCCCTTGTAATAGGAATATGGCATGACAGGTCCTCTTTACAGTGAGATATGGGGGGGGGGGGTGTCAATAAGACCCCACATCTCACCTCTAGGCTGGGAAGCCTGAAAAAAAAAAAAAAAAAAACAACAATCCTGGCTTTGATCGTAGCGGTGAGTCGGTAGAAGCACCGGAGGGCGGCGGGGGGGGGACATCCCCTCTCGCCTCCCGTAAGAATGATCAAGTGGCGGAACAGCCGCTATGATTGTTCTTATGGTGTAGGGAATCGCCGGCTGAAAAAGCGAATATCTGAATGATGCCTGTAGCTGCTCCCATCATTCAGATATCCCCGCACAAAGTCAAGGACGTCATATGACGGCCGGAGGGCGGGAAGTGGTTATTGCAGAGTATTGCCGGGCATTGCGGAGTATTGCCGGGCATTGCGGAGTATTGCCGGGCATTGCGGAGTATTGCAGGGCATTGCGGAGTATTGCGGACTATGGCAGGGTATTGTGGTGTATGGCAGGGTATTGCGGTGTATGGCAGGGTATTGCACGGGTATTGCACAGGGTATTGTGGAGGGTATTGCACAGGGTATTGTGGAGGGTATTGCAGAGTATTGTGGAGGGTATTGCAGAGTATTGTGGCGGGTATTGCAGAGTATTGTGGCGGGTATTGCAGAGTATTGTGCAGGGTATTGCAGAGTATTGTGCAGGGTATTGCAGAGTATTGTGCAGGGTATTGCAGAGTATTTTGCAGAGTATTGCGCAGGGTATTGCAGAGTATTTTGCAGGGTATTGCAGAGTATTTTGCAGGGTATTGCAGAGTATTTTGCAGGGTATTGCAGAGTATTGTGCAGGGTATTGCAGAGTATTGCACCAGGGTATTGCAGAGTATTGCACCAGGGTATTGCAGAGTATTGCACCAGGGTATTGCAGAGTATTTCGCAGGGTATTGCAGAGTATTTCGCAGGGTATTGCAGAGTATTTCGCAGGGTATTGCAGAGTATTGCACCAGGGTATTGCAGAGTATTGCACCAGGGTATTGCAGAGTATTGCACCAGGGTATTGCAGAGTATTGGCAGGGTATTTTGCAGAGTATTGGCAGGGTGTATTGCAGAGTATTGGCAGGGTATAGCACAGGGATGGCTGAGCAGGGATGGATGGATGGATGGATCTGTGACTGCAATTGTCACAGATCCAGCCCACAGTGCTGCTGCTGCCATCCGCTCCCTCCCCCTCCCCTCTCACACTGTACCGATCGGTACAGAGAGGGGAGGGAGGAACCGGCGTCATCAAATGACGCCGGTCTGTTTACAAGTGATTGCTCCGTCATTTGACGGAGCGATCACGTGGTAAACGGCCGCTATCAGCGGCGATTTACCGCGATTCGTGATCCGCCGGGTCCAGAGGACCCGGCGGTCACGGAGTTCCCCGTGTGCGCGCCCCAGGGGGCGCGCGGGAGCGCGATTCTGGGAGGACGTTATATAACGTCCTCCCAGAGTTAAGCAACCACCTTGTCGACGTTATTTGTCGGCAGGTGGTTGTTAAGTGGTTAAGAGCTATGGGTGGAAGTGACGTTTTGACGTCGCTTCCGCCCTGCTAAGGTATGGAGATGGGTGGGGGCCATCTTCCCTTCACTTGTCTCCATACCCAACAACAGAGAGGACCCGATCGCCTCCGATAACGGGGGGGGGGGCCCTCTCCCGCCGCTGACAACGGTAATCTCATGCCGAATCTGCTGCAGAGACCACCATTATCGGAAACCGGACCGCCGGCTGAAGACGAGGATACCTGGGTTATGGCAGCTAGCTGTGTGTTGAGTTATTTTGAGGGGACAGCAAATTTACACTGTTATACAAGCTGTACACTCACTACTTTACATTGTAGCAAAGTATAATTTCTTCAGTGTTGTCACATGAAAAGATAGAATAAAATATTTACAAAAATGTGACGGGTGTACTCACTTTTGTGAGATACTCTATATTTCTACCCCCCTCCTCCCCATTACAAAAAACCCTCTCAACTCTCAAACCACACTCCTTCCACCTCCCCCCCCCCTTATAGAGTCCAGGGGTTCTGTTACCCACTGGTAAAACCACAAGTCTTACCTGCCACTGCAGCACAGGGATTGTAGTACTCAATGAAGCACAAGTGTGGCAACGTCACCACATTTGTAGTTGATTGATACTTCCTATTGCTCCGTAGCTGTAGGTCCATACCACCTCGGTACAGACCTGGGCTGGAAGAAGAGTGCAAAAGCCAAGGCTTTGTATCTGCAATCCAAATCTCCAGGAATTATAAAAGGCGTCCTTTATAGAAAAAGTTTGATTCATTTAACAGTGAGACTTTACCTCCTCCTCCTCCATGGGAACCAATACACAGTTTTTTCACTGACACTGGTGTTTTTAGTTAACATTTCCTGAGACGAGATTAAGGCTCCGTTCACACCATGCAGGTGCGACAGTGCACATCTGCGTTTCTGTGCGTCACGTGTAGGGCAGACTATTAATGTCAATGACAGAAAACAAAAACTCCTGCTCATGAGTGGATTACCAGACAGTCTGTATGTCGTGATGGTGCATGTCACTGGCCTTGCTGCCCTCAGGGATAGGGGTATCCTAACAATAAACGAGAAAAAGAAAGAAAGGGCAAACCAGTCTACTGCATTATCCTTTGGATGGATTTTATTAAAAATAGATAAAAAAGAAAACTACTCACAAGCATACGTTAATAGCTCAAAATGTAAAAAGTTTCCGTAAATAGCAGCAATGCGTCCAAACCAAACCACTCCAAATGGTCACAGAGGAAATGACGAGGGCCACTGCTGGCTGACGCTTTTCGAAGGTAACCCTTCTTCCTCAGAGCCCAGCAGTGTTTCTTCTCTCAGCTGTCCATATATATATATATATATATATATATATATATATATACATATGCATCATTAGTCAAGCAAATAGGCACCACCCATAGGAGCTTGGGGAGCCCTCCCACCTCCGTGGGCGGTCTGAGACCAATAGTGACGCCCACGGGAAGGTAGTAACAGAGTACTTGTCAAAAGAGGGATGGGACATCCAATGCAAATAAAACTGGCGAATTACTTTCCCTAACTAGAAAATAGCAAATAACAATGGTAATGGCTATGCATTATGCTATTAGTCATAATAATAGTAATGATGATGGTAATAGTTATGATAATATACACGCGACCTTGAATAAGCAGAGATAGCCAGAAGACACCTAGTAGCCAAAGCTGGTGTGCATATAATATCTGATCCACTGTTGAATAATTAAAATAGATGAATGAGGGGTGAGGTGCAGTGACGACCTACCATAGGGGGAGTTGCAGGCAGTAGCATAGTGGCATAAGGAGCCATCAAACGATCGCCAGGAGATTGATGGCTTTTGGGTACATGGCGCCGGATGCAGACTCTTCTCCCCATGTTGGTACACCAGCTATTGGCTACTAGTTGTCTTCTGGCTATCCCTGCTCCCTCGAGGTGGCGTGTATATTATCATCACTATTATCATCATCATTACTATTTTTATGACTAATAGCATAATGCATAGCCATTACCATTGTTATTTGCTATTTTCTAGTTAGGGAAAGTATTTTGCCAGTTTTATTTGCATTGGATGTCCCATCCCTCTTTTGACAAGTACTCTGTTACTACCTTGGGGAGCCCTCTCACCTCCACCTCTATTAGACCCCAAATCTCTCCTCTGGCCTCCCATGCAGCCGATCCGACCCAGATCGGTCTGATCGGCTGCTTTCCTGGCGGCCAGGTATACAAGGAGGCGCTACCATCCCATTGCGGAGACGGCAGCTGCAGGAGGGGGTGGGACCCCCTTCCTCCACCGTAGAAGTGATCGAGTGGCTAATTAGCCTCTCGGAAGACTTCTGCCTTAAAGGGAATAGCCGACTGAAAAGATACATGCCAAGATGATGCCTGTAGGTGCAGACATTAACCCGATATAACCACTGAAACCGGAGGACCTCCATGGATGTCTTCCCAGCGGGAAGTGGTTAGCAGCATTCAGCATTTTTTGTGGTCAGAGCGCTGGGCTGTAGAGGCCGGCTCAGGCTTTCATCGTCTTACATGTGGGTGGATCCCGACTCCATTTTCGCGATCTTGCCCGAGCGTGGACTGGCTCTGTGATGTCAGCAGACTTCAGCCCGCTTGTCTGCTGAAAACGGGTAACAGGGGTGCAGAACGAACTGCTCCAGGCAGATGGTGTCGTTGTTGGGATTTGAACCAACGACCCTTTTGCTGCTAGGTGAAAGTGCTAACCACTACATCAGTGTGCTGCCCCTACTGGGGCTGAACTGTGGCCAGTGGGAGTAGATAATGCCTCAGGCCTAGAGGTCAGTGGGAGTAAAAAAAAATCACAGCACACAGTGGTTAGGAGGAGGAGGAATAGTGCCCCATCATTAGTATTAGTGGGAGGAACAGTGCCCCCATCATTGGTGTCAATGGGGAGAATAGCGCCCTATCGCTAGTGTCAGCGGGAGAAATAGTGCACCAACCTTGGTGTTAGTGGAAGGAATAGTGCCCCATCCATGGTGTCATAGGAAGAATGTATGCTCCATCACTGGTGTCAGCGGGAGGAATAGTGTCCCAATGGCTGGGTAAAGGCAACCAAAAGGCTACATCCGGCCCGCGGGCCGCCGTTTAGAGACTACTGCTATAGAGGAAGAGTTTCTCTACCAACTTGTGAAATTTGAACAATGTAAGTTAACAAAAAAGTTATGCCCGATTTTGCATTCCTTTTCGGTACAGCCCTAGTGCCTTCTATATTCAGCACAAGTGGAGGATACCAAGTCAGAAACAGCTGTATACAAGCTAAAATAAATGACAGTCTTATCTGGTGCTATAAACCGGCAGCTCTGGATGAGCAGTTGGCCATTTCAACATGGTGGAATGATTCCGAGGGCTCTTCCCATTTCCTAAATTGTGGAATGAAACCCTCGTTGTGTTTTGAAAGATTGTGATGAAAGTGATGACATGTAAAGACCTTCTCTCTTATATGTCGTTTATATGCTTTATACACACACTAGACTCCAATTTGAGGTTCACATTCAATGTCTCCAGTGTTCCCTCTCGTGAAACGGGTGTCCATTGTACGGACCTGTCACTACCCTTCACTGACCTGTCCCCCTATTTGTCAAGTGATCACCACTAGATCAACTAGCTCTGCAGTTTTGCCCAGATGCCTGTCTCTTCTCCCTTTCCCCAAAAGCTTTAAACAAGGGATTTTGTCTTTGCTTTTGTTAAACCCAGCCCGTGCTGGACAATGGTCGATGTTTGTGAACAGCTTTTCTGAAATGCTGACGGGGCCGCTGTGCTAATCTACAGGGGTTATATGCCATTCTCTGTGTGCGTCCTGGCTTATGCTGTGCCCGGTGGTGAGTCTGCGGTGGGATATACAGGAGCTGAGGGACTATCCGACGTGGGGGAATTAAAAAAAGGACGATAGAAAAATGTGCGACTGTTTTAATCAGATATTTGGGGTTACCTGGTCTCCATCTTCCTCCTATGGTAAGTACACCCATGAACTAGAAGACTTTATGGAGTTTGATTATTCTATTCTGAAGTGTGGTTGTAGCCTCCTTGCTGTAGCTGCTGGGCAAAATAGGTGCCAGCTTTGGGTAGCTCCACTATGAGGAGACATATGACTATTGTTTTGTTATAGCTTTATTACCTATTTTTTTCTTTTATTTTGTCATTTGTTTTTTGGTCTATGCTTGGTATAGTGATACATGATGTGACATTCATTATAAGCTCCTTTGGTTTACCAATGTACAACACATTGGGGGAGATTTACTAAAACAGGAGCACCCAAAATCTGCTACAACTGTGCAGAGTGACCAATCAGCTTCTAACTTTAGCTTGTTCAATTAAGCTTTGACATTAAAACCCGGAAGCTGATTGGTTTCTATGCAGAGCTGCCCCAGATTTTGTACTCTCTAGTTTAATATATAAGCCTCGTTTCTATTTAACTAAAGTATTTTTTTAGTTTAGCAGAGAACCTCCTGACCAATTCTTTAACGCTGCATTTACACCTGAGCGTAGCGTCTTTGTGTGTTTTTGCCCAATTTTGGCGCGAACTGCGCGTTTTATACAGCAATTTTGAGCTTTGGTGTTTTTTTATTAGCCGATAGAGAAAACTATTATCTGCTGCATCATTGCTAGGTATTTCAGCCTTTTTAGCTTTTATTTCTTTTATTATTATTATTATTATTAATTAATTTTTGTTCTTTTGTTAAGGTAAGGGGTTAGAACTAAGGTTAGGTTAGGGCTAGGATTAGGATTAGGAGTTGGTGATAGGGTTAGGATTAGGGGTTAGGGTTATTTTTTTTTTTTTTTGTTAGGGTTAGAGTGTTATTAATACTACTACTACTACTACTACTACTACTACTAATAATAATAATAAATGAATACAGAAATACACAAATAAATAAAAATAATCATAAATAAGTTAGGGGTTCGGGTTAATTATTTATTTTTCCGTTAAGGTTAGAGTGTTATTAATACAACTACTACTAATAATAATAATAAATTAATACATAAATAAATAAAAATAATCATAAATAAATTATAGTTAAATTCAATAAATGAATACTAAGTAATAATAAATAAATATTTAACCCCTAACCTTAACCCCTAACCCTTTAAAAAATTAAATAAAAAAATAAACACCCTAACGCAAAATAAATAAATAATAATTATTATTATTTATAGTCATTTTTTTTGTTTGGGTTTATGTATTATATTATTATTATTATTATTATTATTATTATCATTTTTTATTATTATTCATATTCATATTATTATTATTATTATTATTAATAATAATAATAATAATAATAATAATACATTTTATATTTTTTTAAGGTTAGGGGTTAATTATTTATTTATTTATGTTTTATTACATATTATTACTTTATTTTTTATTTATTTATGATGATTTTTAGTTGTTTGTGTATTTATATTACACTTATTTATTTCATATATTATTACTATTTAATTTAAAAAAAAATTATTTTGAGCAGAAAATCGCGCTAAAACGCACGAATTCCACAAAAACGCGCGAACATCGAATTTCCATTTATTTCTATGGGAATAAAATTGCGCCAGAACTTTTTTGAGCTTCAGGCATTTGCCTTCAGGTGACTTGGAGTGGAGATGTGAACCATCTCCATAGAGAATAATTGACTTTTATTCTCCTCCAGTGTTGTGGAGCTTCAAGCTACAGACGCTGAGGTGTGAATGGGGCCTAATGCCGCGTACACACGATCGGATTTTCGTCGGAAAAACCTTGGATGGTTTTTCCGACAGAATTCTGCTCAAGCTTGGCTTGCATGCATACGGTCACACAAAAGTTCTCCGAACTTTCGACCGTTAGAACACGGTGACGTACAACACAACGACGAGCCCAGAAAATGAAGTTCAATGCTTCCGAGCATGCGTCTAATTGTTTCCGAGCATGCGTAGGAATTTTGCGTGTCGGAATTGCTACAGACATTTGGAATTTCCGATAGGAACTTTTTCCGTCGGAAAAATAGAGAACCTGCTCTCAATCTTTTGTTGGCAGGAATTCCGACAGCAAAAGTCCGATGGAGCCTACACACGGTCGGAATTTCTGACCAAAAGTTCCCATCGGACTTTTCTTGTCGGAATTTCCCACTGTGTGTACGCGGCATAAGGGTTGATTATCGTCTTCAGGCTTTTTCCTGCAGTTTCTGATGCCGGAAAATGGATGGACAAGAAGAAATACATTGTACTCAATATCACCTATCCATCAGGTCCGCCCCCTCGTATGTCAGACCCCGCCTACGTCATTGGCTGAGCGGACCTGATGGGGAACTTCCTCTGCAGTGTAATAAATGAATAGACCCGCCCCTTCTCACGTTCCGCATCTGGTCCGCTTAGCCTTACACCTACGTCATTGGCTGAGCGGACCTGATGGGGAACTTTAGAAGGGGCGGGTCTATTCATTTATTACACTGTGGAGGAAGTTCCCCATCAGGTCCGCTCAGGCTCAGCCAATGACGTTTCGTGTGGACAGCGCTGGACATCGGATCACCGCGGGACACTGGATTTCATCGCTGTTTTTTTATTTTTTATTTTTAATAATGGACTTTCCTAACGGTGTTTTTACAATTTGTTACACTTTCTTTGTGAAATGGTAGGGGTACAATGTACCCCATTACCAATTCACATAGGGTGGGCCGGGATCTGGGGGTTCCCATTTGTTAAAGGGGTCTTCCAGATTCCGATAAGCCCCCTGCCCGCAGATCCCCACAACCACCGGGCAAGGGTTGTGGGGATGAGGCCCTTGTCCCCATCAACATGGGGACATGGTGCTTTGAGGGGTCACAGACCCCCAAAGCATCCTCCTAATGTTGAGGGCATGTGGCCTGGTACGGTTCAGGAGGGGAGGGGGGCCGCTCTCTCGTCCCCCCCTCTTTTCCTGCGGCCTGCCAGGTTGCTTGCTCGGATAAAGGGTCTGGTATGGATTTTTGGGGGAACCCCACGCCATTTTTTTTTATTTGGGGTGGAGTTCCCCTTAAAATCCATACCAGACCCGAAGGGCCTGGTATGGATATTTGGGGGGAACCCGACGCATTTGTTTTTTTTTAATTTGCGGCGGGGTTCCCCTTAATATCCATACCAGACCTGAAGGGCCTGGTAATTGAATTTGGGGGGACCCCGACGCCATTTTTTTTTTATCAATGACTTTTCTATGTATTGCCGGGAGCCGACAATTCATTAATAGCCGCGAGTCAGTTTTAAATGACTTTTTTCCCTTCAGAAATGACATTTTTTGCAGGGACAGTTCTAAGCACGGGAAACATGCGCCACT
The DNA here is from genome assembly GCA_029206835.1 of Rana muscosa. NCBI lineage: Eukaryota > Metazoa > Chordata > Amphibia > Anura > Ranidae > Rana > Rana muscosa. The sequence goes on from CM055125.1 coordinate 28,896,356, forward strand.
TCACATGCATATCATACACACCCCCCAGGTACGAAATTTAAAGGAATATTTCAATTTTATTGTTTCACTTTAAGCATTATTAAAATCACTGCTCCCGAAAAAACTGACATTTTTAAAACTTTTTTTTTGCATTGATACATGTCCCCTGGGGCAGGACCCAGGTCCCCAAACCCTTTTTAGGACAATAACTTGCATATAAGCCTTTATAATTGGCACTTTAGATTTCGAACATTTGAGTCCATTGTATTTAATAGGGTTCTAAATTTCACGCAAACTTTCTGTCTGTTCGCAGGTTCTGGTGCGATTCGAACAGGGGGGTGTTCGGCTCCCTAGTCCTCAACACACAGACCAGCAAACAGTGATAAACACATGCATATATATGAACACAATATAAATTGAACAGTGTCTTATAGATTGGCTCCCCCTGTGTTTGTAGTTCAATGCATTAACAAAGGAATGTAAAGAAGTTGTGCACAGCAAAGAAGAAATTACAAGTGTTCCTTCAGTTCTGGTTATCTTGAGCTAGCCTGTTGTTTATACTGCAGTAAGATTTGTGTAGCGCCCCTTTACTTTTAGGGGTGCTATGTGCCTAAATTTAGGAGTTGGTCTGAGCTAGTAGCCAGGCTCAGACCGCTTCAATTGGTAGGTTTGTTTCTGCTTCTGTTAAGTGGTGTTGCTGGTGTACAGTTCCCTGTGACCTGTAGGTGGCACTGCCATAACAGGTCAGGGTTGAACCACAGGTAACATTACTATGCCCTTGGGTGTCCTTTCTCGGCAGCGGTACGGTGGGCGTGGTCGGCCTGCTGTGCATGCTGGGAGAGGATATAAGAGGGGGACAGACGACATTTTTTGGAGAGGAGGAGAGTGGAGGGGTACTGAGGAGCAGTACCGAGGAGCAGTCCGTCTATGCCTCATGGCCCTCCAGGCCATGGGGGCGTGCATGGGTGAACCAGTCTCAGGCACCTTTAGCCTGGGGCTGCATCTCTTCATGTAGGTTCAGCACCTTTAGCTGACCTACCCCCAAAAGAGGAGTTCCAGGGCACTCAAGGGTGGCCCGTTCTGGAGAGGAAGCCAGGGTTACCGGTGAAGGGAGTCACCACCTCGGATGAGGCCTGGTCACCTACAGAGGGATTCCACAATTCCGCCACAGGCCTTGTAACGTGCTTTCACTGGCACCTGTCCTTATGTTACAAGCGCTGGGAAGTTCGGAGCTAGGAAAATTGGGCCCGATCGTATCCCTAGGAAGTTCAAGTAAAGTTCGTACATCACTCCGGGTGCTAGGACCGTGAGAGGGGACTATCCGGGTGAGCAAAGCCCACTTGGGATTAAGTGGTGATACTAAGTGCTGATTGAGTGCCGCGTGCCTGAACCTGCCTCCCTGTTATTCTATTCTTCAATCTTCAACTTTCCAAGCATAGAGAAAATAAACCTTCCTTTATTGAGGTTTAAGCTTGTCTGGACATTGGTCTTATTGCTACACCACAACAAACTTTTCCCTACACTCTAGGGACAAGAACCAGCTGAAAGGAGGTAACTCGCTGCAGGACCCAACAATTTCAGAACACCGCTCACCCTCTTATTCAAGAAGAAACCTGGGCATTGTAGTATGGTGTGCCCCGCCTTGTGGAGGTAAGGTAGGGGTGTGTGTGCTACATGTGGGGGCTCGAGTCCGGGATTTTTGCAGCTATCCCCCAGAAACTGGACTGTTATTCGGCCATTGTGGAAGTTGAACTGCGTCACATTTTATTGGAGAAAATGGAGGTACAGGACTGTGTTTGAGTTTTCTAAGCTACGTGCAGAAGAGAAAAAGGGGTAGGAGCCCCCGCAAAGTGGGCGCTGCACGTGGTGTCTTTGGTGCTAAAGGGACAGTACGAGCCAAATCAGTGAAGAAGAAGCAACATGCCCGCTACTACTCCATGGATTCCTCTTCCACCGGGATCTCGGATGTTCCCGACTACTTCGTACATGGATATTTCTTCCATCACTGCTCCCTTGATGGATGCAGGGATCCGGCTCGGGCCCCGGGGCCGCTTCGCACTCTGTGCCTGCGGGGATGCGGAGGCCCTGGGCGTGCTCTGTCCAAAATGCCAAGGACTAGCCTTGCAGATACGGCCATTCGGGAGATGTGTGACCTGTGGAGAGTTCCTGTTTGAAGTGGAACAACCCACCGAACTACCCCGAGTTCTCCAGTTCAACTTTGTTACGGGGATGGTTACTTCTGAGGAAGGGAAATACGCCCCCGTGGCCGGGCCCATGCGCACCGCTGCGGCTGCAGCGGATGTGGAAGATGATGTTCCTTCCACCGCAGAGCCAGCGACGGATGTCACAGCGGATGCTGCCTCCGTCCTTACTGAAACGTCTATCCCGCCTGCAAAACGAAAGGTGGGCTACATGGAAGCCTCCCGCGGCCGCGGTCGAGGTCCACCCCAGCGCTTGCCTGAACCGGAGCTTCAACCTGGAGGGATTTCCAGGAGATCCACGTCAGGGGACGGTAAGGAGGCTGGGGGAACTGTGTCAACAAGTTTGCCGGGGAAGGGAGAGAAGCCTATACCCCATACTAGGGATGGGTAGACAGCCAGCCCGCGGGAACTTTTGTCCTTAGAAAGCAGTGTGTCAGCACCCACTAAAAACTATTTGCCCGCCGAAGAATATGACACTTCAGATTTAGATTCTTCGTCCGATGGGGGTGACGATGTGGAGGTAGACGAGATCTTCATACAGAAGGGTTGGGACAGAATTCCGGCAGCCTCACTTCGAAGTTCTAGAGGGGGATCGCCCATGGACTCTGGGGAAACAACACCCCAGGTGGAGGCCCCTATACACGAGGAAGGAATTGTTCCGGCACCTGCATTGCCCGCACCTGCATTGTCCGTGCCTGCATCGACCTTGTCTGCCACTACCGGGGGACGTATGCCATTGTGGGCGCCTTTACCAAAGTTTGAGGCAGTGAAAGTGCCTAGATCCCCGGATGCTATTGTTTTGCCTGGGAGAGGAGACCGTGCATCCCTTCCTCACATTTCAAGGTTGCAGCGGCTCCTTAATAAGAAAGTGGCCACCGAATATGGCTGGGAATGCCCCTATGTTCCCAGGGAACTGTTGTTTGAGATTGAGGCCTACCGGGAGAGATGGTATGCTGACTTTGTTTGGGATCATTTGAAAGTACTGGCAGCCCGCAGATACTTTGTGTGTTCGGCTGTTATGGCCGACCGTTTCAAAGGGTGTCGGCAAGAATAGAACTACGGTCGACACATACATGCTGACCGAGTGGTCATTTGTAACAAGGAGCGAGAGGACGCTGTGTATTCCATCTAGACTTTTAATGCAAAGTGGAAACTTCTTGTTCTGCCGGATCCTAACTTTTACCTGTGAACTGGGGTTTGTCTTTGATGTTCCAGATCCCCAGTACTACCTTTAATGTGGGAACTTCTTTCTTTTATTACCTACTCTAGGAGTCAAATCGCTCCGGAACTCAATAACTTTGCCCTCCACTACTTGGGGCTAATCTACTCTGCTGAGGATAAGGAGAGCTGTTGCTGTTTTTCTCTCCCTCCGCAGCACCACAAAGAACTGAACTTTGGGGTAGATAAGTTAGGGCCAAAGCTGGAGACCCACCAGGTTCAAGATGAGAAGTGCCTGATTCTTGGCATGCATTTCTATGAGAACAGTTGTTGGTTGTAGTGATTTTACACTGCCACCAGATTTGCAGAACTCTTAATAGTGCTTATTGAAAAAATCTTATGACATATACTAGGCTTAGTATGTGCAACCTTTAGTGAAGGGAGTTGTCTCTCTTCGGGGAGACAGCTCACTTCTTGTAAATTGTACATAGGTTTGGGAATAAATTCTCACCTGCTCAGGCTTGAGAGGGTTCGGATTTATTTCAGACACTGGGGACAGTGTCTATTTCAGAAGGGGGTGTATGTAGCGCCCCTTTACTTTTAGGGGTGCTATGTGCCTAAATTTAGGAGTTGGTCTGAGCTAGTAGCCAGGCTCAGACCGCTTCAATTGGTAGGTTTGCTTCTGCTTCTGTTAAGTGGTGTTGCTGGTGTACAGTTCCCTGTGACCTGTAGGTGGCACTGCCATAACAGGTCAGGGTTGAACCACAGGTAACATTACTATGCCCTTGGGTGTCTTTTCTCGGCAGCGGTACGGTGGGCGTGGTCGGCCTGCTGTGCATGCTGGGAGAGGATATAAGAGGGGGACAGACGCCATTTTTTGGGAGAGAAGGAGAGGAGGAGAGTGGAGGGGTACTGAGGAGCAGTACCGAGGAGCAGTCCATCTGCGCCTCATGGCCCTCCAGGCCACGGGGGCGCGCATGGGTGAACCAGTCTCAGGCACCTTTAGCCTGGGGCTGCATCTCTTCATGTAAGTTCAGCACCTTTAGCTGACCTACCCCCAAAAGAGGAGCTCAAGGGTGGCCCGTTCTGGAGAGGAAGCCAGGGTTACCGGTGAAGGGAGTCACCACCTCGGATGAGGCCTGGTCACCTACAGAGGGATTCCACAATTCCGCCACAGGCCTTGTAACGTGCTTTCACGGGCACCTGTCCTTATGTTACAAGCGCTGGGAAGTTCGGAGCTAGGAAAATTGGGCCCGAACGTATCCCTAGGAAGTTCAAGTAAAGTTTGTGCCTCACTCCGACTGCTAGGACCGTGAGAGGGGACTATCCGGGTGAGCAAAGCCCACTTAGGATTAAGTGGTGATACTAAGTGCTGATTGAGTGCCGCGTGCCTGAACCTGCCTCCCTGTTATTCTATTCTTCAATCTTCAACTTTCCAAGCATAGAGAAAATAAACCTTCCTTTATTGAGGTTTAAGCTTGTCTGGACATTGGTCTTATTGCTACACCACAACAGACTTTTCCCTACACTCTAGGGACAAGAACCAGCTGAAAGGAGGTAACTCGCTGCGGGACCCAACAATTTCAGAACACCGCTCACCCTCATATTCAAGAAGGAACTTGGGCATTGTAGTATGGTGTGCCCCGCCTTGTGGCGGTAAGGTAGGGGTGTGTGTGCTACATTTGTAATCCAAGGTAGGAAAGGAGAATAAAGATGAGCTAATCTGCACTTTATCTGAAGAGATGTTATCACATGTATACTCCTCTTTAAGACCCCTTTCACAATGAGGACGGTTTGCAGGCACTATTGTGCTAAAAATAGCCCCTGCAAACCGACCCTAAACAGCGGCTGCTGTTTCTCCAGTGTGAAAGCCCGAAGGCTTTCACACTGGAGCGGTGCGCTGGCAGGACTGCTCCAAAAGTCCTGCTAGCCGCATCTTTGGAGCGGTGAAGGAGCGGTGTGTTTACCGCTCCTGCCCATTGAAAGCAATGGGACACCGCGGCTATACCGCCGGCAATGTGCCTCTGCAGAGGCGCATTGCGGGCGGTATTCAAACTTTTTCGGCCGCTAGCAGGGGTTAAAACCGCACCGCTAGCGGCTGAATACCGCCACAATTCCGGTGGTAAAGAGCCGCTAAAAATAGCGGCGCTTTACCGCCACGGCACCTCCCGCCCCAGTGTGAAAGGGGCCTAACTGTTTCAGAAAGATGTTCACAATACTGACTTAAAAACGAAATGGGGAGAATAGGCCCCAAACGCCTGCTGTGAGAGGTCTGGGATGAAGTAGATTGTGGAAGCTGTTGAGGTGAATTCCATGAATTACGTGTGCACACTTGTTTATTTTTTGTACGCCTGAGGAAAGGACGTAATGAGCGGTGCAAGCATTGTCTTTTGCTCTGCAAGTATTTGTCAACAGAGCCACAAGGGCATAATAGGATACTGAAATAATGATAAAATATTATAACCTCTGGCCATGTAAATGGACTTAGAAGGCTCGGAATGATACAATGAGCTATGATGAGTGTATTATGTTTAATTATGGATACACTTTATGTTGCTTATACACATAAGAAATTTAAGTGCCTACAATATTTATTTACAAGAAATATATAAAAAAAAGCTGTCTGAAATTGTAGGAGTCCAAGTATCTGCTGTCCAATAAGAATTTAATTACAAAAAGGTGCACTTGAACTACATGCAGGGCAATTTCAATGTATATTTTTGAAGGTGATACCCATACGTTAGAGAGGAGGTGATTTTAAGAGGAAAAGGGGCATTTTATTACCCAAGAAATTAAGAGTTTCCATCCTCTGCGGGTGCATGTGGGGGTACCCCAGGTCAGCTGGGTTTACAAAGGACTGGTCTGTCATTTTTATGTTGGGTGGGGTATACTGTGCTTTATTTTTGTTAAATGTGGATCTTGTTTTTGTGTATATTATTTTTTGTGTGTACTTTTTGTGTAATAAATTGTTCGCTGAGTGCAATGTAGGTTTGTTCTCTTGTCTATCGTATAGTTCACAATAATTGAATTTTTAAGCTTTGCACCGCAACTGTGTGGCTATTTGTTTTTCCTGTAACACGCGGATGTAGAACAGTGAAATCAGATAAATAGGAGAGGTGAGATGGTGGTCATATCATTATTATGAAAGTTTAGAGGGGCCTGGCCACAAAAAGGTGTCTCCTAACGTTCCTGAAAAGGTGGACCTTACCCTTCCCCAGGATTGAAGGACTCCTTGTTATGATGATCAAAGCTTTACTTAAAACCTGTGAAAACAATGAAAGGAAATTGTTCCAATTTTTACATTGGATGCATAGGATAAAATGTAAATTAGCATAGGTAATGAGATATATCCCAGACTGGGTGGACACAATACATTATATATGAAATAACCAATAGGAGATACTTATTCAGTCCAGAAGCCTAACAGTTAAGAACTTTAGCACAGGTTGCACCTTTTTGTGGTCTTTACCAATGTCTAAAGAAAGTTATACATCCAGAAGCGTCATAAGGAATTGGAAGGTCTCACAGTCATAATGTTATTCACGAGTTAAAAAAAAAGAAGAAGTATCAATGTGTGCTGGAGAAGGTAGAGCAGCATGCAACAATATATGTGTATATCTACAGTCAGGCATATACTGTACAGTATATCTTGCAAAATGGCAGATAAATGTCTCTCAGAAAATTAGAGCAAAAGGTTTGCAAAGCTAAAAATCAAAGCTGGGATTGAGCCTGTTAAGTGTGGAGCAGTAAGTATGGTCTTAAAACCCTAGGTTCCATCTCAAATCTGGAGACCTTTCTATCTGTCTGAGGTTTATAGACTTGTAGGGTTTTGGCCGATAATGGGTTCTATAAAGTACGCAATATTCCTCTGCATTAAAGGTGCTAGCTTTATTACATTATCCTAGAACAATTTATATACAGAATTGTGTTAGAGTCTTAACTTCATCGGCAAGGGCGTCCGCTGAACTTTTTTCAGGGGGGGGGGGGCATCATTCTTGAGGATAATTCCGCTTCACTCAATGCCCATATAAATATAGCCTAGAGAATGTACATCTTTCTATATTGCAATGTATTGCAATACATCTGTTGTGGCCATATTTTGATCTTGATGAAAACAGCCTATACTGTATGTATAGGTTGTTTTCATCAAGATCAAAATATGGCCGCCCACAACACAGATGTATTGCAATACATTGCAAATTTGCAATACAAAAAGATGTACGTAGTGGTGTCGTGGCACAGGCACTGCTGTTACCTGTAGTTCTTCAGTGATAGAGCAGGCACTGGCAGCGTATTCAGTCTCTTGCCTTGGCCACTGCACGCCACGTACCTGTGAGAGGAGCCGGCGCCGCGCTGGCTGGATCGGCATAGGCACACTTACACAGGCAGGCTGAGGCAGCAGCCAATCATGGAACAGCTGGGTCAGGGTCACGGTGATGTTAAGCAGAGGCCCGAGCGGCAGAGCCAATCCGATGCTCGGGCCGGGGATGAGGAAGGAGGGACGGATAGTTGGAAAAGACTGAGAGCAGCCCCAGCCCCCAGGCTAGCAGCAGTCTGCAGACTTAGATAAAAAAAGTCCACGGCTGCCGTGGAGGCCATTGCAACACAGGGGGCAAGTGTGTCTTCACTCTGACGTCCAGGGGGGGGGGGCAATTGACCCCCCTTGCCCTATGGAGCGGACGCCCATGTTCATCGGATTGTCCACATCATTCACAGTACCTGTATGTTTCCTATCTGTAGCCACTTCAAAGTGTTCAAACCACATGCTTACTGTATACTATACATCATGTGCCTTAAGCTAGCTATACAGTGTGGATGGAGAAATCTCCTCTGCTGGTCTATTGTATTCTGACAGCCAGCGCCCATGCCCGTCAGAGTACCCATACAGTGACTGCATTTATTTGGATGCAGTCACTGTCTGGCAAGTAATTTTCCAAATTGCTCCTTTGACAAAAGTTGATTAAAAAATCGACTTTTTTCCAGCCGGGTGGTGCTGACGGGGCCACCCATAGCTCAAATTGCTGAACTGGCTGAAATTCAAGTCATCTATGGTAGCATTTAAATAAATAAGCCCTGTGGGCGATGTGAAACGTGACGGGGCGTGGCTTTTGATGAAGCTGGCAGAGGCTGCTTTCACCTGTTTACTAATGGCTTCGCTAGGTGTGCAGTGTTTGGGACCTTTTTCTATGCATATCTACAGTATGTGAGGAGTTAGACAGACTCCTGCCCAGCCAGCACCTTTTGCAGGAAACACCGGATAGACTTACAGGAGCTTGAGACCTTATGTTTTATGAGTCTTTACTGTGCATTACTTTCATCATCAGGACACAAATATTCACAAAAGGAATTATCTCACGTGATATGAGCCCAGAATACAAACATTATTACACGATAAAGAATAGCACACACACACAATAAATTGTTTAAAGGGGAGTTCCAGGCTTTTTTATGTTTATTAAAAGTCAGCAGCTACAAAAAGTGTAGTTGCTGGCTTTTAACCACTTCGCGCCCGGGCAATAAGCAAAAGACGTCCGCAAAGCGGTCGTCAATTGCTGATAGGACGTCTATGGACGTCCTCTTATTTACTTCCGCGATGCGCGCCACCGCGGGCGCGCATCGGGGAAAAGCTGTGCCCGCCGTGTCAGGCGAGTGCCGATGCGCGTGCCTGGCGGCCGCGATGTCCGCCAGGTACGAGCGATCGGCTGTCACAGAGCCAGGGACGTGGATCTCTGTGTGTAAACACAGAGATCCACGTCCTGTCGGGGAGAGGAGACGGATGGTGTGTCCCTTGTACATAGGGACAACCATCAGTCACCTCCCCCAGTCAGTCCCCTCCCCCCCCACAGTAAGAACATCTAGCAGGGAACATATTAACCCCTTGATCGCCCCCTAGTGGTTAACCCCTTCCCTGCCAGTCACATTTATACAGTAATCAGTGCATATTTTTAGCACTGTTCGCTGTATAAATGTGAATGGTCCCAAAAATGTGTCAAAAGTGTCCGATGTGTCTGCCGTAATGTCACAGTCACAAAAAAAAAATCGCAGATCGGCGCTATTACTAGTAAAAAAATAAATGAAAAAATAATAAAAAAAAAATCATAATTCTATTCCCTATTTTGTAGGCGCTATAACTTTTGCACAAACCAATCCCTATACGCTTATTGCGATTATTTTTTTACCTAAAATATGTAGAATACGGATCGGCCTAAACTGAGGAAAAAAATAGTTAAAAAAAAAAAAAATGGGATATTAATTATAGCAAAAAATAAAAAATATTGTGTTTTTTTCAAAATTGTCGCTCTATTTTTGTTTATAGCGCAAAAAATTAAAACCGCAGAAATGATCAAAGACCACCAAAAGAAAGCTCTATTTGTGGGAAAAAAAGGACGTCAATTTTGTTTGGGAGCCACGTCGCACGACCGCGCAATTGTCATTCAAAGCGTGACGGCGTTGAAACCTGAAATTTCGCCTGGGCAGGAAGGGGGTTATGTGCCCAGTTGTCAAGTGGTTAATAAACAGACACTTACCTGTTCCAATCACAGCTGATCACTATGTAAACAGAAGCTGGTTATCGGCTTTCCTTTCCCCACGCTGACAGCGTGTAAAGGGAGAAGAGAGCTGTTTATGGGCTTCTGTAAAAGAGACACTGATTATCAATGTCCTGATTATCAGTGCTGCCAATCAGTGCCTCCTCATCAGTGCTGCCTCATCAGTGCCGCCTCATCAGTGCCCATCAGTGCAGCCTCATCAGCACACATCAGTGAAGGAGAAAAATGACCTGTTTGCAAAATTTTATAACAAACTATGAAAACGTTTTTTTAGCAAAAAATAAAAAACCCAGTGGTGATTAAATACCACCAAAAGAAAGCTCTATTTGTGAGAAAAAAAAAAAGGAAAGAATTTAGTTTAGGTACAGTGTTGCATGACCGCGCAATTGTCATTCAGAATGCAACAGGGCTGAAAGCTGAAAATTGGCCTGAGCAGGAAAGGGGTAAAAGTGCCCAGTAGGCAAGTGGGTAATGGCTTTAAACGGCCATGGTGTTTATTATGGAGTAACCCAGCCAGGGCCGCCATCAGGAATTTTGGGGCCCCTTACACAGCTTCAGGCATGACCCCCCCCAGAGGAGAACCGGGGGGGGGGGGGTGCTGCCACCGCGAATTGAGAAGCGGGGGGGCTGCCGCAAATTGAGAAGGCGGGGGTGCCACGAATTGAGAAGCAGGGGGGTGCCTGCCACCACGAATTGTTGAGGTCGTGGGGCTTTGGGTGCTGATGTGACGAACACAAAAGAACAAAAAAAAGGGGGGTTGCCACCTGGGGCCCTGGGGACCTCTGGGCCCCTTACAAAAAAAAATAACAAAAATTATAAAAATAAAAAATTTTTTTTTTTATAAAAATAAAAAAAATGGGAGGTTGCCATCCGGGGCCCTGGGGACCTCCGGGCCTCTGGGGACCTCTGGGCCCCTTCCAAAAAAAAAAAAAATTATAAAAAAAAAAAAAAAAATTATTATTATAAAAAAAAAAAAAAAGGGAGGTTGCCATCCGGGGCCCTGGGGACCTCTGGGCCCCTTACAAAAAAATAAAAAATTATAAAAAAAATACAATAAAAATACAATTATTATTATTAAAAAAAGGGAGGTTGCCACCCGGGGCCCTGGGGACCTCCGGGCCTCTGGGGACCTCTGGGCCCCTTACAAAAAATAAAAATTATAAAAAATAAAAAAAAGGGGGGTTGACATTCTGGGCCCTGGGGAACTCCGGGCCCCTGGGGACCTCTGGGCCCCTTACAAAAAAAAAAGAAGAAAAAAAAAAAAAGGGGGCCATCAGGGCCTCTGGGGACCTCCGGGCCCCTTACAGGTGTACTGCCTATACCCCCTGATGGCGGCCCTGAACCCAGGACATAAAAGAATACATCATGGGATCACATGCATCATGCACACCCCCGCAAACATGCATAGAGCACAAAAAACACCAGAGCAAGTTATAACTTAAACAACTAATTTTATTCATCTCCATGTAACATTTTTTTTTTTTTGGATAATTATTGGCCACGGCCTGATTCACTGGTTTTCAAAACATAAATCCATAATCCACCAATTTTAACTTTTAAAACATACTTTCCAACCAAGTGTTTATCAATACCCGTACTCAACCCAGCCACTGAGACTCGAGCTGATTATTACTTGAACTTGACTTTCCTTAATTCTCCCCTCTGGCAATTCACCAGAGGGAGCCTACCACATGAATTGGCCGCGACGGAAAAAGATGGGGGGGGGGGGGGGGGTAGGGTGGGGAGCTCCTCCTGCTGGAATCTTCTGGTATCGCACCACTAACCTGCCTGGAACTGCTCCTTAAATGGACCAGAAACCAGCTTCTAGAATTTTCCTGATCTAACACCTGATTTCACTAACCAATCCCTTACTGATTCTCAGATTTCCAGAACTCTCTAACACACCTGAGCTTAATCAAATCTACTGACTGGGGTTTTTTTTTTTTTTTTTTTTTTTTAAACTATTGACTCTCTAGCCCTGTAGCTAAACCTTCTTAGAAACTTATGTATTAACCTTGCAGTTACAGTGACCCCATGAGGAAAGGGGAGCCTATATGGCTACTCCCTTTCCTTCCCCATGGGATCACATGCATCATGCACACCCCCGCAAACATCCATAGAGCACAAAAAACACCAGAGCAAGTTATAACTTAAACAACTAATTTTATGTAACATTTTTTTTTTTTTTGGATAATTATTGGCCACGGCCTGATTCACTGGTTTTCAAAACATAAATCCATAATCCACCAATTTTAACTTTTAAAACATACTTTCCAACCAAGTGTTTATCAATACCCGTACTCAACCCAGCCACTGAGACTCGAGCTGATTATTACTTGAACTTGACTTTCCTTAATTCTCCCAACCGACGGGAGGGGGGCTTGCAGCACCCCTCCCGTCCCCAACCCCCCAAACCGCGGCCAACTCTATGCATGTTTGCAAATTTGTGTTTAAGATATCTAGACCTATGGGCGATAGATGCACCCCGTCATCCCTATATAGACCCTGTAAACCGCCCTCCAGCTCATGGTGCCGAAATGAAAAACCCATACCATCGCTCAGAAACTTCGCCATGGCTCTATTTATCCGCTTGCGGACCTTCTCTAGTGGCTTGAAAACTGCGGATTCCAACCACCTCAGACGTGGAATTATCTCTGAGAACCCAAACACCGTATTTGGAGAGGCTAAACGTAAAAACTTAAATGTATCCTTCATATCGGTAATTAGATCAAATGTCTTTAACTTCCCAACGTCATTACCACCAACATGCATAATTATTATATCTGGAGCCTCATGTAAAGCGTATAGCCTACTTAATTCAAACAACAAATCCTCCCACATCATTCCCCTACGACCATACCAATGAATCCGGAAGGCTGCAGGGTCCAGGCCCAAATTCTCCGAATATATTCTATCAGCAGCTCTCTTCTGTGCCCAAAAAATAAAAGAATGCCCTATAATCCAGACTGTATGTAGGGGACCTGAAACAAAATAATTAATTAATATGGACGAATGTATAATTTGTAACAATCTGACCTCCATCTACCAATCTTCTTAATTGTACTCTCCTCTAGACCAATCCTGGCAGCCTCTGTGGCTGCTCCTATTCGAAACGAGTGAGACGTTATTTTAGTGTTGCTCAACTGAAGTTTTGCTAAACATTTCTTCAATACTGATGAAAACTGGTAAACTGTTACTGGTAAACCATCCTTGTGAATGAACAAAAACCCTGAACTGGGCGGGCGAACTGCCATGTAAGCCTGAAGGGTCCTTACTGGGCAGATATTCTCAACACTATACCTCTTTAAAGCCACCCAATTACCAACACCAACCGCATCCGTCTTACTTGTAGCTATAAATAACTTTATATTATCTGAACCCATAAACAAATTAGATAATAACATGCCTATGTTACTTCTCTTTGATGCAGGAAGGATCTCAGAAATCCGAAACGCACCGAAGAATGCGAGCGTAAACACTGATTTAAAAAGGACAGCTTCATAAGCAGAAAAGCATACTTCTGAAGTTATCCCACAAATCCGTGCTAATATAGCCGGGGTAATTGGGGACCTCATATCCTTTCTAAAATTATTCTTCCTGTATCCCTTTAGCACCTGCCGCACCGAGAAAAAACTGTGACAAGCCGGCAGATTATAAAGGCGCAGAAAAAATGACACCCCTGATAATGTCTTACTAATGTGAGACCAAGAATACTGTTTCAACATTAAAGATTGTAGAAACAGAAGTACTAGGTCCTCCGAATGATTAGATAAAGACAGACTCATCGATGCTAAAAAGATTGACCACAATAACCATGAAGAACTGTAGCTCTTCCAGGTAGAAGCCGCCACAGAGTCCTGGATGTTTTGGAAAATTATGCTATCTCCCATAAACGGGAAGGGAAGATTACCCCCACTGGATCCGCTTCTGGCAGCAGCTTGAAAAACCGGTCCATCTGCAGGCGAGAAAGAGCGTCAGCAACGACGTTATTCTTTCCTGTGACGTATTTCGCTTTTAACCAGATGTTCCATTTTAAACACAGAAAAACCAAATATCTTAAATAAGAAACCACGGGAGGAGATTTAGATGACAAACTGTTAACTGCAAAGGCTACTCCCTTGTTGTCAGTGCTCACCAGCAACCTTCTATTGGCGAATAAACTGCCCCATATTTCCAATGCCACTACCACTGGGAATAGCTCTAATAATACTATGTTTCTGCAGAACCCCATTGATGACCCACCTGTGAGGCCACCCAGCAGAGCACCAATGGTTTCTCCAAACCGCCCCAAAGCCAACCGAGCCAGCTGCATCTGTTTCAAGGTGAAAATCCTTGTCCAGCACAAAATCATGCTGCCACATGGTTTTCCCATTAAATTGCTCCAGAAATTGCAACCAGACCATCAAGTCCTGCTTGATCTCTAAAGATAGCCTGATATGGGCCAACGGGTTCTTTAATCCTGAAATGGCAGCATACAATCTTTTGGAAAAAACCCTACCCATGGGAAGAACCCTAGTGGCAAATGCCAATTGCCCCAACAGGGACTGCATTTCTTTCAATGTCACCTTTTTTCTTCCCAAGAAAAAATGCAAAGATTGGGATAATTTGCCGATTTTTTCACCAGGCAACCGAAATTCCATGGTGACCGAATCCAGTGTTATACCCAAAAAATCAATACATGTTGTAGGAAAAACAGTTTTATCTTCCGCCAATGGTATCCCAAAATGTTGGCATACTAATTTGAATGAAGATAATAGCTGACCGCAGTCCTCTGAACCTTCCGGGCCTAAAAATAAAAAGTCATCCAAATAATGAATAATAAAGGTGGAATGTGATACCATACTTACCACCCATTCTATAAATGTTGAGAAAGCTTCAAAGTAAAAACAAGAAATTGAGCAGCCCATCGGCAATGCTTTATCAAAATAAAATTTATTGTCAAAACATATACCGAGTGAGTTGAAACAATCTGGGTGCAAAGGAAGAAGCCGAAAGGCTGATCGAATATCTGCCTTTGCCATCAAAGCATTTTTCCCTAGCAACCGTATCTTCTCAATTGCTAAATCAAAAGATGAATAAGACACTGATATAGCCTCAGTGTTGATTTGATCATTCAAAGAACTGCCAAAAGGAAATGATAAATGGTGTATCAAACGAAACTCATTTGGCTCTTTCTTAGGTACCAAACCCAAAGGGGAAATCCTGAAATCCAAAAAGGGGGGATGGTCAAACGGACCCTCCATCCTTCCTGACGCGACCTCTTTTAGCAATTTTATTTTTACTATCAAAGGTGCCTCATTAACAGATCTCAGATTTTCCACTACTGTACAACCTTTACCTTGAAAACTAGGTAACTGGAAACCCACTGTGAACCCGCTAATTAGCAATGAAGCTATCTGCTGGTTTGGATAGAGAAGCAGCCATGGCAGCATGCTTGAGAGCATCACTGGTGTTGCTGCTTTTGGAAACACCTTCTTTTGCATTTGCTTGTAATTTCCGAAAACATTTGGAAACTGGGTGATTCCCAGCACAAAAAGCGCATTCGTGCTTGTATTTACAAGACGCCATCCATTTGCAATGCGCATCATTGTAAGCAAAGCACACACCCTTCTTATAATTTACATTAGATGATACCTGGGGCCCTGCAGCCGCAGCTGAGCGAAAAATTGATTGTTTTTGAGGCAGAAATAAATTGAGCCATAGGCCAACATCTTTTGAACCCCATTGTAGAGATGGCTGCACCGCTAGCTTCTGCCTAAATGCTTCATCGTATAGCAACCATGACAAGCCACTGAAGCTCCTGTAGGCTTCTAAAACGATATCAATGTGTTGAAATAAAAGGGGGCTTAATTCAGGGGATTTTTCACAAAGCACACTGGCGTATATTATAAATGATTGTAACCACCCATAAAAGGACTTAATGAGAGCTTTGCGACGCTCCTCATCTGTCCTATCATCTTTTTTATCAAACCTGGATGGTTCTTTTGAAGGGGGAGGAATTGAACTGAGATCAATATATTCCCCCCTCCAAATCTTTTCCTTTACTGTAGAGGCTAAGTGAAACCCCAGCGGGGACAGAAAACAAGGCATGCACTCTTTTTGCCCTGTGACTTGCACCCCTCTTACTGCTTCTACATTACTGTTATTAGATGCACTGGCTAACTTAGATATACACATGGGCTCAGCTGTACAAGCTGGCCAAACCCCTGCACTGTTATCCCTGGGAACCTGCTGATTTGTAGCCTGTGCCTGCATTACAGTTAACAATTGTTCTAAGGATTTAGCTAATATAGATAATTGATGTGCTGTGTTTGACTCACCAACTGCCCCCTGAGCAGGGATCACTCCAGGGGATGACACCGGCGATGCACACCGCACAGGGATTCTGTCGGCTTGTTGGATTTCAGGCTGTGTGGTCACACATGCAGCTCTCTGTCCTCCCTTTCCGCCCTTGCGAGCCCCCTGCCGACCACGGGCGGGCTGCTGGCGTACTTCTCCTGTTGCTGTTGTTGTCCCCAGCGTGCTTTGTCCCCTCTCTCCGGGCTCTGTCATTGCGCATGTGCGTCGGCTCCTATAAGGGAGAGAAGAAAAAGTTTGGCTGCCATGGGCAGAAGCGGGCTGATCCGGGCTTGCGCTCCTCCTCAATGGGCGTCTTCTCTTGCTTGACCTCCGACCAGCCTCCTCTTCTTCTTCTGCGGCGTCATCCGTCCCCGCCGCTGTATGATGGGGGAATCCCGCGACCGCTCCCTCCGCTCCAGGGCATGGCTGTTGGTGTGGTCCCGCCGCGCTGTTCGTTTGCCCAGCTGATCGGTCCTCCGCGCTGCTTGCTTCGGGATCAGGATATGAAGGTGAGGCAAGACACTGTCGAATCCATTCTTCCCCTCCCGCAGCCTCGGCTTTTTCGATCAGTTGACGAATCAGGGCTTCCATGACGATACGTGAGCTCCTCCTGCTGGAATCTTCTGGTATCGCACCACTAACCTGCCTGGAACTGCTCCTTAAATGGACCAGAAACCAGCTTCTAGAATTTTCCTGATCTAACACCTGATTTCACTAACCAATCCCTTACTGATTCTCAGATTTCCAGAACTCTCTAACACACCTGAGCTTAATCAAATCTACTGACTGGGGTTTTTTTTTTTTTTTTTGTTTTAAAACTATTGACTCTCTAGCCCTGTAGCTAAACCTTCTTAGAAACTTATGTATTAACCTTGCAGTTACAGTGACCCCATGAGGAAAGGGGAGCCTATATGGCTACTCCCTTTCCTTCCCCATTCTTGCATAAAACTTAACCACCTGAGAGCCGGGCCATGTACAAATGACAGCCTCAAGGTGGCTCTAGAAATCCGGGAGGCCGTCATTATATGGCCTTGGCTATTCTGGCCACTGGGGGGCGCGCGAGCGCCCGGCCCATCACTGAGATCCCGGTGCGCGGCCCTGGCGATGTCCGCCAGGTACCCGCGATCGCCCGGTACACAGACAAGGACGTGGATCTCTGTGTGTAAACACAGAGATCCACGTCCTGTCAGGGAGAGGAGACCGTTGCTGTGTCCCTTGTACATAGAGACACAGATCGGTCACCTCCCCCAGTCAGTCCCCTTCCCCCACACAGTAGTAATCACTCCCAGGTTACACATTTAACCTCTTCCTTGCCCCCTAGTGTTAACCCCTTCCCTGCCAGTGTCATTTTTACAGTAACCAGTGCATTTTTATAGCACTGGTCGCTGTATAAATGTGAATGGTCCCAAAATGGTGTCAAAAGTGTCATAATGTCGCAGTCACAATAAAAATCGCTGATCGCCGCCATTACTAGTAAAAAAAAAAATATTAATAAAAAGCTATAAAACTATCCCCTATTTTGCAGACGCTATAACTTTTGCGCAAACCAATCAATAAACGCTTATTGTGATTTTTTTTTACCAAAAATATGTAGAAGAATACGTATCGGACTGAACTGAGTAAAAATTTTTTTTTTTTTTTTATATTGGGATATTTATTATAGCAAAAAGTGAAAAATATTATGTTTTTTTCAAAATCGTCGCTCTTTTTTTGTTTATAACGCAAAAAATAAAAACCGTAAAGATGATCAAATACCACCAAAAGAAAGCTCTATTTGTGGGGAAAAAAGGACATAAATTTTGTTTGGGAGCCACGTCGCACGACCGCGCAATTGTCATTCAAAGCGTGACAGCGCTGAAAGCTGAAAATTGGCCTGGGCAGGAAGGGGTTTTAAGTGCCCAGTAAGCAAGTAGTTAAGTTAACCAATAGCCTACCCATAAAAGCTCAGGCAGTATATTTGTTACTAAAACTTGTATGTAAGTCTACTTTCACACTGAGGTGCTTTACAGGCGCTATAGCGCTAAAAATAGCACCTGCAGAGCGCCTGTAAGCCTGTAAAGAGCCTCTCGTCTCACTCCAGTGTGAAAGCCTGAGGGCGGTGTGCTGGCAGGACGCTAAAAAAAAGTCCTGCAAGCAGCAACTTTGGGGCATACCCCGCTCCTAAAGCGCCCCTGCCCATTAAAATCAATGGGCAGCGCCGCTTTGCGGGCGCTATTAACCCGTTTTCGGCCATTGGCGGGGGTTAAAAGCGCCCCGCTGGCGGCCGAAAAGTGCCGCAAAAACAACGGTAAAGCATCGCAAAATGGCACCTAAAGCTATTTCTATGTGCCCTGTTCACATCGCAGTGCTGGTGTGATGTGTGGTGAAGTGCAGAAAACGGCAGCATGGTGCTGAACAGCACCACAAACCAAAAGACTGCTGTACAGTGACAGGCATGAATTGTTCAAATAAAGTT